>JAOQGH010000051.1:13325210-13388714 GCA_025769975.1 Gallinago jamesoni | reverse complement strand
ATCCTGAGAATGAGCAGTTTTCTCCACAATATGCTGTTAATTTCAGAGAGTTAGAAGAGGCCTAGCTAAAATATACAATTACTGAACACAAAATATACAATTACAGAACACAGAGTTGGATAAAGCCGCAGTTACTGAAAGAAGACCGGCTTACTCTGGTCTCAAAGTCATAACCACCATTGCAAGTCTTCTAATAAACAAATATATCTATCATGTCTTGGCCAAATTCCAGCCATGTTAATCATTCACAAGCTGAATAAATAACTTGCAATAATTAGTGCTTTCACTAATTTTTCTTCTCAAGGGCTATTTGGGATCTGATATTGATTGTTGTGTATGTATTTACTAACCAATTCTATTCAATTAACTAAAAAAAATATTTTCTTGGTATGCAATTTATGGTTGACTTGCAAGCAGGTAACTATGAGGGTTTGAAATCCATGGGATAGTCATGTGCTGGCTTGTAGCAACTAGAGAGAACTGCCCATGTTACACTTTCTGTGTCTTGGGAAAAACCAATAACAATCACCCCCATGAAAATCTTAATTTCAGTTTAGTAGTATGTGTAACTCTAAAAATTTCTTTACTGAAAGTTTTATGTCATTAAATTTTGTTGCCAGTAAAGCAGAATATGAGCATGAAAGGTTCATAATAATTGCTACAGTAATTGCATTTTTAAATTAAAGAATGATAATAGACATTTTTAGTTTGCAACATTTGCCCGGTAATTATGCTGTACTTGCTAAAAATTACAGTCTGCAAGACAGTGAGTGAAGTTATTCTTCACACCTTATCTAAGCTTCATGTAATTCCTTAGTACTGTAGACATCTGCTCGTTTCACTGCTGCGTGAGGCTTTGTCATTATCTGTCAGAGGATTTGTGGGCATGTGGTCTGCAAAGCGCTCTGAGGGTACTGGTGTTTGTGAAAGGTACCAGCAGCAGCAGCCACTTTCTACTGTCTCTTTTTCCTCAGAAGATTTTGAAATGAGCACCATATCTGACTCTGTTCAGATTACTTTTCAAGGCAAAATATGCAAATAGCCTAGAATTAATCTGCACAGGGGATATGTATGCCTTTTCTTTTACAGATATCAGTTCACTCAGGTTGCAAACACTCCATTTCCAGCTGTCAATTCTGAAGCATTAAAATCAACAGCCTTAATTATTTATTGTTCTCTATACCTACTAATAGCCTCTTAATTGTATTTTGCATAGGATATTTTTAGAGGGAACCATTAAGTTTTCACACTCTGGCATTGTCCTAATCTAGAGAATTAATCAGAGGCTTTTAATTTAGCCATAAACAAATGACTTTATTTAAAACATTCCAGTTTCTGATATTCATTTGAATACTCTAATCTTCGCATCCTGTCCTGACATACTGCTGTTTCTGACTGTGAGACATTTACCGCTTCTCCCCAGGGATATCCACAGTCCTGCTGCTCCCAGGATCTCAAGAGGAGCAGTGAGTTAGCCCAGGGTGCAGGGCTGAGGATGTCAACAGTGGCATTTGAGGAGTGTTGCCATATTATTTGCTGCCTGTCCTCATTGCTTTACTCTGCTTTAGGTCTTTGCTTTCCCCACCAGGTACCCCCCTTTTTTTTTTGCCTCTGGCACCCTAAGATCTACAAACACATCTTTAGGCCTGTTTCAGCAACAGGTGGGTTTCAGGGACAGACCATACCAATGGCTGCAAGAAGACCCATGTGTGTCTGTGATTAAATGGTCCTGCAGGCATTCTATAGATATTAAATGATTTCTGCACGTGGATAGGAGCTCCAGATATCAGCATGAGAGTTCCTAGTGTATAATGTGGGTATCTCAGCCCTGCTTTGGTCCCAGACTAGCTTAAAACCATATTGCCTTAGAGTGATTTGTTTTAGTCCCACCCTACAAGTGGTAAAGGAAGCATTTAGCTAGAGAGATACACTCAAAATGTTATCAGCTAAGCCTTGAAGCCAAGCAAGCTCACCTGATTGTGCCATGTCTTCAGTCCCTGCTCTAGGAGTGAATTCTTCTCTTCTCACTTCCTTCTCCAAACCCTTCCAAGTATCTCTGTCAGGTTTGTTTTGACTCCTGTATCTTATTTTAAAATGGCCAGTATGGCTATGACTAAATGTAGGTTCTAATTTTCTTCTCCCAGTCCCTCCTATATAGAATACTGAAATTTTTGCCTCAAAAGGAAAAGAAAAAATACCCCTCCCCAAAAAAGTTAGGTCACTTTCTAGGGGCTGAAGAATAGCTGCTTTCCTTTCCTATGCCTTTTTCCTGGGATTTTCTTTATTTAAAAAAAAAACAGGATGGTTTTGAAGTAGTCATCAGAAGGTGCCGACTGACAGAAATAAACCTTCCTCAAGGAAATTGACATCAATGTTTCTCTGCAGAGATCCACTGAGCTGTAAAACATTTTTAAAGAACCAGCTTTTCATGGCTCTGCTGGTTCAAGCGCTACGCCTTCTCTCATCAGGTAGGGAGAAAGGTTTAGGAGCAGAGGCCACAATTTTCACTTCCCTCCCTCTGCTGTAGTCAGTGCATATTCCCTTCCTTCATAGCACATAATTCAGACAAGGGACTATTATGAAGACAACAGATAAGAACTGTCTGCTCTGTCCCTTCAGGCTTGCTTTATTCCTTTCCAGGTAAACATTGTCAGTCGCAACCATGTTCAGCAGAAAAGAGAAGTGGCCAGTCAAGAGTAGAAGAGATAAGGAAGGACCTCTCCAGAGATCACTACCCTACTTTTCTGTAGTAAGAAGCAGCTAGTATGAAATCCCTTGCCTTTAAACTACATATTTCTAACAACAACAAAAAAAAAAGGTATTAAAATATTTAGTATTAGGTGCAAGGGCTGTATTGATGTTTCAGGAGAATAAGGCTTTGTTCTTACCCCAGACACCAATGTGATCCAACAAAAGATGGAGAAAACCCTATGTCACTACTTCTATGGGGTGTACCAGACCTGTCCTGGGCTGACCTCTGTTGAAGGTTAAAGCAGCACTGCTGATCCTAAGTCTAGGCAGGAGTGCTACACCACTGTTTAATTAAACCAGTTCCCCACATGACAGCTTGGACCCTTTCCTGTCAGTTTATCTATGTCCATGCTAGGTCTTGGCTGATATTTTGATATCAGACAGAGCATGTTTTCATGAGAGATATTTTTCATATCCTTAACTGATAGTACTAGACTGGCAAAGCACAGCTACCAGGTACTACCTGGTACTATTTAAATACTACACTAGGTATCATCCATTTGTGCTGGGTGTTGCATACTTGAGGTGCTCTGATAGACAGAGCTACTTGCCTCTCAGCCACCCACATTCCCACGCAAACAAAGAGGAAGCTGAAATTTCCTTTTTGCAAGCACATGGAAGAATCAGAGCAGAAAAGATCTTTAAAAAACATTTGGTAGGGGTCACTCCATTAACATACTAAGATATTAAGCCGACAAGCAAAATCAGGAGGAAGCTTCTTCACCAACAAGCAATGATTGGAAGTGCAATTCAGAGGCATGGTGAAAGGTTATGTTCAAGACTGGTTATTTCACTCACACATACACATTTATAACTCTGTTGGCGCATTCTAAGAATAAAGTGTTTGTGAATAAGAAAATCCTTGCTGAGACTTTGAGTCTCTGTTGGATTTTCACGATACACATGGGGACTATGATTACAAACCCAGCTTTTCCAAAGGGGGTTGGATGTGTTCATCTCATCACATAGGCTCTGGAGAGGGACGTGACATGTTGTCTATATGGAAAGTTTCCATGCAGGCAAAAATGGTGTACTTGGAAGTATGGTTCAGATGTTGGGAGGCAGATACAGAGAACCAATATGGCCCTCACTCAAGGGTCAACATAAGGTAGAGAGAGACCAAAGCATACATTCTGGCATGTTTTTATAAAGGAGGAATGAGTCATTTTTGACAGGTGCCATGACAGTTGCAAAGTGCAAGAACCAAGTAAAATCCAAAGAAAGGATGGAAGTTTCTAGTGATAAGAAGTCCTGGGTTCTAGTGGTTGCTGTAAAACAAGCAATTTCTTCACTGAGAGGAACAGGCTGCCCAGGGAAGTGGTTGAGTTACCATCCCTAGAGGTATTTAAAAGACATGTAGACATGACAGTTAAGGACATGGTTTAGTGATGGGCTTCATAGAGTTAGGTTAATGGTTGGACTTGATGATTTTTAAGGCTATTTTCCAACCTAAATGATTCTATGATTTTAGAAAGTGTAAACATGCTTAACTCAGGATTTAGACCACCGTTGGAATGACACCTTCTAAGGAGTACATGTTATCTCACCTCAGAAGGTCTTGAACCCTTCTCTCAGAATTGTAGGTCAGTTCCAAGCTGTCAGCTTGTGACTCCTGTGATAGCCCTCTCCCGTAGAGTAGGCCATCCTCACGTGATCCATGCCAATCCCATCTGCTTCAATGCCATTCTCACAATGCATCATTCAATGCCATCCTTCCCTGCCTAAATGTGACACCAGAACACAATCCCCTTTCAATGATATTCTAAATCAGCTGCCAGCTCCCCTCTGGTCTGGTCTCCCTGGAAGTCAGAAATGCAATAGCTTGCCCAGCTGATTTGTAGGGCACAGCTTCTACCTCTACCTCAGAAGGACAAAATAAGGAAACCTATATTCCCTCCTCTGTCTTTCTCCCCATCACTTCCATCAAGCTGGTTTTCATGGGGTTTGTAATGAGTGAAGCAGGCATTTAAGCACCATGTTACAGATGCTTAGAAATAGAAGAGCAAAGGTCCCAGATCCTCTCCTGCTGTTGTTGTCTTTCCTCAAGGTGAGGAGAATAGGGCAATCTGATTAACTTCAGGTAAGGAATTGACACATTCATTCTCTCTCCATCTATTCTTGCAACCTTTAAGATGAATAATAAATAAAAACCAAAGGAAGACTTTGTAGGCTTTGTTGGCAAATGTTTCCCCTTCAGCTAATGGCAATATATCTTTACACCTGCTCAGTCAATTTTTAATCAAAAGTAAAAATACTCCCTTTGACTTTTTGTTCAGAATATCAAAGGCAATTTTCAAAGGTCTTAATATCAGTTAAGCACCCATGTGCTTAATGTACATTCATGTACATTACCTATTGAATTGCTTCTATGACCATCTTCAAAAATCTCATCATACACCCAGAGATATATTGTAAGATGCCAAGAATTAGCTGGATATAAGCAGGAATATAATGTTAGTTCAGTGTTTCACTAGGGCTTATTTATCCTGTTAAGAAATATGCTTGTCTGCTTCTGGTATTCCATCTACTTTGGATACGATATTATTCACTGAAAATACTCCCTGCAGATAACAGGAAACACACACAAAGCAATTTCTCTATAATTGATTCTTCTGTCACAATAATATAAAAACAGAGTAACTTCATAACCATCTGTAGAGCAAATCCACACTTAGTCTCTAAGATCAGAATTAGATCTCTTGAGTTATTGAAGGTTTATGCTAATATATGTAAAATGTGTCTATTCATGAATGCAGGTTGATTATGCACATACACACATTACTTCTTACATGTTAATCACTGAAGGTATCTCTATGTGGAACGTACTGTACCACAGGGCAGCAAATGCCTATATACCATCACAAAGATGCTCCAGTAATTATGTTTCATGTGTTGCGAATTCACCCCACACCATAGATAGGCATGGTGGCATATCTGGTTACACTTCCTCCGTTGTGCATTGACCCTGGTGACGTGACCTGCCTCAGGGGATGCTGTTCTGGGAGGTGAAAGAAGTTCTGGAAGAATTTTTCAGCCCTGTTTTATTTATTTATTTCTTTTCATTTTTAAGATCCAATCCCTTGAACATGGATCAGGAATCTCCATCTGACTTTACCTACAGTAGCATTTTCACTCTAACCAGCAAACCATTTGGGAAAATGATTCCCAGCAGCAACAAAATGTTGCAAATTTTCTTTTATTGAGGCCAATTGTTTGGTTGTTTTTTTAGTGGAAGGTATTTAGAATTGACCACAAATTCTGGGCAATCAGGCATTGCTCTTAGAAGCTCTTTCATCCACTGCTCTTGTTTATCAAGAGGCTGTTATTTAATTTACTGAAAAGACTTTAGGGGAGCATTTTTTGGAGAAAAATACAATTATTTCTACACTTACTTTTGTCCATCAAGCCACCAGTACAAAACAGTAATTCTAGCTCTACTAAATATGTAAACCAGAACTTTTCAGACCTTGGAATTTAGCAGTTTTCTAGCAAGTCTCTTGCAATTCAAAATCTTCTTTTTTAAGCTTCCATTTTTATCACTCTGCATGAGAAGTTTCCAAATTCTTTACATCTGTAAACTCCTAAAAATGTTCAGATGGAAGTGTGGCCCCCTGGGGTCACAAATTTCAGTCCACAGATGGGAAGCTTTTGTTTTTCCAAGTTATTTTGCATGGGCTTGTAAAACCTAATCCTTAGATCAATGGGGTTCCATGGACCACAGCTTGAAAACCTCCAAAGTAATTCACATAAAGATTACTTTCTCCTGGCATACTGGAACAGGTGGTGCTCTGCAGAAGTAGTAGGCTTAGTAAATTACATTCTTACTGTAAAACTGTATAAATGATACACAGGATCATAAAAAATTTCAGGACCACAAATCCATAGGAAAGGCAACTAAGATCAGACTTGTGCCAGTTAACAGACTAATGTCTCAGCCTTGCAGTTGTTCCTGCAGGAAACTGAAGGATCAGGATTTCCTTGGTACCTTCAGAACAACGTTCTATGGAGTCCTCAGAGAAAAGGCTTATTTCTGTGAAAGAATATTCCCAACTGAATATTTTTACAAATAAGACTTCCATGCAGTGAAATTTTAGAAATACCTAGAACTGGTTCAAAAGCGAATTAAATGGGAAATTCAAGAAGGAAAATATCCCACTTCCACTAAAAAAATTCAAATATGGGTTATGGTGAAAAAAAACCCAAGCAAACATACAAAGCCTGTTGTCCCATCATGCTTGTCACTGACGAGGCATATGCCTGTGTTAGGAGAAAGACAATAAACTAGTGATATCCAAAAAGTACAAAAAAGCACACCTGAAACTAGCAGAAATTTCCTTAGAACTCAACAGCACCAGTGTCACTTCCTGGTTGGATTACCTGGTTTCTAACAGCTCAGAAAAGCATCAACAGGGTGACGTGTGACAATGTGTACCAGCGCCAGCTTGACCTTTACCTCTTGCAACCCTGCTCAACTGATGACCACCTGTGGTGGTCATAATGGGTGGATGTAGTTGTGGTGGCTGCACCTGGTTCAACATGGTTTAGGGGAGACAGATAACAATACACTTGCCAGGGGCTAACTTGAGCAATACTGGTACTGTAGTCAATATGCAAATATGACTATAGGTCAAACATCGTGCCCCCTTAAATAGTGAACAGCCCAAAAGTCTTTTGAGCTGCATGTCAGCATCTTCCCTTGAGCAGGGACACCTCCCAAGGTTACTTCTTGAGATTTATAGATTCCTTGCTGCAACAGATCCTTGGTAAGTGACTAATAACATGCTAAACTTTGAAATCTTATTTAAGTGATGTAAAGGATTGATGGCATACATATAATCCTTTGAACATAAACCGTTGACCAAGTCTGGGACTAGGATTGGATCCAGCCGCACCTAGTCTCCTCTCTGAGGAGTTTAAAAAGCAAGGGGGTCATTTCTGAACCTCAGCTCAATGGGAGGGTCTTGCTGACAGTTCTGTATAACCCTGCCCTCTATTACAGTACATAAGCAAGTGTGCCTTGCCATTGAATCTTGTTAAAACACTGTCCTGTTTACTATCATTGTTAAATCCATGTTTTATATCAATAAATGTTTCACAGCTTCTTTCTATGAGTGAAGCGTACCACTCCATCTGTGACAAGAATTAAACCACTTTACACCACAGCTCCCCACATAGGTCCCCAGGATGATACCACTTCCCAGCCTCTTCAGGAAGGTACGGGAAGGATAAAAACAGTATGACTTTTGAGGTCCTTAGAGTCTATAGTTAGTAGGGCCATGCAAATTAGATTCATCGACTGGTGCAGTTTCTCCAAAACATCATGTTATATATTCTTCATCCTCACATCTTCCTCTCTCTTGTTTCCCCTCACAGCTTAATCTCACAATTAACCACATCTTAGTTCCCAAGAACAGGTCTTCCTGCAAGCACTCAAGACTATCTTGGGAAGGTTCTCATGTTTTTTTTCTCAAAAAGCCCTCACAACTCCGGAGCTTCCCCATTCATGTCTCAAGGGTGTGACATCTCTGAAGGAAAAACCCGACGTATCTGAGACGTAAATGACACATCTAACAGCTCTGAAAGCATTCTCTGGTTTCCTCCATCCTTGCTCATTATTTGGACCACATTGTTTGTTCCTTTTCAGAATTAACCTATATTAATCTATCGGTCATCTCCCATCCTGTCCTGTGTTGTGTTTCCTTTCCAACATTTCCTTTAATCAATATTCCCTCCAGACACACTAAGTGCAGTTCTTTTTATAAATAAATCGGTTGCTCTCACCCAGGAGATCTGACATTCAGACAAACTAAGAGTCCCTTTTCATCTAAATAATTTAGGGTATCTGCCTCCCTTATCAAAGACTAATATATCAGGCACTGCCAACAAGACACCTTCATTGTTCTTCAGTGTGTATTTAAAATAAATTCCCTGCTTGGCAGAAGTGCTCTGTCGAGGGACATAGAGACTCAAAGATCTCTCCTCAGAGTTGTTGCACTACAAACAATACCAGCACAAGACTCCCCAGGCAAGAAATAGCTGTTGTGATCATCTGCCCCAACCTTCAGGTCCACAGAATGGGAAAAATCACCCAGAATACCCATGACTGGCCAGTGCCTCCTAACTGAGCTCATGTAAAACTGCCAAGACTTAAGACTCTTCTCATCTTCAAATAAATTTTGAATTATCCTGTGTGATGAATTTACATTTTTCACGTACCCAGGAATTTATGCCTTCAGCTTCCAGTCACCAAATGTTATATCTGCTCAGCTAGCGATGCCTTTGTTCTCAAAAAATCTCTCTCCCATTTCAACTCTGAGAACTTCACCTCTGACCTCTTTTTTTGAAAAGTTTAAGCTTGAGACAGGTTTTTCTTGCTTGGATTTCTGTACAAGCTGTCTTTGGAATAGTGTTTCTAAATGCCGGATATCAGAGTGAGAACAAACCCCACCCACACAGACAACTTCCCACAGAGCTTTTCTGATGTCTTTCCCCCTCTCCTGCAAATGTCACCACCAGGGCACAGCCCTCTGATCCTCCATCCCTTTCTCCGGTTGTGGATGGACACCAGCTCTGTGTGGCTGCTGTGCCAGGGGAAGCTAAGATCTTCAATAGCTTCTGAGGGCAAACTTTGAGGCTGGTCCATTGAGGGAAAAAAGGCCAAAGCTTATGAGCCATACAGCAGACTTTAGATCTGAACTTTGTAGGCTGGACTGATGTCTGTGGCCTCGTCTTTAAGGGAAGGTTTCGGGGAAGGAGAACCCCCAGGGCTGATCAGAGCTGTTTTCTGTACACAGTGCTACTAGGGAAGAAAAATGAAAACATTTCTCCTTTTAGATGCTGGTATCCAGGGTAATGCCTCTTACTTACAAAATGCACTTACAAAGCGCTGGGAAAATCTTCCTGTCTCTTCATCACTCCCTCTGGGTTCACCACACCCACCATAATAGCATTGAAAAAGATAATCACAAAATATTAACCAGTCTTTAATAACAACCAATATAAATGTTGAAGAAGGTAGTCAGCACCAATAACTTCAAAAGAAACTTCAGGAGACATTAATGGAATGAGCCGCACAGAAAGCAAGCTGCTGCTTCATACCTATTACATGATTTGCTGAAGACATGGAGCTAAAGGGTTTATTTTCTTCCAGAACTACAGGACTGAAGGCAAGTAACTTCCAGAGACAGAAACGCTGAACCAGACAAATGAGAAAAGTTTGCTGCTTCTTCAGGTCCCCAGCCATCCCGCCCCACCCGAGGACTTTTATTTCATATTTCTTTCACTGAAACCGAAACTCTACCAAACAATGTTTGGAAATGGAGACAGGAGAACATATCACCCCACTAGATGCAACTTGCATTCTTCTCTCTGCTAGGAACCGGGGACAGAGAGTGGATGATGATCCTGACATGAGGAGATGTAGCTTTTTATGAAATGACTTGCTCTTAATTGAGAGGGAGACCTTCTGTCATGACCAGGCAATGCAAGGACTGTACAGCTAATTTCAATCCATTACTGTTAGTGAAAAAGAACTGTTGCCACCTAAACTAATAAGGGAATTTTTCACTGTGTCATTTATATCGTAGAAGGAATTGTAAAATAGCTCCATGACAGATAGTTGTACTGCTGGAGTTTCCTTAGTTTGTCATTGCAAACAAAGGGATCTCAGTCACCATAAAATTAAATTTCTCCACATTGCAATTGTTCAGAAATGAGACAAACCAAATTTTCTGCTAATTGAATGTGCTGAGCTACTTATATATTCATAGTGAGCTGGTGCTTTCAGCACCACCACACTCCAGCTCTGCGGGAGCCTTCCAAACAGCAGCATCAACTCAGCAGAGCTAGTGTGGGGCTGGCACAGCCACCAGCTCACCCAGAGAGCCTTTGGCATGGGCTGGGACCCTAAGGTACCACACTGGTGGTAGTAGGGTCATGAGTCTCCTCCTCCTTGGAAAGCACAGGCATGCTCTCCAGCTCCAGCTTGTTCTCTGGGGCACATTTCCTAAAGACTGCTCTTTCTGCTTTGCAGAAATAGGACTAAATGGGGTAAGACAGCCCCCGATTTCTCCAGTTCACCAGTGGCTTAAGCTTACTTTTTCATAGCTCAATAACCTCCTTCACTTCAGGGCATAACTCTTCAGAAACCTCTAACATACTTGGAGGTTTCTAAACACAATTCCCCATTAGCTGGCACCAAAAAAAAAAAGCACCCTGAATCAAGGATCAAGGTAAGACACCCGTCATAAATACCTGTGCTCTGGTTTCCTTGCTACAGTTGGGATGCTCTCTAGGTTGATGCGAACATCCTGCAGAGCACTGAGATCTTCTCCTGCCAGACATTCATGAACCAAACAAATCCTAAATTCCAAATCTCAGCATTTCTCTCCACATGCTTGATGAGATTTTTTCAATGTTCGACAGCCTCTGACACCCTTGCTGTGAAATCATATCCCTCTCCCCAAGTTCTGGAACCTATGTTTGTCCAAGTTCCCTAAATCTGTATCCTTATAAAGAGCTGTTGTAACACTTGGTGTCTGCAATATCAGTAGTGAAATATCAGTACTGTGGTTCAGTTTCATTCCAGACTATCCTGGTTTGTTCATCAGTGAATTATCCTTGCAGATGCGTCTCTCAAAAGCAGAAAAATTGACACCTTTCATCTGTTCCATGACACAAGAACTAGGAGATAATAAACAGAATGAGACAGAGACATAAGGAATATAGCTAGCTTGTAGCCATTCAGGGGAATTTGCTTACTGCTAACCACATCCTGGGCTGCATCAAGAGAAGTGTGGCCAGCAGGTATCGGGAGGTGATTCTGCCCCTCTACTCTGCATTCGTGAGACTCCACCTGGAGTCCTGTGTCCAGCTTTGAAGTCCTCAACACAGAAAGGACATGGATCTGTTGGAATTGGTCCAGCAGAGGGCCACGAAGATGATCAGAGAGATGGAGCACCTCCCCTCTGAGGACAGGCTGAGAGAGCTGCGGTTGTTCAGCCTGGAGAAGAGAAGGCTTCGGGGAGACCTTATAATGGCCTTTCAATATCTGAAGAGAGCCTACAGAAGAGCTGGAGAAGGACTCTTTGTCAGGAAACGTAGTGAAAGGACAAGGGGAAATGGTTTTAAATTGGAAGAGGGGAGATTTAGAAAGAAAGAAACTCTTTACAGTGAGCGTCACGAGGCATTGGAGTAGGTTGCTCAGGGAAGTCATGGATGCCCCATCCCTGGAAGCGTCAAGGCCAGGCTGGATGGGGCTTTGAGCAACTCTAATGGGAGGTGTCCCTGCCCAGGGCAGGGGGGTGGAACTCAATGATCTTTAAGATCCCTTCCAATCCAAACCATTCTATGATTCTATGACAGGTGACCAAGGTCACACAACTGCATTCTGCGAATCTTTTTCATATTCACTGTTGTCAAATTTGCCATGTCAGTATAAGTTCCAAAACTTCTTAATATGCCACTTACAGCCCCAACTACTAGAATTATCCTGTTTAAAAATTTCCGGCTTTCATTTTCTTTAAGTACTTATCTCCATGGTTGCACAGAGCAGCTTGAAGCAAGTATACATTCAACTCAAAATAACATATGTTTAAAAACCCTTATAATTTCAACCCTCTTATGATCTCTGACTAATAGACTTGATATTTTTTAAAATTTGCATTTGGCCAGATTGGATTTTATATGCATCTGAAATTTTGAAAGTCTGAAAATTTGTATATACATGTGTACATGTACATGTGCACATGCCGATCTTTTAGACACAATCTATCCAAAAGGACACAGAAGAAAATGAAGAAAAACCCAGCAATGATTTCAAGGATTAATTTGGGAAGACACCCATTTCAGTTCTATATATTGCATTGTTAAGAATAGAAGCATTTCACAAATGCCTGAAAGCCTCAGAAAAACAGCCTGCTAAGAAACTATGTGCTGTCAGAAACAAACGGACCAATCTCCCGTTGACTTACTATGTGAGGAATCAAAAAGCAATGATTACAGACTGTTAGAAGCCAAAGCATGACCTTTCTATCCTTTAACAACTATTTTGGACAATACATTTGAGCTAGGTATCTAGAGGTGCTAAGGTATCTAAACTTTTTCTGATGTCAAATTCCCCCGAAAGATTAATATTGCTGTGGATCTACCCTTAGCCCCTGCATATCAAAGAACAAGTACCAATATAACGCAGTTCCAGTTTCTGTTCTGGTAACTATATTGCTCCTTGGTCAGTAGGTTCCCAGAAGATGAGTTGGGTTCATCAAAATTGAAAGTGTGGGTCATTTATTAATGATGGAATTGATTGTATGCGCAATACTTCAGGGAAGTGCATTCAGACATTTTGCAGCCCTCCATATCAAGGGGAGTTTTATTCTCTATATACAACAGGAAGCTCTGCTGGGATTTGCGTGGGCTGCCAAAAGGGCTCTGTTCACACTGGTCACGCATTAATCCACTGATTAGTTTAGTCAGTCACAACATTTTATTTCCACTGCATACCTTCGCTATTATCTTTTATTCTTCCTGTATTTCAGAAGTATTATGGGGATCTTTTATTAACACATATACACAGGGATGAGATTTAATCTCTTTAATTTATTATCTATTGTATTTCTAGTAAACCCTTCTTTGTAATATCCAGGCAGCACCCTGATGGTAAATCTCCACTACAGAAAGACATTACAGAACTGCAAAGTATTCTTTATTAAATGTTTTATTTTATTACCAAAACTCTTCAAGTGTCCTTAATATATTTTTCAAGCAGTTTTCATTTGGCAGTGAAATGACTGATCCTTGCATAGCTTTTGTCTTAGTGCTTAAGCAAGTGAAATCTGTATTCACTCACAGGTACACAATGTCCCATGGCTTCCAATAACAGACATTATCCGCGTTTTCACTGGTTGCTATGGGGAGGGTCACTGAAACACCTTTGGTAGTCTAAGAATTGAGTATGTCCAAAGGATCTCATGAAGAATGGCTGGGTCTTGCAAAGGGGATTCAAGCTTTGGCCAAGATCTCACCTAGAGCAGGATCTGTCATTGAGAAAACTGCATCTTCCAAGAGTAAGAAGCAAATGAAGCAAGGACTTGTACAGAAAGTCACACATTACTTGAGCAGTGAAAGCTGAAACACTGAAACCAGCGGGGTCTTTTGGTTCCAAGACACCAAAAATAGCTTTACGCACTGCAAGCCTCACTCAGTATGAAGCTTTTCCCCAGGATGTAAAGCAATGCCCAGGAGGGCCTTCAGCTAGAGAAGTACAGCTTCACTGTGGCAGGACTTACCATGAGGTGTTACACAGTGCTTGCCCACAGCTGTTTGTGGTGTGCAATTCCTTAAGATCAGTTTTTACAGAACCATCCCAGAAACTCTTTGAAAGCTAGAGCCAACTTTGGAACCAGAGCCAAGCTGCAAGCCTGTTTATTGAGCTGCGCCTCAGAGGGACTAAGTGAAATTACCTGTTGGAAAACACCTCACCAAATGTAAGAGTACCAGCTGGGCTCAGCTTATTTCTTATCCCATCTGATATTGGTTCTGACTGTCACTTTGCCACAGTGTAGTATATTACTGATACGTTTCTGTAAAGTGAGCTGAAAAATACTGGCTTTGTTCTATGTTGTTCTTGGATTCTTTGGAGTGGAATTGCCTGTATGTTTTAGTTTTATTTAGTGCCATTTAGCAACCCTAAGGATTAACAACCTCACAAAGGAACCAAACCTCCTGTCCCAATGTTTAGACCAGGAAATTTTTTTACTATTTGGTTGGTATTTATCATATATGATACATGCACTGCCAGAACAAGTCTTTCTAACCTCTTCAATCTTCAGTTTCCTAGATGAACTGTTTACTTACTAGCCAACTTCGTAATTTCTCCTAAAACTTCTACTGCTCTTATAATTCACTTCTTTTTTTAAGTGGTAAAAAGAGATTAAGTGTCTCATCTGAGGCCTATAGGGAGCCAAGAATTTACAGGATGTAAATCCAGGAGTCCTACGTCTTGTTCTGCGTCTTACACTCCGAGACCACAGCAGTCAAACCCAAGAGAATCCTTCACTGTCAGCCTCCCTGGGAAGCTGGAAGTTGTTCTGTGATGCCACATTTTTAGCAAGTTTTTTTGCCAGAATGACGTCTTCAAGGTTTCAGAAAGAAACCTCAGGCAACACACTGAGCGAAGGGCTCATCTGTTGCCTCCCAGGGAGATCGTATGGTCCCTGCCTCACTGCACGCCTCTGCTAGGAGTGAGCCAGAGCAAGCTGCCAGTACTGTGACTATGAAATTCAGCAACAAGCCTCATTTTCAAGTGATGCAACCACTTCTCAAGTGTCAGAACAACCTAGGAAATTGGCTTTTGGGTAAAGAATAGCTGTTGAGGCTGAAACTCTGCAAGGCTGAAGCAGTGGCACTCAGGAGTAGGTCATACTCCAGAGAGACGACCAAGACAGTTGCTCCTTTTCCCTTACAAAGCTCATAACCCACACGGGTCACAGTACCAAGAAGCACAGGGGTTCAGCAGGACTCTCAGTTGAGGGCAATGAGCAGAAAGCCTTGATTTCTGATTTGTGCTTTTTCATCTCCATCTTCCTGTCCTTTTAAATGAGAATCTAGGAAAATATTCATTCCCAGGAGAGGATTCACCACAGAGACTGGGGCATGCTAAGAAGACATTTGCTTTACCCCATTTTTAAGCTCTGGTCTCCCACTTTGTTTCTGTGCCCTAGTATCCCCAGTACTCCCCATTGCAACACTGCAGCTCCAGTCCAGCCATACCTTACCAGCAAACAGTGAAGTGGAAGACAGTACCTGCCATGGAAAGCATAAAGACAAATTGCAGGTTCACCCCTGATATATGTCCTGGCATAAGGAGATGCAGGCATGAATGGGTCATGACAGTTGAACAACCCTTTTCCCACCAAGGCTGTGTCTGCTGGTTGTCCCTTGTAAGCCAGGTTACTGTAGTCATCTCTTACAGGCTGCAGCTGCAGCCCAAAGTGACTGTGTTCTCACAAGCTGGTGAGAAGCATAGCTATCTGCCCACTCCATGAATTGGGCATCCCTGAGCATGCCAGAGGTAGGAATAGGGCCCCTTCCTTGACACCACTCTGAAATGGAGGTCCTTGTTTTCAAAAAAACCCACCACGGATCAAGCCATGTCTGTGTCCACATTTCTCCCCTGTGAAACACACACTGTACTCACAACAGCTCTGCTGCCCTAAGACAGTGTTGACTCCAAGACAATTGTCCCACAGTGCAATCTGTGGGATCTAGGCAGAGAGCGTTGTCCAGCCAGGGGGCCAGACACCCCTCGTGAGAAGACCACCTCCCCTGGATGGCTTTCCCTATATGAAAAACCTTTTTGCTGAAAAGTGTCACTTGCAATCCAAACACAGTTTCTGTCTGGTCTTGTTTCTCCAACCAGAAAAGCTCTGCTTTTAACAAAGGCTTGAAAAGAGAGAGAGAAAAGGGCTGGACATGTCAAAGACTACTATTATTACTGCCTTTATGTAAGAGGCACAGAGGAAGGCGGCTGTTTAAATTTCTAAGACAGACAGATAATGATAGGTAGCAGATAGATGGACAGGCTCCCTCTGGGAACAGACAATGAATTTAATTTTCTTCCAGCACCGTGTACTGCAGAACAGGGATGATACTGCAGTATGCGTGCCAAGTTCCCTTCACTGGAATGCATCCTGCCCAGACCGGACTCTCGCACACAGTATAGATCTTTATATACTAAACAGGAAAGAAAAAGGGCTGACTTACAGCTTTTGTCTTCAAAATCCATTCACAGTAAAAATCTAACAGGAAAAGGAAGACTGTCCCACTTTTTGCAGCGCCAGGAGATGCTTCAGTATAACCAGTCCCTCAAGACACTTCACGGGTTTGTACAGAAATTGCTTTTCTCATCACTGAAGCACGAGCGCTCATTGAGAGAAAGTTAGCGAGCAGCGAGCAGTGCACGCAGCCGCAGCTTACGGCTGACAGCACCCAAAAGGGGACACCCCCACAGCTCCCTGTCCCCAGCCTCTCCTCCCAGTGCAGGGGCTGGAGTTCCCGCAGCTGATCCCGGTCCTCTTAGCTGGGGAGAGCTGACTAAAAGCCCCGGGTTCTGCAGCCCTCCTGTTCGCCAGCAGTCCCCTTGCTGTCACAGCAGCCATCCCCTGCTGTCCCCTTCCTCCCTGCACAGTCACATCCAGCCACCTGCAGTCAAGGTGAGATGTGAGAGACATGGAGAAAGGGGGGAGGGAGGAGGGTTGTTTGAGTCATCCCAGGGACTGCAAGGCCTTGTAAAGGATGCTGCCAGTTTGAAAATGCATTTAGAGCTTTTCAATAGTAAATTGAAGCACGCTGCTTTTGCTCTCTCTGAAATAATGCATGTACATACACATAAATAGCTCCAGACTGCAGCCAACCCCATCCATCCCCATCCTGGAGCTCCCCATTAGCTCCAATATCCTGGCATGCAGCCAAAGGCCTTTCAAATGAGGCATTTGGGAGTGATCGGTTGTTTTGCTATCAGAAAAATAATTCCCTGGGTTGTGGGAGACAACTCAGCAATGAAGACTAACATAATCCACCTTTGCCTGAATCTCAACTTCAGGTTGTTTCCTAAATGAAATACTTGCAGAGTACAGAGATGGTGAGTACTCCTGACCAGTGCCTGATCTGGAGATCACATTCTTCTCATTGTGGCCAGTTAGACTGTCCTGTTGATGCCCTACCTTGTCACGTAGAAGCCCTTACAGCACTAGGGTTTCTTCCCCATGCATTTTGTGGTGTTAGGATTCAAACCACCTGTGTCTCACTTCAAACCTGAAAGCCAAATCCATCTCCCACTGTGGCCCTTGCAATGCCACTGACTGCCCCCAGCACTGGAGGCATCCTAAGTCTTAGTACTCAGGACCAGCTAAATACCAACTCTATCACTCTCGGGATACTCCCTATCATTTTAATACTAAGACAACTCATTCTGATAAACCCAGACACGCAAAAGTGTTAAAGGCTGAAGGTACTATGTGGGAGGGTGCAAAGGTAAGGGAATTAACATGGAGACACATATGAACTCTTTTGCAGCCTGTTCCAAGATGACACGTCTGATTGATCCCTTTCCTTCCTTTAAGAATTCCAGCCCTTCTCTTCATGCCCACGGACCCACACATATTGCAGTATTTGAAATCTGCATGCCAGCCATCTAACCTTGCCAGCCTGGCCATGGTAGCTTTTACTTATGATTCACACTTCAAGTTAACGGGATGCTTTCTATACGCAGTGAAAAAGGTGAGCAAGTCTGAGCTTGGAGATGCACTTACAACACCATCTTCCCTCAATATGAGACTGAGTGTTCATTTGAAAGGATTCTATCACATCACAGTGATCTCTGAACAGCCCTGAGCAGAACACTGAGATCTTGTCTTGCCCTGTTTGCAGAGACAATGATGCAGGATTGTGCTTAGTGCACCCAGCTCCCTACAGGCATGTTTTGGAGTATGACTGCAGAGGCAGTCTTAGCTAGCCTGGATCTGGTGACCCAACACGGTGATCTGTTCCACTCCAGTGACAGCTTACACACACCACAGTTTAGTTACCAACAGACATATTGTTCCTTAGAGATCAAAGCCAGCTGCTAATTGGCTTGCAATAGAGTTGAGGACTCCATGTGTACATCCTTTGAGCAAATGTCCCACTTCCCCATGCTTTTGTCCGCATTTCCATAGTCATTTTCCAAGCACCAAATATCAACATCTAAACCAAGAGAAGGTTCATAGATGCTCAAAAATATTTGCTCTTCTTTCCGTTCATACATCCCTGATCATTTGCTCCCACTTTTTCTTTGCAATAAAGAGAATAAGCACAAGGTTAAAGAAATGATATGTGAAGAGTGACCTTCCCTATAAATTCCATAGGCAGAAAATGAGGCGAGGCAGTAAATTGGAAAGTACCTGACAGACCCGCCCTCCCAGGTCACCTGGAACCACAAGGGAGGAATAGCAGCTACTGCCATAGCAATTCTGCCAACACTGTTTACTGTTGAACTCAAGGTACTAGTGAGCATATAGCGCTAGAAGTGAAAATGGGTACGGAAGAAGTGGAATCTTATGTAGTGTCACTGATTATCCTTCCTAAAGAGACCCCCAATTTCAGTGGGGAAAACTGAAAAAAACCCTACATTCTTTGAGTGATCCCTAAGAACAGGAGTGCCTAGATCCTCCCAGTAATTCATTCTCACTGGAATGACAGAGGATTTTGTTGTAATCCTGCAACTAAAATCCTCTACAATACATCCACCACCAGCCTGTCTTAGGTCTCAAATTACAATAGATACTTCACTTTTTCATACACAGCAACTATTTTCATAAAGGAATTGGAAAGCATTAACTGAAGTTGCACATACTGTTTGACTTCTGGAGAGTTTTTTTTAATTTTCTTGCTCAGTACAAAGAAGATCTTTAAACTTGCAAGTTGAAGTCATTTGTCTTCATGATGCCAGCTGCTGACCACAGGGAAAAGGTCACTGCTATTACCAATGACAGCATCCCAGCAGATCATCCTCTCTTAGCATTTTTCCCTCCTTCATTCCCTGCTTCAACAGAAGGTCAAGCATCACCTCTCCTCCAGGGAAGAGAGACTACTAACATTTCATCTTAGCATTAGGAACAGTTAATGGAAATGGCAGTAAATCACCCTTCATGTTCTCATACAGAAAGTTACAGAGAGCAAAGACCATCTGCTTGTCTGGACTCCCATGAGGAGCTGTAAGATAAGAGAAAGAAGTTTTCTGCTTCACATAAACCTCAATTTTGAATCCACAGCATTACCAAAAGTCATGGTCAAAGCCACTTTCATTCCTAGCTTAGAGGAGATGCTGTTGGAGTCTTCTGCACAGCATTGTTAGCAATGGCATACCAGCATTTCACTGCTCTGGACAAAACCATTGCACTAGATACTGTCACAGACCCCAACAAGAACATAAAGAACCTATGGTCTCAACGTACAAGACAAAGTATTAGTGGCAAACCCCAAATCAAATGGTTGATTGAGATCACATGGCAAGTTCATGCACAGCTGAACAGAATCCTATCAGCTCACCAGCTACATTGCTAGCTATCTCTATGACACACTGCTTTCTGCCAAACTTGCAAAGCTTGTCAACTTTTCTGGAGTTAGACCTATAACAGGGTGGGGGCAGGACTGAACAGTCATTGCCTGTGGAAGAAGATGTAGAATAGGATTGTCCTCTTGGTTTGTGCAAGGATGATACAGAAACGTGGGGCCAGAAAATTGGAAGTGATTAAGATGAGCTATATCTTGTCCTTGTTTCCTTTTTCAGATATATTCTGAAGTCAATAGTTAATACAGAAAACAAATTCAGGCACGTGGAGAAACGAAGGGGAGAACATCTGTCATTCATTTTAGTGGCCAGTCCAGCCCAAACCACAGCACAAATTTTGAAGGTTTCTGACAAAGACCAGCGATGGTAATGCGATACAGGTGCCAGCTGTGGAGCTGCATTAATGAATTTCCTTCTCCCAGACATTAACGTATGCCACAGATGGGCAATACACCATATTTGAAACCCCATGTCACCATTCATTGCATTTTTTTATGAAAAGCTGGTGGTTCTTCTCATATTTTATCACCTCATTTCTGTTATTATGAGGCATTTCATTTGCAAGGTATGTGGCACAAAACAAGATCCACAGAGACTTAAATGAAGGCATATTTAAATAGGTTATGTTTAAATAACAACTAAGTAGGTGGCAGGTTGTGTTTAACATGTTTAAATAGGCTATTTACTTTTTATCAAGTTTAGTGCTTAATCAAACGGTTTGCTTGTCAGGTATAGAATGAGAGTCCCCAAGGCAATAGGAGTCAGACAGAAGGGAGAAAGATTGCCTTTTCCGTTGCTTCTGTGGTGATAAAGTGGCACACAGGCTTTTCACACACACGTTGGCCATTCAGGCAAATCAGGAACCTCATCTGTCCTCACGTGCTTTATTTAATTAATTATTTATTTCTATTATGTGGCGAGCCATTTGGAAGGTTGGCTTCTAGCCTCGAGAGCAGCTCCTGTGCCGCCGGAGCTGTCCAGTCCCCGAGTGCTGATGCCCGCTCAGGCCTCAGGCACGACGCAGCCTTATCGAGTGTCACCTGTCCTCTCAGCCTCATCGCTGCCCTCCTACATCTAGGGATGCAGAGCAAAAAGTAAGTATTGCTTCTGCTTGTCTAATTTCAATATTTTCCCGATGGAGAAACTGTTTTGCAAGACAGTAGCAAACTTGTCTTCATGCAGAAAGAGTAGACTCAAACACTGGGAAATGACAAGCATCTGTATATCTCCCAGCATACGTGATTCCCCCAAATTTCAGTTCATCAGGAATTACGCAGTCATACATCAATGCAACCTATCCCTTGTTGTACCAGAACTGTTTGCAGACTTACGCATTACTTTCATGTTTATGTACCAGCACACTGAAAATTGTGGGACTTAAGAAAATTAATATCTGAGTAAAACCAGCAAATGAACAATGAAACCAGCTTTAAAGATGTGGCTCATTTGTAGGGTGAAAACTATAAGTGATCACTGACCAGCAAAAAAAAAAACAAAAAACCACATTTCTTTCCTCTTCTTTTCCTGACCCTTCTCAGAATTCTTTGAGACAAGACTGTCACCTGAAGAGTAAATGAGGGTGGGGGGAAATTAACATAGATCTGACTTTCAGAAATATTGGAATTAAAGGTTATTGAACATTGGTACATGGTGAGGTCTCCTGAAAAGATGTTTATTAGATGTTTCAACACCTCCACCTGTCTAAGATTAGATGACCTTGTAAAGTTACACCTCCTCATTCTTTTCTTATCTATTTTTTTTTCCCTTTCTTTAGGTACAGGAGAAGGGTGTTATGGGAAAATAAAAAAAACTTTCTTGGTGATTTTCAGTATATATCATGAAAATAAAGAGAAATTATTAGCTGATATAGCAGAGTTTGATAATTCTTCCTCTTTTTCCTCTTTTCTTCTGCTCTCCCTATGGCATACCCAGAAGGTGCCATTGCCTTCCCATCAGTCCTTAATTCTTTATTTCCCCGGCATTTAGTGTTCAATGACACAGCTGTAACCTCTAGACCGAGGAAGTGGTAGGAAGCAGGATATTGTGACTTACTAACCAAATAAGTAAATTTTTTGGGAAGAGTCTAATTTCTTTTTCTTTGTGACTCTAAGAAACCAATGATGGTTCTGTTGTGTTTGCTTCCATTAAGCTCTGAAAGTCAATGTAGATTTTCTCCTGCTTTCCTTGGGATTGCTTTCAGAGTTTATACTAAAATAATGAATCATTTTAAAAAACTTTCCACCTACCTGAACTCATCTATTTCAGACAGTTAGCTGTGTCCCTTTGATTCCCTCACAGTGGGAGGGGAGGTGGATTTGAAAGACAATGTAACTGTTTTAAAAAAAAAAAAAAATGTTCTTTTCTCCAAGGCCAACTTACTTTGTGTTACACTTTCTGGAGAAATAGCCTCTAAAATGGCAGATAAGAGTTTGAGCTTCCTGCCTCACTCAGGGAATTCTTCTTTTATGGTTGCCTTATAAGTACTATTTCTAATTTTAAAACATGTGAAAGAAACCAAAGAGACATAGCCAGTCTTTGACAGAAATAAAATTAATAAACCAAATCTTTCCATGAACTAAAACAAGTGCTCCTTTTGGTCACTAAAAAGTGATCTTTTTGGCCCCAAGGGCACTCAGGGCACTAGTAGGGAACCAGACCCTATCTCAGCACTGCCATCCCATGTGGTCCTGGACAAGCCATTCCTCTTGCTGTACCTTGGTTTTATCTGCTTAATCCAGATTACTATAACTCCTTGTTTCAGGGATGTACCTATAAAAGAAATTTATAGAAATAGTTGCCAACAGCCTCTGACATCAAGGGACTTCATGCAGGGTAAACTTCCCTCTCTGCAGAATCTGGCTCTATAGTTCTTTGCCTTTGGGCAGTTCCCTTGGGAAGCTTGCAGGCTTTGATCCCACCATCACTCCTCTAACATGACAGGGGCTTAGAAAAGCTTCTCATGAAGCTGCAATTCAGCCTGATTATCTCTCTGAAGCAAGAGACCGACTGAAAGCTGCTGAGGTCCCCTGACTAAGGTCTCCTCCCCGCTCAGGGCCTCCATGCAGGAGGGATGCGAGATGCCATCACCTTCCTCTTACCCCATCTCTAGCCCTCATTAGCCATTACACTGTGAAACATCCCCGCAGCGGTGACACACCATTCTGCTGGGCATGGAGGCAGGTGATGCCGTGCCACAAAATGAGAGCAGCACATTACTCTTTGCTTTATTGCTCAGAGCCTGCAGCACCTTGGAAACACAGTTAGTAGAGATGCCCTTGGAAAGTGAATCAGGCAGAGATGTTGTTTGCCAGTACCTGTTGTGAGGCATCTCCCCTAGTCTAAATCGTTAGACGGTTTAAGGGCTATTGGACATCAGGCCAGGTTTTGGCAGGATTGCTGCTGCTCAGGCCATAATCTCTCTGCCTCTCATTTGTTCTCATTTGCTCCAGCAAGCAGTGCTCATGACAACTCTGTGGCAGCACATCCTTCAAAGGCCAGCGGCCAGATAAACAAGCTGGACTACCAGGTATTTCAGCATCAGGTCTCAGCCAGCCAAGGAAAGAAAGTACTTGAGTTCTTATAACTGCCTGTTTAATCCCCAGGGAGGGGAATGGAAGGTAAAACTACCTCCCTCCTTGCAAAGCTTCAGGCCTTAGAGGTCATCGCTATCTCAGAGAAGAGCCAAGACTTTTGGGACTGTCTAGGGAGGAAGAAATAGAGCAGGGTAAACAAGGATGAGTGCTAGGGCAATGGAGGCATTGCAGGAAAAGGGAAAAAATTAAAGTGCAATTAAAGCATGAGGCTTCCCCAGTGAAAGCTACCAACCCCATCTGTAGTGATTTAAACTACAGAAACCTCCTTCAAGCAGGTATGATCAGTAACTGAGGAAAATCTTTGTTTGCACAGTTATCTCACTGCATACACACTTGCTGCTGCAGGATTCCTCTCTTCCTTAGCTGGGCTATTTGTAGTCAACTTAATAATATAGTGCAGAAATGAGAAAAAGTTATGGTTTTGCAGTATAACCTGTGCCTGATTACCAAGCAAATTTGGCCTTTGTATTAAGGGAACCAAAGCGCTATAAATTTCTAGGTGAAGAATAAACCCCTTTTACAGCAAGGCAAGGGTGTTCAAAGATATTTGTCCCAGTTTAATTAGATTTTAAAAGTGGGTTTAAATGAGCTTTAAGCCTCCAGACTGCTGGGGAAGCCTGATATTTTACTTCTGTGCCATGTGACGATAAATAACCTTAATGCCTATTCTTCCACACAGAGTTCCCACCTTCCCAGGGCCAAGCGAGCAGTGTATTTATGTTATTGATTGAAACAACAGTTTAGTCTGCCACTTGGTTTTAAAGGATCTACCTGAGAGCAATCAATCCTGTTCAGGTCCATCTCCCTGCCAGTGCGTGACTGTCACCAGCACCGACAGCTACACCTCCCTCCCAGGAGAGCCTGGAGACCTTTAAGACAGCAATGCAGATTTAGGCACTTGCCCAGACCAGTCCATTACTCTCTCCAGACCACTGGGGACCTCTGTGTGATCTTCATTGCACACTGGGGAAAAGTGGTGATAAAAGAGAAGCAAAGGACTTGTTCCTTCCCTTCAGAAACACCCTCCATGCAGGCAAAGCACAGCCAAGGGGGTATCTTGTGGTGCCAAGGGGGAGAGCTGCAGAGCTGAATGCTTGCTCTTCCAGGCATGTGTCTCAGAAGTGGAATTTTAATGGGGTGGGGGATATCTTAGAACAAGCCTGTTATTCTCCCTATTTCATTATCTAATGGTCCCTGGCTGTGCAGCAATGACATAAAGTGTTTTGAGGCTGACTTAATTTGCTGGAGATTTCATCTGGGTACCTGCAAGAATGGGGCTGTGATTTCTCTTATGTGACACAACAGCAGCTGCTCAGCCCCGGCTCTGAGATGGCTCTAGCCCAAAAGAAAAATGAGGCACTCATTTATATCGGTTGCATTTTTACTTTGGAAAGAAAATAAATTCACTAATACAGCAGGACAAATCCCTCTGACAGGTACATAGAAACAGCTGCCTAGGAAAAAAAAGAGAAACTATACAGTAGTTGTGAAGGAATAGGAAATATTTCCATGAATTGACAAGTTTAGCTTGTCATCCCTGAAAAGCATGTCAGATTAAGTCATTATGGTGTAAATTCCATGTATTCTAGGTAACCAAAACATTCTGGCTATATGGTACTGTTATGAGCTTCAAGACAACTCACATAGTTGCACATGTGTGCACCTTCAGGTCTAATTCTGACCAAGTTACACCTGCTTAGTTTAAGTCCTGGTTTGTGTAGCACCTGTTAACGGCAAGTTAATTCCTTCTCTTGAACCTGAAAGGCAGCTGCCTGTCCACTTCAAAGAAACATGTCTGAGCACAAGTCATCCCAATGGTTTGAATTGGGCGATTCAGGTAATCCTAATGTTCTTAGTCCTAAGGTTCTAACTTCCACTGAGAGCAGGGGTGCTAAATCCCTGGGTCTCTTCACTCCTAACTCTTAAAGCCCTTTACAGAGGTCTTCAGGATCGTGCACTCCACTTAAAAAGAGGGGGAAATTGAGGCACAGAAGTAATATACCCACAGATACACAACAGTCAGGAAAGGAGCACTGTTCTCAGTTATAGTCTTCAGCACACTATGCAAGACCCACTCAAGAAGACGAGCTCAAAATACCAGGTATTAATTCAACCCTGTTGAGTTTGCTGTTCTTATTCCTCTGCCCTCCCTGAAGCCTTCAGCCAAGCCCTTATCACTTTTCCCTCAGCTCCCTCTTAGCCTGGAGTAGGTCATAAAGAAAAACAGATGTGTTTCTTTGGGGGGAAAAAAGAAAAGACAGCAGGAAAACAATGAGGTTTTATTGAGTTTGGAACAGTTCAGCTTTTTGTTATTTATTTGAATTTTTTTTTTCCAATATGTTTTCAGTTTCTGGAGAAAATCAGCCCTTGTGAGAACACCCTCAAGCGAATCAGCACAGGATGAAGCATTACCCTGGGGTGAATACAGCAGGGTCTAGGTCTCTGCACAGTGCAAACCAGAGCTCAGACTTTTAAGAGAGATAAAGGAGGACCTGTGGTGTTAGAGATCAGCCAACTTCCACCAGAACCCCTAAAAAATAAGCAGCAGTAGGAAATGGGTAACACCCTACGCCGATTAGTCAAAACTGAATCACTTCAAACTACTCTAATTTCTTTTTAGTGGAAGAACAATAGGTCTTGTGGGTAGAGAAGCACAAATGTCAGTGTATCCTGATTTTCGGAGGTGTCAACCACTGCCCCATTGGGTTTTGCCATAGATAAGTTAAGGAAACATTAACGAGTAGAACTGTGATGAGGCAGAGGAAGCTGGGAAAAGCAGACTGGAAAAAGTTAGGGTGTTTATATGACTGCTATAAAACCAAGAGGCACACACTGTTCAGGACTGCAAAAACCTCTGTGCTGCCCAAGACAACAGAGTTAGTTAGAAAGTCTCCCTCTTTACTCAGCTCTGCCAGAGTTTTTTGTTGAGTTCTGGAACAACAGCTCAGAAATATGTGGGTAAACTGCACACAAAAAATGGTCAGAGGTATAGAAAATTCAGTGTGCTATGAAATGATGAAACAGGAGCTGTTCAGGTCGGGGGGTGGGGGGGTGAGGAAGAGAGGGAGGAAGTGCTTAATGCACTGCAAATAAAAGGGCACTACAGAAAAGAAGTTACCATGGATTTTTTGTAGTGATCTGAGCAAGCAGAAATGGGCTTGAACTGCAGTAGAGGAAATTCAGAAACAATTCCTAATATTTAACTAAGCAAAACGGACAGAGAACTAGAATTGCCTATGCGTGAGACATCTGGATTCTGAAGCCATAAGAATCTTCCAAGAACAGTTTAGAAAAACATCTGTCAGGGGCACAGCAAGGTGAGTCAATCCTGCCTTTAAATGTGAAAAAAAGGCTTGTGGCCTTTCCAACCCAATTTTCTGCAGCTCCTGTGACTACTATTGTTAGTGCTTGCCTCACTAAAACGAATCAGTTTCTCATCTTCCTTGAACATACTTTGCCAAAAAGAGAGCAAAGAAATAAGGCATTTTAATGGGAAACTTCTCCATTCACCTCCCGTCCATCTCCCACAAAACAGAAAAACAGTCAAGTCATCTCTTCCTAACCACATTCTCCCATGAGGTTTTTGCAAAGAGGAAAAAACCCAAATCCATTAAAAAGCAATATTGCATTTCTTATTGAAATGAAAGTAACTAAAAAAGTTCTTTTCCCCACTGAAAAATAAAGAGGTGAAGGGAGGAGCAGCAGACAGGCTTTATGGACGCATTTATCTCTGAATTCATCAAGATACCAATGATGCTAGTTTTGGGGAAGGAGATGGTCCTCTGTGCTTAACAACCCAGAGTAACACTAAATTGGTGAAGGCTTTGAAGTATAGCAGACTCCTGTAACCAGTGGAAACTCTGGTGTGGATGTGGGGTGGATTTATATAAGCAGAAAATAATTTCCTTCTCAGGCAAATTCAGCTCAAGTATTTCTGAAGGCTGCAAAATTGGCTTCAGAAAAAAAACTCATGAGTAGCAGCTTCAAATGGATTATTCAAACATTTTACATTTATGCTACAGTTTGCAACAAGCAAGGGGTTTTAATAATGTATTTCTTCATTCCAAGAAAAGGCTTGCCAAATTCAAATCGGGGGCCAGATTTTTGAAAAGGAAGCAGAGAGCCGAGCCTTTTCTTTGGAACCATACTGAATTAATTCTGAAATCTAATCATGCAAACTCTTTGCAGACATTGACTTCGTGTCTCCACTCTGCAGCTGGTCAAGAAGAATGGTCTTAAACTTTTATATACACACATACACGTAAAAAATAATGCATTTGTTTCTAGCTGATTCCACATAAAATCCTTTTTGCAAATATTGATCTGACAATTCTGGCAAGAACCAAAAGCACTAAACGAGGCTAACCGAACTATAACAGAAAAAAGTAGGAATAGTGCTGAAACCAAAACCACATGAAAGTTTGTCTCTCGTCAGTCTTTTAAACTGCTCCCAACAAAATTCATGAGTCTGGAGAATATTGAAAAGTCACATGCAAGCACAGTCCACAGTCATGGATCACATTATTGTCTGGGTTAGGCAGAGGCTTGGGCTGGAATGCTTTTCTCCTCCCACCCATCTTTTGGATGACTGGTAAAGTTATCAGACTTCACCCGGTCCTCTCACTGTTTGGCAAAGCCCAGAAAACAGCTCCAGCTATCATGGAAGTCAATCACAAAACAGAATCTGTCTTTGTGTAGCCCAATCCTGAGAAATGTGCATTACATGTTCCTCACCAAGTCCCTCTGAAAGAGGCTATTGGTACAAGTGATAAATAGGCTTTATACACTGCTGCTTTATAGACACAAGCACACGTAGCCCCTACTAGTGCTGTCAGGATCCCAGAGCAACTCAGAGCAGAACCAAAGAGAACTCCAAGGACCAGAGTATACTAATCACTCCTCTGTTTCCCCCTCATTATTTTCTAATAAAGACCACAGGAAAAAAATGCTGCCATTTAAGAAATAAGTTAAGAGCCAAGACCCCAAGAAATCCATTTGCAGGCTTCTTCTGAGGACTCTGGGCTATTCCAGCTGCCCAAGATGAATGACATTGCAGAAAGAGATGAGAGTCCTCAAGATAGCTCCAGAGTAGCTTTATTCAAGAGAATTGAATAATCCGATACAGTAAATTTTGTAATGACCTGATGAATCATAAGAAAGGAGTCTGAAATATTACAGGAAAAAATGGAGAGACAGCAGCTGACTTACAGCTGGCCAACAATGTGCATCTTCTCAGGCAATGATTATTCTGTTTACAACTGTCTCAAGAGGTTTTTAATTCAACTTTTTACCCTTTCCACTAGACACGTTCCCAGCTGGAGCTAAATGAATTATCCTTAGCTATCAAAGTGAAAATTAAAAAGCCCCAGCAAGACTTGCCTAACATCTTAACATGTTCCACATCTCTTCCAAACCCATATTATCATCCTGAACATAACAGCATAATCAGTCCTCCTACATTCTTTTCAGTGCTCTAAGAAGTAGCCTGTTCATTTACTTCTCATGGCTGTGATGTTGTAGGCTTGCATTCTACCAGAAAGATCTTCAATAAAACAGAAAAATGCTTTTGGCTCTTTTCCTCCCCATACTAACCTGTCACAAAAGCAGCATCAACCAAATCCTGCAAAGACCCCATATTCATGTGCCCTCAGGCTGGTCTGAATGGTCCAAATACCTGTGACCCAAAGCTCCGTTCTCTGAGAATAGCACCAATTTCAGTAAACCTGTTCCCACAAGTTGAGGTCAAGCAAGTTTATTTGAATGACTGTTCCACGTACTCCTATCTTCATCCTGAGGTAGCTGTCAAAAATAGTTGAAATGTTTCCAGTCTAAATAGATTAGGTTCCTTCAATCCTGAAAAAAAAACAGCTAAGGGAAATATAAAAGTACCCATAAAATCAGCAGCAACAAGAAAAAAGGAAATGGTTACAGACTGCACATGTACTCTCTCCGAAACAGAAATAAGGGGTATCAGATGAAACTATAAAATCAGGTTCAAAACAACCTAGAGGAGGTGAGTTCTTCGTAAATTTGTACTGGAGCCAAAGAAATCCTTGTTATGGATATTATGGATGCCAGAAGTTGAGACAGGCTAAAAACTGGAAAATTTCACTGAAGAAAAAATGTACAAAGACAGACATTGCCTTTGTTTTATGAAATCCCTGCACCAAAAGCTGCTGGAAGCAAGAATATTTAAAAAACTACCACTATGCTTGCCTGTATACTGCTGTAAATGAGATACTGGGCTAGATCCAGCATGTTTAATCTTACATTCTTCTAAAATTTTGGACAAGACAGAGATTGTTGGAAGGAAAAACAAGGTTGGGAAATAATGTTACTAAATGCTTTCAGTATTCCAGTGAAAAAGGAAGACAAAGGAGTACTACTGTTCCAAAAACTTCAATTCAAAACAATGTTTACAACATCCTTCCCAAAATGTAGTCATACTTCTTGTTCCAGTAGTTACTTTGGTGTCATGCCATGTACTTCTCATTACGCTTTTGAGTGAAACTTGCTCTGAAGTGTTATTATGCCATACAGTACATGGTTGTTCTTTATATGTGCCTTCAAAGAACTCTGCTGGCTTGAGCTACAGAACACATTTCTGCTCCTCTTAACTCGTTTACCCTGAAATAGGAAGATCTTTGCCCCCTTCTGCATGTCACCAAGAAAACATTGCGGAAACTCAGTCAAGTGTCTGAGGAAAACCTTCTTGAAGGCACCAGGGGTTGCACAAAGAGTTTGCACCCAGCTTGCAAGAATTTTCCTGATAAAGAAAAGCCAGGGGAAGGAAGAGACCCAGAACGGCTCTCTGATACCTCTTAGGGATAACAAGTTAACACATTGCTTCTAAGGAAACACATATTTCTAATTAAAAGATCAGGCTAAGAGCTAAGAGCTCATTTGTACATGGAAAGCTCTTACTAATTTAAAGACTTGGCAATCAAATGAACATACACTCAGACTTGCAATGGCCTGTACCAACCCTGTTGAAGCTGAAGAGCACTTGCTGCTATTGCTCCTGCCACCGGCCTCTCCAGAAGGAACTGCGAAGGAACTACTGTCTTTCCATCCTTCACCCTTCAGCGCTGGATAATTACTCATCTCTTCTTACAAACAAAGAGTGGGCTATTCACAGGGCAGTAAAAACAATGGCAAACAAAACACATATGATTTTTTGGGAGCAAAACGTAGAAGAAAAATCTCTCAATTTTGTACAGATCAGTTAGGTTTGGAGCTGCCTTTTGGCAATAAGTCAAAATTCTGGCTCGCTACTTCTCCAAGGTATGAGAAGGCAGAAAAGGTGAAGTAATCCCCGAGGTTTAAAACAGTAATATTTTCCTATAAATACAATGGAATTTGGAGGGTTTAACTCAAATCTAAGGTGTGCAAAAATGCCTCATTTCTAGCCACGTTTCTGCAATGTAAGTGACACTCAGAGCCCCATAAAAGCTCTCTCAACTCTTCAGCTTCTGATTTACAAATTTATTCCTAGGAAAACACTCCAATCACCGAGCTGTGATTGCCTCTTGGGTGGCAGGCAGCACTTGTCTAACTGCTTAGGGTTTGAGGATGCAACAAGAGATACAGCCAAGAGAATTATACCTGGGCAAAACAGCCCAAATCCTCAGGGATATTTTGGCTCTAACTCTCACTGGCACCCATGGCAGTTTGGCCCTAAATAACTGCAGGGAGCTGTGACAATGCAGTTAATCCAGGCAGACTTTGGTCAGCATACAGCAGCTAATGCTCTGTCCTCACCAACAGACACAGTCTGTAATGGTCTATAAATTGAGACACACTCGGTTTTACCCCTCCTGCCAATGGCAGCCCCCAGACACACCTATCAAGACAACCATAACACAGTCAATAGTCTCATCGTTGCTTCGCTGGGTGGATTATAATGCATAAGGCTGCCCAGTATCCATAGCAAGTATAAGCATTAGCATTTACATGTCTGTATCAGCACTCTCCAGATCTGAGTAATTCACAGCAAGCTGCCAGCCCACAGAGTACTGAGGTTGTGCAAGTCTGAAAAATTAAACTAACAGAACAAAGTGTGTAGACAGACATTATGCGAAGCAAATTATCAGGATTACTATGGTAACAACACAGAGTGAATGATAACTTCAAGACTATGACAACATATGCATTTTATAGGAAGAGCTAATTGTCTGACTCTGCTCCTGCCACCACAACATATTTTTCACTAAATACCTTGGTATTTGAATTTTGCTACCTCCAGCTACTATTAACATATTTTGCATTCATGCTTTGTATAAATCCCCAGTAATGTTTCTAGTTAAAGTTCCCAAACATACATTTAATTTATATTTAATGAGACAGTATGAGTTAAGTAAATGAGTGCTAATTAATTAAAGCATATGTGTAGCGGGCTGCAAGGATTAATTAGTTAACATTTGCAGAGAGCTTTGAAAAATGTAAAGAACCATGTAAACATGAATGTTGCTTTGGGAGAAAGGAGGAGAGTGAAGAGATGAAGAGATGCATTACATTATATCTAACCTTTAACGAACACCTGTTTAATATAATGCATAGTTTGTCATAGAGTGTTAATTGCAACAAGAAAGCAATGATAGATTAGTTAAAATCGGCTTTATCAGCTGTTAGTCTTCTGATAAAAGTAAATGGGCCAGATTCTCCAGTTCTGTCTCCACTGGGGCTCTGTTAGGCAACATAACTAGCCAAAGCTGTCCAGACTTACTGAATAAGCACCAAGAGGTGACAATGTGGGCCAAGGGGAGGAACAGCGTTTCAGGAGTCCCCAGCGCTGGCTTGCAGAGTCCCAGTGGTCTCCAGCTGGATGCAGAAGCCAAACTTTTCTAGTGCTCCCACCCATTTCAAGCAGCTCCATCCCCATTTTTGGCACTCAAAGTCTCAGAGCTGCTGAGTCCTCAGGGGCTGTGTGGACCAGGACAAGCCCATGCTGGCACAGCCTGGCCAGGACAGTAGTATTCACAAATTGACACAGACTGAATATTCATCAGTGTCCCCCCATGGGGTTTCTAGTCACCACAAAGGTCACTACTGCCATAGCTGTGGTTGGCAGCAACTGAACATGGCCGAGAGGGTGACTGTGTGGTTGGCCTGCTGTGGGAGAGGGATGTCTTGTGTGCATGGGGACATGTAGCAAAGCTGGGACTCTATAAAGGGCTTCAGCAGCTCTGCACCTCTGCTTCTCCCTCCTCTCCTTTCTGTAGGGATAGGGGCAATTCTCTCTGCTCAACTCTGTGGTGGAGCTTCACTAGTTTCCTTCAAACATAAAAGTTTAATTAAGTGATGCTTTGTTGATGTATAGAGGTGGGAAAAAATGAAATAAAAAAATAAAATCAGGCTGGAAGAAGCCACCTGGGTTACCAAGTCTTGCCTGCTTCACTCAGACAGCAGCACAGCAGATATTTAACCCAGGACACCTGCAGAGAACCTACTGCAGCCCAGACTGCTTCCCTCCTTCTGTGGGGAGCTGTAGCTGGCTATGCAGCAGATCTCTTATGCAGCTGCACGTCAGAAACACTCAACTACTTACAAGACCTTGCCTTGTCCACACCTGACAAGAACACCCAACTTTTACATGCCCGGCCCCAATACTCCCAGAGCAAATCAACTTTTCCCACCACTTATCTTCTCTGTTTGCTTTGGATAAAGATCTGCATGGCCTGAAGAATAAATTCACACACAAATTAGAAGGCAAAGACCTTTAAAGAACAGCATAACTTCCAGCCTCAGGACAGCAGAGCTGGAGGAGGTGGAAAGTTTCAGATGTTTTAAGGCACAGGTAGCTTTAGGCTGGGATTTGTCTTCTGAACACATCACTGCATGAAAATAGCTAAGCACATAGACACCAAGCCCTCTCCCATGGTTCCCATTTCCCATGGCATCCACCAAGTCCCTGAGCTCAGCACAGGGACTGCCAGCTCCTCTGTGGCCTCAGGGTAGAAATCCCCAACACATGCGTCTTGCTGCTGCAACTCAAAAACACAGCTTCCCTCTCCTCCCTCGTTCTCTTAATTATTTCAATTCTTCCTGGGCCCTGTCTGTGTACTTGGAGACCTGCCTGGCAGCAGGAATGAAGAACCAGAGCACTAAGAGCTTTCTAACACAGTCTGCCACTGGCAATGCGAAGCCAGCGTGGCTGGTGTTAACTCCGTTGCTCCCTGTCCTGCCTGCTGTGGCTGCTCACCACCTGCAGCCTGGGAAACCACCACCCACACAACCCCACGGCTGAGAGCACCGCTCTGCAGGCAGCATCTCAGGGGAGTACTGGACCCTTAAGCCAGACACAGCCGAAGCTACCTGACATGCTTTCACCGCCCCTCCTCAGCTCTCAAACGATAACTAGGGACTATTTGTGGGAGACAGCCAGGAAGACTTCACTGTGTTTCTTTGACTTTTGCCAAAATAACTTGTTTTATACAGAGCTGGAAAGAAGGACAGAACAAAATAAGCCACCCAGGGAAGACTTTTTTAGACAGGGTAATTGATGTAGGCTGCATATTATCAGAGCTTTCCAGGACAACACATTGGTAAACCTTATGCTCCTGCAAAACAGCCCTGAAATAAATTTGGCTATCTGCAAATGTAGAGTAAGACAGCCTGCCTGACCTCAGGGTAAGTCATTCAGCCAAAAATGGATAAGGAATGTGCTTCCACCTTCACCTTCTGAAGACCTAATAAAACAGGCTGAATCAAGTGACCCTACATGTGATAGGCTACACTGTGTCCTCAGCAGAGCCAAGGACTGAACGTACAAGAGACCAAATTTCTTCCCACTTCTGTGTGAGGCACTGAATAAGGAGAAAAAAAACAGCACCGTGTCTGTGAGGGCTCCTGCCATGGTGCATACTGCTGGGGCTTGGGTGGCACTCCTGGTGCCATGGGAGTTTTAGAGACGTTCTAAGTTGTATCTGGATCCTGCCCTACATCCTTAGAACACAGTACCAGCTGCTAGTATGTTCCCATCCTCATTATGTTCTGGTAAGAAACATGGCCAAAGAGTATCAACATGCCAGTGCAAAATGAGATGTGAAGGGACTGACACTAGGCAGGAGTCTGAGCAGAGAAGTGCTAGGATTTTGCTCATGACAATAGGGTCTGCTGCCGTTGTCCCCAGGGCTGGATGAGAGGACACAGATAGATGAGACTAGGGTCCACTCAGTCAAGTCCCCAAACTCTCCCAAGCTCCCCTTCAAACAACTCTAAAATTGCAGCTGAACACCAGGACTGGGGGGAGGCACCACATCATGGAAACATTTAAATCTGTATTCAGGGACATTTCTTGTGGGTTTTCTAGAGCCTGATGGGAGCAGAATACCCATGCTGGTGTCCCCAGTGATCTCACACACTGGCTCTGCTGCATGCTGTATGGTACCAGTGTTGCAGTGGCCCAGGAAGCCCAGCATCCCACCATCTGCCAGCTTCTGCTAACCCTCCCTCTCCTGCCTGACACCCAGCCAGCCTCTGTCAGTCCCCAACACAGAGTGACTGAAAACCCATCTGATAGCTTGTGCTCTGAGTCACCAGCAAAGTAATCGCCCACTCCATCTTCAGCAAGTTTCCCCCAAGAAAGTCAAAGAGTTATCAGTGACAGGGCCAATGCCTGGTATGGGCAGGTTTCCATGGCTGCTAACAGCTTGGACAGAGATATTTATCCCAGCAGTCGGTGGCTGCAGCCTACACACGTTGTCTACAGGGTGAGCTCCATGACCAGCACCCAAAATCCAGAATCAAAGATAATCATGTACCTATTTACCTCAGAAGTCAGTGGGAAACTCCCAGCTCTAACCCTCATGATAGGGGACAGTCTGTTTAAACAGACTCTGGGTTGCTGGGATCAATCTTGAAAGCCCAGATGCAAAGTAAGACATCCCTGAAAGGATTCAGTTAGTTATAAACTCCAACTTAGCACAGCCCTGTGGCTGAAGACCATTTGCACTTAAATCCAATTTCCATGGCTGCTACCTGGCTGCTGATGAAAGGCAGCTTATTACAGTCCTCCTTGGGAGAGATCTTGCTGCTGCCCCAGGCACAGCTTCCTGCAGGTTAGGAGTTGCTTCTGCAGTTTGTCTGGATACTGTTCTGCAACAGTGCCAAGAAAGAGGAAAGCCCTTGGGTAGCAGGGGCGTATGAAACGGAAAACCCAACAGCCAGATGCAAGGATGAACTGGAAACAAACCAGCACAGAACAGCTTAGTTTCCAGAAGTCTCTGCCACTGGGCTCCCTTTATCGCCCCTAGACGGGACAGTGACTTGCTTGCATGATGTTCCTGTTAGCCCCTCAGCCACACTGCTAACTTGCAGGGCTACCTGGGCAGAGTTCCCTGAGAAAAACCTCAGCTGCTCACATATCTCTGGGCAGCTGCTGACACTGTGCCTGGTGTGCTGCACGGAGGAGAAGCACCTCTCCTTTCAGGAAAATAATCTTCATTTGTACAATACACTTAGCAGGGTCCCATTAGTAAGGAACAATTTATGATTTATTCAGCAGTGCCTTTGTCCTGGAAGGACATAAGCCATTCCCTTAGGAGACCTACAAAAAAAAAAATCACATTAACACTAACATGTTCTTTGATGATTAGAGACTTTCCCTGGCAACTCTCCATCAGTGCAGGCTGGCAAAATATATTGCCATAATTGGAGATAGACTTTCAGAAAGCAATTCAGCCAAAGGGCTCCGAGTGGATTCTTTCACATATGGTGCCACGGTATCAATTAAAACCATCTCCTTTGAGGTGATGGAAGGAGCATGTTTTCAGGAATTTTCCCATACTGGCAATTGTGTGCTCATGTGGTTTCATTTAACACAAAGCAAGATCTGGATCCACCATCTGTTGCTCAGCAGCTTATGTAACATTTATCTGAGTGTTTTGTACTAATGATGATCACTATTAATAAAACAGTTTGTATATTAGGAATTTATCCCACCTTTTATGTTTAATAGGCAGCTCTTGCTAATCTCTTCCATGGTACTTTCTGTCCTAAATTCTCTAAAGTACTATGTCTTCCTGTCTAGATCTCAGTGCCAGGCCATAACCTATCATAGACAACTGCCTCAATTCCTAATTGGGGAAAACCAGAGACATGGCAGAGCACCAGTTGGTTCAGCTGTTGCAGGAAATCACATCTCTTAGACTTACTGAGAGATACCACAGCAACTATTAGCGTTGCATCAAGTATCAGTCAAACTTCTTTATTCTTCAGTAGATGAACACAGTCAAGACCTCTAACATTTGCTAGAAGTGTTAAGTTTGCAAGTACCAGCACCCACTTGGGGAAGCCAACCTGGCTATACTTGTTTGTGTGACTAAGCCTCAACAAACACTTCCCTGGGAAAAGATAAGAGGCTTTAGGAACTGACATTTGCCAAGACCTGTTCCATATTCCCAGTCTGACTCCTGAGAAAATTCAAGGAGCATCTAGCCTCAAATATAATTCTTGAAGTAATCATGGGTAAAAAGACAAAGCCTTGATCTATCCCTCGAAGTTGGACTTGAAGGACCCAATGAAGGGTCCTGAAGAAACACCAAGCATAAATTATTTCCGTTAAAAGTACAGAATTAAAGTTATGTTAATAGCAGTCATTTGGTCATCTAAGCAGTCTCCTAGCAATTGCATAAATTACTGACTGAACAAGGAATTTCAACCAGAACATCATTTCATGGCCAGACCCAGGCAAGCAATAACAAGCACTCTGGAGGGAGCTGTTCTATCCTCAGATGAATGCAATTAATAAGTCACAGAAAGCTGTTTAATAAACAAATTTCTCCTTTTTCTCTTGTGAGCTGTACAGGAACAGAGTATGTGATCATAGAAGCCTTTGTTATTTTTGTATATTTCCCAGACCATTTCCTCATCAAGCCCTTGCCCCTCACTTCTGAGCCCCACACTACTTTGATCTGTGGCACAGATCCCATGCCTTTTCCTTAGAGGACTTGTTGTCACCTCTGTAAATCCATGCACTCCATTCAAAGGCAGTTAGTTTTTCCACTGGTCTCTGCCTCCAGAGGCAGAGTAGCAGGATTTTGGTTCAAATCTGTTATTCCTCTCTAAGACTCAGCCATTTGTAGCTCATAAATTACAGCTTAGCAGATAAATTGAGACATTTCAAGTTTATCTTCCCACACAGGTAACAGCAAATTGTAGCATGAGCCTTGTGTGCAATTATGCTCAAGTGCCCTGAGGCTGGGAAGATGCTCAGGGAAGCTGTTTTGCTGGAGTTGCACACTTCCCCAGTCACCATCTTCCCAACACAAAGCTCTCCTCCCTCTGAAGTGGCTCTGGGAAAGGTGATGGATACACTGCAGGCAGAAACTTTATAAAAGGTCCAAAGTGAAATCCCATGCAGTGAGCTAAAACTGCTTGTTTGAGGCAAACCATAGCAGAAGTTTTTATTGGGCTGGAAAAAAGGTCATTCAACTTCTTTTAATTGTACCTGATTTATATATGGCTCTGTACATTCCTAGGGAACAGCAACAGTCCTGCTGAATCACCCTGAGAAAAAAACCTGTATCCAGGCAGATCTGAGTTTGCAGAAGCAAGATTTCAAATTCTTTAGGACTAGAAGGATTGGAAAGAAAATCTAACTATGCACATGCACAGCATTTAACGCAGGAGAGCTGGATCCTTCAGCTACCATCACAGTGAAGTTTAAGACCACCAGCAGATATGACTATGGGAAACTTCTTTTCCTGAAGGATTTCCTTGTGCAACTGTGGCTATAGTTACATCCAGCTTGTCTATGCTGTGCCCTAAAGAATCTCAGCCCCAACTATTTCTCCACAACCTAAGGCACAGACATATCACAGTTTGGTTCCAGAAAAAGCTAATCTAGGTTTCCAGCATGTGTTGATAAAAGACTTGTGGAAAATACCTTTTTCAGGACTGTGATGGTGTCAGACTTGGAAAGAGTATCTCTGTCCATCTGAATCCTCAGTCTGTGTCTGAATGTCACAGGGTGATGATCAGTCTCAGAGGAGAGAAGCCTTGGGAAATACCCTCAGATATCCTTATGACCCACCACGCACAGAGCTGGGTTTCATGGGTTTGGCAGCACATGGCAATTCCCTTGTGCAAAACCCCACCGGTCAACAGTGAGTAGTTAAGTCTTATATTTGCTAAGCCTCATCTCCCCATGCACGGAGACACTGCAACAGTCTGGCATCTTGACCCATTTCTGCCGTTGGATTTTGCCTTCTGCCCACAGACTGCTCAGGATCGCCCCTCGCACATTTCTATGGCAGGTTTTATACCTGAAGCACTGATGGGTGCAGATCTTGGCAGCTCCCTGTGGGACCTGGTTACTCAAATCTTCCTTGGCTTTCCATTTCATAATGAACTTCGAACGTCTGAAGTTCATTAAAAAGAAGGAAGAGAGGACAGGGAATTAGCATGCTGCTCTGTCACTCCTCATCTCTGAGGGGCAAGCCTACCACCACTGCTGCCTCCGCCCAGCTCCAGTTGCAGTTTGACCTCTATTTACCCACCGTCTCCACAACCCACAGAGACATCAAGTGGCCAAGTGCTCTAATTGCACATAAGCAGGCTGCAGATCGTGCTGAGGGGGGGTTGAGAGGACAGCCGGGTGTCTGAGCTGAAGCAAATTTAGGCCGTTCAGAGCCCAGCAAGAAGTTTTCTGTCTTTGGTGAATGTTCTTTCATTTTTTTTCATTTTATTCTTCCTTTCCCTCTTTTCATTATTAGTCAAACAAAAAACAAAACAAAACAAAAAAACAAAAACAAACCCAAATAAAAAAAACCCTAGATGATCCCTGAAGACTGAATTGTTTGTACAAATGCCTCACTTCACACAGACACTGCCTCTGCAGAGGAGTATGTGACAAACCCCCCAGCACCACACTGCTAAAGGCACTGGAGCCTGTGTTCTGGCAAGAGACACCTGAAAGTAAATAAACAAGTTGCGCAACTTATTTCCTTGATTTTGCCCTTTCTCTCCTTCTCCCTGTATAAAGTATATCAACATCTTTCTTTCCCTCCCCCTGAATTCCTGCTGTAAGGTTATCAGCAAGACAAAGCAGGATGGAAGAAATACTGGAAAAGCTGAAAATCATTTGCTATTGTCAGTACCATGGGGAAAAGTCTTTCTCTCAGACAGCTGAAAAACATTTCAAAGATAATCCTAGCCCAAAGCTCCCATCAGCTGCTCCTCTCTTTCCCCCACACCTTCACCTCTGCTAATGAGAGACTGTGACTGGGGATCTTGGCAGCAAGTCCAGGAGCCCCAGAGATGCTGGTAGGTACCATCCCCAGCTGATAAAGCTGTCAGAGCCTGGCAGTACCTTATGGGAATCAAGTTACTAAATCTTGTATTAAATAAGTTGATTCAGAGGGTGGTTCTCTCACACCAGAAGCTAAGAAGGTGAGGAAGTATGGGACAAGTATTGTTTGCAGGTGGAAGAGGTGAAGGACAGATACAGTTTTGCAAGCCGTGCTTAGAGGATTCCTGTGATTCAACTGTTAAATGCTGCAGCAGAGAGCAGTCCCAAACCTCACTGCTCCCTCCAGAGCTATTCCAAGAGACCTTTGCTTTCTCACTCCCAAGCACTTCCCATCACGGTCTACACAATAGCTGAGAGCATGCTCAGAGCTCTACATGTAGGTGTGAAGACAAGACCCTATGCCCTCAGGTCTGTGTTTTCCCCATGTATGATCTTAATTAGATACATAATCAAGACCTCCTCCTCGGAGGAAATGACTGTTCAAGTTTTCCATTTCCTAGAAGGAACAAGAAGAGTCCCAAGATAGAGACTATGAACACCTGAATGGAGATGCTAAGCCAAAAGCATGAAGAAATCTTGCCCCAGCCACAGAGAGGGCAGGCTGGGCACCAGGATACACTGAGCCAACGGCTAATGCAGCTCTCAGTCACCTTGCTGTAAGTTTGACACTACAAAAGGAAAGCACATGTGACAGGGTACAGACAGGTATTGCTACAGAAAAGCTGTATTAAGCCTGCCAAGAGACCAGTGTTTCACACTGAGGTTCAGGTGCCCACTTCCAGCAGCCCTTCTGCTCCTGGAATTGAGTCATGTCAAATTTCTTCCTGACACCCAGCTTCTCCTCTTGTCCGTCTCCCAGTATCCCACTGCTGTCTGTGCGGGTTCAATACCCAACTCAAATCCAGCATGTTTCACACAGCACCTCAAGACACCAGCTGCCTGGCTCCTAGGGAGAATCAGATCCAAGTTCCCTCCTGAGCAACAGAATGTACAAATCCCATTTTCCTTCAGAAACCTCCAGGGTGGATTCTCTGGTGACTGATTAGTTGAACACCTGCTGCAATACCTAGGATGCCTCTGCCTAATTTCACTGGAACTAATCTGTATGTTCAAAGGTTAGAAAAGCACTGAGAGGGTTTCAGCTCAAACCACAGGAAGCCAGGCAAGGAAAAGACTATGTCCCAAAAGATTTCCATCCAGAAGAGTCTCTCTAGCTCAAAGCAAGACCTCAGCAGCTAGACAACAGCTATGTTAGAGAAAAAAACACGTGTTACTACACTTCAGAAGTCCTCTTTGGGGAGAGCTGAGCTCCCCAGGGCTCTGAGCGTTGCCCTTCCACACACATTTGAAAATAACATCAGGATAAACTCTTCCAGCTAGCTTTGTCTTTCCAATGAGGGTTTAAAAGCAGGGTGGGCTGCACTGATCCTGCTGCACAAGGAAAGAACAGTTTTTAAAACCAAATTTGTTTTACATTACCCTTGGTCCAGCACAGGAACCATGAGGGCAGTGCAAAAAGAGGTCACCCATGGTTGTTCCCTTCCTGACAGCAGCACCTCTCTGAAGCTGCCTTCCTTATATCAGTTTTAAGTCAGGACAAAACCTCATATAGCTGCTCTAGCTCTGTGAATATCAAAGAGACAGCTCTATTAAACCCAGAGGACAATTGTCCTCTCTGTATTTCAGATTGGTCTAAAACTGTGCTACAGGGGACAATTAATCTTCAAAATCAATTTTTTGTCAGGAGGCTAAATTTCAATTGTCTCAGGAATGGTGGTGCTGGGCTGGTAATTACTGTCTGATGAGGCAACCTCTGAAATCACTGCCCAAGAGAACACTTTTTATTAATAACTTTTGTCACAAACTGCAGGTCCTTTTTTGACTTTGAAAAAACATGTTGCCTTATTTACTGAGTTAAAAACCTCAAGCTGTCAAGAGTCAGATGATTTGCTTTGGGGTTTCATTGCATTCTGAGACAGGGAGTAGATATTCCCTTTTCCCCAGAAAGGCAAAGCAAAACCCCCAGTTTGTTCTAGAAGAAACACAATAAAAATGCTAATTTGTTTTCTTTTGCATTTGTGTCCTTTTCCCTTATGCCCCTGCCCCAATAACACTGACTCCCTTCTCTCCCTCCAACTATTTTCCACATAGTTGCTTGTTGTCTACCTGCTGCCTATACCCTAGCCATTTGGCTCCCAGGCTTACTGCTTGCCATCACCCAGAGGGACACAGTGCTCAGAAGAGCCTCTGTGCACACTCAGCAACAAGCCTTGGAAGCCACAGAAACATCAACTCCATCCACTTACTCCAGGTGAGGTCACCCCAGAACTGTGCACCCTGTAAGTGTCAAGCTTGGCTCCCTACAGCAAGGATATTTCAGGATTTAATCCGACAACACTGTCAAATGTCTAAATGATGCCAGAAGCAGGACTGATCCAGGGCTCCTCTCCTTCCGAGGGACATCTAAGGCTCCCCCTTGCACTGCTCACTTGGCCCTCAGAGCTCAGTTCATCACAGAGCAGCAGAGCTCGAGCACCAGAAAGCACAGTTATCAGACTAAACTTGTGTCGCCAGCACACTCTCCTGGCACAGCAGAGACATGGCTTTGTATCTCAGTGAACAGACAGAACAAAACCTGGAATTTCAACTTGCTAACCATCCACATTTTGGATGCCAGAAACCAACATGCCAGTGCAGTGGATGCTGCCCGGAGGGTATCTAAGTCTCCTCAAGCCAGGAAAGCCGATGTCACCCCCCCACACACATCACATTTCCTGGTGAATAGCCCAAAGCGTGTCAATATACTGAGCTTCTAAGTGAGTCAATATACTATAAACTTCCAGAATATCAGCTTTCCCCAGGAGAGGTCTGATACTGACAAGGCATTTCATATTCCTTGCTGGGCACCAGGCACCTCCCGCTGCAAAGCTCAAGTCCTTCCCCGGTACCCTCGATCCCACCAACATCATTGCACTGGGAGTTTGCATTGAACTGGAAGATGGACCCAGCTCTCCTCACTCCCAGTCTTACATTTTCTGCCACAACTGTCCCTCACAGGGGGGGAATCCCCAGAGTTTCAGGAAATTTGGCTCTGCAGGAGCTACTTTTTACAAGCAAAAGAATTCTACTGAATTGAATCTCCTTTAAGTCCTTGCATGCTTTTTTTTTTCCAGCTCACCCCACTAAAGCTTGTTTGATTTTAAAGACAATCCCATAAACATCAATTAATAAAATTAACTTTGCAAAGATTGGATTTCTCTAGTGCATGAGACAGTGAGATTAAGGGACAGGCCAAAAGGGAAACCGAGCCGACATTTCTCTTATAAAAAGGCATTTCTACTAAATTCTAGACGTTTTCCTTTATACAAATCAACATTCAAAGAACTCCTGCTCTGCAGAAGGCCAAGCCAACACTGTATGTAAGTGAGAAGACCTCTCCCAGGCATTGAAACAGGCACTGACTGCACAGGTCTTGGAAAACATGCTTTTTCCACGCGTGCCATGAGAAGCAGGAATGCTGCTGCAAGAGTGTTACAAGCAACACAGACGTGCCAGGTCCAGTTTGCTATTACAGGCTCTGCCGACCCCAGATTCACTCTGAGCCCTGTCCAGTCTGCACAGGCTGGAGCTTCTCCTTCCCAGAAAGACTTAGTGATTCTCCCTGAGAAGAAAGACTCCAGAAGAGAAAAGAATATGCACCACATACTTGGGAGTGAGGACAGCAGTTCCTATTGTACTGTTCCTTTGCATCCTGTAACATTTATATTAATATTTGCATTAGCTCGTCACAGCCAGAAGAAGAAGAATTCATTCTCTGTTACTGAAGACCAAATTAAGCTTGCTAAAAGCCCTGAAAACTAAAAAGTTTGATAAAAGCTTTCTGCTGTCTATTCTGTTGAGTGGTTAGCACCAAATTAAGCTCTTTCAGTCTTAACCACAGGCTGGTGAGTTTGGAGACAGCTAATGTGTACGTGGTTAAAGGCAAAACACAGAATCACCATGGTTGGAAGGGTCCTTTGAGATCATTGAGTCCAACCACAAAACAAACAAACAACAACAAAATTAACAACACATCACAAGGACTATCCCGAGATGCAATGCAAGAGTAGTTTCTGAACAGATTTCTTTCCTAGCACCTAACAGGGGTGATCTGTTTAGTGACCTCAATTACATTCTCAGGCATGAAACAGACTTGGACACCTCAAATTCACGTACCACGAAAACACCATATATGTCAAAGAAAAAAAGGGAACATACTCTGTTACAAGAAAATGCCATTTAACAACAGTCTGGAGTTGCTGTAAGACACAGTTCAGCCCATGAAATATTAAAGGCAACATAGACCTCTAATGCATCGTGTATCAGGAGAACCATTAAGTAATCAGTCAGCATCCAGTTTTATAGGGCATTTTGGGCATAATTCAATCTCCATTCATTTTAGATCATTTCCTTAATGAAGTAATGCACTGGACATAAATATTTCAATGCAACTCCCTAATGCCCTTTGAGTAGCAGGAAGCCTTCAGTAATACAGAACCCAATTAAGCTGTAAAGGGTAAATACCACAAGAAGGACCAGATAGAAGAGTAGTGATATGCTTAATTCCATGGGATTCAGGAAAATACATACAGCTATGCATCCATAGCAGCTGAAGCAAGGCAAAAAAATACTAAAGAAATGGGAACAGCAATAAAAGCCAGTATCAATGAGTTGCTATTCCTATAGCCAGATTGCCTCTCCCTTATGTGTGCACCTCAAGCAATTTAGGGTAAGGATTTTTTTCTGTTTCAGGTTGGTACAGCACCAAAGCAGTGCTAAGTGGGTAACTCCTGCAATGAGGTTCCTAATATTCTTCACAGCAGCAATGCTTTTTCCACCTTCATGCACAGCAAAAAAGGGAAAGATTTAGCAGCAGGAAGGTTTTCTTATGTGTTTTTCCCCCTCTTTCTCAGTACTAACTGATAGTTTTGCTATAGAACGTCTCTCTTTCACAGGTTACAGTGGTTCAGTATAAGGTTTAAAATAGTTCCTGGCAGTTTACTACAGCAGGTTGGCTGCAGGGCCTTGTACCAGCCCACACCACATCCTGACCCTCCACCCCTGCAGAAGCCACCCTTTGGAGGGCAGGTTGGCAAGGCTAAGGTCTCAGACAGGTAGCTTCCTAAAAGCACTACACATCAAAAAGTCACTGCAAACTTCTTTGCAAAGCAGCAACCACGGGTTTCACTGGGATTGTGTTCACACCACCACAAGAAGAGATTCTCCAAAACACAACAAAGCACTGCAAGACAGAGAAGACCATTTACTCCCTTTGAACCAGAGGCTGAAGTATTTCACACCAATATCTAGAAGAATTATGGGGGCAAGAAATGTAAGCTGGGGAATTAATTTTAGTATGCTAGAGTAAATTCTTAATCCTCTAATGAGAGAAAGATAAGCCAAAATACTCACAACAAAAGCAGAGAAAAGTTTAAATCCATCAGAAGGATGAGGGAAAAGCACTTTTCTATGCATTAAAGGGCCTGTTCCCAGCAGAGTGAGCTGGGAAAGGCTGGCTATAAAAGGGAGGAGCCACCTGCTTCAGGGCATTAAGAGTTTGTAAGAGAAGGTGGTGGAGATTGTGGCTCCTGGCTGCAGGTATGGGTGGGTGGTTGTGTTATTTGTCAAGAAGCAGAACTCACTGTTCTTTGGGGAACTTTGGCTTTGGCTTTATTTTGAGGTGATGGCAGTAAACAGCAATAGTCACAGCTCATCACCCAGAGAGCTTGCCCTGGGGGTGAGGTAAGAGTACAGGGAAAAATATTGACCCTGATCTTACCTGGCTTACACTGTGTACTGGCAAAGGGGCTAAATTAATATTTTCTCTACTATTTCAATTCTGCTATTCCCTAAATTTTTCAGTGTTTGGCTTTGCAACATAATTGACATCATTTAAATCCATATTTCTGGCACATAATTTCTATGACGAAATGAATACAAAATGTGCAATACTGTCAATAAGAAAATTGCCCAAATATTACCCTGCAAGCAATCAATACTTTAGGTGCCAATGGTTATTACAAACCGTGCTGCCAAATGAAATAAAAAAAAAAAAAAAAAAACACCACACAACCCAAATAGAGGCCTCCAAAGACCACTGGCCAACCTAGAGGAGGAATCCTCTCTGCAGTCTGTTCCCAGCTGCAGTGTCTGAAAGGAGCAAGGCAATGGTACAGCTCTCAAAGTGTGAATTCTGTCTGTAACTAATATGATGCAGCTATACGGTGAATAACCGGCCCCATCTAGTTGTGTAAAGTGATGCTCAATCCATCAGTCCACGTGTTGTGACTTTAGAAGGGCTTCAGATGGCTTCATTTAACCCAGCCCACTTGACTTTTAGGCCCTGAGAGCTTTGCAGGACTGAAGCACCATCAATACGTCTGTCTGAGATCGGTTCCTCCATTGGCACACCTCGCAGGTAGGATTATGGGCTGCGTTTACCTGTTGTTCCTGTGGCCTGACCAGTCCATGTAGGAGGCACGTCTGCAAGAAGGGAGCCTACAGCTTCCCTGCTTTCTGCTGGGGGTGTCAGCACCCCGAAACCCAGCTCCCTTGGTGCAAGAAAATGTGCCTGTCTTGCGATGCAGCTCTGCCTGTGCAGCTGCACAGTTGTTTTCTCGTCTGTGGTCTGGCCACTAGAGAGAGCCACGGTATAAAATGTGCTGCTCTGGAGGGTCCCTGGGCCCAGCACGCTGCACTTTAACTGTCATTGGTACAAAAAGAAAAATCACTTAAAAGGAAAATAAAGCTTTTTTCTACCTTCATTGTGGTTTTGTTTCAAGATTATTATAATTTATCTTTATTAATCCAAGTTTGTTTTCAAGCCTGCGTGTTTAATTTGCTCTTCATTTTCCAAGGGAGAACAGGTTGGGGGGAGGAGAAGAAGTAGGCAGACTGACAAGTTGCACACCTGCAACTCAGCAAATTGGAAGAATATTTAGAGAAAACAAGATGTTTTTAGCTGAGCAGGAAGTGACTTCCAAATTGCAGTGGCTGGCCCAAGCAGCACACCCCGATTTCAAGCAGACATCTTCCTGAAATCAGCTACCAGTGCCTGTCCCACAGAGAGGAAAAGCCAACCCTTTGTAGCCTACCTGCTTCTGACCGGAGCTGCTGTCAACCAGAATGTGCAAGGGCACTCGTCACTTCCCAGCTTAAAGCACAGAAGACCAAGAACACCAGGGCCTGGAGGGATCAGCTTTGGTCCACTGTTTCAGCATCCTTAGGGATGAAGCAAACTGGTTTTAACTTGCACCTTTGCAAAGCTGAATTAGCCCCTGGCATCAGGAGAGCTGGCTTAGGTTCCCAGAGGAGTAAACACCAGGAAGAACTAGTCATCTTCTGCTGCTTTTGGGATATCACAGCTCTGCCTAGCAAACAGATACCAGCCCATCCCAGTTGCCTGCACCGCTGCTGTTGGTCCCTCTAATCCTCTGGGGTTGTCAACAGGACACAGCTGCTGTCAGATCTGCAATTATGGCCATATTTGGAGCAGCTGTGGGTCCTCTCTGCCTCGGGTGCTGCAATGGTGCATCCCCTTCTCCTGTGGGATGTTCTGCACCAGCGCCTCTTTGTGGTGACAGGGGCAGTCCTGTCTGTGCACGGGACACGTTTCCACAGTTGAGGACTTTCCCAGAAGGACAAGTTGCCTGGGTTTGCTAGCAGACTAGAAAATTCACTGAGATACCCTTGTTCATGACGCCTCCCTTTGCCTTTGCAGAGGAGACTGCAAGCAATCTCTTCCTCCAGACCTGCCTGCACAGCTTACAGTAGGGAAGCTCCTGGACATTAACATGCACCCTCAGGCTGGCCTTCAGTAGTTCATCAGTTGTGAGTAATTAAGAAGTAAATAAAAATACATAAGTGAAGTGCTTGAATGGGGTTTTTGTATCCCTTGACAGGCTGAGCACAACTTCTCAGGACAGTGTGCAGTGTGACAGATGGCAGCCACTGGAAGGACTAAACCTTGTGTAACTGGACATCTCATCCCCTCCCCAAACACCACCTTCCCCTGGTAAATCTCCAACTACTGTTAAAACTACAAATCAGCTCTTTTCCAGCCTCACTGGGACAAAGCTCATGCTCCCTGGTGACACGTACATGCACGACCGTGTCATCACCCTCTGGACACTGCCTGTGTCTGGGAAGGATAGAGGGAAGGAGGGCCACGATGTGGAGCATATTTTGGGAAAGTGACTTTCCCAGCTCCATGCTCAGCCCAGGGAAGGGGACCCTGGTGTGCTCCTGCAGCGCCCATCTGGGCATAAACCCTATTAGCAAAACACACACATGTTCCTCTGGCTCATAATTAGGCACTGCATATGTCAACCGTGTTTTAATAAAAATGAAATAGCATCCAAATTTAAAATAGCCAGTCCTGGGATGTGGCATTACGCTGTTTATACATAAACAGAAATCACGTGGTGGTCCTGGAGCCCCCAGCACCAGCTAGGGGCTAGTTGTGTCTGTGTTAGACACCCGGCCTCAAAAGGCCGTGAGGTGAGTCACCGAGGTGGAGCAAGGATGCCTGCTTTGGGGGAAAGGGCAGGACAAGAGAACGATCTCGAAGGCAAAAGCAGCTCCAGGGGAGAGAAGATTTTGTGAAAACCGAAGCGTCAGTGCTCAGAGCTGCTGCACACCAGCACCAGTATGAAACAGGAACAGGTTTTGGCACAGCCACTTAGGTGCCTGTCTGGGGCTCTCTGGGGTCAGAGACACACAGACCTTCAACGAATTCCCAGATGCTAGACGCAGGTTCTGTACTTGCTTTGCACTTGGTTTGCAGTCTGATACTAAATCTGTTTTACTATTAACTGTGTCAGGAAGCCTGGCCAGGGTGAAGCAGGATAGAACTGGTGGACTCAAGGGTGCTGCTCAAAGATCCCTGTCTCCAAAAGAACAAATTATGGTGCTGGACATGAGTACCTCTCACCCAAGATAACTGGTTGGTGCCAGGAACTAACACTTGTTTGCTAGCAGGATGGCACAAAGAATTGGGATGTAGGGCCTGCTTTTGCTCAATATTGAGATTGAAAAGGACTAGTCTCAGCCATAACCCAGGGTCTCACATGGCAGAAGGATGCTCTCCACCTCCAGGCAAACTGTAACCCAACCGGCTCTCCAGGAAACAAACTGAGAATGGTACACGTACCACATGTAGTACATCCAGCCATTTGTATCTCAGCTCCCCCAGCTTCTTTAGGCTTTGGGTCACTCCGCAGCCTCATGAACAAGAGCACAAGCAGTTCCAGGTATGAGAATCATGTTTCTCCACCAGCATCTATTCCCAATGTGAAGAGTGAGCCAACACACAACAGCTCAGTTTACACCTGGTTGTCCATCTGGACATGAAAAGACATTTATCGACTGCACGTGAGCACTCCCAGCCCCACAGTCCCTTCCACAGACAGACCCTAAGCAGGGCTCAGCACTCCCAAGCCACGAGCAGCACACTCTGAAGTCTTTCTGGGTGAGAACCTCAGTTACACAGTATGGACCTGATGGAAAGGTGAGCATCTGGACACACGACAGCTCCACCTGCATCTCCTGCCTCACAGTGCTGGCTGGAGCAGCCAAGCGGGCAGTGAAGCTACTGGGTACTGAGCAACGCTGACTTCAAGCAGTCTCTGCTGGCTTACCTGCTGTGATGGTTGGAGGATACCTGGGAAACCTGAATCCATCACCAGTGGCGCAATGGATCACCACCCATGTCAATACAGTTTGAGAGCTGCATGTGATTTAGCAAGCCAGAGATCAGCAATTCCTCTGATACAGCAAAAAAAAAAAAAGAAAAAAAAAACTCCCCAGAGGGCTCTTCAATGTTCCTTTTATGGTTCCCACATACAGTCCTCTGTGTGCACATCCCTGCAGCAGGTGAAAGATGCTACGCAGGACTCCAGCTGGACCCCCTCCCACCACCGCCTAAAGCCAAGTGCCAAGGCTAGCATGAAAGAAGCCTTTCAAAGAAAACAGACCAACCCAGTCACTTCAGACAAGAGGCTGCAATAAATTGTAAATTGGCAGAGCTCTTGGCACTTCCGAGTGCCCTGTTTTTACAGCAAGGCTCTTCCACTGCTAGTATATTTAATTTTCTTACTATTTTTCTGGTCCCTACCTTCCCCCACTGCTAATACCTAAGGAACTCCAAGATGGAGTTGGTAGGAGGTAAAGATGATGTAAAGGCATTTGAAAGCAATGGCGTAGTGTTGTGACACAGCCACAACTCAAGCCCCAAACTGAACTCTGTTGGAGTCCAAGCACTCACTCCCACACAGACCCAAACCCCTGGGGAAGGAAAGCCCCTGCCCCATGCAGGGACAGCACAGTGCACCTTACGGTGGGGCATGAAAGGGCTCCCTGCTCCCCTGTGCAACGGTTATACTTGGGACTTAGGGGGAAATGAGTAAATAAATATTTAAGAAAAGTTTACAGTTTCGACTCAAAATCCAGTGTTTCTATCTAGTAACCTCCCCGTTATTTTAGCATGTTCAGTCAGCAGCCGCATTCACGACATGGAAATGGTTTTGTGTGTGCTCATGTTTGAGCTGCACTTGGCTGCATCCTCAGCTGATGCCTTTGAACACCAGGCAGTCACAGGGCATTTGCAATTTTTCCTTCTTGCCTTCAGTCTCATCACTGCAGGTCTAAGTTGTTCTTGGGAAGCTTCAAGCAGGTTTTTTGCAGATCAAAAAGCTATGTTAACAAAAAAAGAAAAAAAAAAAGTATCCTACCCTTGCAAATAATTACACTGCTTTATTTTTCAGTATCACGGTCTCAGGAAATGAAATAGTCCAGATCCTTTCCAAGATATTACACAGCTTTTTTTTTTTTTCCATCTCCCTGGCCACAAAACAATCAAATTAAATACAAATTTGTTGTTTTGCTACATCTATTACACTGGAAGAATATATTTATTGGTAGAAACAGCTTAGCTCCAGCAGCCAAGGGTGGAACAAAGTGCTGTTTTCTCCTGCTCTTGTGTAACCCGCTTCAGTGTTCCCAGAGAAGCACACGGAAGGACAGAAGGATGTGGTAGATAACAAAATACAGTGGTTTATTGAACAACATGGGGCAAGGCAATGTTCCCTTTACATTCAATGAGAATTCAGGAGTATGAAACAAAACATGCTATACACACATGGACATGATACTTTGGTTAAATGTCATTCAGAAGCTCTATGCCAAACCTGATAAAATTATAGAGTGAACAGTCAAAAGTAAGAAATAAACCTAGGCTTGCATAGACAGCTTATTGTCAGTGCGCAATTTATATTTAAGGATTAGCTGTTGCAACGCAGGGTACACTTGCAGCTCTGAAGAATTTAAGCCTGACTAATCCATCTCATCGCATGGCTAATATTTAGATTCAACAGGCTGAAAGTTTACCCTGAAGAGCTAAATGAGACAACTGCAGTTATTTCTCCGAGGCAATTAACTATATTGCAGTGTACAGATGCAGCTGGAGACACACTGTGGAGTCTACTTAGAGTGAACACTGATACAGTGGAACTTGTTTACTGTGAAGTAGAAAATACTCATTTGTGTGTGCCACTGTCCTCTCTGGGACTCTCCTGGAAGAGCCCAAACTGCACAGCTAAGCCTTGCCCTGTGCTACCCACGGGGAGGAGGTGGCCGATGGTCTCTCCAGCCCAGAAACTGAGGGCAGTGCAGCTTCTCACACAAAACCTGCGCCCCGCAGCTTCTCCTGGGTGTAGCAGTACAAGTGGCTTTTGTGTGCAGCACAGTCAGAGCCCCCACAGCAGTGCTGCACAGCCAGAAATCTGCTAAGGCTTGTCCTTTAAAGAGTACAGTAAATTGGGATAGATCTCTGTAGGTTTATGCTTGTCCTCAGCATTAAAAAAAAAAAGACAAGCTGCCTGTGCTGCACTTCACACGAGGGGCACTGCTGTGCCTCAGCACTATACCCCACACTCACCTCCCAAAGCAACTGCAAAACTAAGCACTCACTGAGCATCTTGAGAGAGCGGGGCAAAATCAAACCTGTCCATCAGTTGGGAATGGATATAGGGCAGAGGAACCCTCAAAGTCACCCCAGGTGGGAATTTCTGTGCAGCATCCTCCCTGGCACCACTGCCAGGAGCAGGACAGCAGAGAGCTCGGTCGCCCATCAGTCCATGCTATGAGCTGTGCTTCATTTCCTATTGCCTCTCACCCAGCCTTGCGGTGCCTGGGGGAACGGCAGGAGCAATCTGCTCGAGGTGACAGACACCCTAGAGATCATCCCGTGTAAGAAGCAATGAGTTTCATGGACTTGCTGCACTGGATTACAAGAGTGTAAACTAAATAGGGGAATCCTCACACTGTCTTCAAGTGCTCCCCTTAATATATATAAATTAGAAATCCACAGTTAGTTTGCATACAGGTTAATATGAATTAAAATAAAAACCTTGATAATAAAAATATATAATATACACATTGATCAATAGCAATAAACTGAAAACACTAGAATGTAACAGTGGCTGTAATTTGGCACAAAAAAAAACAATGCACAAATGTCTAGCACTGTAAAAATAAAAATCCTTTTTTTTCCCCCCTTAACTAAGAGAATGTTATTAATCCTGATTCAAATCCTGACAGGTGGGAATGCAGAGATATAAAAATACTGTACATACAAGATCCCTTTTACAGAGTGAAGCAAACTGCAGCATTTGTAACTTTTGTCCTTCTTCCTCAAGAAGACAAATTCAACGATGAGACTTCATTTATTCCTCAACAGCGGATATTTTCCCACCCCACAAAGTTCAAAACCATGAAGTTCTTTAAAAGAGATGAGATTAACCTGTTGGATCTATCCACGTGACGGCAACCTCTTCTCGCTGCTGTACAGTCCACGTTAAGACAGTGTTTCATAGCAAGGTGACTCAGCTCAGACTGCTGAAGACATCGAGTATCCCTGCATGTAAGGCACGATCACTCGGGTTCACCCGACCTCTCTTCTGCAGACCATCGTGCTTTGGACAGAGGTGAGGAGGTGGCGAGAGCTCTTGCTGGCGAGATGTGCCTACTATGGAGACTGGGAAGTGCCAGGATTTTACGGTGATGAATTTTCCTCATGGTGCCTGTTGCCTTGTTAATGCACAGTCAGAAAGGGATGCAAGACCTGAATCATCAGGGCCAGGTGTCCCAGCAAGGCCTCTGACATGCTATTAAATACAGAGCAAGACCATAGGCAAAGCTACTAAAACTTGACAAGGGAAGACAAGGAAAAAATAGAGTTACTTAAACATTTTTCTGTCATAGAAAGGAAATATTGCTCTGATTGTTTTTTAAAAAGATCAACTGCATTTTGCCTCTTTCCAGGGAACCACCTGCAAGGTGGTGATTTTGCATCTCACCTACACAAAGCTACATTTTCTTGAGTCTCAGCAGAACCATAGCTGCTGAGCCCCAAAATGACTTGGCTCTACATTCATCCATGATCGTAACTCAACTCTGGTTGACTTCAATGGGACCATGGAATCTCCTTTTAAAGCTGGTTACTAAACATACAAATGCAGTTACAACCTTTGCTTCAGGAAATCTCTAACCTGCATGAAGCCCACAAGGTATACTAGATGGCTAATTGTTCTATTTATACCCTATTTACTACATGCTTATCTCAGCTACTGTTCCTAGCATTTCTCTCTCTCTCAATAGATGTCAGCCCCTTCTAACAAAACCTCAGGGCTCTTTACACAAGGGCTATGGTAAAACAAAAGAGGAGAAAACTTAAAAGGGAACGCAAACAAGTAGGGAGAAAGAATAAAAAGGTAAGAACTAAGGGAGTATATAGACCAAAGCAGCCCATAAAGCATTCAACACTCTCTGAAAACATCCAAGGAAGCAGCAGACTTTCCTGGGATCCTTCCCTTGAGATCAGGTCTCTCAGTGCCATAGCTAGAGAGCTTGGCTGGCCCAAGGAGGCCATTAAGGAGATTCTGCAGCTCCCCAGAGCAAGCACTGAGGTTTTCTTCAGACTTTACCCAACTTCCAAATAAAATCAACCAGAGTTTTCTCTCGTATCATTTCCAATCATTCCCACTGAAGCATCCCTCCTGAATTAACAGGTTCTTCAAATGTCACCAAGCTTAGGGCCTTCATGACATTAGGGGAAGACAGAAGTTACGTCAGCCAACTGCAATGCAAGAAGGCCCATCACAGCCAGCTACAGAGGCCCAGGCAGGGCTGAATTCCTTATTGGTGATTTCCCCTTCCCTCTAAAGGAGGTCACCATTTTTCCCCATGCACAGTGAGTACAAAGCCCAACCACTTTCTGATTTGGCAAGATTTTCCCCATCGAGTTTTCAAGTGCACTAGATGATACAAGTAGCAGGGCCTGGATTGGGGTATTTGTAGAAAGTATTAATCCATAAAACCCCATCTGGCATCCACTTCACAACAATAAATACTCTGATGGCAATGGAGGGGAAAAATTCACAGAAAAGAAAAAAAAAAGGCATTTTCAGCAGTAGAAATTTTGACTGTTATATGAAATACAAAAATAATTTTTTTACAAAATAAAGTAATTGCAGATGAGGTTGCCACATTGGCCCAAGTTATCAAATAAAATAAAAAAAAAGGTACAGTCTATGTTGCTCTTTTTCCAGATTGTTTAAAACAACATTAACACTTCTGAATGGACACAGATGGAACTAGAAGAGGGAACAAGGCAAGGGCAGTACAATCTAGCCGCTGGCTGGGATATTTCCTGAGACGAAGCAGCATGCAAGAGCTTGTGAGTCACGTAAGGGCTCACATTGGTGAGTAAGCTCATGGTCTGGAAGCAAGGGTATGCAGCTAATGGGATGCTGCCAATGCACGAAATCCTATGTTACAACATTTTTAGTTAGTGTATGCCTGGAGCAGAGATCTACTGGGGTTAACTGGTTCTTCACAGCACAATTGCTACCAACACACTAGTAGGGATAGGAAACTGGTTTCTTGAGCTGTTGGTCAAGACAAGGCAAGGGCTCATGCTGTGGTATTAAACATTCCCTTGCAGCTTATGTGAAGGAGTTGTCTTGTGTTCCTAGTGATTTGCCTCAGTAACTATCCTGACCAAGGACAACAGCCAAGGGTAAAGCCCTTCAGCTGACTTGGAGTTTGAACTGTGCATTAGTGCAAGAGCAGAGAGTCATGATCTCTTCCAGTTTCCTACCAGTGCTCCACACCAGCACGTGCTCTTCACAAAGCTCTACAGAGCTGTCTGGGGCCTTTCCCAGGCAGATGGTGATGAGGGTGAGAACAGTCATGGCTCTGCCTCCCTCCCTCAGCAAACCCAACAGCAGAATTGCAGCTGCCAGCAGATGAAGAGCATGGTAGGACAGACTTGATGTCAGGCAATAAGGAAGCTTGGCTGCAGGGGCAGTGCAGCCAGGCTTTGCTGCCATGAACAAGACTGACAAATGAATAACTAGCCTGTAATGGATGAACAAGACTCCAAGCCAGTGTCCAGATGCTCAGTCTGTCAGATTAAAAATGCACTTAAAAATAGAAAAAAAAATGATTGAAAAGACAAAAGAATTGAAATGAGAAGAGGCCAAGGGAAAAGACTACTTGTTTGCACAAGAGAAGAATTATTTTTAAAAGAGTAGAGGGAAATCAAGCCATTGAAAAAAAAAAAAAGAAATAAAAAAAAAATCCCTGCCTGAGCAAATCTATATAGACAAGTTATTCTTGAAGACCCAGCTATGCCCCAGAGATCAACAGTTTTTTCCTGACTGGAGTCTGCCTGAGGCGCTGGACATGAGCAGTGTAGAGGGACGCAATGCTCAGTGTCCCTGCAGCTCTCCTTTAGTCCTATGTTTTCAAGACACATGCAGGTTCAGACACAAGTTACTGTACTCAACTGCATCAGCAACTGAGCTAAAAGTTACAGTAGCTCCTACTTGGCTTCAGTAAAAATTCCTTGGCTTCTAGCACACCGAAGCTCAAAGCAGGTGACCACAGAGGTCCCTTCAGGCATTTAAATCTGTTTGTGTGATTCTTCCCAATCCACAACTCACAGCTTCATCAACTTCTGGCACATCTTAAAAGTCATGCACACACGGTATAATTTCAGTTGAAATTGTATTTCCTCTTCACTATATCCTGGAGCTAAATGCCTGGTTACACACTCTACCCAAATTGCTGGAAACCTTAAAAAGAAATAGAACAGTTAAGAAATTTTGTTCTGCAGCCAAATTTCTTCTTCACTAGTCCCAGGTTCTGACTTTTGGTGGTGTACATTATGAAGACACTCTCTGCTTTCTGCAAGCTATCATGACCCTGTCAGATTGACTCAGCTGTCTTACCCAGCACAGGAAGAAACACTTTTACTCTTATAACTCTGCTAAATCACCCTAATATGGAAAGGACTTGTACTTCTGACGTTTTACTGTGTTGCCGTAACCCAACTTATTTCTTGGATCTTCCTCCCTGTTGTATGTGGATGTCTATTTGTCAAAGCTCCAGCCAAAGCTTAAAAGTAAGAGGAAAGCCTGAAAACCATGTAAGAGGGAGCTGTTAAATCAGCTAGTTGATTCACACAGTCCTGTGGCGGCTAGATTATACTGCACTGCTTAAATGATGACATATGAGTAAGAAATTGAAACAAACAAGTGTTCCTTATTAATATGATGACAAGGAGGAGATCCTGGGAGTGGAGGATGTACCTCCCATTGGGTAAGGAATCAAGAAAGTTGCCTGGCAATTCCAGTAATGTTTGCTACAGAAGAGTCAGTACCAAAGCAAAGGCTAGCACAGCTTACTGCTTCCTACGGGAACCTGGAAAGCAAAACAGAAAGAAAAAAAGTCTGTAAGGTGAAATCCTGGTGAAGAAAATACTACTTACAATCATCTTTTACTTGCCCTGCCCTCTTGGATGTCTGTGTGACTTTCAGGGCACTGATAAAATCAAATGGTAAAATGGGAACCACCCGTAGTAACAAAACAAAAGGACAAAAGTATGCAAACAGACAGATCCACAAGACAGGGAGACTTTTGCATTTCTTCTAGGCTGTGAACAGCACTGAAGCCATATTTCACAGTCTCACTAAAGAAAATGGAACAAACACTGGGTTTAGAGACTATATGAAGTGTCATCAACTTTCCAGCTTGTTTGTTGAAGATAGAATGCAAAAGCTTCCCAAACTTTAAATGTAGACAGTTTACTTCCCAAAATTTAAGCCACAATCAGTGGAGATGGAAGAAATCCAAGCAACTGAGTCAAACTCTGGCTGCCCCTTCCTTCCCCCTAGAGGCTTTATACAATTAGTATTTGGATTTAAGAAAACAGGTTACGGTGACCCTAACCATACAGCTCTTCCCTAATGATTTCAGGAAATGAGCCAACAAAGCAGTACGAAGATGCTACAGGAACAAAACAAGCCTGTTCTCAGGACAAGCTTCTGCCTGATCATCCCATTTGCCTGCCAGACAGGTGATACTGTGAGGTTTTGTCTTGTATTGGATTGCTTGATACTAGTGAGTCACCTAAAATCCATCATGTCATTGTCTTTACGTTATTTCTCCTTCATCTGCTGCCTGGATTTACAGTCATTCATCATTAAGAGATCACAGCAGAGAGCAGTTTGACAAACTCAAGGCAAACTCATTCAGCTTTTTAGTCTCTCAGCCTGTAATGTGCTCAGCCAGTTCAACTTTAACACTGAATAGCATCACCTGCCTGCTGGGGCTGTAAGATCGATTCCTCCTCTCTTATTAACATCCCTTTTTCAAACGACCTGTCCTGCAGGCTGGTTATTTGAGGAAAACAGCACCCAATAACCGAAGTGGTGGGGACAGTCATGGGCTTCATCCTACCTTTAGGAGAGTGCTCAGGTCTGGGGGTCTGGCGCAAGGGGCTGGGCTGGCTTGTGTAATATCGAGTGTGTTCAAAGTCATCAAGGTGAGGCTGTGACCTGCCAAGAACAGTGGGGAAAAAATATAAGTAAAAAAAAAAAACAAACCTCAAAAGTATAACAATGTGGCAAAGCAACATCTCAGCTGCCTGGTCTCTCCCTGCCAGTTTGATGCAAACTGTGTCTGGCCCAGACTTTCCACCTTCAGACCAGCTCTTCTGAGCACAGCCTGTTACTGTTTCTGTGGTGAGAAATGCACAGTATTTACCGCTTCTCATGGACTGCTTTCATTTAAAAATGGTTTCTAGTTGTCAGGAAACAAAGAACTTCCATTATGAAGTTTGATACAAACCTCACTGAAGAGAGCAACATCTTGAAGCGTTTAATGCTTGCCCAGTTTTAACCCCAGACTATATTAATAAGATTCTTCTCTGCCTCCACCTGCACCTCTTTTGTTGTTTCTTTTGCAAATTCAATGAGAATTTCTAGGCTTGTATCTGGATTAGAAATCAAAGTCACCAGGGTTGCTTCCATGGTTCACTCCCTCATGAGGAGCATCAGACAAGGGTACCAAGTGATTCAGAAGAAGGACTGAGCTACAGCACCTTCCCATCAGCTCTGGGATGAGGTACCCCAAAGCACAACATACTTGTTTGAAGGTAGGTGTCCACACACAGCAACAGGAGCAGTGTACAGGGCTTAACTGGGGAGCAAGAAACCAAGGGAGCAGCTGTGCAAATGCATTAAAATTGTTCCTTCCTGCCCAGAGATGACATTTGGTTTCACATCACCAGAAGCTCTTTAACCCTCTGAATACTTCTCTGCCATTTAACAAATGCCACTGCACAAGCTCATCAATCTCCGTCAGCACCAGGCACAGAGACCAATATGGACAAATGCCATGAGCACAGCAAGTGACGCATGTCGCCGAACACCTCATGAGCTCTCTGCCCTCCATCTCTTTTCAGTGCTAAAAACTCTGCTCTCCACCAAGCCCCTTGTGGGTGGGTCAGTTGTGGTCGCCCCACAACTCCTTCTTAGGACTCAGCTTCTGAACAGCTTCCTGACTGCATTTCCCCATTTTTACTAGCCAGCTCAAGCTCACCTTGAAGGCCTGTCACTTCTGTGTCGCTGAGTTTCGGGCCCTTCTTTTGACCTTGAGCGCGTGGACTCACTTGCATCATGCTGATGGGAAGAAGAAAGGAAAGCAGTTCATCTGTGTGCCTTGCAAGACACCAGCCAGTGCGCTTCACGCAGTCCTTTTGTGCATCAGTTTATACACACAACTAGCTACAGCCAGACACATGCAAATGGTAAGATCGGGACTATTTTCCAACAAATGAAACTCAGCTTTGCTGAGCCAAACTCAGTTTTCACTCAAAATGAGAGACAGTGCTGGTGGACGTGTCCTGAAGCTGGGGTCAAAAATAGTCCACGTGATGACTGCGCTTGGCTGGGCTGAGCACAAGGCCCCAGCTGCACACAGCTGTGCCCCTGCGATCACTCAAACACAGTAAGGACACTGAAAACATGGGAGCTATCTCCAACTGGCCCCAAGATTAACACAACGCTCCCCTTTAGCACCTTACCAGCACAGACCATGAAATCTGTTTCCTATCCCCTTCTACATCAGCCAGCCTCTGTAGTACTACTCGTACAAAAACCTAGACTTGATACACTCAATACTTTCATTATAGGGTCAATTCTATTATGAAGCAGAATGACAACTGGAGCAGCTGTGTTGTCCTTATACCGGCAATGCAGAAATAGAACTGAACCAACTACTGCTTTTATTGCTACAGCCAGGATTTCAGCAGAGGAAAGGTCCTGCAACAGAAGGACTTGCAGTTCTAGAGGGAGGCCACAAGGTGCTGTGATTATCCAGTGATGACCTCCAAGGCCAGAGCCCAATACTTACCTTGTTTGAGGCTGAAGCCAAAGGAGCATCTACCCAAGCAGCTGGCTCCAAAAGGCTTGGGAAACGGCAAGACCCTTTGGATGCAACACTGCATCATTCCATTTGCGCTCACCACACACCCTAACCTCCCTCTAGAAATGGTATTAACATAGAACTTCATTTGTGGTACCTCCTGAAACTTGGCATACCTTCCAGTCTGGATCATGCCGCCTCCTTTCATAGGAAGACTTTTCTCTCTCCTTCCCTTTTTTGAAAGCCTTTTTCTCCTCAGCCATCAAGAGTCGGGCAATTTCCTAGAAAGGAAAATACAGACGTGTTACTACTTTTGTGGATTTGAGTTATTTAAATCCCTTCCTATGGACAGCTGCTGAATGGGAAGGGTACAAAGCCAGGATTTCACCCATCTGCAATCAGAAATCAAATGACAGAGCAGAATTAAGACTGACTACATGAAGCATGCCTGATGTGCCAGACCTGCCAGACCCTTTCATGCCTTTGCTTTCAGTGGGGGTTTCATCTTGCAGCATCTTTGCTAAGTCTCCCTTGGGGCTCAGTTACAGGATATGCTCTTAGACAGCCATGAACTTCCTTCCACTGCCATGGTTGCAAGAGGCAACAACTCCCAGCTTGGCCAGCCTGAGTATATACCTGAAAAATCAGCAAGAAGCAAACCCCACTGGAGCCCTGAGCTTTCCTACAAGGAGGGAAACGAACAACCAGAGGGTCAGAGAGGACAAGTGTGGTTTAGCTGCAAACATTTGATTTCTTGCTCACCTCATCTTGGGCTACTTGAGCTGCCTTCTGGTCTTCCTCATTAGCCTGAAAACAAATGAAAAAAAAAAAGGGGGGGGGGCAATAAAAACAGAGAGAAAAGAGTAACGCTTTTGAATTATTCATACCCATTAACCTACTGAGCAGGGCAAATAAATGCCCATATAAATACTCTACCATCCTCTCCAAATATACTTAGGTGGCTCAATACTTACCTCACAACACAGCACCAAACTGTCATTTCAGCTTTTCAGATGAGTTTTTTCCTCACCTATCTGCCAGGCCACACCACAATGCATTGCCCACCCTGCTGCCCTCCGTCTCAAAGATGGGCACTGACCTGTCTCACTTCTGTCAGACCACACTGACTACAGGCTATATGTAGTTGCCTAGAAATGTTCATTAAATATCAGTCTGCTTCCATAATTTAATTTTCATTTGTCATTAAATTGTGTTTATTTCAGAAAACAGGGTTCTGCTGGCTAGATGCCAGCTGTCACTCCATACGTGTACGTATGGGAGACAAAGCTAACTATTAGAATGCACAGTAGCAAGACTTTAGGTCTCAGTCACTGTCATACATAAAAGCTTTTCAAATTAAAGTTGTCATCACTAGCTACCTTAGTTCCTTCAAGTTGACTAATGCACCCTCTCTACTTACCAGGAGCTCTTCCTCCTGCAGCTTCCGAGCAATCTCTGCGTCAGACAACTCCTGTTCACTTTGGGGTGTGTCATACATGGCTTGATGCATCCCCCTCAATTTAGTGCCTAAAGAATTGAGAAAAAACAATCAACTTGCCCATTTCCAAATGCTCTAGTAAGGACATCACCATCTCCTCAGCCACCTGCAAAAGCCCCACTCAGGTTGAGCAGAGCCCATGACAGCATACCAGGCAGACAGCTGGTTTGAGAGTACCTTTAGCTAAGGTGCAGCACACACCTTAGGGAGGTTCTGCTTTGCATATAGAAATGTCTGATACACCATGTCTTACATGACAAGAGGCCCAAGAGGCCACATCCCTTGAAGCAATCTTTGCTGATACAGCACTGCTAGCAAAGAAATCTTAATTTTTCCACACTGTGTTGATACAGATATACTGACAAAACTGGGCAGCAGACAGCAGCCCAACATCTGTCAGCAGCACAGCAGAGTCTGTGAACACACCGCTGGGGCAGCATGGGCTGCAAAAGTTGCCTGGGACAGACTCACTTGAAGTTTCAGACAATTTATTCCTTGAGCTGAACCATGATTTTTACAATTTACAGTGAGGAGAGCGCCAAGTAAACATTTCTGAAGTTCATACAAGGTTCAGTTTTTGCTTTGAGTACAGAGTTTTATTTGTTTGATTATTTTAAAGTTAAACCACCTCCAAGTGATTTAAAATGTTGCGTTTTGAAAGTCTCTCCACAGTCTATTTGCACCAGGCCATCAAAGGAGTCTCACTGTATCCCTGTTATAAAATGCATGACTTCACTCACATATAATGAATGCCTTCTCCTCTCATTTGCAGTCTGAACTGTATCGTTCAGACATCAAAATGAGCTTTCTGCTTTATGTCTGAAGTATACAAATGTTCTAGATGCCTGTCTGTCTTCCACATCAAGTGGAGAAAGTAAGTTTCACTCAAAACTTTCATGCCTCCAGCTAAACTGTATACACATTATTATAAATGCCTATTACATCTTACTGGGCCACGTACCGGTTTCCTTCCCATCAGGTAAGGCCAAAGAGGGGGAAAAAGGAAGTAACAAACTGACCTCAAAAAAAACCAAAACCAACTTTCTATAAATGTATTGACAAACCCTCACCACACTCCACCAATCGTCCTGAAGACTTCAAACACTCATGTGTCAACCCAGAATAAAACTGTGGAATAAGAAACCATCTTCTCTTCAGGTGATAAAGGAGGTATGTGCGGTTTTTTGCTTTTTGTTTTTGAGTCAACTGATCAATGAACTTAAGCAATTAACACCCCTCTTACATACTACCTTACCATAAAAAGAGAAAACTTCAGCTCTGGCATGTTGTTGTTAAATGTATGACCTGGTCACAGTCATCACAGAAGAGCTGCAATCTCCAGCCTGTATAGAAATGCCAGCAAAAAAGCACCAGTTTGGTCAGAGTTAAATTATTCCCAGTGCTTCCAAGGCCATGGTAAACACAGTTTTACTATGCTGGAATGAACAACAGAATGGGCAACAGGCTCCTGTACACCTTTGCTTCTATTAAGAATAAAAGTAAATTTCCAGGAATTGTTTGCTGGCCAGCCTGAGTCTGGGCTTTCTTCACACGCTGATCAGTGCCAGGCTTCATTTGCTCAGAAAACAATAAACTTTCACATCACTTCTGCCCACACTCAGGGGAGCACAAAGTCCACCACAACCATGGCCCACAGGAAGAGGATGTGAACTTCTGGCTATTTCGACTCAATGTGATGGGATACTGAGTCACGCGGATCTACATTGTATCAGGGTAAATCACAACCTACTGATTATATAAAGACATAATTAACACCTTCCACTTCCCCAAAGAAAACCTTTGCACAATGAAGACACAATGAAGACAAAGAATAACTCTCCCAGCATCTCCAGAGACACTCATCATCTCCAACTTACCCAAGTGAAAAACCGTTAGATGCAGGAGTTTCCCACATTGACAGACATAGATTCAAGTCTCTGAACTCCTACTTTTATAGAATGGTTTGGGTTGGAATGGATGTTAAAGATCACCTCATTCCAACCCCCCTGCCACGGGCAGGGACACCTCCCACTAGACCAGGTTGCCCAAAGCCCCATCCAATCTGGCCTTGAACCCCTCCAGGGATGGGGCATCCACAGCAACCTGTTCCAATTATTTCACCACCCTAACAGTAAAGAATTTCTTCCTAATGTCTAATCTAAATTTACCCTCTTTCCATTTAAAACTGTGACCCCTCATCCTTTCACTAAACTTCCTGATAAAGAGTCCCTCCCCATCTTTCCTGTAGGCCTCCTTTAAGTACTAGAAGACCGCTGGAAGAAAGCTGGCCATTGTTTGTTTGATTGGGGTTTTTTGTGTTTGTTTTATTTCTTAAACACAGGATTCCAAGGGCACCATTTCTTACAATATCTTCTTACTCATCTTCTCTGATGCCATGGAACGTGTCAGGAAATAAACAAAGCAAGAACATTAATGGGTAAGAAGAATCTCACTAAATAAGGGAGAAACTTGGGCAGGATTCACCCTGTACACA
>JAOQGH010000051.1:13233395-13322804 GCA_025769975.1 Gallinago jamesoni | reverse complement strand
CCCCCCCCCCCCCCCCCCCCCCCCCCCCCCCCCCCCCCCCCCCCCCCCCCCCCCCCCCCCCCCCCCCCCCCCAAAACCATGCACCAAAACTAAGTGTTCCCTGCAAGTCATTCTATTCAGAAGAAACTTTTTCAGAGCCAGCAAAAATGCAGCCTACAGAAAATCTACCTTGGAAACAAATCCATGTGACTTTTATCCAGAACAGGTATATTTTTAAAAATCCAAGAACCGTAAGAGTCACCACAGCAGTTCCTGTTAACTGGTGGGTTTTTCTATTCAGTTTTACACCATTCATGTGTTTTACAGAAAACAAATATCTAGTGAAACAATCTACATGACTTACTGAGCAACGCAGACCAGAACCAGAAAGCAAGAGTCAGTTTTTGAACTATAACAATAAGGGTCTAAGAATTAATTCAATTTTCTTATTAAGGAAAGCTCAATGAATACAGCAGCAGAGAGCAGTAGATCACAAAAGAGTAAAGTGTGGCCATGTCGGGACAGGATTGGTGCAGGTAACACAGTTATGCCAGAGAGCCCGAGCAGAAGGTTTGCTTTTGGGGTATCTCAAGGTGATTTACTCCTCAGTGGGCATCGGTTTCTGCGGCACCTTCCGCAGGGGCTGTGTAAACATTCTTTAGGTCCTGGTGTTACTCTCTCAAGCAGCAAGGGACTGAACGAATACAGAAGTGTTTTTCATGGCACAGACACTTCTGGAAGGAACTCTGTGTTTTTTCCATGTTTATTTTTCCATGTTTTAAGAGCTCGGATTGCTCTGGAGCAAATCCTAATCCACACTCCTCCTGGATGTGGCTAAATTTTTATTCAGTCTCAGAACAGACTCAAACCCAAACAAAGGGCTTTTTTTAAGTTCACAAGTAATGAGGACGATGCAAACCGAGGAAGTTAAAGTGTGGTGCTAAGTACATGATAAATACATAGCGCCCAAATATTTAAGAGGTTCCAGATCAACAAATTAGATGTTCCAAACATCACAATCCACTCCAATCCACAATCCTTTCTAGCTTTTAAGGAATGAGGATGAAGAGCAGCACTACGAATGGCCAGGTGAAACACCTTCCACCTCACCTTCCACTACAGATTATTGAAGGAAGAAAAATTAGACCCAGAAGATATCCTGCTCTCTAAATCCATATCATAGGCTCAGTTCAGAGAGGCACAGGCTTCTGTCAGTTGATTTCTGTTATAGAAATCCATCCTGTCCTACCATCTCTGCATGACAACACTATTACTCTATATTAGATTTTTTCAGGGACTTGTCCCATTTAATTCTGAAAAACTGAAGTGTGGGTTGGCCATAAAACTCCAAGATCAAAGTCTTTCCCAGGTTTGTACATGTAGCAGGACACGTGGTCACGAAGTTTCCACTTGGTTACTGCCTTGCACTTTGTGTTGTGTGTTTTCTTGGCCATCTTTGGTTCATCCTTGAACTTCTTCCCAATTGAAACTAAAATACTTTGTGTAAGTTCAAACAAAGACATTTAAAAATCACCAATGCCATTGATATTTCAATCAGAAATAAAAGGTTTGATCTTCGCGTTCACAATCTGTTAATTAAAAGCAGACCATCTCTTCCCCAACACATTTCTTTTTTGAAGAAAGAACGCAAGAACCACCACCAAGGCACAGCAAAGCCATTCCCAGATTGCTCCATAATTAAACACACCCTGATTCTCTCCTCCTAATTTAAAGAAGGTCTGTATTCAATCACAAAAGCCGACCAAGAGAAAGCAATACAGCACTGTGGGTCGTATCTTTTCCACAACGTACAGTCCCAGATGACAATCACAGCAGAGGCATTCTGTGGATATGACCTTGTTATTCAGTAAGTCATTCAAAGCGGTTGTGCTAATTTTAATGCTTGGATACATACCTGCAAGGAGTTATTTTTGAAAGGCCATTCTATGAACCAGCATTTATTCCTTTATGCACGTAGCTGTGCCAGCATCGCAGATGAGAACACAGAACTGTTGGTCTTCGAATGCAAGCATGGAATTACATCTACTTTCCCCCACACACACATGCTTGCAGTGTTACACAGAAGTAACTGTGGCTTATCAGTACTATCAGCTACTGTCTTTTTCCACAAGCCCTTTCAAAACATGGGTGTGCTTGCACGTACACACACCGCACACCCTATCACTGTTCTTCAGGCCATCTTCTAAAACATCAAAAACTATAAAATTGTCTACTCCGCTTTTTTTTTTCCCCAAAATATTTCCTGATTCTAGAATAAAGTCTGATCCTGACCCTGGAAACTGCTGCAATGCTACAGTGCTGAATGCAGGACTGTAGGTAAACAGAATTGCCAAGTCAACAGGTTCACCTATACTACCATGATCTTAATCCCTTACTTATCAGAAACGTACCTCCATTTTCTGCATAATAGCTATCTTCATAGACTGCATGTCCCTGGGATTCTGGGTACTGCTTCTTGCGCCTTTTTTCTTCCTGCAGTTCTCTTTGTTGTAGGAGTCGGGCAATGTCCTACAGAGACGGAAGAAAATTGGCGTTATCTTTCCCCCTAGAAAAACCATCTCCAGATTCTTTTATTCAAATTCTTCACTCAGTTATAAAAATCCTGATTAATTTTTCAGACATGGAAATTACAGGGTTACTCTGAAATTCAACCCCTAGGCTGGATGCGGCTTCCAATTTAGTGGCTGACGCAAGGGATTATCTCAGCAACCAGTATCCAGCCTCACCCAGGCCCACCACTGAGCTTCCAAGCCCCAAGGCAGACTTGCAGGTTGCTGTTCCACCTGCACACAAGCCTGCAAAGCCCCAACTGCCATAGCATGGCAGAAGGGACTGCATGTGCAACTTCGGACTTTCAGCAAGGGTTTAGAAGTCACAAAAGCACACACCTGCTCACACAAGTGGGCTGAACCTCCCCCCTGAATTCCACCAGGGAAAGAAAAAAAAAAAAAATAACAGAGGCAAAGACTTTGGACTGCAAGGAGTTCCCAGAACAACTCATGAACTTGCTTCAAACTAGCGGTAATTTACGGGGACTGTAGGATGCCAGGCAGGGAAATGCATCAGTTTGACAGACAGAGGCTGAAAGAAAAGAAAATTGAAAGAGACGCGAGGAAGAAAGGAATAGGCACAAGGCAGGAGCACTGCAGGGACTGCAGCCCTTTATCTTCTGTCACAGTTTTGGTAGATACGCCATCAAAGACAATAGCACTCCATTTTTCTAATTGGTTTTCCTTCGAGATTGACTAATGGATCAACAAGGCCCAGCAACAGCAAACAGATCCCTGGGGCTTGCTCATTTTGGGCCCAGACTTGCGAGTTAGTGGAGGTACTCTGAAGCCTGGGAGAGCAGCTGGAAGATACCAATAGGGCAGGCTAGCTCTTCGGATGCTATATTTAAGCATCCCTAATCCTTGGGACCTTTATAAAACCATGCATGTGAAGTGTACATTGCAGGCAAGAAAAGCATCACTGAAATGCAAAGTAAGAGCCAGCACACTCCAGAGCCAGCACTGGAGGACACTGGATGGGTCTTCAAGTACAAACTATTAGTTCTGGATTCAGATTGGATCTGGTCAGTGACCAACTTTGTGGAAGACCTGGGGATTCTACAGGCTCTTTACCCAAAAAAACCCAACAAACAACCCCACACACCACCAAAAAAACCCCTACCCCACCAAAAAAAAACCCCACTTCCTCTCTCCTGAAAAGTTTAACCTCTTCTAGCAAGTACAGTAAGTCTATAAATATATGGGCTTAAGCACATTATCTCCAGGACTGAGACAGCTCAGGACTCGCAAATCCACACAAACCATCTCTTCCAAACTGGACTTGTAAGCAGGCAGGCTTAGCACTTCATTTAGATACCCTGAGCACCAGACTGGATCTGCCTCAAGCAGAGCACTGGCATCACACTGGTTGCCACTACTGTTACCAGGGAGCTGTCATGTATGCTAGGCATCTACTAGACCCTCATGTGTGGCAAATATATGACCAGCCCGGGTTGAGGACAATCCCAGTGTAATACAGAGCATCCTGCAAGGTATATGTATCGATACCGTGCTGAGAGCTACATGTTTGTCACTCTGCTAGCTGATAACCCCTTGGGGCACTGCGCAGCCTCTCTCAGGCTCTTCATCACCAGAGGAGTCCACCCAAACAAAATAATGCTGGTGGAGACCTTGGAAGAAAAGCAGTATTAACTCAAGCTCTCCAGAAGTCCTGTTGCAAGGAGAGGCAGCAGCACCACACTCTGGTACCTATTAGCCCACAGCTACATTTCAGCCACACTAGGTATATGGTTCCCACATACCAGCAGGAAGAGAAAGAGCATTTATGACTTCTGCTCATTGCTTTGAGCCACGTTCATTGAAAGATTGCTCCCGACAGCACAAGATGGTCAACAGGCAGTTTTGATAGATTGTAGGGAGCTGTTGTCAGACTGCTGCCATGCAGGCAGCTCTCTATAGAAAGCTGGAAGGAAAGGTGCAATTCCCACAGCCAGCATGAGTGGTATTGCACCCCTTCACCTTCCCAAAAAAATAAGGTAGATGGTCACATTTATAGCACAAATCCTTTAGCCAGTGGTCCTCTAGGAAGCCCTTCCATATCTGCCTGGGCAACCTTTTAGTACTTGCTTGGACTTAATAAGAAAATGAAGTATTGCACAAGCAGACAGATGCATCTATCAGGTAAGGACAGATTCTTTTTTCAGGCTCTTCTAGGAAATGCAGCCTTGTGTTTAAGCTCTTCCTACAGAGAAAGTGCCACAAGGAGCAAAAAATGGGGCCATGCTCCAGGCTCACACAAGTGTTTCTCCATTCTGTGGCTTTCTTGAACACCCAATCTGACAGGTTGACACAATAAAGTAGTCAACAAGCCAAGTCTTCTGGAAGGCACAGTCAGACCACACTACCCACTCTCAAGCAAACAGCAGCAGAACAATATTTTGCAATAACAAAAGTTATCTGCTAGCAAGAAACTGCATCAGTGTTCAGGATGTGAAGATGAAAGAAAGTAATGGAGAAGCCAGAGATGATTGACTGGGCTGAGGGTTCTGCTGAAGTCTTTGCACCAAAGATGAAGAAATCATAACCCAAGATTCTCACAGAAATAGCACTTGTCATCTTGCATTTGAGAAAGCAAGCAGATTTCAAAAGTGCATAAACAATTACAACTTCCTACACCAGGGCAGCAGACACCTCAGCAAGACCCACCTACTACTTGCCCTCTTCGTCAGCAAGGCCACTGGCATCAACAACCCTTGGGACCCTTTAGCGTGAGGACTATGACTGTATTTTATTCCTGTAACAGGACTCCCCAAAATCTCTGTGCATACTGAGATCTATGAGGATCTTGCAGGACTGACACCATCCAAGACAACTCCTGTGGCTAAGGACTGAGAAATTCCTGGAGTGAAAGGGCTGCTACAAATAGCCCTGTATCCCTGCAGCTTTAAAGGTTACCTCGTCTTTCTCTTCTTGCCTGCGGCGCTGCTCTGCTTCAAATACCAGCTTCACTTGGATTTCCTGAGCAATCTCGCAGTCCTGACGTTCTCTAGAAGGCAAGGAGACAAGGATTATAAGCAGCTAAAAAGTCACAGGCATCAGTCAGCTTGGAGAAAGGGATAAAAGAGCTAAAGAACCCATCTGATGTACACAGAAGAATTATTACTCAGTATTAGTGCAGAGCCTATGGATTCTCACCAGGGACCAAGCCTCCCCGTACTTACTGCTGGCCAAATTTAGAAAATAGGTCCTAAATCATTCCCAATCAGAGAATAAAGCAAGAAAAAACAGATTCATAGGCAGTTTGCCAAGAAAGGACATAGGTACCACAGGATCGGGCAGGCCAAGGTAGCACATTGAAGTCTGCCAACAGACTGCTGAGGAATTTTTGTAAATGTGATGCCAAAGGAGGGGTTTAGGGGTCTGGCTAACACAGGCATTTCTGGTAAGTGGTTTTCATGTGAAAGCCAAGAAGGAGAAAGTGCAGAAATGCAGATAGTAAAATACAGTAAGTAGGCCAAGCAGAGGCTGGAGGTGGCAGATCAGTAATGCATGAGAAATGCTGCTGAGGTGGGACAGAACACAAAAGCAAAATTGGTGCCAAGAGAACAACATGTGTCAAAACGAGGGGTGAAGAAGCCATCATCACAGTGCCAGTGTGGATGTGGGAACGACATGAGACTGCATTAGCTGGGGACAGAGAGATACCAGAGTAATTGAGACATGAAATGAGAGTTTCGTCTGTACAGACAGATCGGGAAGGCTGTATTTCAGGAACGTCATACTGAAAGCATCGGCGAGAATTCTGCTGTACTCAGCGTCACGCTCTGATGCCCCACAAACAGACTGGAACTATGGCCAAGGGTTCCTTAGGGTAACCCAGAAAAGAGCTGGGGGATTTGAGAAGAAAGATTAAGAGATCTCTGAGTACTGTTGAAATTGAGCCAAAGATCAGCGCTAAGCGGGTCAGAAAAAAAAAAAAAATAAAAAAATCAATCTAAGCTATCTCTGCAATTGAGACTACTGAAAGGCAAGGCATAGGAGGAGATGAGAATGGGAACAGCAACAGGCAGAGCTTGCTTTATTAGAATCCAATCTTTTTAAGGATACATTGGCAACAATCAGATGGGTGATGGGGGGACTACCAAGTGCATTATTACAGAAGTCAAGCAAATATTTCAAGAGAAGCAGATTTAGCTGTGTCAAAGTTATGCTATGTAGGCTGCAGCAACTAGTTCTAGGCTTGAGCAAGGATCAGGGCATAGATGACTTAGCGAACTTGGAGGCAAAGGACTGGAGGAGAGTCCAGGATGTGAGTGAAGGAAATAAAAATAGTAAGCACAGACCAGCACTTTTGGTAGCAAGACAGAAAAGTGGCATGGCCAGAGCAGTCAGTGGCACCAAGGAGCCTGCTTTTATAGAAAGTAAAGAATGAGAGAAATGGACAGAGTTGATATGTGGCATAGAGTGGGCAGGAAGAACACTGCAACAAGATCAGGGCTTAGAAGACAAATGCCACCAAGAAACAACTCATCTGTCATCAGGAATGAAAAGCAAAATGCAGCAGGAGGGAAAAGAAGCTTCTTTATTTCTGTCAACTGCTTCTTGGAAGCAGACGTGCAATTAGGTACTGCGTGTTAGTTATAACCCCTTCCCCAAACACACATGAACCCCAAGTTGTTGTTACAACATGACATTTCCTTCTCTTTCCCAGACCACCACACTCGCAAACACTTGTGCATATCCATAAACTGACCCACATCTAGAAATACCCTGGCAGACACTCATGTATTTCAGTGTGTGTAGGGCTGGAGTTATCAATAGCTCAAACACCTTCAGACATCAATTTCTTTCATCCAGGTAATAAAAGCTGGCATTTTGTGCGTGTGCCTGTGTGCATTTCACTCAACTCCAGGGAGAGACCTGTTCAAAGGCACACAAACCCACACAGCAGCAGATTTAGTTCTTGAACCTGCCACAGAAAAAGGGACCTTGGCAAACCTGGTACCAGCAGGGAACCAGTCCCCAGCAAAACCATAGCTGAGTAGGCAAATCCTGGGGAGCAGGCTGTCAGTGGGTCTAAGCCAGTGGATCCCTCATGATCCCAGTCTCTGAGGACGTGAGTCCAGGTAGAAAATAAGTTAGAAAGGTCAGACATATCAAGGCACTGCATGTCTCCCGTTTCCCTGGCACCTGTGAACAGAGCTAAGGTGCCAAGCTCACCAGCACCAACTGACTTGCTAAAGGCCTAAAATACATTTTATTGCAGACAAACAGGAGACAGTAACAGCTAATCATCTTTCAAAGCCAAGGCAACAAGGTCATCGCCTCTCCATTCACAGCAAAGAACACCAGAAATAATGCAAAAGCAGAAGCATTTTCTTGTTCCTGATGACACGCATCTAGGAACACATCGTGTCGATCTCCAAGAACCACTGAAGAGCAACAGAAGATTAGATGTTTGGTTTTATTACTCAGTGGTAATTAAATACTGAGACTTTATTAATTAATGTAAGCTAGTGTTTCAACTTGACTGAGCATAAGAAAATAAGTTAAAGAATTTTAACAGTTCTTCTTGTCCTTCAGTTTCTTTAGTGTGCCCATCAGTCTGCAGAAACCAGCCAGAACAACATAAACCTCCCCGTCCCTGAATATCACACCTAACTGTCCTCTGTTCCCGGGCAGCCAGGAGTGCTAAGTGTGTCAGGGAAACTAACATCAGTTTAGGAAGAAGAGGAGAGGGGGGAGAAAGTCAGCCTAATCAGAAAGCTCCCATTCACAATGGCTGCAGAAAATAATTGTTGCCAGATGAGGAGGCGGAAAAAAAAATAAAAAAAAAATTAAGGGAACCATTCAAAGGAACTGTTCACATTAGTGTAATAGAACCATCACGGCACTGGGAGCAAAATGAGAAAAGAGCATATTTTTACACTACTTCGAACCGTTATCTTCGCAAACTTGCTACTATGCTTGGCAGCGTGCAAGCTGCTCAGCTAGATGTGAGAGATGCTTTTAAAGAAGCAAGAAAATAAGGTTTGATGCTTCCCTGAATTCTTGAAGAGAGAAGAAAAGTTACTTCTATCCTCTCATTTATTGTCACAAAGTCTTTCTGAGAGAATCCAGGATTTAAAAGACAGAAGAAAGCACTTAAATTCCAAAAGCTTTCTTACATTCCCTGTTTCTAAAGAGCATCTACTTCTGCCCCTTCACTCCCTCCCATCACCTTGTAGTGTCAAACTGTCCTAGACAATACAGAAAGCAACAACAGTAAGGATGATTTCGTTGCCAGAACACGCTGATCTTGCACAAGGAAGAGACAGTAGGAACGTACAAAGAATTAAGAAGAAAAAGATCCTTTTACAAAAGGATGCCTCCAACTTTTTTACTAGTCTTGCAGAAGAGCTCAAGCTTTCAGGAGCAGAATTTTTGCATCAGCAGTTCTGCCTAGTAACTTGGCTCACAAAGTTTGTAAATCCCATTTTACAGGGTCCTACAACAAGAAAATTGTTTGCAGTTCCCAGCAAGTAACAGACAGGAATAATCTCAGTCATACAAAACTAATTTTTATGTTGTCATTTACATGCTCACATCTCTAATTGGTAATGAAGACAAAACTATTGCAAGAAAGCACAGACTTGAGAGATACATGTCTCTACCCAGTGCTGCCTGAGTATGCTGGGAACATTGAAAATAGTGGATGGTTTGCCACACCCCAGCTTCAAATCTTTTATGAGCAGCTTCTTTGAAGTCTGTCTTATATCTCACATCTGCAACACAGAGCTCTTCTATTCCATTGCTGTCTCTGCCAGATAAGCCACAAAGGATCTGTGATCCACGCCACCAACTGTACCTGGTGGGGGGCATCACGGAGCAAGACACAAGCTGGGAGGCAGCGCAGCCACTGGGAGATGCACCGTGCCCTGCAGACCCTGCATTTGCAGGGAGCCCCATCAGAAGCAAAGCTCCTGTCTCTCATCATTGGGACCTCACTGAGCCCTATCACACAACCCATTTGCTACATCTCACACATTGCAAGAGATTAAGTGGGAAGTAAACAAGAAAAGAAACCAATACAAAGCACCAATGTCAACCCTGGATTGGAAAGGACAGTTTGGTTTGCCCTGCACTGCCACATTTCATTTCTACACCAGCCCCACAGCCTAAGAGCCATGGCGCACAGAAAGCCAAATTGCAGGCTACACAGAGTTAGATCTGCTGATGTGGGGCCTGAGCAAACCTGCAGATCAAACTGGATCAGTCGTTAAACATCCTCCCACAGTTGCTGCAGAAGTCAAGTGACTGCAAGGGAAGATCTGTCCCTCAACACCAATCTCCACCAAGTGACCCTGCGGCAGCAGCTCCTCATCCCAGGTACGCTGGAGTATCTACAAGCAAGAGCTTTCGGCTGGTTCAGTGCAGCAGGACACCAAAAAGCACCAGCTTCTCAATATCACTCATCAGGCACAATGTAAACATGCCAATATCTGCAGTTTGCACAAGAGAGAGAATTCATTGTAGGACTGTGTATTTCTGTGGTGTTGTTTCTTCTTTCTCAGAATTTAGCTTAGAGACAAAGTCAATGCAAGTAGCCAAGTTACCCCACCTTGCCAACAGGCAGCAGAACAGGAAAGCTCCTTACCATGGTCAGGCAACAGAATCTAGGCCAGTACGGGCCTCTGAACCACCTACTTACACCCTGTTCTCTTATTCCATGCCAGAGCCTCATATCAATAGTTTTATGGCAACAGATAGCCAAAGAAAAAAGAAAACAACTGCAAAAGGCTGATCAACTTGAATCCCATGTACTGTCAATCAACTCAAATTAAAGCAGCTGATTTCAGTGCCCTGACCAAATGGGACTAGCATTTCAACAGCTCCATCCCAAACTCACAAGTCTCTTCGGTGTTTCTGGATTTGAGCACGTGCTTTCAGATCCTCCTCTTCTTGCAGTTGCTTGGCCACCTGCAAGTCATGTTTCACCAGACGATTACGCTGAACGTTTGTTGCCAAATGATGCTCAACTGGAAATAAACACAGACAACCCCCAAATCAGCCTGCAGAACTTTTACTATGTGAACAAGATAAAGCAAGTGGGAGGGAGATTCCGGGCCAGGAAGGAAGACAGCTCTTGGCAGGGAAACATCATGTAATATCTCTAAAGGTGGGAAAAAGTCCTGAACTGAAATTATGCTAGCAGCTTGAGATTGCCTCATTTCAGCACTGAGGGAGCTGTATACATGTGTCTGTTACCAAAACAAGATCTGCATATCATAATCACATCCAGATTTATCAGGAATGCTTTTTAGGCTTTGAATTTCATTGTCTGGCCACAGGAAATTATCCTAGATTAATAAAGGACTGCAAGGGACCACCAGAGATCAGTAAGGATGAGTTGAATCTAAACCACTTCTGATGGATGCTTCCCTAAACTGTTCTCAAGAACCTCCAGAGGAGGAAACTCCTCTCACTCTCAACATAATCAGTTCCAAAATCTCATTATCTTTATAATTAGCAACTGAATCCTACAGTGAGCCCTTTACCATACACGGATACTGCCTGCAAGAAAAAATTGCTACACGAGCTGTAGCTGAGAGCCAGCTTCTGTTCAGTGGTCTCAGGTTCCAGCAGCAAGGGCACAACTTCACCACAAGCTTGCACGTTTGGTAGAATAGCTGGAACAGTATTAGCACCTAGAATTGGTAGATACCAATGGTCTTGCCACCCAACAAAGCAGATTAGAGAGGCCACCACACCTGAAACTGCAATGCAAACATACCCCAAGTAACAGATAAGCATATAGAAAAAAAAAATAAAAAAAATCACCAGTCACTTTGAAGTTCCTGGCTGTACTTTTTTTTTCTCCTTTCCAAACCCGTGTAGTGTACAGCTGCCCTACCTCAAAATGTCTTAAAAGGAAGCCTTCTTTCAAAAGGCAGGCACTAGCAGTTCTGAACTAAGTAAATAAACAGACCTCTTCTGGTTGCACCTCAGGTCAGCCTATAAAACTTGAAGCTTCTAAAATTGCTAGTAATTTCTAAAAACCTTGCACAGCATCAAAACCTCAAGTGCACTCCCACATGCAATTTTATCATAAACGGCATAAACTCAACTCTGAAACAGAGAGCATGAAATTGAAACATGAAATGCAACTATCTCTAGGGTACAATGTGAGTTGGGGCAGAACGCAGAGTAGTGTTAAAGGACAGTGAAGACAGTAATAGTAATCTGTATTCCATTAAGAAGAATAAAAATGAAATAAAAGCAGGGAGGCTTTTTCTTAGCAAAACCAAAGCCAGATATCTGTTGGGAAAAATTACCTTCAGTTTGTTCCAAAGATCATTGCTACTTACTCTCTTGCTCCTGCAAGTTATGGGCCAAGGTATGATCTTCCAGAACAGCGAAGTCTCGACACACTGGACAAGGAAACAATGCCAAAAGAATTAGCATTAGGAGAAGAGAAAAAAAAAGCAAAAGAGATATGGAGGTTGGGGGAGAATACATATACAAAGACTTCTGACACATCTGCTTTCTACCAGCCAAGGTCTGGACTTGTGGTTTTTCTCCCCCTCCTGCACCTGTGGCTATTTCTGCAAGTAGTTACTTCTTTGTCCCTGTTTACACAACAAGCCTTCTCCGTTCTCCCCTCCACCTCCGCTTCTTTAGTTTAAGACCAGAATTGCCCATGCCACCACTGAATCAGACTTTGCATACAAACCCCTGTATTCCACCCAGATTTATACCAACGCCCGTGCTGAGTGTGTTAAACTAAAACCAAGGTCAAGCATTTGTGCTTACTATGACTCTCTCTGCCAAGTTAAAGACTCAGAGTAGTATTTTCTTCCCACAAAGACACATACACACTGTGACCTCCACAGAGCTGAGCAGACTGAGCTTCACAGCTCTTGCTCCAAGGCATCTCTACTGGCTCAGGAATCATTTTACAATTGTCTTCTGTAAGCTTCATTGACTTTTTCAAGTGCAGATGCTGGCTATGTATCTAGAACCCCAACATGGGATCAACCAGAGCATTACCAGCAAGGATAAGCACAGCTTTCTAAAAAGACACTGAAAACAACCTGGAGACAGGCTAAACGATAAGGGGACAAGCTCCTTTTAGCACCAGCCTGAAAGCAGCAGATTTTTGCCAACGCCTATCACTTTCGCACTTGAACTTTCAAAGGAATGCTCTCCCCACACTGTAGAAAAACACCAAGGTTTATTTTTAACTTGTTATGAGAGGCAGCGGGACAGCAAAACACAAGCCACATACATATTGGGACAGGGACCTACACACAACATCAGGTTCAGTCATCTGGTGGTAGCTAAACATCAGCTTCCCAGTGAACCAAGGACAAGCTGACCTGTGCCCCCAAACTGCAGTAGAGGGTACATAGTCCTGTTCTGCACATCTGCTGTACATGGGGTCCCCATCTGCTGGAAGGGGATTTTAAGGCAGGGAGACTGAAAAATTGAGACTAGGGAGGTCTGTCACTTGTTTCTCCTGAACGTAGCAAGCTAAGCAGCTTAACAGGACCAGAGAGGGGATCCCTCCCATTTGAAACATACATCACAGAGCAGAGAACTACAAGGTTCTTTGAAGCTGTAGAGGGAGGTACAAGCTATGACTGCTGTGCTCCATGGGAAAAACCTCTGCAGAAGACCATGGTTTTTCTTTAGCAGAGCACAGCAACAGCCTAGAAGTGAAAATAACCCTAAATCTCCAAGAACATACCAAAACTACAAGGGGAATTTATGAGGAACCTGTTTATGAATCATTTGAGTGTCAAAGAAATTAAAACATTTCCATCATCGTAAAGGGTGGAAAATACTACAAGAAAAGCAGAAGGCAGCTGTGTCTTCCCGAGCCACAGTCGCACAAGCCTTCCCTCTTCTCACATTCATGCACATGCTCCAATAGAGAGGCATCAAGATGTTCCTCTCAACTCAGGTATCTTCCCAAAATATCTAGAAGAGTTTCTAGTTGAATGTACTAAGAGGCCAGATAAAGGATAAAGTGTTTATCATATTCGATAAAACTTTTGGTTGAATCTTCCTGCACTGGAGAGTGTTCTACAGATGACAAAAGCTCCTAGAAGCTATGGCAGTGCTTCAGGGAAGCAGGGTGACAAGCAGCAGGGTGGAGATAAGGACAAAGATTATGGTTATACGATCCCATTTTAAGCATGTACAATTCTGGATGGTGCAATTAAGGTTTTATCATGGCTTTGTTTTTTTTATTGCAACTTCTTTTAAAAAAGGAAAGAGGATACAAAACACTAAATAGCACTGAAACACATCCAATAAGCATTTGTGTATAAATAAAGAAATGCTGCCTTTAGCTACAGAACTCGGAAAACCGGTGCAGCAGGCAGTGCTGCTACTCACAGGTGACATATCCAGGGTGTCTGGGGGCCAGGAACACATGTTTTTATGGGACAGTGCATGGATCTTGCCCAGAGACACTTAATTTCAGCAGTCCCTAATACTATTCAGCTTCGCAGCATGATGACGGAACATCCACCTTCTACTTACAGCAAGCACCATCTGGCTTGCTGGAAGAGCACCTTCAACTCGGAGGTTTGAGCCCTACTATCAGTTCAGATCTAAGCAAAGACACCTCAACAGAGGGCCCCAAACAGCTTATCCAAAACTAGGACCGTGCTTTTACCAGCATTTATTCAAGCAGCAGCACTTGCTCCTGGCAGTTAAAAAAAAAAAAAAGAAAAAAAAAAAAAGAGGGAAGTGTTATTTTTAACTACAATGGGCCTCTGAGCAAGTCCACTGCACAGCTGCCCGAACAGCTGTACTAGCAAGACAAGGCGGGCAGCACAGGAGAGAGGATGAACATTTCAGAGCTGTGTATTTTTTTGCATAAAGATTGCTGCTGTAAGAAATGCTTAGGAAATCCCAGCCCTTCCCAACTCATTTCTGCACAGGCTCATACACTGCTCTGGTCCCAGTGGTATTCAAGAGCTCTGCTTTGTCAGTCATGGTGCTGATGGTGCTGGCAGACCTTTGCTCCGTCCTCCCCAGAGAAGCACACGTGCAGAGAACTTCAAGTATTTTTTTTTACTCCTTTCTACCCACACCCAGACACACTCCTCTGGGAAAAAACAGGCTGACAGAAACATGCCTGGCGTACAGGCGAGAAAGTGGGAGGGCTGTGGTAGAACACTGCTGCTCTTCTCTTGATAGTCTTGCACCAACCCCAAAAAAGTCCCATCTCCTCTGGTGAACTTACTTCCTACAACTAAGCAATGATTGTTTTAACCCTTTTGTTTTGACAGATCACCAAAAACTTTCTAAAGAAAGCCAAGACGCAAAATACAAAGACCACATGCTGTGTTGTATAGATAGGCCTGCTTCTTCCAGCTGCTTCTCCACAGATCTATTGGAAGTAGTCCATAGGTCTCCAAAGTCAAACAAAAATAAGGAAAACAAAGCAAACTCCTCAGGTCCTCACTTTTTCATGGGTCGCAGCTGAAAGCTTCTGGATGACAGAGATCTAAAGCAGGGACCAAGGCTCCTGTCTGAGTTGTTCTGGCTTTTCAGGACAAGTCTGTGCCACTTGGAGCTCAGTGCCTGGGGCAGGAAGCATACACAGCCCAGAGTACCACCACAGGCTCATGACCAGAAGCCGCCTAGCTCAGATCCAGTGATCTAAGATCCCTTAACACAACCACATAGCACCAGATCTGAGGCTGCACCCATCTCTGCACACAGGGACAAAGCTCTGCAACAAGTCACCAAGTTGCAGGACCTAGACATGAATACAGGGGCTGGGTCTTAAAACAGTGACGATTATCTCATCAAGATCCAGTACAGAGGGAAACTGGATGGTTATTAATGATATGCCCGCTGGAACCTCCCAAATTAATGGGCACAAACTTGAGTATTAGAAGTTCCACCTAAGCATGGGAGGACCTTCTTTACTGTGAGAGTGGTGGAGCACTGGAACAGGCTGCCCAGAGAGATGGTGGAGTCTCCTTCTCTGGAGCCATTCAAAACCTGTGCAACGTGCCCTAGGTAGGCCCACTCCGGCGGGGAGGTTGGACTAGATGATCTCCAGAGGTCCCTTCCAACCCCATATGATTCTATGAAATGTCTGGGCTCCACGGTGTCCCCATCTCACAGAGGAGACAGCACGGAGCAGGCTGGTGAGGCAGCAGCAAGCTTTGGGTTTGCTCAGAGGTTTGGATTCATTCATGCATTGCTGAAGAAGCCACTTGGCTATGTATACAGCCCCATTAAGCTGCTCTTACAAACCCGCAAATGGCCGGCTGGAGCACACAGCCCTCACTTTGTGCTGCTGAAGCTCCTGGCAGGGCAGACGGCGCAAGACGACCTTTCGTCACTGTCAGAAACTTGGCTGGGCTGGCCATTTCCAACTCATCGGAGCACATTATTCCCAAGTCCCATCAGCCTGAGAACAACATGCAAAGGAAGATGAGAACATCCCATTACAAAAACAATGAAGTGCTGTCAGCCAGCCAGGTGGCAAGAGACAGGGACACCTGCAACTCCCTAGCAAGTCCAGAGCACTCCCTCAAAACTAGACCCAGCGCCCATGGCACCAAGTCAAACATGACCACAGTTGCAAGCGAGGCAAAGGAAAGCAACCCTCCGTCCTTGAAGACACGCATCCAACTGTGAGGCAACTAAGAAATAACTGGAGATGCAGACCAGGCAGGCATGGTCTGAAATGAAGCTTCATCAGTGCTAGTCCTCATCCCCTGCCCAGTCTCAGCATGGTGCCAGCACACTCATTACTAGGTATCATGTGCCCTGGGTTTGTGCTGAGAAATAGGATGGCCCCAGTGACAATGCAACAGACTCACAATTCCTCCTCGCCAAGAGGCTTCATATTTAAGGGGGAAAGAAATCTATTTCCTTATTCCCTAATCGTATGCCCCCCAAAATGAAAGGTAAGATTAATGTTATGTTCACAGCTACAAATTAACTCGATTTCCCATCTCCAGGACCTGGCTAAGAGCCATCAGACAGTCAAATAAGCAGCAGGGGTGCAATCACAGCAGCTACAATTGGCAAGTCCAGTGAAGCGTGAAACATTAACAACAGATTTACCATAGTCTGATTAAGCCAATCTGCCTTGGCACAGCAGGGAGCAGGCCTGGGATATGCACTTCTGGCACAACTGTGATAGAAAAAGAATGCCAGCCCAGAAATGCCAGCCACTGCCACAGCCAGCAGAGGTGCCAGCAAGAGAGGACAAGGGCAGAAGTATGGCTGGAAACATCATCTTTTTGCAGTAGTGATGGGCTGCAAAATCCGTGCAGCAGCATGAAAAAGGGAGCTTGCTTGCTTGCTTGAGGGGTCCTGAAGAGCTTCTCTGCAAGCTCCAAGCAAGGGTCTTCACTGGTAGAAGTTCACCCCATAAATATGCCTTTCTAAGCATAAGCGCATCTGAGGCCCTTGCAAGCACTGTTGCAAGTCCTGCCTTTATGGCCAAGATAAGAATGTCTGTAGGCACAACAGCTTGGCAAAACTTCATGAAATAACCTTTTCCTCTTCATATTCTGCCATCTGCCTCACTAGCTTTCTCCAGCATTACCTCAGCTTCATAGCTCAGCATTTCTAACACCAAACTACTTCAAAGAGAGCGAGGTAACCACAACAGAGGAGCAAAGGCAGCCTTAGATGCTGCTGGCAATTCTTAGGTGTGTGACGAAGAGGTAGTTAACGTCCAGAAACGGGCAGAGTGACTATGCACTGGCTCTGGAAGAGGCCAAACCCCACTGGCTTCTCAAGCAAGTCTTAGAGAAAAACACCCCACACACTTCTGCCTAAAGTCTCAGCCCATGTTTTGACATCCGCTGGAGGGCCCAAGGGGCCCCTTGGTTCACGTGGCCCGTCTGACGTGCTCTGGGACATCAGCCAGTTCAATGACCCAGGGACCACACATGCGTGTTCCAAGCATTTCCAAGTCTTAAAAATTTATCTCTTGCTCCCCACCCCCTCCGCTCCTGACATTCTCCCATCAGCATCATGTGCTGGATAATTCACAAAATAAACTAGAAGGTGTGAGTCATGCTTGGTTTAGAGCATCTGCAGTTTTTGAATCCTGAAGTGAAGGACAGGAAGGAGAGGAAAGGCAGAAGGAACACGGGGAAAAACAGTTTCATCAGCTAAAAATCACTTTTTAGGGCCTACAGAGCTGACAAATTAAGTGGCAGGCAGCAAGCGCAGCACGTTACAAGCCAGCAGTCTCAGAAAGTGAGTTATGGAGATCCCTGCAGATTAGAAAGCAAACTGGGAAGTCATAGAGACTAAGAATACTCATAGAGAATCACAGAATTCTGTGATTCTTACCAGAGCCTCTGGATGGACTGGCCAGGCCACTCCAAGCCAGGTAAATCCTCCAAAATCTGCAGATTGTTTTTTTGAATTGAAGCCAACATGACCAAGCAACAACCCAACTGGAGGCGAGAGGCTACCCTGAGGGCAGTTTCCCAAGGAAATGTGCAACCGGGACATTTCCTTCTCACCCCCAGCAAAGCTGCTCTGTGAGCTACATGGCCTGACCTCAGCACCTCCCATTCCTGTCCTGCCTCTCCCACCACACCAAGAGATTCCAGAGCTCCCGCTACCACATACAGGCACCAATGAAGGCTGGCCAGGACACGTCTCAGCTGCTGCAGCTGCAGTCACGCAGACAGCATTCCTAGGACCTTGTTCACCAGGCACCGTCAGTGCCAAGGACATCAGAAAACTCACACAGGGAGAAGGTGGCTCCCAGGCAGAGGGCAGGCCTGGGCAGCCTGGGGAAGGAAACAATTTCTGCTTCTTAGCCACAGCACCAGAACATCTCATGTAGCTGGGAGCTATGAGGCAGCACAAAGAGACTGGGTGGCCCCACAGGGAACCAAACTGAGGGGTTTCAGCCTAATTCTTAAAAGCATAAACATGAAAAATAATAATAATATAAAAATATCTATCGCCAAAGAACCATGGTTTGTTTTTTTTTTTTACTGGCGGTCTTGGCCTGGAAGCTAAGAGCTTCTGATTTGGGAAGAAGGTTATCTTCTCTGCTCTAAGCTAATGCCTTGAGGTCAAGGCCATGAGAGGCTGAGCTCTGTCTACACCATTGTCCAACAAGAAGCCCTCACCTGCCCAACAATGCTTTAAAAAGGAAGACTATATATATTTTGGAACCAGATCCTCAGAACATGAGTCTATTTTTTAACCTGCCTTGAGAGATCAGCAGCATTCACAAAATTCCCTCTCACAGGCTACTACTTTGGTACTCTCAATTCTGTTTAACGTGCCTACAAAGTCCTCAAGCTGAGAGAGCATCTGCTGAACAATCCAAAGCAGAAGGTGATGAGCTTGCACAGTATAAACAGGAAGCTGGAGATACCCAAAAATCACCCAAAAAAAAAAAAAAGTACCACAAAGGAGCTCGAAAGGTGATCCTAGAGCATGTCCCAGCCATAGAATTTGATAAAACTTATCATTCTGCCTTTATTACAGAAGGCTGACATCTATTTCATCATTGGATAATTACATCCTACATTGCATCATCTGCAATCTTTCTGAATAAGAACAACTCTTCTTATCCCCCGAGCTTAGAACACAATTCACAGGTAAAGAGTTAAAGACCACTTCATTGACTTGGAGAAGAAAATGCTGAAGTTCTTCAAGGCTGGACATACAGACACACCTGAAAATGGCATTGAGCCTTAAGGAGTACTGGCAGCCATGCTTTGAAAATTCAGCTTTTTCAGCCAGGTCCAGCTGGATCCCCAGATACGAAGTACATTGAGTCACAAGAACTGTCCAAAACCTCTCAGTCCTATAGCTAACATTGTCGCTACAGCTGCTGCCTCCTATTCCAGAAACTTCTATGCATTGAGCAGATGAATGCATACAGTATTTTGCTACTCTAAAGCAGAGCACAGATATATGAAGCCATGATATGTAAGCCATTACGTGCCAGGCTCAGAACACTAACACCTTCGTAGCTTCTTCTTGTGTGCCACAGTGTCCATCAACCTGTACAGGAATGCCTAGACCTAAAAGGTCACCAGCGAGTTCAGCCATCTCACTGTGGACCCACCAGTAACATCCAGGTGGACAGGTATAAAAACCTCAAGGTAGATATATTTATCAGGCATGGCTTGGCTGGTTTGACACCACAGCCAAGTGGTAGATCCCAGGCAATCAAACACACACTTCACTCACGGTATGTGAGAAATAACTGTGTGTGGAGGAAGTTCATCAATGAGAGCAAAAGTTGCTTCTGTAGTCATCCTTTCCAGCATCTGACACAGCTTGAGTTGACTCAGTTAATACCACATGTGCAAAATGAACAACCAACAAGACAAGGAGAAGTTTTCCTGGCAGTCAACTTTCACCACTGCCTCCAAATCATGCATCGCAGCAAAACAAACAACACTGCTTCCAACAGTTGTGTTTTACCCTCAACTTCGCCCAAGGGCAAACCACCGCACAGGTTGGTGAAGAGCAGGGCAGGAGTTACTTTCACCAGGAGAGGTCAAAATCCCTGGTTCATACAGATGTCTCCACAAGCAACACCGTAGCTGTAAAACGTGTCTTCAGCAGTATCCCATGGATCATATGACACTGCCCTTCTCTGGAGGTGGGTTTTTTTTTTGTTGCTTCTTTTGCAGACAGGATGTCATGGCAGTTTTAGTTTCATGCCCAACACTACTCATTTAAACTAGTGTAAGGGAGGAGGAAAAGAAAAACAGTCTCCTTTCACACACAACTCAAAATAGCCACCCACTCAGAAAACTGCTCAGGCATGGAGTTTGCATCTCAAGAGATCTGCACTATTTGTGCTCCCTTCCCCCACACCCATCTCAACAGTGATCGCCATATTTTGATAGGTTTAATACAGCTTTTACAGCATTTTAGGCAATGTTATACCACCCAAAACTCTTGGAAGGACTCGCTGAATTTACCAGATAGATGAAACTTCTGTTCTCTGCTACATGCAAGCCCAAATCCCTTGCTCAGTTCAGTAGTTTCCCAGCAGAGAGTTGGCAAGTCCACTTTGTGATTCGGGGTGCCTTTCAGGAGCCATGGCACCCTGAATCTCAGATTCTTCACTGGCATTTCTAAGCCCTCAGTTTCAGGTTGTGGTGAATAAGCTCCCACGGCAGGTCTGGAGAGGCAAGCAGGTAGCCGGGAGCAGAGATAATTCGAAGTGTCAGCTCTCCCAGGCTTCTCCTCCAGCTTAATCCTAAAGATAATGTAGCATTAAAATACAAGGGAAACAGGATTCAGAAAGGGAGCTTTCAGTGCCCCTCTGGTGCAAGTTCATGCAGTGACTTTGTTCGGTGACTGTTTACGCAAGGCTGACGGCTGACGCCCACGCAGAAGGTGCCAAGTGCCATAAAAAGGTTCTAGTTCCTGTCAAAACCCCACGGTGTGGTTTTTACACCACAGCAACCCACGGTCACATAGAGGAACGAGCATCTCTGGAGAGAACAAGTAGCAGAAAGACTCCCTCAGAAATGCTACATTGTTTTCAGCCTTTGGGTAACTAGAGCCAAGCCTGAGACTGCTCCAAGGCTTGTGGCTAAACCAGAGCTGGAGCTGGGAGGACAGACTGCAGCATCAGTGCACAGGCAGACAAGTCAGATTCTATTCATCTGGATCATATACCAAGAGAAGCAAAGCTCCAGCAGGATGGGCCTCAGGGCAGTCTCCCAGGCTTGCTGGAAACCTGGCCAGCTGCTGCGTTCAAAGTTGGAGATGTCTGAACTGATCCTGCAATCGGTTCTGATTCTTGCACAGATTCCTATCAGCCTCCTTTTTCCTAGAAAGGCAGCTGCGAGGACTCCTGTCTGCCACCCGTTCAGCTGCTGCCAGCGCTGCAAGTCTGCTCCATGAGAAAAACCTCCCTCCACCCAACCAACCAAAGATGCTGTGCTTCATTTCAAAACTTCTCTTTGCTCCACCAGCTCCTAGGGGATACTCTCTCCTCTTCCCCCTCACTTCCCCAATTTAAGCTCTCCAGGTTTATTAGTCAGCTCTGGAGAACACAAAGTACCAAAGTTGGCCCCAGATCAGTCAAACCTTCACATTCATCTATAACAGTCACCAGTCAGTACAGTTACAGCAATACACGTCGCCCTTCCTGTCGCAGCCTTGTGTTGGCTGCTGCTGGCACACTGCCCTTACAGCAACTACAGATTTAAAACAGTGGCATAGGAAGGTAAGAATAAGTTTCTGCCCTCTGAGACAAGACGGGCAGGGAGGCAGAGCTCCCAGCATCGTCCAGGAGCAAACCAATTTGTGGCATCTGTGCCCACAGCTCATGTGCATTGCCAAGCATGAGAAAGAAGCAGGCTGGCTGCCTTTTAAATGCCTCCTCTCTGAGGGCACAAAATGAGCTGCAAGTCAGTTAGAAGTAAAATTTTTACTTTGGGGGCTAAATCACCTTCAGGTGATATTGTATAGTCATAGCTTTAAAAAAAAAAAAAAAGACAACCAAAATCAGGACCTAACAAGTTCACCTGTTACATGGCCAGAGCTGATGCTCTGGGCAATGCCAACAGCCTGGAGTACCAGGTAACTGAGTGCAGTTATCAGAGCTGGAAGCAAACCTGCCTTCTCCACCTTGCCGTATCAGGGATGCGAGGAATGCAGGCAGGACTGTGCTGCCCGAGCCAAGGAGCCAGTCTCTCCTGCACTGCAAACAAGCTCAGGAGAGCCCAGCCTCTTCCCAACACCAACTTCCTTAGGAAACCTGGCGCCGGCTGAATCGCCTGCAGGAGAGCACAGCAGTGCTCTCTGCGTGCCACAAAAACAGCCAACACCCTGCTTGGAGAAGCCCCAGGACTTTCCCTGTTTTCTTCCACCACTTCACCCCAGCCCCTGGCAGCACTGCCACAGGCACCAGGAGGTGCTGATGAATTTAAGACATAAATCCCCCTCATTCCACCAGCCAGCACCCCAATAATAAAACTAACTTCAGAACACAGGGAGAAAAAAAAAAATTCTCCCCACCAGGATCTTGCGAGTAAGGTTTGCCATAATCCATAACAGACGTATAAAATAAGCTCAGATGCTTTTGTACAGCAAAGCTGCTCTCCTGAGAAGACAGGGGAGAAGTTTTCTATCTACAGCAGGGAAAGCTGCCTCAAGCCAGCCCAGTACTTCCCCCGTCCATCTGCTAGGTCAGTGGCGACAGTCATTCTGCGAGGAACATTCCCTGCCAGGGCACGGTCCAGTTTCTTGGACTGTCTGGTTGTAAAGGGCCAAAGCTATATATATCATGTCTTTTGGAGAGGTTTCGGCAGAAAGAAAAAAATACACCTCTCAAAGCCAGGAAATATTCCTGTTTTCACAAACTTCCTTCTTCCCTTTTGTCCCATTACTTCTCAGTCAGCCCTGTCAGTGTCCTTAAGGTAAGCCTGTCTCTCAGTACCTTCAAATATTTGCTCTTTTATGTTCTCTTTCCTTTTGTCATCACTTACCCAACACCACATATTGAGCCCACATAACATTTCTTCTCAGACCAGTTCCTCCAGCCACCAAGTCCTGGTTCAGCAGCAATGGGAGAAGAACAAACGATACCTATATGCACACAGGAACTCAAAATTTTACTGCACACAGCTTTTCACACCTCCTTTGAAAAGAGAAGTGAAGAAGAGTGACTCACTTCCAAACCCACTTCAACTTTCTGTCCTGAACAGCACTCACCGCAGGTAGGGCTGTCTAGAGTGCATGGACCAAAACTCTACCAAGCCAGCCCTGAGTCAAAAAGATCTCACTATTTTTATTTGGTTGCCAGAGAATCATAGTGGTGGCTCCGTGGGTTGGCATGCAATTAAAATAATCATCAGTTGAGCTCCCAGAGCCTGTCACAAAATCCTTGGGCAGGGGCAGAAGGGCTGTGCCAGGCTTCTGAGTAGGCTTTCACCCACACCTTTCTCCCCAGGAAAAGTAACACTTCTGGCAAGCTTAGTTCACAAGGTGCCTGGGGTTACAGAGTAGATTTTTATGAGCACCCAGGCCTAACTGGTCTCCTTTGCTCAATGCAAGGTTCATGACAGCTCTGCCTTGCATCTCTTGTACATACAGTGTGATGCTGCGCTCTCCTTTTTCAAGTTCTCAATCATTTATTAAAGCCAGAATCAGAAAGTAAAGGTACATGAATAAACAGAGCAGATGAAAGCCTAGTTTAACCCTAGCTTCCTTCATGATTTCAGTTGTCCTTGGTTATGGATCTCTGTGGGATCTCTCTTTCCAGCCCTGTTAAGTGTCTCTCCCAGCTGCCATACAGTGCCAAGGCCATACAGCACTCACTCAACGAGCTGTGTGGTATCTTTTCATGTACTGAGAAAGAAAACAGTGGCTCAAATTTCTATTTTTTTAAAAAGGAAGTACAGATGAAGCGTCAAGGGACTCCTACAAGGTCCTTTCACATGTCCTGTGGAGAAGCCAGCACTGTAAGGTGAACATGGAACATTCCCAAGACACAGCCGCCTCAGGGGAGAAAGCAGCCCTACTTTCCCAGTGGAAATGCCCAGAAAATGCCTTTTGCTCCCTGAGTTCAAGCCACCAGCAGCAGAATGACAAATAATCTTTATCACCTTTTTGAAGAAAGACAGAAGGACAAGCCAGCAGCGAGTGCCACACCAGAAACTGGACCTAAACTTCTAGAGTTTTAAGGCAGTTTACCCACAGGGCAGCCTCCTTCCTCAGTCCTTCAAGCCAGCAAGATGCAGAGAAGCAGCAGTGAACAAGGGCGAAGCCAGCCAACTGGGGACACTCCGGGAAGGGGACAAGGAAATAGGGAGGGAATATGTTGCTTCATCCTATAAATCACCACATTCATGTGAACTGGATGTCTCGGAGCAAGAAAAAGAAAGCTTATTCCAGCAAAACAGAGAAGTTTTCTCCAAGCCACCATCTCCAGCTCCCACCTGGCACACACACACCCTCTCACATTGCTCATGGCCACAGGAAATTAAAGGGTAAAGAGAGGCCCGTGGTCACAGCAAACACAATATTGTCTGCAACACAGCCCTCTGATGGGATCATTACTTGAAGAGTAGCAATGGGTGATGGTCAGTGTCCTAGTGTCAAAAACAGCGGATGCCCTCCCCTCCCTTCAAGGAATTTGAGCAAAATAGACTGTGGCCCCTTGTATCCCAGCCCCAAAACTTGTCAGTAACTAAGGAAATTTCTCTGCAGAAGGCATCAGCGTGAGCCTGGAAGCTTTTCTCTGCCAAAGACAGCTTTTTGAGCCATCTTTTTGCCTTGGTAAAACCTCCAAGGCAGCTTGCAGGGGACAGTGCATTTAAGGGATGGGAGGAGGCAGACCTGCTTGCTCAGTTGCGTTTTGGAGCCAAGAGCATGAAATATGCTAATCCTGCCCATCTCCTTTGCCAAGTGCTGCAGACCCAGAACTGCATGCATAATAAAACTTTCACCCAGCTTTAACCAGAAGTGAAATGAGCACCACAGCCTCAGCTACTGAATTCATGCATGCTGGAAAAACAGACTTCCTATTACTCAGAAGAGCTGGACATGAACCAGTGACCTAGAAAGAAAAGCCTGCCTCTATGTCCCATCACCCTCTACCTCCTTGCTGCCCCCAAGCCATCCAGCTTGCCTGGGTTTTTCAGAGCCCTTCTCCGAGGAACTCACAAAGCAGAAAACCGTGACACTGCACATCACGCTGCAAGGAAAACTCTCAGTCAGAGCCAAAGGGCATGGTGGAGGTGGCTTCACAGTGACCTGGCTGACCCTCAGCTGCTCTCAACATTGTTGCCCTGATTATATTAATCCAGTTAAAGGCCAACCTTTCCTTCACATGAGTACAGCTGACATCTCATTTATCAACACCAGTCCCTGAAAAATTCCAAAGCAGAATCCCTCCTCACCAGACACCGTGCCAGCCATCAACACATTCTGAACCCGCTTCTACCTTTGACAGACAGCAAGTTCTTCTCCTCTACCATCATGTTGCTGAGCACACACAGGCACTAAAAGCCCTGAAGTAAGCAGATAACATCAGCCAGTCTCTTCCAGGAGAGTCTGAGACAGTGCATCTCATAGCTGATCCCCTTCTCCTGCCCCTTGGGGAGCCAGCAGCCAGGAGGTTTTTATTGCAGGAGTCTCAGCAAAGGTGACATTAAGCTGCAGAGGTCAGAGGGAAGGTGCTGTGGTTGGGAGGAAGAGCAAGACTGATGCTTACACCAAACTTTTATTCAATTTATAGCAAAAGAGAGTCAGCCAGACTGCCTGCCCCAAAGAACACCTTGCCAAGGCAGAAAATACAAAATCAAGCCCTTCCTGTTTCCCCAAGGCCACAGTCAGATACGTACCTTTTGCTACCACGTGTGGGAAATTGGCCTCTCTGGTAGCAGACTACAACTAGCAGCATTTGAATGTACGGTTCAGGAGCTTCAGAAAGTCAAATCAGATGCTTAATGAAGAGTAGAAACCATAGTGCGAGCATTGTTGCTGTCCCTCTCCAAGCAGGAGTGACACAATCAGCCTTTGTCAAGACCAGAGCTCCAGAGACAGCAGCATGGCAGGGCTGGTTCCAATGATGGGCACATACATACTGCCCTTACACATTTTCAATGTGCTACTAAAAATAAGATTAAATAAAATCCCTTAAGTCACTGCAATTTTCCACTAGTCCAAAGAGCAATAGAGGATCCCTCTTCCCCCCCCTTTTCTTTCCTCACAGAGGATTCAGGCAGGCACGAAAATCGGGAGTCCCTGGCAAGGAAGCCGATGCCTGGGTTCTACTTGCTGCTGCTAACAACTGATGGCTCTCAGAGTCTGTACTGGGCGAGGGACTGAGCCTCAGTGGTAGCAGAGAGGCATCCCCTTTGCAAAGCCACTGCCACAGACCTCAACCCTTTGGCAAAGGCAGCAAAAGGGTCCACAGGTACATCCTCCAGAGAGCAACGAGGTCTGCACAGCTCCAAAATGCCTCTGCAAGAATGTGCCCTGTGCAGCTCCGCCCACCTGCATGTAGACAGGGATGCTCCCAGGTCCAAGAGGCAATGCCCAGCACTTGGAGATGGCACGGAGAGCTGCACCAAAAAGCTCATTTAAAACAGGCAGCCAGGGCGAGGGTGTAGCCCTTCCCAATTTTAGCAGGTAAAATATGCATCAGATCACATGAGATGAGAGACAAACAGTTAGAAATCAAGCAGAGCCCAAGCCAGTTTCTTTTATCTGTTTAATAACTAATTAAAATAATATTTCCAGGACGCTTTTGTTCCCAGAAGGCTCACAAATGAGACTTCAAGTAAAAAAGATCTACACACAGAGCCGAGCAATCCCCTGGGGCAGGTCAAAAGAGCACACAGCAAAAGCTGCTTTGTGAAAAGAGAAAATGTCACAGACACTTGAGAGGCGAATAGAAATACAGGGAGAGAAATTCTGCCCACAGATTGCAACTAACACCAAAACCTTCAGCAAATAACTTACAAGAGCTTTACTGACCACAGTGGTCAGAACATTCACTTTACTGCCCGTGGAAAAATGGCTCTGTAACTCTAACACCAGGCTGCAGCACTACATTCTAGTTTATATTAGGAAAAGAGTGTTTTGAGGGTGTATTTTACACTAGTAAACTCCTGGCCACAAATAAACTGGACCGGCTGAAGCAGTTTTCACGGGCAAAATGTCACCTGTATCAGGCCTTCAGCTTTTAAAGATAAAAAATAAAGTAAACACAAGAAGCAAGACTTCCTGCAGCACCTAGCTATGGTTATCAGATTTTTACTGCCATCAGTTGCACAGAAATGACCTCACTTGTAATGGAGTTTTTGAGACCACAGGAGAAGAGGAGGATGACGCTGTCTCACAGCAGTCCCAGCTAGCTGTGGTCAGGGAGAACCTGGACACAGCACCTCCTCTCCTGGTGAAGAACAAAGTACTCAAACCAAAACAATGTTCTTCATTGTTAATGAATGACTAAACCGACCTTTACCCGAAATGGAGAAAGGGAATGTTTCTCCAGAAGGATCAACAGTGATTTCTGTATCAGGAACAATAAATATTTCCCTAGGTATGGAAAGTAATACGTTTCTTTCTTTGGTTGGCACTAACACCCAGCATGAAAAGATGCAATTCAAAGCATTGCTCAGTTTCAACACTTAGCACAACAAAAGCAAATGATGTCACCAAACTAAAAGTGTGAAACATGTCAGAGGCTTTGCAGAACGTGTCTCAGGCCTCATGTACTTTGCACATTGAAGCTGCCCTGGGACACTGGTTTAATCCAATCACTATCAGGTAACAGCAGAGCGTCATATCAGGACACTCTTGAAACTTAATCCACGCTAACCATAGGTGCGAATTTACCAAGGGCTGCTTGAGCTTCATTAGAACCCCATAAACATACTTTCATTCAGCATGTAAGTGATTTTAACTCAGTCCACTTAGTTCACTTTAAAAACGAATCAAATTAAATCAAATCAAAGCGCCTTAAATTCTGAATAAGAGCATCTACACGGGGATTTAATTCACTTTAATCAACCCACTGGAAAGGTTAATTGGATTAATTTTCTTAAGTAACCATGTCTGGACAGACTCTAAGGACAAGATCTGGGCCACACTAAAATGACCCGTAACAATTTTGCTAATGACTTAATGGGACCAACATTAACCCCTAAAACTTTAGCACGTGGATATTACTTTTCTTACAGTAACAATAAGTGAAACATTAAAGGATGACAAGAGGTCAAAGGGAAGCTCCACCTCCCTGCATGGACATATGCTTTCTACTCTTACCTAGCTGAATCATCAAATTCATGCTTACTATTTTGCAAGAATTGAAGTTTTGAAAAAAGAAAAATTAATGGCCAGTGACAAGGAAAACAAGTTCAAGGAATTTCAGGTGCATTTAGACAAGCACGCAATATTCTCATTCTTTACAGCATAAATCTAAAATAACTGGATTTTGACAGCGCTTCTACAGATTTAGATCAACGTCAGATAGAAGAGACTCTACCTCGTACAAAGCTTTTCAAACCCAAAGCAGCTCCAGGGCAGCTGTAACAAAGCTGAAAGGCACACATGGGAAGCAGACACCCTCTGCTCGGAGGGAAGCCGAGGCCAGCCTGGCCCAACTGAAGGTGACTGCGTGAAGCGAGTGCGGGGGCGGCCATAGGCAGGCACCCACGGAGCCAGCGGAGCTGCTTCACCTGCGCTTTTGGGGGGCACGGGGATTTTGCAGAAAGCGAGCAGCACGCCCTTCCCCTGCGCTCCTGGGGTGCCCAGGGATTCTGCAGGGCGGAGGAGGCTGAGCGCAGGGCAAAGTCCTCACTACACCCCCCCTAGGCTCTAGTATTTTTCACCCGGGACCTCAACATCCCCAGCCCACTTCAAATCCCATTTGTGGATATCCACAGCTCCGCTCCCATTTTTCAGTGCCCCGAGCGGAGCCTCCAAACCCAGCCGAGCCGTAACTGCACGTCAGTAGCCCGGAGGGTCCCCGGGCTATTATTTCACAGCAGAGCTTATCTCCCGGTCCCGTCTCTCCCCCCCCGCCTCCAGCCGGGAGCGGAGGGGAGGGAGCGGAGCAGAAGCGCCAGGAGCGGCCCCGGCGCAGACAAAGGGCTGTCCCCCTCCCCCAGCGCCGCTCCTCGCGTTCTCCCGGGGGGAGAACCGGCGCTTCCCCGCTGACACCCCACCACCACCCCCGCCCCGGGGAGCCGAGCCCTCGGCCGGGTTCGGAGGGGCGGCCGCGGCTGGCGGCCAAGCTAAGGCTGCCGCTTCCCCGCCGGCCTTCCCTGCCCTCCCTCCGACCCGCACAGCCGGGGACAAGGCAGGGGGAAGCAAGGAGGGCTCCGGCACACCCCGAAGGTGTAATTATATATTTATTTTGTTTTTAAAAGAAGAGTTTCTCCCCTTCCTTCCCCCAATTCCCACCCCACCACCCCGAACCGCCCCGTCCCGTCCGGCTCCCGCCCCTCCCGGGGGGTGGGGGGGTGACCGCTACCTTCTTTGACTCCGGGCAGCTTGGAGTGGTCGATGCCGATGCCGGCCATGGCGGGGTGGGCCCGGGCGGGGGTCGGTCGGTCGGCCGGCCGTCCCTCTCTCCACACACACCCCCCGCGCTTCAACCCGCCTCCGCTGAGGGCAGAACCGCGGCGGCACCGCCGCCTCCCGCGCCACAAAGTTGCCAGCGGATGGAGCCGGCGCGCGCCCGGCCGTACGGCGCGGGAGAGGGGACAGAAAGCGGCGGGGCGGGGCGGGACGGCCGCTCACCGCCCCTCTCCGCCCCCCGACACGGAGTGGACGGGATGGGAGGGGGGTCCCGGGTTGTTCCCCCGCCGCCTTTCCCCTTCTCCAGTGAGACTCAGGAGTTCGGAAATGGGGAGGGTGGGAAGCCCCCGGGCGGGTTTATTTATTGTTAATTTTACTTTGGGGGGGAGGGGGGAGGCGGAGGATCCCCTACTTTTCAAAGCGCCCGGGGAGCTCGGGGTACGAGACACTGGACTGGGCTGCCCAGGGAAGCGGTTGAGGCACCGTCCCTAGAGATGTTCAAAAGAGGAATTGACATGGTGCTCGGGAATATGGTCTAGTGTCGGGGGGTGTGTGTGTGTGTGTGTGCGCTTGCTTTGTTTGTTGGGCTGCCTTTTTTTTTTTTTTTTTTTACGGTTGGACTAGATGATCTTAAAGGTCCCTTCCAACCTAGACGATTCTGTATCCCAGTGCCCCTGCCTCTTCTTCCCCATCCCAAAAGCCACCCCATCCCAGCACCTCCACGTATCCCGCCGTGCTGAGGCTGAGCCTCAAAGGAGCCGATTGTCACAGCCACAGCACAGTGCACCTTGTCCTTCGAGGCAGGGAGGGAAGCAAGGGGAGGTGTGATGAGTTTGTCTGTTGGGATGGGCACATGCTGAGGATGCAGACAAAAGATTTCTGGCCAAGGAGCACCTTAGGAGGCCTTTGAACCCCAGTAGTACTTTGCTGCTTATGAATAAGAGCCAGCCTTTGGCAGACATGGGGAGGACTTACAGTTTCAGTCCACTTTTGTTTTCCAGCAGCAAAGAAACAGCATGAGATGATGTCCTCTGGGTAAAGGGGAGGAGATAAGAAGAGGAGGATTTGGAGTTTAGGGACATCTGAGCTTCTTTGGGCAGCCAGTCACTCATGTTGACTGTTTAGTGTTTTGATCATAAATAAGCATCTATCTCAGGAGCAGGCAAGCAGCAGATAAAGTCAGTATTGCCACATTTGAAATGAGTCGCCTCCAGCTTCTATTCTAATGCCTCGTGGGCCCTGTGCCACTGGTGGGTACAGGGAATCAGGGTAGAAGGGGGACAGACCCCATCTCCTGCTCCCCTTCTCCTACAAGTTCTGATGAGCTCTGTGCCCTGAGCAACTGGGAAGGGAGCTCAGAGGGAAACATAGTGGGATGTCAGATCTCAGGAAAAAAAAAGGCAAAGGGAATTATATCTCAATTTTATTAATAAGTAAAAAGTAAAAACACTAAAGAAACTGTGAAAAAGAAGTGATTTCCAGAGTGTTAGCCATGTGCTATTCCAGAATTTTTCAGTCCTTTTCTCTGAAACTGAGGAACTCTGTCCTTACTCCTGCCCCTTTCAAATCATGCTTCATCATCCCCACTGAGGTATGCATACGCTTTGTCTTTAATCTGTGCATTACCATAACTTCAACCACACAGCCATTGCCACAGAAAAAGTCCCTGAGTTGCTTGTATTTACGATCCCTTCTTACTTACACACATCTAACACACCTCTCCTGTGTGCTAACATGTGCCGAGAGCTGTTGTACCCTTTTACTGAGGTGAGTAGTGCACAGGATGACCCCAGCTACACAGGTACTCCATATGATCATACAGATGGGGATTAGTCACAGAATTTTGTCCCCCCAAGGGGCAGCTCATACAGATTATCTCCTGTCACAGTCCCAGCTCCTCCCTCTAATTCCCTTGCCATTCACTCCAGCATAGAAACTGGACTGCGCACAAATAACCCCAGTGGTTACAGATAGGAAGGGTCTAAAAATCCATTTTCAGTTTCTTCTAAATTTGAGCTTTCCTGGAGTCAATATATCCCTCTGGACATCCTTCATGGTTTACTAATCAAGGGTTTTGATCACTGAACAAGCATTTATTACTGGTCAAAAGTGAGGATGGAAGAAGAGGCCAAGCAACCAGGAAGATACAAGAGAAGTGGCACAGAACTGACATGGCTGTGACATAGGCCACAGCTTTCCAAAACTGGAATATGGTTTTCTCCTTCCCTTCTCTCAGCAGTATAAGGTATTCAGTACAAAGCAGAATCTGAAAGCCTGAAGTATTCATATTTATATACTTAGAGCTTTAATGCAACAGAGACAACTAAATCACAAAGGGTCAGGAACCCTACATTTAAGAACACAACTTTTAAGCTGTCCATCCCAGTAATTGTGTGTATTAATGCACACAGCTCTTTGCTCTGGTCTTCGGTAATGAATTTGAATCATATTAAAGTTGTCTGGCTAGGGTCAAAACCAGCAACATAAATTAGTCATAATCTGCACTGCACTCAAGAGATACCATGTTGTATTGATGTGATTTTGGCTGGTGTTAAAAGAGAGCCACGTGCCTCGCTATGTGCGGCTTCACTAAAGCAGGATCTATTACCTGATGCTCAGAGTCACAGCAGAGTAGTTCCTGGGTTCAGGTTTCTACTACACAAATTGCATGCCTTCTTGTGGCTCCCTTAATCATGCAAATATATTTGTTCTTGCAAGATCTGCTGAAGCTCAGTGGTATCAGTTGGATAGTGAGCTCTGCCAGGACCCAAGAAAACTTCAGGCAGGCAGCAAAAGTGACATTATTTTCTTGGTGCTGGAAATGAGGGGAACAACTCTGTCAGAGCAGAGAAAGGCTGGAAAGGCTTCTGGGAGGAGTAAAGAGTAAAAACAGCAAACAGGATTTGTCAACACTGTTCCCTAAGGCAGTGTCCTACACACCAAAATATTTTCTTTGCATTCTTGGTACTAGATTTCCCTCTCAATTTTTGAGAGATGTATTCAGATTAAATCTCCGAGATTGGAAGATGGCATTGATCACTTGAAGATAATAGGAGGTTTCAGAGACAGCTAAGAAGATTGCAGGGAGACTGAGGATGAGAGGGAATTAACAGGATGCAGGGAACAAGTTACTGATGTAATGCTAGCATCACAGCAGCATCACATCCTATACTCCCAAAGGGATCCTTATTGTAGTGGATCTCAAATCCCCCTTCCAACTCTCACTTTATCTAAAAGCCATGCTTTTTGCTGACAAGCAGCAAAATGTGTTTGCTCTACAAGACTGACATCAGCTTTTCCTGTGCAAATTGTACAGGATCTAGCTTGACAAGTGGTGTATGTTGCAGTGGGTAGATAAATCCAAACAAAGCTGGGAAGATTAACCACTTTAAGATAAGATGATATTTCAATCTTTAATAAAACCAACTGGGCAAAACCCAAATAAAAGCAACCAGGAAGCTGATGCAGAACTTGACCTGAAGTGCCCAGCACACACCTTTAACTCTTCTCTCACCGAGTAGCTTCAGGAAGGAATTTGCAGGGCTCTAATCCAACCTCCTGCTCAAATCAAATCTGGCTTCAAAATCTGATGAGGTTGCTCAGTGCCTTGCCCAGGTAAGATCTGAAAATCTCCAAGGCTGGAGATGACACACCATCTCTGAACTCCTGTTCCACTCTTTGCTCCTTGTGATTTTTGTCCTTATATCCCGGTGGATTTCCCCTTGCTGCAACCAGTGACCCTGGACCCTTGTCCTTTCACTATGTGTCATCTTTGGCTCTGTGCTTTCCAGCAGCCACTCTCCATGGCAGACCCCATGTACCAGGTACACCATGATCAGTGAGGAGTGTGTTCCAGCAGACAGCTGTGGGCAGGGTATCAGTTACGGGAGTGCAGCTGGGACTGTGTCACCAGACAAGTCTTAAACCCCAGGGAGCCCCAGGACTGGCACTTTTCTTGCCTGCACCCAGGCAGCTAATCCTACCCCCAAACATGTCACTCCTGGGGTATACTCAGATTGTCACCCTGCTGCACTGCATACCCCTTTCCTACCTCCCACAGCTCTGAAAACATTCCTGAGGGGATGCGCAAAGCAGAGTTTGGAACTGTTAAAAACAGATAAAAGCAACACAATCTGGACTGGCCCTCAGAAAAGAGCCACAATCAGCTTTTGGGGCAGGAGTTGCCAGGCAGAACATTGGGAGCAGGGGCTAGGAGTGCCTCATGCTGCTAAGCGTTTCCTGCAGACAAGGAGAGACAATTCTGTGCTTCCTTCTTAAATAAACTGGGCACTACTCCAAGCGTCCTGCTGTCATTTCAGGTCAACAGGACAACAACAACTGTGAAAAAAATTAGGCCTCATCAAGATGTTCACTCTCAACAGCACAGTCTTTGTTAAAGTTTCCTTAATGATGGCAAGGCTAACTTCCAACTGATGAGCCTGCTGTGGGAATAGACACAGAGGATAATGATCCTACAGGCAGGAATGCGCGCATCAGTAAATGGTCAATGCAGAGGGATGGAAAAAGTGGTTCTAGGTGTCTCATGATATCAAGTGCCACACAAACCCATGTCCAAAACCTGTGGGTCAGTGGTGACCGATGCCAGGGGACTGACCTTCCTTCTCACCTGAGCCGGGGACACGCGCTTTTGTTTTTCTCCTCTTTGACCCACCTCAGTCATTAACCTCCCCACATTTCTAAGCTAAGTTGCACTTTAAGAGAGGTTTGAAGTCCTGTGCCAGAAGGGGCCAATGAGAGGAAGCAAACATTACAGCATTGGCAAGGAGCACCAAGAAGCAGGTGTGCTATTTCCGTAGGTAGCTGAATGGTGCCTGTGGGAATTCAGGCTCCCTGAAGGACAAGGAGAGCAGGAGCCTGCAAGGACTGAGGTATTATAAAGCACACAGGAGTAATGAATGGGGTGACTGCAAAGAATGAACAAAGAGGAAACTGAACTTGTGCTTACATGTAACATAATGAGAGGCACTAGGAAAATCATGAGCTGTGCATTTACAGAACAAGGGCTTTTGTTGACTTTCAAGTAGGAGAGAGAACCCGTGTAATCTGAAGTCAGATACGATGCTGCTCACAGCTTGGTTACATGCGCAGATCAGATGTTTGTATGGGCTACCCTGGAAGCTGCACAGTGCAAATTAGCTCTGCATCTCTACCCACAATTTTACATATACATTTGCAGGGGTTGTAGTTTTGGTGATGTTTTTATCCACAAGTGAAACCATGTTAAGTTTCACATCAGCAGAAGAGACCAAATGCCTTCCAAAAAAAAAAATTTTTTTCCACTGAAAGTGAGAAACAACACTAAAAATTTGCCACTTTCCTCTTCTCTTATCTACTGTGCATCTTTCCTTACAGGTCAGAAGAGCAAAAACCCTCAGAATTTTGTTATTCCCTTAGTGCTCCACAGAAAGCTGCCTACAAACCCGCACAATGGAGGCATAAGAAGCCCAATAAAAGTAGCAGATAGTGGTGAAGCACCTTGCTCGGCTTTCAGCTATTCACAGCCACTATTGCCTGGATGAAATTTCAGCACACTGATGTTGTTAGAGGCAGTTTGGTGGGGGGCTGAAGTCAGTGCATTTCTCACCTAGCAGTGAGTTTACCACATTCCACTCTGAAAAATTGCTAAGCCTACCTAAAACCCATATCTTTTTATTTCTAGCTGCCCATCCTTTTCTGGTTAAAAAAAATTAATAATCCTGTGTTATCACTTTTGCCAGCTTTGTTTACCAAGCTGCAGGGTGGCAAGCAGGCCAAAGGCTGAAGGATGGATACGTTCTACAGTCCCTGTTGGATCCCTCATTTCTAGTTATGATTTTTTATATGCAAACTTACATCCACAAAGCATAGGTGTTCACTCAACAAAACAGTATTTTGCAAGTGCAGAAGCTATCAGTCTCAGCAGCCTCGGGGTGCAAATGAAAAGGTAGGTAAGAAGACAGTCTCAGAAATGCAAGGATTATGCTCATCTGTGCAAGTATCCTCAGAACAAAACAGAACTGTGTACCCTCTAAGCCATCCCTCGGGTGATCTGTAGTGAGAGTTTTCAATAAAATGGATAACATTTGTAGATAAACCAAAAGGCCAGATGATGAGAACTGAGAGAAGAAAGAAGAAGAAAGGGGAACAATAGGATGAAAGCTGGCACTGTGAACAGGCTGTGTTGACCTCCACAACCCTAAAACTGCCCCAAACAGCATTTTTAGCAGGAAATCACCCAGCCTTGTCTATACAGCCATGTTACCCAAAGTAGTATGTGTACAAGCTACATTCAGTTTAGACTTACCGAGAGCAGCTGACTGAAGTAGAAGGAAGTGTCTAAAATTTAGCGGAAGCAGAGACAGATGGATGCAGACATTTGTTCCCATACGGTGGTTGCTGACCGCACCAAAGGATCCTTGCAGAGGTCCTTGATGCAAGTAGCATTGAGCATCTTCCACCCAACATCTGCAACAGGAAAATCAAAAGGCAGCTCATTCCTCTGCAGTAACACTGGGAGCTGTGAAGTCCACATCAACCTGTACAGCAGCCAGCAAATGGTGGCTGTGGTGTGGCCTGGAAGACATAGTGCTTCACTGACAGCAGCCTGTAGATCTCGATAGAGATCTACAGAAGCTCTCTAGACGCTCTATGCCTAGCTCTACAGAAGCTACTCCTAAACCAGCATAGCTACCTCAGCAATTTCACCCAGAAACCAGGCTAATTAACCCATCCAAGTGCCACACTAACAAGCACATATGGGTTTTGGTAGCCAAGCTAGGGCCTCCACTCCACTGGGAATATGCATCAGCTCACTGGGGACACACTCTGGCAGCCTAGCACAGCCTGCTGCTACTCAGTAGAGATAACACATCTCATGCTTGGTTTTCCTCATCTGCCCTCTCCATCTAGATAGTGGTCAAGTTTCAGCAAAAGCCACATTCCAGACCACCACTTCAGATCCTCCTGGCCCTGTGTCCTCACAGGATAAGTGATAATCACCACTGATATCCATTCTCTAGAAGGAATGAGCCAAGTTCTGCAACTATTGGCAGTGCGATGGACTTGTAACCACATTTGTGGAGGGCAAGCCCCAGCTCTAGCATTTACCTCTTGTTGGTTATGTACTGCTTTATTACCTCAGTTACCATTTCCTCAAGTGGCTGTTCTTTGATGTCCTGTAAATGATGGAGAGGGCAGAGGTTCTCCAGAAAACCAGGCAGGCTCCTGCTCCAAATGACTCTGTCTTCCTACTTCCACTTGTTTTACTGGGGGACTAGCTTCTGTAAGGTGATGTTGCTCTTGCAGAGACACCTCACAGCATCACTTACTCAGTACTTGGTGTCCCTGCCAAGTGCTGGGGCACTGCTCACACTCATCATCCAGGATGGACTCAGGGCTTGCAGAAGGTGAGTCAGAATGGAGAGGGATCAAGCTCAGAGTAAATCTGATGGTATAAACAGGTCATCCCAGATCATGCCTCTTCAGGTCACTGTCCTGGCTCAGGGGTCAGACTAGTCCCTACACAGCCACACTGATATTTACCATTCAGGAGCATCACCAGAAATTACTTTGAGACCACCAGGTCACAGCATATTTCAAAGCAGAAAAGGTTTCTATACTGCCTTCATCTCCTCACCAGAAACCTCAGCCAAGTAACCCCAGTCAGTAGGAATGGGGGCCTGTGTCTTGAGGAGGTGTTCCAGCTCAAGATTGAAGAGGCAGAGGTGCAAATGGTACAACTGCCTCTGGTCCCTCCTTTCTCTCTATGGGCTGCCTGCTCCCACATTCCATGCTTTCCCATCCCTGAATTACACTTTCAGCCCCTCAATCCAGGATACTTTGGAGCTGGCTTGTTCTCCAAGAAGCCGAGTGGTTAACTGAGAGCTCCCCAGAGTGGATGTGAAAGCCAGGCAGGCATCCCAGCTGCACCTCTTGCCCACTGCTGCTTTAACCACGAGGAACTGCTTCTCTTTAGTGCAATGACCATCTGATGGGAACTAGTGATGCTTTTGTGTGCTCTCTTCATTGCTTGCAGTAAGGTGACAACCTGAACTGCTTTACACTCTGCCTTGGACCTTTCCTTTTTCTTTCTCCAAGCAAGGATACAGTTAAATCATAACATCTAATTTTATGGCAGTAACAGACCAAGCAACAGCTGAGTCCAAAAGAGAAGCACGTAGAGGGGGGAACAAATTGCATGAGTCAGACTAAAAGCTTAATAAATATTGACTGGTTTTAACAGTCCCCTAAGGAACAGAGAATCTCATTTTATAACTACATCTCCCTCCTCATTATGCACTCCCTCCTCTCAGGAAGCTGTGACAGGGGCTGCTCTCCTGGCTTATGTGCACATTATTTTAATTCCTTTCTGAGCCAAGCTGCTCTGTCAGGGACTTTGCACCACACATCAGCAGAGTATCTGAGTGCCTTCCAGTGGTACTTTAAATAACAGGACCTGTGGGTTTTGTTCTCAAGTTCACCTCAGGGTGTAAGTGACACAGGCAGAGGAGAAATCAGATATTAAATGTGTAAGGGATGGAGGGTGAAGACAGGGTGGTTTTCATTACCTGCTATTTTGATTCCTACTAGGTAAGGCATAGTTGGAGAGACAGAGGAACAAATAGATGCAAAAGTAATGCAGACAGAAGAGACAAATAGCATCAGGTCTACAATAGTGATACAGGCAAGAAAGACAAGCACTACGGAAGAGAGAAGGGACTTGGCTACAGGAGATGGAATCAGTTTGTTGGGCACATAAGTTGACAGAAGGGGATAGAGGCACATGGTAGGTTGGGGGATTCCATTGCGGGTCACTGCCCAGGGCGGGGGAGCAAGATAACTCCTGCCTTTCTGACATTATACATATCCTCTTGCTTGCATGCTAAAAGCTCACCAACTCCCCATTTTGCTAAGTCTATTAGGCCCCTACTCTGCCTTATCTTCTACAAGCTATGTCACCTCCTCATTGCCAAATTCATTTATCAGGGCCCACCCTCATCTTATTCTTAGAAATACTCTACGCAAGAAAACAGTGAGGCAGAAATCTCCTTCTACATTGCAGACAATATAAAAATCCTCTTTCTCTCATCTGAGACTACCTGGTCACAGTTAAGTCCCATCCTTGGTGCAGAGGTTGCAGGTCAGTGCATATGTGCTTTCTCCCAGCATTAAGTAAAGGCTCTTTCCTGGCAGATCCTCTCACAGCAGATTGTTTGCTTTGCAACCAAGCAACTGGTTAAATGGAGACCCAAAGACCACAGCAAAGCCCATGGATGCTGTTGAGGCTCACCTGAAATACATAATGCATAAGAAGTTTTCATGTGTTCTCAGGAAGCTCTGGAAAAGAAAAATATCCTCCCTCTCTCCAAACCCCAAATGTACGGTACACAAAGTGGTCTGGAAGCCTGCCACTCCAAGCTAGCTCTGGAAAGTAGCTCTTTCATGTTCTGCTTTCAGCAGCTCAACACTGCCTCCTGCATCTTACAAGTCATACAAAATCCACAATGAGTGCCCCTTGTCTGACGCTTACTCTGAAACAGCAAGTGTTACTGCTTTGGGCTTAATTTAAGATTAGATTATTTGGGGACTGCATCTCTTCTACAGGCAGTCCTGGCTTTATTAGAGCTAACAGCAATAACCAAAGTGACTCCAGATAAATCAGATTTTTGTGTAACATACCTGAAAGCCTTTGCTGCTGCAGGATCTAGTAGTCTACTTGGCAGAGAAGAGGGAGTCAGTGCACAGAAAGAAGCTGAACATTTTGAGGAAGACTTCCTAGGGAACAGGGATGTGCAGCGATGGTACCAGCAGGTCAGGAGGTGCAAGCAGGGCAGGCCCAGAAACAGCAGCTGCATTCAGTCTAGAGTCCCAACGATCAGGGAAGCTCATGACGATGAAGCATCTCCAGGGCCAAGCCGGAAATCAACCCACAAGTCAGAATCAGGCCTGATGACAGCAATCAGAGTCAAACACAGCCCAAGGAACCAGTCAGGTCTACCCTGGTGGAACATATCTGAGGTAAATCCAGGAAGTCAACCTGCAGGTCTGGGTCCAGGTCAGTAAGGGCCATAGCCAGGCAAAGATGCAGCTGAGCTGCACATTAGCATCCATCCAACACATCTCAGGCAGAAACAGAGGTAGCCCAGGGCTGAGCTTTAATGGGTCTCCTTGGCCTATGGGCAGAGAGGGTGGGTGGAGGCTCCAGCTGGGGCTGCTCTGGGCTGTTAACACCCTCAAGGGCCTGACCTACGTAATCTCTCTCACACTCAGAGCTGCTATAGCTGAGGTTAGTGGCATCTCAGCTGCTTGGGGCAAGTCTTCTCATTCCTGCTCTCTTGGGCTGGTTGGCTGTGTCCATCCTTGTCAAATTTCCAGTTTGATTGTGTTTGATTACATAAAGTCTGCATAGTTTCATGAAAAGAGGAACTTCTACATGAAGAGTCTTAGACAGGCTAGGACCATGGCAGGTAGAGATGGAGCTTGCATCTAAGTGTTCTCACCATCTTTGAGCTCTAGGCACAAATGGTCAGTGGATGATGTAGAAGATGTTATCACGGAGTGAAGTAATATGAAGAATGTGGAGACTGTTGTTTTTCTATTGAGAATAAAGTACGTAAGAACAATAAAATGTAATAGTGTTTCCAGCCCTTGGACAAATGGGCTAAAAGCAAAGGAATTTTCCAGGTGGGAGTCTTACAGAAGCCCAGTACTGCAAATCAACCATCTCATAACTGCAACAAATGCAAAAAGTCCACTAGTGTCTGGCAGCGTCTGGCAGGCATCTATCCACCCACCTGCTGAGAGCATCCACCCACTTACAGCATCCAGTAATCTCCCCTCTAGTACGTAAATGTAGAATGGCAGTCCCTCACCTTCACCAGGGCCTTCACTTGAAAGGACTGGCACACTCTATATGTGAGTTGCTTTGGGGGCTGAACAGTTGCAGTAAACCAGAACAGAAGTTTCTCTGTAGTGAAAGAGGAAATCCCTGGGAATAGCTTATCTTATCTTCCTGAAAGAGCCTGCCAATAGGCCATGATGCCTCATAGCCAAGAGTAGGAAAAACCAGTAAGAGATCTGTGAATTATGCGTAAACTTAGAGGAGATAGGAAGACCCACCTTCTATACAAATGTAAAGCCAATTTCACAACAGATATCAAGACGTACTGGTAGGGACCTGAAAAGCCATTTAGTACCAAGTAAAAATGGACTTGACCTTCCCTTAATAATATGGTTTTGAGTCAGAGATACTATTGTTTACCCTGGACTCCTGTGCAAGGTGATGATCATCAAGCTATGTCCTCTGCTTCATGGGGGTACTCGCTATCAACCAGTTTTAAACAGGGAGCTTAGGTCAGCTTGGGTGGCAGCTTAGGCACCTGTCTAGAGCTGCCTGGAAATATGTTCCCAATTAGACATAGGTGCTCTTCAGTCCAAACAGAACCTTGTGAAGAAGGAAAGGAAAGTACTTCAGATGGCTGATCACTGGTTCACAAGACTGAGAGAAAAGACAAGTTTGCTCTATTTTTACATATTATATCTGCAGGGAAAATTTTGGAGTATTTCCTCACAAAGAAGTATTCCTTAATGGAAGCATCACATTCCTTTTCATAGGCACTTCTTGCAAAAAATCTGAGCCTCCCCACCTCCATTTTTTAGTAAAAAGTAAATATTAAAAGGGATATTAAAAGGCTAGTCATTCTATAGCTATCCAAGGTGCACAGCAAGTTGTAGGGAGAGCTGGGGACCAGAAGCCAAAAGCCCAAACATGGAAATTATATTGTCGTTTAGTTAAGATGAAGTGCAGGTATCATCAGATGAAGCTATCTTGGGTAATCTGACATGATATGGTGTCAAAAAAAGCACAAAGTGCGTCACTAGGAGTGTATGTACAAGTCAGAACTTGGCCAAAGTGTGGTACAGATGATTCAGTTCTGCAGAAAAAGCAGAAGTGAAGAACAAAGTTTAGCACTGTTACTATTACAACATTTTTCTTGGTAAGGTTGTAATAGAAAACTAGTAGCAGTTCTCTGATTAATACTGGCAGACAACAAGTAGAGGCCAAACCAAGACGTAGTCACAACCTGAGAAGACTCGGAATATGTGCAATGTGCCTCAAAACTTTGCTCTGGACTAATAAAATATGGCTGTGCAGCCGGAACCAGCAGCTGACCTTCCACTTTTTTCTTTTTTTTTTTCCCCAGAAAAAACTGAAGACAGTTGCCCATCCTTGATGTATTCTATATCTGCTGCCAAATGTGCACTCCCCCTCTCAGACACAATCCCAAAATAGGGTGTGATGCCTTTTCCGTTGACAAAGCCATAAGTCATGGTGAGCGAGACACACTCAACATTCTCCAATCAGTTAAATGAAAAGAGCTCTCCCCCTCTGTTTCCCACCACTCCAGCACTCATTATATCTCACATTAATTAATATAGGCACTAGGAAGTGAGATGATATATTACAAAAACCCATTAACCTGATTCTGTCCAAACTGGTGACATACGGCAACTTGTACGTTAGACAAATCTTCCTTGCTAATGTGGGAGTCCTCATGTCTGAACTCTGTTAAAGCAGCAGCCCTGAAAAAATATTTTTAAGGTATGTACATATGGAATGTATATTGGTGTGCGTGGACAGTGCATGCCTGTGGGAACATCAGAATTCATTAAATCAGTCTGATATGAGATATATTGAACAGGTTCCATCTGACGTCTGTTACTGGGTTGTTCTGTCCACTCCCAAAGGAGTGAATCATATTGACAGGTTGAATTATATCTCAAGAGATATTTTTCTCCCCTCCTCCAAAGGCCATTTGCAATCACGGCACATCCACTGCCTCTTAAAAGTGAGCTCATCTGGCACTGGGTTGCATTGAAGTCCTCCACGGTGCCTGAAGGAAGAATGCTTTTGGGTGGTGGGAACATGGAGAAGATGTGGTCTGTCCAGCTGTCCCTTGGAGTGCTAACCATCTTGACCATGACTGCGTATGTCCCATCTACACATGGAGAGCCGTTTTTACTACAAGGTAAGCTGGAATACGGACCAGATGTCACAGGTAGGTGGTTATCTTTTTGCTTTGCTTTGCTGCTTGTCGTGGCCATGCAATGCTTGCTTTTCCGTGAAAGAAAATAAGATTAACCTTGAGCTACACTAAACAATCAATTAACATTAGTACCACCCAGAAACTGGTTCGTATTAGCATGAGCTAACACTGTCCTTCTGGTCTGCAGCTGGTTGTATGACACATTCTTCTAATCAGTAAAAAATATCAGATCTGATGAAACCTGGTAAGGAAGGGTAGCTCTTTCTCTCCCAAAAGAAAATTTCCAAGGAAAAACATTAAAATATCAGAGAGTAGCAAATCCAGTATGCAACATATGAGATTTGACAGCTCATAAATGTCATTGTAGGGTGCTGCTGAACTTTTTTTATTCACAAAATTTCTTTTTATATACTCTTCTCCCATAATTTAAATTAATCTTAGCTCGAACTTATTCTGCAGGGAAATGTCAATCATTAATCTTCTTTCTTAAAGAGACTTGGCAGTACAAAAAACAAGAGCAGCTAAATATAGTCTTGAAAATAACATTGCTTTTCAAATGATTTTTCCTCTTATATCACCTATTTATTTTTGTAATGACAACCAAAACATTCCTGAGGCCACTCTATCTAAAAGCTGCTTCTGTTTAGTTTTTACTAGAGTGTTTATAGGGTGGTTTTTTTTTTCCCTAGCAAATCCCCTAAATGACTAAAAGTAGCTATTTTAAAATCATAACTGTCTTCCAGACTTAGGAATAAGGTTTACAGCACTCCACGCTAACTGCAAGTTTCACACAGCGTGTAGCTCTGCGAACTCCCTCGGGTTTATTTCTAGAGATCGCAATCAGGACCGGCGGCTTCAGCCACAGCATGAGGCAGGGTTGAATCTGGGCAAATACTTGGAGCATCACTTTGGCCAGAGCCCCTCTGCTTCTGCAGATTTATGTGACTTTAGCTGATTCCCACGTATTCTTGAGCACCCTTAAAACTCGTCTGTTAAAATGTTTTGTCTCGTGTATCAAAAGTAATTGCATTCATCCCAAGACAGCTACATAGGGCTGTCTATACCAGACCATCTTCTCCTTTCTCACCTTCTTGAACGGAGTGAGCAAAAGTCCTAAAGATCCTGGAAGAAGAGAAAATAAGCCTTTCTGCCTATTTTCTTAGTATTTTCCATGGATTCAGTAAGCAGAATTCTAGGGCTTTGTAGGGTAGGAGTGTTCAGACCAAAGATTTTGGGGTACAGCTGTTCTCCTAGTAAAGTGTGGCTCACATTCTGTTATGCTCAAAAATGAATGCAACACTCGGGTTACAGATGATTCTAGAAATCTGTTCAGCAGAGCTGGGAGGGTCTCAGAGCCTTAGTCTGATTAGTCCCATCCTTCATGTCTGTTGGTTTCTGCTGAACCCTTGACCTTCATAACCATTCATTTGAGGGCATAGCCACAACCACTAAAGCAAAACCACTGTGAAAGCTCCCTAAACAGGCCTCATAGAGACATCCAAGTTGCTTTAGGACAGCAACTTGGGGAAGCTTTTCCTGGAAAACAGAAAAATTCTGCATGGCCTACAGCTACTGTAAGAGGCTTCCGTGGGGATAAAGACACTCTCTTTAAACTCCTCCACACTTTGGCTCTGTTCAGAAAGAATCCTTTAATACCACTGGCAATCAGACAGAGCCAGAGCCCCAAGGATGAGTGAGGGCAAGAACAGACTGTGGAGCTGCAGGGCTTTTCAGCCCTCATGGGGCACAAGTTCCCATCTCTATTGGCTTTGGGAAGCTGTATGGTGTGAGCTGGGGGAACATCTGAAGTTTTGAGAAGAGGCTCTCGTGGGTTGTTGTCTGGCTTTGCAGAGGCATCTGCTACATCCACCTTGCAGAAGAGGTTAGGACTGTCTAAATCAAGGTGATGTCTCTGGCTTTCTGCAGCCAGCCATGTTGATGAGGCTGCAGCGAGACTGGCCAGCAGCCCAGAGCTGGCAGGGATGGCTCCTCCATCCTGCACCCTTTCACTGCACAGCCCTCACTGGCTGGACATTTTATTCTGTGTTCACACATCTTCCTCTTCCCCTGAGCTCCTTCCAGCCTGACAAAGTGCTGACACAAGACATTTTCCTTCCACTTCTTAGCCTTCTTAATTATTGTTTTAATGTTGGGGGCTGGAGGGTCCTTCCTTTTTGTCATTAGAGAAAAAGAAATGTGTGTTTTACATGCTGCAGAGAACCGAGTGCTTCCGGAGAGAGAAGACACAAATCATGAGGACACACTGCTGACTCTGCTTCTTAATAAGAAACTCGCATGGCGGAGACCAGAAAATATTGGTAAGTGGAGGAGGTGAGAGATCTCAGCTTCTTGAATCTATGTTTGCATGAACGCAAGGGACCTGCTCCTCAGGTTCCTCAGAAATACTGGCTGCTCAGAAAGTGGAAGCACCCAGTATGGTGCCTCCACATGATTAATATGTCAGATGTTCTCCATCATGGGGATTCTGGACCTGCTTTTGCAATGCCATGTAAAACTTCCCAAAAACACACACCCTAGATGCTCAGATACTGAGCACGGAGCTGGGAAGGGAGCATGTGTGTGTACATAAGTAATAGCAAGAAGGGATGCTGCTCAGTCCTTGTGCCTCTGCTGTCCCTGAAACGTTGTGTACTATGCCTGGGGCATGGGTCGGCCTTGGGAGTCACTTCTCCACCCACACCCCATACAGCCCCGTGTGGCTTTGAGATACAGCTCAGTGTTTTGCTGGTATGCTAAAACCAGCAGCATCTTGTAAGCACACAGGGCAATGGGGTGGCATCAAGATTTCGCAGAGACCATACGGCTGAGATCCCTTGGGGTCAGGTGTAGGTTGGGACAAGGGTAGTGGGAGCTCCTGTCTGAGCCAGGGCCCCTGCTGCTCCTGGAAAAGGTTGAGACAACGTGCTTTTCCCACGCAGCCAAGAGGCCAAAGAAGGGTCACATGGAGCCTTTTCCTGTCTGTGCACTGTGAACAGACACCAAATTTAAAGCCGCTCACGTGTGGCTAAACTCTGGCCCACTGAAGAGAAACTAGGGCTTTCCATGACACTATGCACAGCCATCACAAGCGCCATGTGGATTACAGGGGTCAACTATTCCCACGGCCACCACAGCCAGGGGAGGGTTTGGGCCGTATGTGGTGGTCTCAGAGTGGGAAGCTGTGAAAACAGCCAAGAACGGGGCTCAGGAAAAATTTTGTTATGAAAATCCATTCATCAAAATCACTCAGTGCTCTTCCCCAGCCCCTTGTTAATGCAGTGAGGCAGTGGTTAAACAGTCCTGGGACAAATAAACAAACACAAATAAATCAAGCCCTTATACTAACAAAGGCATTCTTCTTGCAAAGGGGATGCATTCAAGAAATAACATTTTTATGATTGGTTTATGGATTATTGCACTTACTACTCCTGGAGGAAAGGCTGCATTTTATGCCAGACAATTGAATATAATGAATCTCTGAGCAGAGCACAGGCAGAGGATTTACAGCAGGCAGTTTCTCAAAGCTTCATCCATAAATTAACTTCCTTCCCCCTGCCTGAGATAATCTGTTCCAAATTTTGACCGCTGATAATTTTCTATTCATAGTAGTCATTGGCCAAGCTTATGGCCTGAGGAAAGTTTAGCCAAAATCGGCGCCTGAAATTCTGGGAGAGGTAAAAATGTGTAGAAAAATAATAATAATCACCTCTTAAGCAGCACTCTTCACTTGCAGATATGCAGGCTTGGCCGACTCTATCTTATGGATATGTAAAGACATGCTTAAGAGGAATCTGCCTGAGGTCATTGCTGGCAGTGCCAGGAACAGAGCCCCCACCTCCTGACTCCCAGCCCATCCCCATCCCCAGATCGTCTCTCAAACTGAGCCCTGATGCAATGGATTTGTTTAGGAACTGCTACTTTTTCTGTTGGATTAATATCTGTCAGAAAATACTTGGGATTTTTCGACTGAACTGTTTCCTTCTTGTAGGAGAAACTGCGAAGGCAGTCAGCTCTTTCTTGGCACCCTTCTGCTCAGTTTCAAATGTTTGAAAAAAAAGCCCTAGTCTGGCAATGTGTCTGTGTGCTGAAGTCTTATCTAAAATCAAGGGGAATTATGTCCTAAATCCCCCTGGAGATGCAGACCAACGCCTGCTGCCACGTTAGGAGCAGACAAAGGAGGCAGCTCCAGGGCTGGGTTTTGGCTTTCTTGTGGGGCCCGGCAGAGACATTCTTTAGCTCTTTCCTGGCTCTTCTGCTTATTTTAGTGCATTTTTTTTCCCAAACTGGCACTTAAAACCAGCTGATCACTTTGCATTTCCCTCTCAGGAGAACTGCTGTAGTCCAGTCACTCAGCTTTGACTGAGCTCATTTTGTCATGGTGCTTTCCATTGTTTCATTTATCTTATTAAAAAAAATTAACTGGTCTTGACATCAGTTTGAATCTGGAATAAGGTACCTCAGTCCTCAAGAGGAGTGAGATTGAAATACCCCATCCCTTCCTGCAGCTTTCCCCATTGCCAGTCCAGGTCCTTCACAATTCAGCTGGTGGTTTTAGATCCCTATTCTAGGCACCTAACTCTCCCCTTATCCTGGATGGGATATCTCAGGGCAGTTCATTCATCCATCTGTGTAGTTTTTTGACAGTCTAGTATGGTACCATTCAGCCTTGAGATCTCTAAGTCTGATCCATGAAGCTTGTCCCCAGGTCCCTGTGCTCCCCTGATATTCAGAAGTGTGGAATTGGTGCCCTCGCTGCTACGTTACTTTTCCTGTTGCTCCATTGTGACAACCCTGATGTTTGCTTACTTATAAAGCAATAAGTTATGCTAGGCTAAATCTGCATCTTCTGACTTCTGCCTGCATGGGTGATGTGAGGATAAACAAGTCTTAAAGGAAGTAATGGGAGTTCATATAAAAAGCCAGTGACAGAAAAGTCAGCATTGGAGATTTGCTGCTATCAGCATGAAAATCAAAAAGCAGCAGTGAGTTTCACCTGAGCTGGTATCACACAGTATACGACCTTGTTGGGCCAACTCCTCTACAGCCTGGTGAATGATGAAGAAGCCTCCCTCATAATGGAGAATTAGGATAAAGTCTCGTAGAATTCAGCAGAAAAAGCCTGCTTTTCTGTCACTGTTTCTGCTACCATAGACTTGGACATCACTGTCAGGAAATAAATGATAAGTAGCTCTTTTTTTTTTTTCTCAATGACTGAAGAGCTTAAATGAAGAAACTTTTGGATTTGAACTTTGGGAAGCAATGCAGATACTGATGTTACTCTCTCCCTTCTTGCAGACTGGGAGTTAGCAAAGAAATTTGAAGAGCTTGAACAGGTGAGAGGAGCAAATGTACAGACACACATACACATACGGTTGCATGAATAGCTAAACAACTGTAAAGATTGTCTTTATACCCTAGTCTTCTATCTTTACATCCTGCTACTCTTCATTCTGCTCCTATAATCTAAGTATGTATCACACAAAGGGAAAAGCAGAACTTGGGCTAAATATTTGCACAAGCTGGAAAAGACAAAAAATGAGCAAGGCAGTAGACTAGAGCAGTAAGGGCAGCTCTTGCCTCTGCCACCAGTGAAAGGCTAGCAATGACCAAGGAAACCAAAGAGATGCCAAAGGAAATCTCCACGGAAGAAAAAGGAGGGAGAAAGGGAGGTCTTGCTGCCTTCCTAGGCACTGCAGCAGCTGGCTGCATCTGATAACGGGCTGAAGTTAGAGGGACAGCCGCTGCACACCTGATCCAGACTGATTTGTGTTTGGGCTTTTTGCTAGTAAGGGATGCCCTGCCCGGGGTCAGAGCCCTGCTGGGCTGTACGCAGTGTGCACACACACACACACAGAACAAGGGGAAACCCCATCCTACACTGAGTTCACAGGAACAGGGAAAAGTGTGCAGCAACCTTGACATGGCTCCCACTGTGCCTCAAGCCCTGCAGGCAATGGGAAGCCTTTTTCCCCTTTCTCAGGCCAGGTCCAGCTGTTTGCATGGATGGTGGAGGTCCTGCTGGGTTCCAGTTGGCACTTTTCACTTCAAACTGAAACCCCACATTGTGGCTGGAAGGCTACCATCTCCTACTCTAGCCCTTTGCTCCAGTGCTGAGGGACAGTAAGCTCCGGGTTCCCGGTGGCAACACTGCCAGAGCAGAAGTCTAGATGATAGCCATAGATGTTCCCAGTCTACAAGAAAAGAGTAGCTACAGGTGGAGAAGAAATACTGTGGACTTTCCACATTGTAACCCAGTGAAGTTAGCAAGAGCTGGGGACAAGGGAGGGGAGGGACAGCACAGAGCAATAGAGAAGCAGCACTGTCTGCTGCAGTGCGTGGACACCTAGAGATCTCCTGCTCCAGCACTGACTTGACTCTTAGTGGTGCAATATCCTTCTACACAGACTTTTCTCCCCAGGGGTTTGTGCCCTGGGTTGGGGGGAAAGAGCAGTGGGAGCCTACATCACTGCCACAAAACAAGCAGCTTAGCGGAGGAGGACCTGAGGAGGTATGAGTGTTCCAAAGGCAGATCCTCCTGGAATGATCCAGCTCCAGGGAAAACCCCATCCTTCCCAGTGCTGCTGCCAGCCAGGCTGCTTGTCCCTCCTGCCTCTGAGCACCCCCCGTGCTTGCCAGCACCTTGCGAAGCTTCTCATGATGGGGCATTTGTTTACTGCTGTGTTTGCTTTTAAACAGCTGGAGAAGTTGAAGGATCAGCTCGCAACTGAGGAAGGGTCAGAGGTGGCCTATGCCTTGGAAAGTCTCTCTGCATCCCAGCCCAAAAAACGCGGTAGGTTTTGGGTTAGAGCCCTGCAGCTATCCTGTCCAGCTCTCATCTCCAGAGCTTCCTTTGTGCAACAAAGACAGTGAGAGTAAACATGCCCCAAATATGCTGAAAAACAGATTGGCATCTTTTCTAGTTGTCCTGGCCCTCTCTTATTAATGGCTGGCTGGTTTAGCAGCTGGTGGGAAGGACGGTGTACCCAACCCTCTCTGCTCTCAAGGCAGATACACCAGGTCTGCGCACCAAGGACCTCACTGGAGGCACTCAGTGTTTCATTCCCCTTTTCACAGAGGAACATGGGGTTATATGGCAATGAGTGACTGTCCTGGAGGAGATGAGTTCTGTATGAACACATCCCCGCAGTGCACTCCTCGCTTTACTCTGGGCACAAAGCTAGTCCTGAAGGCATAATGAGGCATGTGGACTGCATGCATTCCCCTCTGCCAAGGTCACTGCCTCCCTACAGAGAAAAAAGGAGCACTTGTTTGTGCTGCTGAAAAGCAGCTAAAAAGGATGTGGAAATCAACCAAGAATTCAGGAAGCTAAGATCCGCTAGGGCCCCCCAGTTGGTCTCCAAGGTTTGTCCAGTCTGTATCCAGTGACTCAGGAGCGTATCGCATTGGTGCTCCTGCAAGGCTGCCCCTGAGAAGCACGTGGACGATGCTGTTCACACTGGCTTTCAGTGGATTCCTCCACGAAGCAGAGGCAGCTGTAAACCAGAAGTCACTGATGACAAATCTTGCCTAAAAACAAAAGAGCTGGTTCTGCCCTTGCTCCACACACTCTGTGTGTGTGCAACCTGACAACCTGCCAGACAGCCAAGAGAAAATCCCTTTGTGCAAGGCTTGCTTAAGTGCTGAGGTGATCCTTAGACAATCTGCAATTTATAAGCAGCCCTGGAGGCTGTCATTAATTTGGCTAATCTAATTCATGCCCCCACCAGTCTGGAAGGTTCAAATGTAGATAAAACTACTTCCCTCTGCCAGGTTTAAATCAGATTCTGCCAGAAATTAAAGCAGAGAATCTTTGCCTTCATCTAAAGTCCTTCCAGTCTGGGAGGAGCTTGTGTCTCGGCATGAGGACTGCTCATTCAGTAGAAGCTTTCAAAAAACAAGCAGAAATCTCTTCTCACAGTTAATAATAGGAGACCCACATAGGATTCAAAGAACCTGGCGTTCTGGTGGGACAGCTATTTTTTCCAACACCAAAACATGCATCCTTCCCTTATCTATTCTTCTTAGAAGATCCCACAGGGATCAGTGTTGTTTGGAGGACAGTTAACCAGCAGAGCAAGAGAGTAACTGGGTTCTAATAAAAATTGTAAGCAGCAGATCCATTCGCTCCAAGTCAGTATCCTGCTCTTCCAGTCAGCCATGGGTGAAAAAACCCTGCCCACTTCTCTGAGGCAGCAAAACTGCTGGCCAGTAGACAGAAAAGAAAAAGCTGATTCCTGATACTGCTGAAGTAAAGCAAAGGGAAAAGCAAATCCTTGTAAATCAAGCATGGAAACAACTTTTAGACCCCTTCTCCACACTATAAAAGCTAAAAGAAATACCTTCTAAAAGTTTTATATGAAGTCAAAGCTGGTTATTGAGATCTGCCCCGAAGCCATATGCTGGCTTCATACCCCAACTCTCTCAGGACATGGGCTTTTGAAACCCGCTCCAGGGCTAGAATGGGAAGCTGGTAAAAGTCTTTTGAATGCTAACATCCTTCTCTTGTATCCCTTCCCAGCCTGCTTTTGGAAATACTGCATATGAAGGCTTGCCAGGACTGGAGGATGAAGATGAGCCCTTCCCCAAACTGCCTTGCTGGGTATTAATGTGTTAAGAGTTTGTTCTGTTCTCTCATCGTGCTGCTAACTCAGATGCCATCCTCCATGACCGCCCCACAGCCAAGTGTAGCAGGGACCGTGACAGGAGCTGGTAGCCCACTACCATTCTCCACCGTTCCTTCCTTCCTTCCAGGTTTAACCTACCACGATCTTCTACTTGGAAGATGCCTCCCAACTCTCCTTGCTGCCCTGTGTGTGCCATTTGGTCTGCTGCCAGTGTACATTCCTCCCCTTCTCACCAGGCCCCCACAGGCACCAAACATTAATTCAGTGTTCCCTTGAGCTTGGGCCTCTGCCTGCATCTGCAGACATCGCTCACGGTGGCGGCTGGGTTTCCTGTCGCCTCCTACGAGCAGGTCTGTGATGACCTACCGCCCGCTGTTGGGACAGGACGGCAGACGGGGTGTAAAGCGATGGGCGAAGGGCTGCCTGCCTCGGCTTGCTGAGCCAGAGCTGCTCCTCGCCGCGTCCCGTCAGCGTACACAGCAGGTTTGGGGGAGGACGGGCGTGGAAGTCTGGATCCTTTGGATATCATTCCAATAAAGATTTTCTCTTGCACAGAAGCATGTGCTGTTTTCTTTCTCACCTCTTGCAGAGGCCCAAGGGGCAGCACATTTCCCTTGATGTAGGGTTTTGTTACCTAACGGTTCATGGGAACTTTACAATGGAAAAAAGGCTCCTGTTAAACACCTAACTATAACAACACAGGCCTGTTTTAATATGTCTGAGGAAGAGGCCCTTCCTTTCGATCAGGACTAGGAATAAGAGCCTGGCCTTCCTCATGGATATGTGTGGGCTACTGTCCTTGTAGGACTGGAATAGACCCACTGATCTCTACCTACTCACCCAAAGAGATATTTTGAGAAGAGTTTTTTGGTTTATCTGGCTGCTCAGTGCAGATGCTAGCTGGCTTTTTCTACTGCAGAATTATGCCTGCATGTGTCCAAAAGGAAAAGATCACAATCCATCAGTGGTTCCTACATATATTCATCTTCAGTTGCATCACCCACATTTATTTACAAAAGCAACAGACCATGTTCCCAAAGGTGTAAATTCAGAATAAACCTTAAGCCCATTGATGTTAACTTTGAGGCTTCCAGTGGTGTAAATGAGAGCAGAATCTAGAAGCCACTGTGAATGTGTGAACTAATTTTGACTAGATTTGAACCGTCTCTCCAGCTCTGTTGAGCCATGCTATTTAACTGTAGCTTGCATATTACATCGTTCTTCCAAACTTTACCTCTCCCAAAGCTTTAAATACCATGTTACACTCATTGCCTTGGGTTCCGGCAAGATGTGCACACTTACCACTTGTATATACTTCAGTAACAGGAGATCTGTTTGTCCTATTACAGGCCAAAGCTGGCATCTATGGAATAAAACCAGTTTAATTACATCAGTGAGGTCTAATGACATGCAAAATACAGTTTGCTGTTAACATTAATTCTTTGTTATTTCTGTGGTAGTGATTCAGAGCACATTTCCCTTTTTCCTTTGCTTTTGTGCAAGTGCGCAAAAGTGCGCCAGCTTTTGCAAGTGAAAAGGTACGTGGGAGCATATCTTCACATGCTCTCTCAGCACCAAATCCAGGAGAAATTAATTATAGCCTGCTGGCAAGAGAAGGGTCCCTCTTTCTTTAAGATTTTGGTGCTCCATATGAAAGGGAGGTGTATTACAAGGGCTATGCTGAGTGCCCCAAGCTGGTGTTCAGCCCAGATTCTTTCAGCTTGCAGGAAATCCCAGCGCGATGAAAGGCTGGAGCAGCAGGCTCCATCTGTCACCTGCTAGCTGTAGCCATGCCTTCCCGACCTGGAGTGACAACTCATCAGTGAGTCAGGAAAAGGAATACAGGGTCTGTGGCTATTTAACAGCTTGCTCTGATCCATAACACAGGAATTCCCTGGAGTGCAATGCACCATGCTGCTTAGCAGTAATTTTTAGCCCACATGGTGTGCTATATCCTATCAGCAGTTATTTAAGTGCTTATGGTACCCAAACTACCCCAATATTTCCTCACAGGCACTATAGGCTGCTGTGTCAGCTGCTTCTGCTGGAGTCACGAATAAGTGTTGAATGCAATCCATTTATTAATTCAGAGCAAAAGTAGTGATGCTCTCCCTAGGCTCACTCTCAGCATGTCACTGTGGATGTCCTGTCCTTTCTTCTAAACACAGAACAGAAACTCTTCTCTTCCTCAAGTGCCACCTCCATATCATGGCTGCTCACAGCCATGCTTGGGCAGTCACTCTTGCTAAAATTAATGACCCACAGGCAATAATTAAAGGGATTTCCCTTAGACATTCTAGTAGACCATGTTGATTTATTAGCAGAAAATCCTCACGGGCATCCAAATGGATTTGCAAACAGGCAGCACAAGGCAAATCTAGCATGCAACGGATGCTGTAGTATATCATCATTTCACGTTTGTTGACTTTCACGCTATGCACGCTGACTGAAGTTATCCAATATCATCATCTATGAAAACAAATTGTGGGTTTCAGCCTTTCAAATATCATCATATTTTAAAGAGCACCTGCCAATTTATGGATTTTAAAGAGAGTTTTTTGAGCCACAGGAGGTCTCAGTGTGCTCTGCGGTGGATGGAGTAGAGGAGCAGAAAGGCTGCTGCTTTCTCCAAAGTAACCTATGCAGTGAGGTGGGAGCCAAGAGCAAGATTGAGTCTTCCAGCTCCCAGTTCCAAGCTATACCACCACAGACACTTCTGTCCTGCTTTAATTTCACATCACCCTTCAGATGGAGGGCATTTCTGCACACAACTAAAGGCTTTAAAGCCTTCCATCTTTATTTGGAAGCCCAGGCTAATACCTGTCAACTGTTACGATACTGTTATGATCCGGCAGTGTTTTTGCAAGGCTGCTGTGTTAGCATTGGATTCCTCTGGACTGAGTCTCTCAAAATACATCAGGCAATTAATCTGTCCATGCTGCTTTTGATGGACAGCTGTATGAGTGGCCAGGAGTACATCACTTCCATAATCTGCCCTTGCCCCATACATATGGCTGCCTTGCAAGCAGATTATCTTCAGACTGTCTGAATGAATGATGAGCTCAGCACAATAAGATAACTGCTCCCTAAACCACAGGGCAGGCTCAGTACAGATGGTGGCAGGGCACTGCAGAGGACAGAGTCTGGGCTTGTCTGCATTTGCAGATTTGCTTCTAGTATGGACAGAAAATCCCATCTCGGGTCAGCCAGTCCACACACACCCACTCAATCCAGCTCTCAGAGCCTTCGCCTGCAAGCTTAAAGGCAGAAAATGAGCAGTCAGACCAGGGGGAAAGCAGAGAGTAAAAAACCAAGATGACCATGGACTTACAGCTCTTCTTTCTTTCTATGACTTTCAAGATCTTGGTCTGGAAAGCGTCTGCAGTGCTTCATCACCTCACACACAAGCACTGATAACTCACCCACTGAAGTAGAAAATATCATTGAATTCAACTAGAGAGTGCTTTGCTTGATGGGAGAGATGGGGGCACCTCTTAATGGGATTCACTGGTTTGTGCAGCTGCTCTCAGCAGCATTAGCCTATATCAAAGATGTCAAGAAAAGCAAAGTTTCTTGCAAAATTTCTCTGGCTGGTCCAGTCCTGGTCTCAGGGCAGGGCTGTAAGCAAGAAGGAAAATGGGAAAGGCCCCTGCTATGGCTGAGCACTGCTCTTTTCAGACATGTATTGGATGCTACCTTCCCTTCTGAGTGGAAGCCTCATCTCCCACCATGGCCTGAACTGGGGCAATTGTTCCAAAGTCGCAATCCTCAGAGCAGCTTTGATTTCAAAGACTCATTAACTTCTCTTTTCCTGTACCTGACTGAAAAGCTGACCGTATTTTTCTCCATTTGCTAGCTGGCCAGGTGTTTTGTGCTTCACATAAGATCAGGAAATTAACTCTTATTTCTTCTCTCCAACCTTACCCTCTGCCCAACAAAGGGCGCTTGGCAAGAATCTTTTGCTTTTTTTTTTTTTAGTCCTGCATAATCCCTTACTCAATGTATCTTCTTTGGTAATTCTCAGGTTGATTTATACCAAGGAATTTAGTTGACATGGAGCAAAGTCCAAGAAGGAGCATGTGACGTTTAGAAAACGTCAGCTAGGAATCTGAGCACTGAGATGTCAGGAAACAGCTCTTTTCAGCTATATTTTATAATCTGGAAAGAAGTGAAAAGCATGAAACAGGATTTAAGATAACCTGTTTTACTCTGAAGTGGAGAGGACATGTTTACATTTTACCAGAATGAGAAATTCTTGAACTTTAAGAGTTGGATGTCTGGTTATGCCCCATGCACTCATCAAGAGTCTAAAATAAGGCATATGATGCAGATGGCTTAGGAAGCAGATGACTTCATATTTGGATGCTATCCTATATTATGCATAGGGAGGAGTGAAATGTATTCGTCAGTTTAGAGGAGGAAACTAGAAGTCTAACCACATTTCAGGATCTGCCATATGATGAAAACATGTCTAAATATGGTGAAGATATAAGAGAAAGACTGCTAAAAACTCAAGGACAAATATTAAGGTATTGTCATAGTTCTTATTCAGAGTAACTCCTAGTGAAGTTAGTAGACATCTTCTCCCAAACAGCAGTTCAAAATAAATTCCAGGTTTGCCCTGTAACTGTTAAATCCTCCCTTCAGCTACCAAACAAAAAACTTATTGAAAGAAACGTGCAAAGCAAACTCTGCTTTTCATGGACTGCTGTTGGCATCTCTGGAAGTTTTATTTTCAATCCAAAAAAACCTAACAGTCCTTGCTAGGATAATGAACTTCTGCAAGTTTAAGAAATAAATGCCATGCAATTAAACTATATACATATTTTCTGTTCCCTCCTATCAGTGGCACTGTGCACAACTGTGAGAGCATTCTGACCTGATAAATTGAATTTGTTATTATTTGTAAATGCAACATTGTAAAATGCAATGTGAAACAGATTTTGCAGGACGTCAATTCCTTGCATGTTGAATCATTAGTCAATGACAAGACATGCTGTGATGCATCTTCTGTATTCCTGAAATGTTTCCAATACAGCATCAATCATTCAGAACAGAAGCACCTGTAGGCAGAAAAGCAGCAAACATTACATTTTCCCATGTCAGAAATGCAAGGCTTGGACAAACACACTGAAAGGTGATCTAGAGGAGATGGAAAAACATAGAAGTACTTGTTTTCTTCTCGGGAGGGTACTAAATTCTAATTTGGGGCATTCAAGTTAAATCGACAGTCACAATCCATGTTATAAGAAGCCAACGTTTCCCAAGCCACACTTTCCAAGCTGACTGGCATTACTCAAGTACCTCCATGTAACTGAGAACAGGGGGGGTTCTCTGAGCCTGCCCACACCTGGAGTACTTTGGCTTACTTGCAGGAACTGCTAACCCTTGGTGTTGCCAAGACGGCTCACTCCAATTCGGTCAAGAGGAACTCCAAAGCGTCTTTTAGGCAGCTCAACCGCTTTCCTGCACGGGTTAAAAAAGGAGAGAAAGGAGGAAAGAATTGGGGAAAGACATCATAGGAATAATCAAAATGTTACTACATCTGTAATTCCTCTATTCATCCCAGTAATAACATTATTGTTGAGGCAGAACAGCTCTGTAGGAGCAACCAAATATGCAAGTGTTTAAAAATAAGATGCTTCACTTGTCTTATAAGAGAATAGGCAAGAGTTGCACCTGTTTCATAGACTCGCTGATGTTGATCAACTGCCCCCATTTTTATTTGGCAGCAAAATTCTCAAGGTAACTGTTATTCATAAAGGAAAGGAGATGCACTGCACGTATAAAGAGGAACTGTTTCATGCTTAGTATCATGTAGTTCAGGTGGCCCATGGATCTTTGAAATCTCCAGGGCCAACTGAGGGAAAGGTGAGCAAGGAGGTAGAAAGTGTTGCACAGTAACAGAGGGGACAAGTCAGAGGAGCCCTAGCAGGATCTTCCTATGGGGCATTCTGCAATGTGTTGTTCTCAAAACTGTATAGTAGCAACCCTTTCATGAGATTGAAAATGGGACGGTTTGGGTTTGGTTTTTTCCTCCACATGGTACATTTCCTGATGATTCAATGAATGAGGGCATGAGGAATGCATGGAAGAAATTCTATGCAGAAATATTTTATTATGATTTATTTTAACATAAGGAAGTTTTCCCATCTTAATTCAGGATTTCTGAGCATTTTTTTCCAGCAGCAGAAGTTTTACTTTAATTAATTGTGAAAATGAGATTTTCTGTAGCTGAGAATAACCTCAACTTTTGCCCTTGGAAATACTTGCCAGAAAAATACTTTCCAAGAGAAACCCTGGAAAATGAACTCTGTTCTCTATCAGTCCTTGTCAAGGAAAATAAAAAAGAAATTTTATTCTTTAAGTTTGCAAATGCAAAGTAACTACCAGGAGAGCGAGTTATGGCGCACTTGAGTCCAACTTTAATTGCTAGCACTCTTATGCTCACTCAGCCTGTGTCTTTGGGGGGGTCTGCATACCCCACCCAGGACTATCTGTATAGTCCATGGTCTCCTCTGAGCAGTCTCCTTTCCTCACATCCCTCAGGCAAGGACACAGGAACACCTTTCCAGCATCAGCAGCCCATTTCACACTGCCTCTTTCCTAGCTCCTTCCAGACGAGGTGAAGAAACAGGAGTAGACAGTGTAGCACGTATGTAGGGAACACCACATGGGTCATAATGGAGCAGCTGCAGAACATCACAAACGAAGGGGGAACCGCTTGTATAGCCTTCACTGTCCCTTCCTCAAACACTTACGTATCCAGCACTGATCCACTAAGCCCTAGGGAAAGCACAGGGAAAGAAAGCAAAGGGCTGGTCCTCAGTCTGTCTTCAAGGGCACCACTCTTCAGGTGCAGGCACAAACTGGTGGTGGGCAGGTGGGGACAGGCTGCTGGAGTCATGCTGAGCCTGACTTGATAAAAAGGGGAATTAATTTCCCAGATTGGATTGGGAGTGGGTTCCGCATCATCAGTTGTAACATCGTCATGCTCTGTAGTTAAACAGAAGGAAATTGTAACCTCCTGGCAAAGGGAAAGGCTGAGCAGGCAGGTTGTGCGGCAGAGCTTCCCCTCTTGCGGCCATCCAGAGCCACAACACAACAGTCACTGCTCCCTCTCATCTACCAAACCAGACCGCCCCTATTTCAGCACTTCCTGGGGACAAAGCAATGTTTTCTATTTAAAACAGCCTTTTCTAAGATTCCCAGAATCTCTTTTTCTCCGTCTATGGATCTTTCTACATCTTCTGAAGACTCATGTCTTTTTGCATGTTTTTCCCATGCCCTCAGAGATTTATAAATTGATGAGAATGAGCAAGAATAGGATCTGAGTCTTCCTGTAACTGCTGGGTGCCACAACAATGTTAAGTGAATTTACATTTGAACTGCTCTTTTCCAAAAGTTTCTGCTGTGTTGCCAGACACCACACACACTATTTGTATTAATTCAGGGGGCTGAATCTATTTAACAGCGTTCACATTTCAAAAGACATTTTCTGGTCTCTAAAGGTGACCCTCTCGGCTGGTACAGGAATAGGCTGTTATATTCTGTGTGCACGGCAGCGATGGGGTGCTCAGTCCTCTGCTTTACTCCTCTAAGGGCAGCAGCCTCTGCCTGTTTTCACCCAAAGGCCCACCCTTTCTGCTGCTTGGTGGCACTCAGCTGATCTGCAGTCCGTGCTGATGGTAGTATCTGACTATCAATGCAGTGTTCAAGGCAGCTCAGATGGTTCTAATAGATGAACCAATCCCAAACTCAAAAGTTAATTAGATCCCCCAAACTGATAATCTCAACTGTGCTGATGAGGCTGGGAACGGAGGAATTTTGTGCAGTGCGTCACTCATTTGTGTAGTGTGTCACTCATTTGTGTAAACTCAGTATTCAGGGACAAGCTGCTAGAAAACTGAAGACAAGTTTCACCACAATTTCCATTTTTCATGGTTTTTTTTTCTTATACTGCACATAGAATGAAACAAGATTTCCACCTAAAAAAGCATGCCATACAGTGGGAATACCATGTACTTTTGCAAAAAAAGGCACTGCAGCTTCAAAAATGACTTTGCATTTCTTCCCCTGAAAAGGGAAAACATTCTAAAAAGCAAACAGAGAATGAGCTGATTCTGATCTCTTGAAGAGATATACAGAACAGAATAGTTCTACTCAAGGTTTTAAGAATTTAGTGTTTTATCCCTTTTGGCTGCAGTCAAAAAGTCCTGGTAGCAGACTGGGTGGATAAATGGAAAAACAACAAGAAAATATTGCAAAACCGTGTTTGAAAAAAAAAATAATACTTGTAACACTAACTGGTTCTCGTGAATACTTTCCACTTCCAGATTAAGCTTTAAGCATGTTATTAAATAATTTGTGGCATTGGGGATTCCATCCAAAAGAAGACAGTTACCAGAAGAAGGGAACAAGACAGTTAAGCTCTTTCAGACATAGCAAACGGCCACTTGAGCTTTGCCCCAAACTCACTGGCTCTCCCCAGCCCTATCAAGCGTCATTGCTCAGCCCTGTTATAAACATGTTTATCTTCAAGTGTGCACTGTGACAGTATTGCTGTACTGTTGTATTGATTAAACCCTGGCTTCTCGTCAGCTGATCAAGGTCTTGAAGCCCATTCTAATAACTGTCTGCCCATTTTCATGATGTGTTCTTCATCTTGCTATTCAAGATGTGCACACCATACCTGCTCTTCACACCAGCCTCAGGAACACCCAGCCCTGCCCCTCTGCTTTTGAACCTCAGGCATATTTTTGCTTGAAAAAAATCTCATTATCAAAAGTCAGTTTTAAACTTAGTTCACATCACTGGAAAGAAATGTACTAAAAAAATGCATGTTTGAATGTTCTTTGTCAGCTGTACAGCACGGTGTGGATAAATGAACTAGTACATGTATTATTCATCAGAGCTGAAGGATTACACATTGTGCAACCAGAAGGGTTTCTGTAGAGATTCTAGTACCCTCATCAGAGGCGTCTCACAAGAGTAAACCTGCCGGTGGCTAAAGCTAACCCATCTGTATCCAGGACATCTACCAACAGCCTCCTTCCAACTTTATCACTGGTAGAAGTATATTTAAGAATTTACCTCTGTTTGGCTTTAGCATCCACAGAGGTTGAAGAAATCCTGTCGATTGGGGAGCCAAATCCTGGGAAGCTTCTTTTCTTTTTGGTCTCAGTCACGTCGTTCTCCAAAGACACCAGCTCATCAAGAAGGAACAGTTTGGCTGCCAGGTTGGTGGGTGACTTTTCTTCACTGGCAGTGGGATTTGCTCCCATGCCCAGAGCAGCAGGCTGCAAAAGAAAGCAGGGGCATTTGCTTGCTGCTCAAGTTCCAGAAAAACATTTGAACCAGTGTCACAGCAACAGTCCCATAAATACATAATCACTAGGATATTAACACTGGGCCAATGCTTCAAAACAAAGTTATTTCTGTAAAACGTGGCCATTTTCTACCCACAGGAGTTTGCCATAAAATGTTGGGACATTTTTTTTCTGATAGAATCAAAGTCATCTTCATTATTATTGCAAGAATTACGAAAATTTTTTACTTCACAAAACCTGTATTGGTAGGCCAGCCCCCTATCCCTATACAGTGTGATTAGTATCAGTTAGAGCATGATCTGAGTAATGTAATCCTTTTAAAAAATGCAGTCACCGTTACCAGACTCCAATATCCATCCTGATAGTTTTCAAAAAACTGATTTTCATTTCTTAAATTAATGCTGATAAGTAGTAATGAAAACTTAGACAGAACTTTCCATACAAAGCTGACAAATTAATGAATTGTTATGCAAAAAATATCCCAAGATAAACTTGCTCAGCACTGACATTTAAAGAATTTATGCAGTAACACTATGTGGGGAGGAGGAAAGTAAAGAACAGAACATTATGTTGAGTTGCCACAGAATTTTGAACCTTTGTTATGACATTAGGCTTAGCACCTTTTCAAAACCAAACTGTACTTTACTATCCAGAATAGCTGAGAATATTGGGGTCTATCAAGACAGCAATGAAACAAATCAAAGTGAAACATTTGCTCTGCAAATAACAGAAAAATATAGGGCAGCAGCTTGTCTACGAAAGCAAGTGTCAAACTCAAATCATTCTCTCTTCAGATTAAAAGTTTACTGACTTGCTCCACTTAATCTTCATAGAAAGAAATAATAATTTCTAACCAAAACTTCTATTATATGCCTTGAAGCAGGTTTTCTTCTACCTTTGGAAGGTCACAACTACCTTTTCTTATTCAGACACAGTGGCCATCACATGTGCCATCACATAGATGATGTAATATGCCTGTATCTACTGGGGTCCACACCATAGTTGTAGTGTAACAGTTCCCACTACTCCTGGGTGGCATAACTGGTGATGGAATGTATAAAACTGTTATCCTTATGTAAGGAGGAGCACATGGACACAATGATCACACAAATGATGTAGCACTGTTAATTCTTTTGTACAGGATCTCATATTGTCCTCTGACTTCATTTTTTATGAGCTTCAAGTGCACTGAGCAATCCTTTCTGTTCCCTTCCAGGGTTATAAAACTTTCAGAGAGGTTTGCAACAAAATTATGCCTTTAAAAAAGGTTGAACTCTCTTCTCTGGTTAATGGGGATAAATATCTACCATAAGTTTGAAACTATAAGGTAAAAAATAACCTCTGCTCTTGAGTCCTTTGTGTAGTCCTACCTACTTTGACTTAAGAAGGATATAATAGAATTGTAAAGAGACAAGCAAGATGATAATCAGAAGTAGACAACAGTTTTCCTATGGTGAACCGCTGAACTTCACAAATAAGCAAAAAGATGAGAATGGGGTACAGTGGATACAGTGAAGGGTTTATAAATTTACGAACAACAAAGAGGTGAATAAAGACTAGTAACTTTTTCCTCAAGAAAGAGAACTCCCCAGTACACCCAGTGAGGTCACCAGATGGTGGATTTAAAATAAATATAAGGAGCTTCATTTAAATACAGCACGTAGATGAAGTGGAAAGCATTGCCAAAGGATGTGACGTATACCAAGATTTTAGATCATTTCAAAGACAAATTCAGGCCCATCAGTAACTACAACATCTCCTGGTCCAGCGCACATCTCTGGATCAGGAAATATCTGAAGACATTCTGTTCTCACATTCTTTTCACAAAAACCTGTCATTGACAGAGGTAGGATACCAGATCCCCATGGCATCAGAACAGCAGCTGCTGCAGCACTAATATGGGGAGTGGTTCCCCCAAGCCCTATTTTCTATAGCAAATATTATTTTGTATAATCATGGCATGCTCACTTGAAGACAGAGAGCAAGGTAGAAGGATACATCAGTATTCTTCAGTATGCATCTAACTTCTAAGCCTATCTTAGAAACCTATGTAAAGACCCTAAAGCCAAACAGTGCTACTTTGATAAAACTTTTAGATCCTTGATATTTTTATGGCATGAAACCGTTACATAAATACCTTTTCTGCCAGATCTGTTTTATGTCAAGATGAAATGCAAAAAGAAAATGCAGTAGAAGTATTTTCAGGTACAACCTCTGCATATCGTACTGGATGAAACATGAAACAGTTCTCCCATTTCATTTGCTGCTTTTCTTTGCAAGCTTAGGCAAGTTACTTTGCTCCTTCCCTCTCCTAGTCTCTTCTGCCTCCTTTAATTTGTTACTTTTGTGGAGATGGTCTTCTTTCAGGGATCTTCTCGTGGCTTCTGAAAGCTGCAGATTTTTCATGCTATTATTTGTCATTAAGAAGAAGAATGAAACCTTCCCTTCAGTGTTAGAGGAGTTTGCTTCCCCCCTTCTATCACCACCTTCTTCTGTTCAGGAAGGTCTCTATCCAAAGTCACTGGACAATGTTTTAACACACAGAAACCCACATGGTGCTTCAGAAGAGATTGCATGAACGCGAGTGAGACTTCCTTCTCTCTGTCCTCCCACAGATATGAACTGACTGTTCACCTTCCAACACAGTTTGAAGACCATGGTGTCTTCTACACTCTGTGGCCAAGAACAACTGAAGGAAGAAAAGGGTTATGTGACAACCACCAGAAACATTCACCTACCTCTGGCGCTGCCTCTGCAAGGAGCACTGAGCTAGAGTGCCACCGCAGCAGGGTAATCACAAGGGCCAAATGCACCACAACAAGCTGGAACTGCAGCATCTGCAAAGAAGAACAACCTATTAATAGCTTCACAGATGCATTGCCAAGTTCACAGAGGAACCTCACTCCAAAGTTCTTTAAGATGTGAAAGCAAAGGGAGATCCTGTTCCCATGGCTGTTAATCTGTTTTATCTTACAGAGCCACTGCCTAAACCCCACCTGAGTGCCCTTCACCTCTGGGTGCAGAATCAGGTCCCTCCTCTTTGCTCCTTTACAGCCTTGCAAATCTTTTCCTTCCTTTCTGCACAATGGCACAGTCCCTGCAGTGGCAGGAGTAATGAATGCAAACTTGCATTAAAACCAGATGAACTAGACACTCATTTGTAAGCTCAGAGACTTTGGCTTGTAGCCACCCAGGTTGACCTTGACTTCCTTACATGCTGGACAGGTGCCTAAAGCTATTACAGAAATCACATACCTCCCCAGCAACATTTTGAAAGCAAGGTTACATTTCACCAGTTCCCAACATGATGGTAGTCATAACTTCCAGTATCTTCTTGGGATCCTGGAATAAATTTATCCAGCTCTCACACCTGGGAAAAGCTGACAGAGGAATCCATTGCTCAGACTAGTGCTGTTTGACCACATGCCACAGCTGTAGAATTACAGATACCTACAGAACCTTTAAGTAACACAGGGAGGCATGTTTTGGGAAGCTCAGGATCAGGAAGCTGCTCACTGCAGGGGTTTCTTTAGCCATGGGTATAGGCTGCATTGTTTAAGCCCTTATTTGGACCTATCTCTTAACACCTGACATGTTTCCAACTCACCCAGGTGGGAATATTTGAGCTGATGTTAATAAGAACTAGACAGGGGCCTCTAGTGCCAAAAGTATCTGCTAATTTGCTGATTACTCTGTCTCCAGGTCCTGCCCCAGAGTATAATTCAAGCCTGATTGTACCACTCTTTGCTGACTCTCTGCTTGGCAAAAGCAGAAATAGAAAGGATATATAAATACATTTCTGTGATGTATGATAGTTGTTTTATCCTCTGCACAGAAAATTTCCCATTAGATCAGACAGAAAATACATATTAAAAAAACTTGGCTTTATGTTTTTTCCCATACTACAAAGCAGAAAAGTGTTTGAAGTCTAGTTTTAAAAAGTAAAGATATGACATTTGTTGTGTTGTTTCTTGAAAGTCTGTTTCTTGCTTGACTTTTTCAATACATTTTACATGTCCTTCTGTTATTTGGTTACCCTAATTTTTTTTTTTTATTTTTTTTTTCTTATGTTGTCCGTGAGGGATCAACAGTGAGGAATAAAGCTGCTGGTTATTCTGCAGGGGTGAAGCAGACATAGTGCACTGGAATCAAAGGACAAAGACAAAGCAATAAGCCAGGTGGTACCACTGTCTCTCATTCTGATGGCAACAGCCATTAAAGTCAGACAGGGGTCCATCTAGGTGTTTTTAAAGCTGTAACCCTCTACAACGTATATTTTTGTATGTGGGCGTGCACTGAAATTTGAAGTAGCAGTCTATTACCTTCACAGGTAACCACATCCTGATTATTTGGATACAGAGACATAAAAATAAATGGCAAGGTTAAAAACACACGTTTATTATGCTTTAAGGTCTGTGCTGGTATTCATTCAACCCAAAGACCAAAGGGCTAAAAATAGCAACTGGTACACTAATCAAAATAAACATTAAGGCACCTGCAACACAAAAGACATTTGATTAACTGGTCAGAACTTGACGCCAGTGAAATTAGAAGCGGAGGAAATTGTAAGGACTTTAAGCTTGGCTCTAGTTCCCATGGAAATAAGTAGCAAAGAAGCAACACCCCTGGTTTAAAAGGGAGCAAAACTGAAGTCCAGCAAGATCCTGTTATGCTGATTTTCAAGCAGTGTTGTGACCAAGGCGGGAGAAAGAAGCGGGTTTGGTCTAGTGGAGCAGTTTAGCTCTAGAAAAGCATTTGCAAAACTAAGAGTGCACTATGACTGCATAGAGGACTATGCAAACATAATTAAAATCATGGCTATCTTCTCTCAGTTTGAGACTTCACTTTCCACTTTCAGTCATATCATAGGATCTTGGTTGTTAACACCAGTTGTTGCTTTTTCTCCTTGAGCTCATCAGTTGCAACTGGGTAAACACAGCCCTCCTTCCAAATGGGATTTTCCCAGCCATGCGCTGGTTATTGCTTCACCCCATACACATTTTACCTTGTCCCATTCCAAGGGAGACCTACGCAGAGGCTTCAGAGCGTTTGTTACTGAAGGGGAACAAACAAAGCTCTGACAGCCACCTTCCTTCTTGAAAAGCCTAGAATTTCCAGCTTTCTTATGAAAAACTCTTCACCACAAATTTCACAGAGCTAGGTCAAGGAATTAGGGTATAATTCCACGCCTTTCATATCTGAGGGTCTGGTGTTATCTGACATAAAATATGGTTTACCCTTCACTAAATGTAACTGCAAGTCTGAGATTCAGACATATTTATGTGTTTAAGTGATCTTTTAGCTCAAAATGTGTCAAAACTGAAATTCCTCATATAATTAGGTATCCTTGTTTCAGGTCCAATTAAAATAAAATTAAAGATAAAAGAGAGAACATTATTCTACCTTATCAAAGCAGGATAAACATTCAAAACTTTTTCTTAGGAATCTGTGCAGAGCCATTTTCCAAGAAAAGATCACAAGAAAGCAAAATTCTTTACCAAACAGAAACTGTTAAGTCTCCGACATCAAACCAAAGGACTTAAAAGATGTTTTTCTTTAAAAGAAAAAACAAAACCAAAAAAAACCCCAAAAAACAAAATGACATCCTGAAGATAAGTGGGCTGAACAAACCCCAGACAGTGTGCAATTCATCACCAAGCTCCAAACCCATTGCCTGTCAAAAATGGTAACAGCTGTCATTGTTCTTACCCATTTGAACTATCATATTTCACATTACTGTGGAGATTACTCCGCCAGTATAAATCACAAGAGCTTTATTTTTCTTGCTGGCCTGTTAGCAAGAGAACTGAGGCAAGACATCATGCCTCGCACTGTAATCTTTCACTTCAGCTGCCACTACATATTGATGACTGCTCTGCTTGTTGCTGTGATGCCAATAGAAGACATGCCTGAGCTCACCTACAAATGAGGACCTCGCTCTTGCAAGGAACACGTTGTGGCTGAGTCTAGAAGCCCTTGGAGTTTTGTGCTGTATGTTCTGATACCAACCTGATGCAGAGCCAAAGCATGACTGTCCCATAAGCACTGAGAAGCTCTGGCAGCACCCATTAGGACTCCAGTCCTTCTGCTATATGAGCACTGGGATGGTTCTGATGAGCCTCCATCACCTGTTAGCCATGAGGATCTCTCATACCATGCAAATTCCAACCAGCTGGGGGAAATCATGGTTGTGTCTGCAAGCCATTTACTGAGGTATTTTGTTGCTGCTCCAAAGCCATAAAATAGACTATTAAGTGCTGCTACCTATCTTAATCAAAGGTACCACTAAGTCCTAACGTTGGTCTCACCAGCCTTGGACTGGACACTGGATAGGAATCTACTTTATGACCAATAAAATTATGATGGATGAGTACCTTACCAAAATAATAACTTATAAATAGCTTGTGCGAAGCTCTGAGAATGTCTGCTCTTGCTGAAAAAAATTTTCTCCACTTTAAAAAGTTGTAACATTGATTCTCTGAGCATACTCATTACCACAAAGTCAAAAATATACACATGCCAGCAGTCCCAGTGATTTCAGAAACTCCTGAGGGACCGTGTATATCTCAAGTGACATTTTCTAATTATGTAAATATCAAAGAAAAGGGAGAAAAATCAAAACAAATCCCACCCTTAGGAAAAAAAAAGCTGAGTCCAAAAATAGGTTAGAGTGGTGGTTTTGCTCTCATCCCACAGATGAGATATGGAACACTTTTTACATACTGCTTTCTAAAAAGATACTGAAGCAAGACATTGAAGCATGGGACTGTATGACAAAATGAAATATAAGCAGTCACATATTCTGTGTTATTGATAATGTGTTTTCTGCAGTAGGTGTAGATTTTTAAACAATGACATCTATTTTATTAGATGTATGGTACAATTTAAAGAATTCGAAAGGCTGAGGGACTTGGGTCTTTTTAGTCGAGAGAATAGAAGGCTGAGGGGGGATCTGATCAATGCTTATAAATACTTAAAGGGTGGATGTCAGCAGGACGGGGACAGTCTTTTTCTGTGGTGCCCAGGGATAGGACAAGAGGAAATGGGCACAAACCTGAATATAAGAAGTTCCATCTAAACATGAGGAGGAACTTCTTTACTCTGAGGGTGGCAGAGCACTGGAATAGGCTGCCCAGGGAGGTGGTGGAGTCTCCTTCTCTGGAGACATTCAAAACCCGCCTGGACAAGTTCTTGTGCAACCTACTGTAGGTGGACCTGCTTTGGCAGGGAGGTTGGACTAGATGATCTCCATAGGTCCCTTCCAACCCCATGTGATTCTGTGATTCTGATTCTGTGGTTTATTTTATTAGATATATGGTTCAGGCACTGTCAACTTCTACAATGTAAATTTCCCTCTATTTTCAGTTTCCTGATTATATAGATACATAGGTTCAGGTAGATTTCACCTGATATAAATAGAGAGAACTTAAAATTCATGAATTTATTCAAGAGGTGTAGACCAATGATCTTGAGAAAATGTCTAGGTATTTCTGTGTCCCAAATGAAACATTTTGTCTGACAGTATTTCAATGCCAAGGATGTTCCACTTTCTGAAACGAAGTTCCTTAAAGGTTTCTCAAGAAGGCACTTCAGATTAGTCATTGCTTTTCAAAGTTTTCATGTCAATAATTGCATTCACTGTAACAACATGATTTCCAGTGTTTGGTCCTAACATGTTTTCATATCACTGTGACAGTCATCTTTGCCTGTACTTTACCTAAGTATCTATTGTAAAAGCTGACTCGGCTATTCATAGCTGCGCTTTTGGTAGATGCACATGCGGCAGAGGATATTTGAGTATACAACTGTTCAGAGCATCTCTACTCAGATAAAACAGATTCAGTGATGGCTTAGTCCCTGCAGGGGACTAGAGTCTGCACTGACACTGCCCATGGAACGAGCAACATTTGAGGGAGCAGCACACGGATCCCATGGCTAGTATGAATAAATGTGGCACTCTAGTTCCCACACAGAGTACAGAAATTGTGCAAATGAACACAGCCCTACTGGTGCACATTTGTTCAACAGACACAAGCATGAAGCTGGAAAAAATTAGCCGTCATAGGTGGACAAACACTTTTGGAAGACCAGTCAGTCATTGTCCTCATGTCTTCATTTGAATAAAGAGCATGAAACCAAATGACCATGCAGAACAAATAAGGATTTGTTTAGAATCAGCAGGAAGGAGACAAGTTGGACATCTTGCAAAAGTGACTACACTGTGCAATCAAACCATTTTTAGCAACAGATTTTGGAAATTTGAAACCTCAAACTCATTTCAATGCCATAAAAGTAGGAAACTGTGAAGCAGGAGACACAGAAGAAGTGATAAAACCCATCTGGAAACCTAGAAACTATTGAATAAGAAGGACACTATGAAGTTTATGGAAAACAAAATGTTATTAGACTGTGCTTCATTGACAGCAAACTCTTAACCCTACGCTATTTATACATATACTGACTGACCATGCCAACTTTTCTTAATGTTTCTAATAACTTTACATTTAGCTTTCTTCCTTCATCTTGAGCATGAGAACTAAAAACTATTCATTGTTAGAGTGCCATCTTCAGCATTGAAAGTAAAAGTAAGAAACCTTTCTATTGATAAAGATCCAGAAATATATTGTATTTTTCTATAGTAGAAAAATCATCTCCTTTTCTAACAGCATTGGAGCGATAAGAGGAAGTTCTTCCTACCTGGTATGAAGAATGTAGTATCAGAATATGTTATCAATATAAAAAACACAGGCCATTTAAAGGCCAGTAAAATTAGCTTTCAAGATAAGCTCTTAAGAGACAAGGGCATTGGAATTTTTTGACAAGAGAATCAAACACTGATGCTGATTTACGGGATAAACACTTAAATGTTCTGATCAAGGATATTAACTGAAGAAGAAAAGTCAGTTGGTTGGTAAAGATGCATTGCAAATGGAAATCAGAGAATAATCTGTTTCTCTGGGCTGACTAAGAAAAAAAGGAAAGCTTCAATCACTTGCAATCTTTCACAGGGTCAATCAAGAGAGCTTTTATAATGCTTGCATGGTCCAAATTTTTAAATTTGCTGCTTAAAAAGCCAAGAGAGGTACACTTGTCATTAATTCAGAGAGTGAAAATGAAGACCTAACCTGCTGAAATCAGTGCAGCAGGTGTTTATAAATACTGAAGAATATCTGGTCCAGCCAGATATATTTTGCCATTTTTCCATCATTAACCTCATAGATTTGCTTAGTTGGTTGTTTTTTTCCCTTGTTATTTCTCATGATATTCAGAGTGTTTTACAAGGAAAGTTAAGTTGAGCTGCATTTTGAATACAGGTGGGCAGAGACAGATAAATGTAATAATTTGCCCCAGGCTTCCTGAGTGAATGAGTTGGTAGGGACACAAAATGTCCCCACAGCTCCTTAGTTTTCAGCTCTGTACTGCCCATGAGAGGACGGTTATTCCAAACTGAAAATCTAAGTAAGGAAAGCTAAAAGCACTGTGCGCTTGTACCTCCAAAACAAGTGGATTCTGAACTTTATTGTAGCCTCTGGACATCTAAACCAAAGGTTATTCACATGTATTTACTTGTACAATTCCAGTCTGGGAGGCAAAAAGAAACAGTCAAATAGTTTTCAACTCAGAATGGAGAACTTACAATGATTATCACTGAATCAGTCTGCCTTCATTTACAGTGGTACAAAGCTGAAGTAGTCTGATCACTGGATAATGATAATTACTCTGTTAGTGTAGGAATGTTTTTGCAGGGTTATTCTATTATTGCAGGAATGTGGCAGAATCTGGATCAACATTTATCTAATATGGGATATAATAAAACCCTTTTGCAGATCCATAAATTATTTTCCCAAATAATTTATCTTGTGTTTTAAAATATATTATATGCAGAAAGCTTGTCTACCACATGTGGTATTTAGTAATGCAAAGGAACTATTCTGTCACAGCTCTTCAACTTATTTCAAGAAGTAATATGCATTTTACAATAACATATACAGAGGAAAAATCCATAGCAATATAAACAGACAGCAGTTTACTGCAAAGCACTGTAATAGCATGAAACTAACTAGTCACTGTTGTAAACTGCACTGACACATCTTGTTTAAATATTGGCTGATTAACTGAAGGAAATAAGTTTCTACCGAATATAATTAGTTCAGTTTGAATACCAAAAATACTAGGTGAAAGACACCTTATTATCTTAATCTCAAACTGGAAAAAGAAGCTGTGCTTTTCCCATCAGACGTGGGCATGTGTGTACCTTGTGCATGCCTGTTAATGCAAAAAACTTGAAAAAATTAAAAGGAAGAAAGCACAGAAGGGAAGAAAGCTTCTGTAAACAGAGCAGAAGACACAAAACATCCCCAACCCATCTCTTTCCTCACTCCTCTTACCTTGCATTGGATACAAGCAATTCCAACCTTAATGGTCCTGCTAAGTTCTTCCCCCTAACTTATCCCTAATGCTCAGCTTGCTCTCAGAGTTTTTATAGTCTCTGCTGTAGGCTACAAACTCCAATCCCTGCCTTTGCTTTCTCTTACATCATTTCTAAAGATTTTCCACTGATCCTTGCCCTAAACCTTCCTCTGTCCTGCACTCTCACACACATACTTGCCTCACATTTGTTATATTTATTGCTCTGATCAAGATTCGAGATGATTAGTTTAATTAAAGGTCTAGGTTTTTGTGTTTGGTGATATTTTTTTTTCTTTTTTTCTTTCAAGATTCAGACAGCCATGGAGTGGAAAGATTTTCAGCAGCATCACCATTCCTCTAACCTCTCACTGTTGCAAACTGCAGTACAGAAACTTGATGTCCAGAATTATTATTTTTTTAAACTTTATTTCTTTGGGACAAGAGGAATAACTTTAGAAGGACTGCATTAACTTCACATGAGATAAGGAGTGCATTTTGTAAAGCAAGTCACAAGAACTTAAATCTTTCAGACACTTCATTTCAGTTATTGAAATGATTGTGAAGCTACGAAGCTGCCTGTCTTCCCTAGGCAACACCAGGGACATGTTTCTTCCCGTTTGCCTCACTAGAATAAGTCTATCTTCTCTTTTGTCCCCCCTTTTTAATATCAGTTTTTAATTCATTCACACAGCAATTGTAGACTCATTTGGGGGTCTAAAATGCCAACCTGTGCAGACTCCTTAACAGTTAATTCATAGGGACTTCATTCTCTAAACAGATAGGCTCAGTACTTTCAAAATGGTTTTTACTCTGACTTGACAAAAACTCTTCCTACAGTCAACAGAGAGTAAAAGGAAATTTTAAATGCAGCTTTGCAATAAGTGGGAAAAATATTACAGCCAGGGAGCACAAGCTTTTATTTCAACATCTGTCTTGATCAGAGTGATTAGAGAAAGACAAGAGCTTAATCATATTATAGCACAGCTCATTTCCCAGATGAAGATGGCCACAGAATTTTGCAGAGACAAAACACTGACATAACTTTACACTGACATAAAGTGACAAATCAGGGCAGTTCATTACAAAGCATGTCTTTGCCACACATCCTGACTGAGGTATCAGAGGAAAAAAAAAGTCAATGGAGAATGAGAGGCTGGTTTTGATCATGAGCCTAACACAAATGTACAGCCCCAGAGAACAAGGAGAGCTAAGTAAATAATTCTACAGCACCTCTCAGTGCAGGCAGATTTGGGAGCATGGCCTAGTGTAGTGCTGCAGAAATATGCATTAGCCCCGTTAGCACCCACACCAACGACAGGCTGGAGCAGGCAGATTGGGACTGACAACAGTGATGGCAGCTGCAGAGGTCCCAATGGGCTCTGTGGGTTCTACAGCTGCAGCAGAACCAAAACGGCACAGCCAAACAATGCCAGACTGCTGAAACATGGCTCAAAAGGCTGCCACTGAAGGAGAACTGGGCTATGCTCCATTTTACAGTGCTACCTCCATTTAGATGGAGGCTTCTTGCTAGAACTCCAAGGACACAGCAGTATTTGACTGATCTGTATAAAACATGCAAGTAGGATCTCAGGAAAAAGATAACTGTGATCTAACCACAAGACATTATTAGATTTATGGGGTACTTCTGCTACATATGACCATGAGGTGTTGATGACCAGCTACTACAGTTCTGGGTGCTCAGTTTTTTTCTCTTTTTTTTTTTTTTTTTTTTTTTTTTCTGTTGGAAAGAGAGAAGGTGGCACTTGCAGGAATTTACTCCCGTTGGGAGTTTTTTACAAGTCCTACCTTAAAGCTCTTTAAAGCAGGACCTCTGTAGGGCTCCATTCTGCTACCACGTTTGATGTTGATGAAGCTGGTAGGAGGCATGGGCTGTGCCACTGTAAGCAAGCTGACACCAGACAACTGAGTGGCATTTCAGTACTTCACAACACAGGGTGAAGCCTGGAGGATGGCTGAGACTCAGCCAGCTGAAGCTTAGCACCTCACAAAAGCGAGTGGGATGGTGTGCTGCAGAAAAAGCAGGAGGAGAAATGCAGCCATACTGTCGTCTTCTTTGACTCTAAGGGGATGTCTAAGACCTGATAGTAAAATTTGCTTTTAGGCCCTCCACTGATTGGTGATCTTATAACAAAGCTCCAGCTACTTTTTACCACCTGGACCTACTGTGAGGTTGTATCTCTTCTGTTTAGGTACTATGCACTTTTTCTATTTCAAAATAAATTTATCACTGTGCTATTCCTACAAAAGCATACAATCTAAAGGATTTTAGAAATGGATGCTGATATATACAACCATCATAATCTCTGACTAGGTGTGAAAGATTCATATCTGAATGAAAGCCATCTTCATGGGCTGCTATTGACCTTAGAATAGGACACATGCTACTGTTACATGGTGTTTTTTTCTGGAAAAAAAATAAAAATAGAGTGTCAACATTTAATTTCTTGCTCTGCATTGACTTAGGTTTAGCAACAACTTAAAGATGCCTTTATGACAACTTCTGGAAAAGACTGATAAGGAAGCTTCCCAGATAATGAAAATGGTATATAATGGTTACTTAGCTGGCAGAGTGCCCAAAGAACAGACATCCTCAACACTACTGTGGTTTAATTATACTTACAATATAATTAAGTTAGAACAACCAAGAGTTTAGAAGGAATCTTTATTGTCCTAATCATAAATAAATAAACAAACAAAAATAATGTGATTTTCTCAACTATGAAGACAAAACCAAAGAAATCAGAGGAGGTAAGGATACAAGCTGTGAAGCTCTTTTTGTTACCATCCAAGCTTGCCTTGCTGCTGCCCTCACACTCTTGCAAGTACTTTCTATAATTCTTTTAATACTAGTTTGCAAATCAATTTAGCTGACTCAATGTTTTCCTTAATTCCTTTAGTAGACAATCTCTTATTCAGAGAGCAAGAATTAGCAAGGGTTCACTTGTATAAGTGTTGAGCAATCTTGCTCTTCGTCAGCCTTACCTCTGGAAACTATGTTTGGGTTTGTCAGACCTCATCTTTAAAATCTTAGAAATGACACATAAATACAGTGACGCACACTTGCTAGTTTTGCTGTATCATACTTTTAATCTTTTTCTCCCACTAAAACATATACTAGATCTAAGTCACAATAGTCTCCCCCTTCTGTCACTAAGTTGCCCCATGACAACTCTACCTTTCAGCCTCTTCAAATCATGTCACCCTTTCCAGTGATCACCGATTTCTCACACAAGGTTGCACATTTGTCATTTGCAAATCAACACGAATAGTATTGATGCCAGAAGGCATCGTGACCAAAGCAGTAGACCTATGCTCAGGAATTTTGATTGTACTGTAATGGAGTAAAGGCATGGGACAATCTGATTGCTAAAATTATTCAGTTTCAATGCATCAGTAAAAATCGCCTAGTTCTGGGTTTAGCATGAGAAGTAAAGACAACAATGAAGCTAGAGAAATTGGAAGGTTTTTTTTCCCTCCAAATTCTAAGAAATAATCCATGAACCTTTCTCCTCTCACACGAAAACTCTAATTTTTATTTTTTTTTAATAAAGAGGTGATCTCCACAAGTCAGGTGCTCAGCTGATACTGATTCATATGGCTCTGAGATAAACAACTGAGAGGTTCCAAATTATGGTGCCTTAAATCTATTTTTATTTCTTGAGACAATAAACTCTTCTGACAAAATCGGCCCAATTCTGACACCAGTCTGAAAGTGGATTAGCATTCCACCAGATTAACCAACACCTGGCATTTTATAGCTCCATCACTGGTTTAGGGAAAACATCCAACATTACTTCAGTTGCATTTATGTTCATATCTTGTCTAGAGAAGGGGAAATGTTTTAAAATAACCACCACAAATTTTTAGTCAATATATGGGGGAATCTCTGAAACCAAGCCGATTCCCACCTATTTTCAAGCAGATATACAGAGCCAGAGAGCAGATGACTCACTGTTAGACAGAACTATGGAAGAGAGACCCTGCATTAACAATGTGCACGCATGTTTTCCAGTTCAAGGTACGTTGTACCTTGGAAGGAAAAACTATGTTAAGACAGCTATTTTTAAATCTGCAAGATATCAAAGTAGCTTTTGCTGTGTCACTTCCATTTAAGATGACTCCTTGCAGCTAGATAGATTCTGAGAAGCAAAACCCACAAAGCGAAGGCAGCATATAAAACTGAAGAGAGTAACATTCTTCAGGAATGCTAGGTTTCCTACTAGCACTTTCTATATATGTACTTTTTAAAAGTCTTTTGTGCTAGAATTAACGGCTTGTGATAGGAGCTGGGTCATGATATCTAAGAATCCATAAAATGCACTCACAAAACAAAGCAAAAATCCCAAACAAGGACAGTTTATTGAAATGCAAGCTTTTTCTGTAACATCTGCTATGATGCAGAAGGATGTGTTTGGAAATAAAAAGGACAGTTTATCTTTTGTGCCATGCCATTGGCTCTCAGCCCAAGATGTCTGTGAGGACTGAAGATGGCCAAGAAGGGTGACAGGGCCTTTTGTGCTGGGGGGACAGTGGCTAATGGACAAGAGGCAACGAAACCATACAAAGAGATCTCAAAGTACTAAACAAACACTAATAATTTTGGGCCAATATCAGCCTGGTCCTAATTCAAACTGGCAACACATAAATTAAAATCAGTAGATTGTGTCTCCATCCCCTCTAGCTACGCTACTTGGAGTCAATGCTAAATATAAAGACAATAAACTGACAACCAGCCCCATCTTTCTGTGCCAAGAGGGAAGAGGGGGAGTGGTGCTGGTGTTTTCACACTGCCTCCCTTATCAAAGACACATATTCTGATATCACCTGTCACTGAAATAAGCTCTTTTTGACCCGTGAACCCTTGTACTATGGTACACAAAGCACAGAGCAGCAAAGGGGCTGCAGAGCACACATTTCAGCTCCAGAACTAATTAAAAATGCGGTGACGTAGCACAGCACCGAATGCACAGCAGCAGCTTAAATTCAAAGACATACTCACAAGAAGAAAAAAATGTGTCTGTTCTGAAACTCTGTCCTGAGTCCACGCTTTCTCTTCACACAACTGATCACCATTTTCCATGCAGAGATGAGAAGTAGATTGGAGTTTGGTTCATTAGCAGCGGGAGAAATGATACGGAAGAATTAAAGAAAGCAGCTGAGCAGCAAAATAATGACAGTGGTCTAGGGGAGAGAAGGAAGGTGAGTGATATTCTTCAGACAAAAAACAGTGGTGGGGGAGCTGGACAAGGCTACACATGGGCCACTCAGAGGAAATGTTGCCACTAGTTTCTTAGCTGAGATGCAGGTAGAGGAAGATGAAGTCATTGGAAAGGTAGGGCTGGGCAGCTGTTTTTCCCTTGAAGCAATTCCTGCACTAAATGACGTTAATAAGGTAGGTGCTGTTCCCCCAATTCCTGGTAAGCCCATCCATGGGATAGTGGTTTGGACAGCAGGATCATTCTGTGCTGGAAGCCAACCAGAGCAAATTGCTAGTATAAATCTGGGAGTTTAGACCAACTGATGCTAAATGATTTGATTTCATCCCCTGTTTTGCTCTGGTTTAAATGTACTTATGGACTGGTTCCTGCAAGGGATGGCACAAACCAATGCTGTTCTAGAAATGAAGGTCTCTGGTATTTCTAAGAATTAAGGATCTCACAACAGTTTGAAAATTCATCCTAATGTTTGGGTCAAATTCTACTTGGCCACGTTTCTTCTATTACTTCAACTGGACAGAATACTTTCCATGGTGGACTCTGCATCCTTCTGCAATTAAGCTGTAATTTGCTAAAAATCTGCAACTGGATTAATCCAGGATAAACCAGTAATCATCTTCAATTACAGCACAAACATTAATCAGTCAATCACCGCCCTCTAGAGGTGGCCACATTGCTTGTAGAGCTGGTTTGGGTTTCCTGCAAATGAATTATCTGACAGACCAAGTGCTTCTGTATGCAGCAGGGGGAAGGTATTTGCTGATTAGAGTAGATCCATGTACCGTTACAGGAACAAATTACCGAGTGCTGATTGTCAGCTCCTCGATTATTCCTTCCCTCTCTTGCCTGGGAGGTCACCCAACTTGCAGCATTTTGCTTTCATGTATTTTGCAGAGAGGACTGAAACAGAGAGAGATAGCTATATGACATAGCTATAATAAAAAGAAGATTAAACTCTCTTACAGCTTATTTTTCTCAAGCAACGTGCATAAACTAAACCAGTGGCCCAACTGCATGAATTAATCATGTCCACAAAAGCTGGATGTGTTGGCATCACAAAAGCAGCAAGCCTTTATGTATAAACACAACCATGTACACTCATTTCTTTCCCTTGACTGGAAAGGCCAAGAAGTTTTAAAGGGAAGAATATAAAGAGGGATGAATAGCAAGTAACCGACTATGCAGTCAAGTTATTAATATATTGTTTCTGGTGCGCAAAGACCTTGTTTGAATAGATGAGTATTTATTTCAGGAGAAACTGTTCAATGCAGAGAATTAGTGCAAGATCCTGGAGGCAGGAATCACTCATGGCCAGGTTTCCCCAGACACGTCCTCTTTTTTCCAGCTGGAAATTCTGTCTAGGTGGAATTCAGCAATTTTTCACAATTTCTTCTGGCAGGCAGTCCAGATGTTCTTGCTTGCCTGTGTATAGAGGGATTCTCCAGGTATACACACACACAGACCATCTGTGCACGTGTAGCCCCATACCTGAACATATATTTCTGTTGGCAAAAAAAGAGCAGATGCCCAGGACTCCAGTAACCATTTTATTGCAAACGTTACCCTGGGATTCAGGAGAGCTGTGTTCTGTTAGAGAATTGCAGCACAGTGGAAGTTGGAAGGAACTGCTGGAGATCGCCTAGTCCAACACCTCTGCTTAAAGCAGGGGCAACTAAAGCAGCTCAGTCAGGGCTTTGCTCATGTTTTGAGTATGTCCAAGGATTGAGACCCCACAGCCTCTCTAGGTAGCATGTTAATTGTTCAGCCACTGCTACTGTTAAAAAAATAAAAATAAAATAATTTTTTTTAAAAAATTCTGATATTTAAATGGAATTCCCTGTATTCAGTGCCTATTGCCCCCAGTAATTTTACTGGGCATCACTGAAAAGAGCCTAACTCTGTCTTCTTTACTTCCCCATTAGGTATTTACATACATTGACAAGATCATCCCTGCTATACAATCCCAGAACTCTCACCCTCTGCTCATATATGCCAGATGTTCCAAGATGTGGCCCTTCCAGTATGTCCATCCCTCTCTCGTGCTGGGGAGCCCAGCACTCCAGATCCATGCACACATTAACACAGTCTGAGTTGTTGTTGGCTACCTTTGTTGCAATAGCACTACTGGTCGTGGTCAACTCATCCATTAGGATCCTTGGGTCTCTTCTAAAAGCCACTTTCCTATGTAGTTGCATGGTGTCAGTCGCAGCTTCACTTCTACCTTGACTAGGAGACCTTAGATTCAGCTCTCTGGGCCTTACTGTCCTCACTGTTGGTGTAGCATTATGGCATCCTTTGTAAAGAGATTTCAAACTTTGGTTGTCTGAGGTAGGTGTCATTTTCATTTTTTCTTCTTAAGTAACTTATCCTCTGTCAACGCGTGGCCACTCATATTGATAACATTCACTTCCAGTGGGCGTTCATAGCAGTCACTGCCCTGATGGCCAAGTGCCTCAGATTTTATTTAATTTACCTTCTCTGCTGCAGTGTCCTTCCTTCTGGAGCGTACACACACATTATTCTACTATCCTACAGGTCTAGAAACGGAGACAGAATACTGAGCACTGTGTAGCATCCTATTGCCAAGGGCTATAAACTCCTGTTGAGAACATTATGACAAATGGAAAAAGCCCTTTCATCTTACCAGCTTTTTTTCTTTGGCTGCTGTATCCTAGCCTAGCCAAGACACCAGGAGGAATCCCTGATTTTGTTCCTGTAGGGAGCACAGGGCAGTGAACATTATCCAGTCCCTTCTGCATGGAACTGAACAATTTGTGCTTGATTAAAGCTGAGAGACTGCCAGCTTCAGAAAACTCAAAGTCCTTAATGTTGCCTGCTTGTTCTTGCTGTTTGTTTCCTTGTCCTTCTCTACATCATGCCAGCCACATGGCCAGATCCTTCCTTTCTGCAGCCCAAAGTTTGTCTTTGTCGAGGATCTCTGCTTTGAAGCAAACTGTATTCCTTCATGGGTTTTTCTATCCCATTTGAAGTTACAGTGTCCAAGCACTTTGGAAATAAACAATGATTCATATGTTTTCACAACACTTTCAGGGGCAAAGAATTACAATTATCCCCTGCCAAATTTCAAGGTCTAGCTCTAAAAGTACAGGTTTGTCACAGCTTCGCCACATAACTCTTTCCCTAGTCATGCACAGCAGAAAGCAGGCTTGTACCCTGTGCAGCATTAAGTAACTATAACTATAGGCATTGCTGCTGGCATACTAATGAGGCTGTATAAATCATTATTGATTCATGTGAGCAATGTAATCCTCTGGGCTTCAGTTACTCACACCAAGCTGGGTAATGTCCAAAACCCACATACAGCCATCCCTGAGACGTGGCTGCTCTCTGGAGCCTGTTCAGCACCTCTCCCTACCTGTCCCCTTGTCTTCACATCTGCAGGGGACCTCCACATCTTACATAAGGAGCATAGAAGAAGGAACAAAACCACCTTCCTTCCACTCGGTTGACCCATGTATCTCAGGTGCAAATCAACTAGACGACACGTGGGAGGAGGTTGGCCCTCTACCTCCATAAGGGCAGACATACATGATTTGTGCTTACTTTACAATTAGACTTGGAACACAGGAGCAAGAACGTAATATAGTTTCTTATGTAACCATATATTTATTTTGGTTACGTGCGGCTTCAAGACAAATCTAAAATGGTGCTGGACCGTGCTGCTGCCCTCAAAAGAAGTTTGTCAGCAGAGTAACAATAATGTTCTGCTTCTGAAAATGATGTGCTGGGCTTTATGGTCAGCTTTTAGGTTTGAATGCTTTTTTTCCACTTTGATATTTGAGCCCTCCCCTCAAAGCAAATCCTTCGAGTGTGTACATGGCTCTCCAAGCAATGGTCATGGGAGGACATAGACAAGCACAAAAAAAAAGATGCTGACGGCATCTGAAAATGATTTGCAATCTCTTAGCCGCATGAGCTCAGTTGCATTAACATAGTGATTTAAATATTGTGGATGGCTTTTCTGATGTTCTTTTAGAAATTTCTTATTGGAATTATTAGGCATCCAAAATATATTTAAAACCAACTAACCAACCAACCAGTGGAATGAAATAGAGCAGATAATACTGACTAAGCACTCTAAGCCCTATCTTGCAGCCCCAAGTCAAGCACATTGCCACCAAGCACAAAACTCCAGTGACCAGACAGAAGAGGATCTGGAACTGGGCTACTGAACTGCATCATGTCACAGAAGTTGGGACGTTGCATCACAAGAGGATCCTTTATGGGTCTGAAGCATCTACACTCCCCACAGCCCAGCCCTGCCAGAGCAAAGCCTGTTGCCTTTGGGAAAAAATGATATTGTGAGGTTTTCGGTGCCTTGTACATCAGATGTGCTTAAGGTAAACGTAGAAGGTGTGGCTGATTTTTTTTTTTTAAAATACTGCAATAAAATTACAAATAATAACAGTACATGATAAATAACACAAGGAACATTTTGAACACAAAAGAGTGCTAAGGCTGCCACTGAAAAAAACCAACAGGCTCCACTTTGCCACAGGTACCTCAGCTTTGCTCACCCAGTGGGGCAAAAACTCTGCCTTTGGTGGTGCCGTGCCATGACTCCGTAGGGCTGGGGGATGCCAGGCTGCTGAGCAGTTGCACACTGCTGGGTTGCACACAGACATTACTGGGCACATAGCAATGCCCCCGGTGTAGGTCCTGCTCCTACAAAACGCTCAGAGACCTCCAATGCTTTCAGGAGCAGGGAGCACCCATTTAATTTGGTGCTCGCTAGACCGAATTGAGACCCTGCAATTGGAAAACAGCCAGCCATTCCTCGTCTTCCCAACCTAGAGAGAAGACTGGCTTCTGTTCAGCAAGGTTATAAGTAGAATAACTGCTCCCAGGTCAGTAGCTCTGATAGCAGAAAGTGCTGTCATTGCAGGGAAGTTGCTGCCTGTGATTTACACCAGTACAAAAGAAACCAAAGCCTGGCTGCATAGGCTGAACAGAGAGAAAAATCAGACCCTCCTTCTTCAAGGCATTTATCACACACAACCACTACCTGAAGCACCTCAATCCTGCCCTTCTTCCATCCGTTTTTCCAACTAGTCCTGTAAGTTCCTCACACCAAAGCCTGTCTTTTATTATTCAGTGATTTTTTCCCCCTCCATCTCAAGCAAGTCCCTCACTCTGCTGCTACACAAATGCAATGTAACCAGCCTCCCCCCCGGGGGCAGCCAGGGCACTTGACGCTGAGCTGCAAACTTCTCCCCCTGCCTGTTGTCTGCACAGGCTCTCAAGGCTTCAGGCAGCTGGACACACCAACCAGAGACTCAGAGACTCCCCAGGTTGTTTTCTGGGGGCTATGGGAAATTCCCGGTGTCAGAAAAAGGAATTTAAGCTAAGCGTACAGCCACATGTTTAGAAAGCAGAGAAACCTCAGCCCGGAGTTGACAGTGACTGATGACTGTAGGTGCTGTGAGTATTTGCTGCGCCTCGTGTAACCCAAATGTCAGGGTTTTAAAGTGATGTTATTAAAGCACCACAGGAGTGCAAAGATCTGTGTAAACTGAGAGGATAATCACCATGCAAGCGGAGCATGAGCTGTTTGACAGTGTTGAAATTATGTTGTTTGGTATCCCTCTAATTTGTCACATGACTTGATACACAAAAAAAAAAACATATCGTGTTTTTATGCTCTGAGTCCATGACAATTGCTTTTCCTGCAGCAGACAATGATTTGTAAAGTGACTTTTCTTATTCCCAAACCACCCAAAATTTTGCAAATTGGTTTCCACGAACTAGAAGTGGTTTAGAAATAACCTTGGCTTGGGGATTGGCTCTGTTATGGGGCTTTTGCTGCCATGAGAGCTAGCTGGAGGAAGATAGTTATTTCTAAATTACTCTATTTTTACATTAATATTTCTTTTAGACCAAAACAGCAATAGAAGCAGTATTGTTTCCGTTGCTTCCTCTGAAACAGGACTAGCTCCTAGGAATCACAACTTTTTATCATCTGATCGTAGGCATCCCTGGTTATTTCATATGGAAGTATATTCACTGCCTCCCCAGTCCCAAGTCCTGGGCTCACCATGGGGGTACAGAGAGAAACCCCTTTTCTCCTCTGTGCTAAGAACTGGCAGCAGAAATATATCACATTTTACAACAGACAGCGTTGCATGGTTAAAACCCTACAGCCCAATATCATGGAATGGTTGGAAGGGACCTTAAAGATCATCTAGTTCCAATCCTCTTGCCATAGGCAGACAAAAGGGGAGAGCCCATCCTGGGGTAGGCTCAAAACACCAACCTTTCAGATAACATCCAAAAGTGCTGACCGACTGCGCCACAGAGACTCCCTAGTTTTAATTATCTTTGTAATAAAAATTAATTTTCCTTTCAAAAATAAAATTACCTTCCTAAAAGCATTGATTCCAAGTAGCAGAGATATCACATAGATTTCACAACACTAACAATGGTTCAAAAAGATGAGTTTAAGAGTTCTCATTTCCCAAGAACCCATCAGCTGGCTATGAAACAGTGGTCACTGCTGTTCACCATAGCTGGCGCTGGATTTGAATCCACAATGCAGAATTTTAAATTGCAATACTAGACTCACGTACCTAAGTCAGGAACAGGATACTCAAACCACAGGTATTCAAGCTCAGAGGGACTGAAGATTGTCTCTGTGTGAAGCTCTACCATACAGATCGATCCAGAGCTGCCCTGTCCCTCTCCAGTTCTGTTCAGCCACATTCTGTTTTGAAGAGTGCAGAAACCCTGAGCAGAAACACCCGAAGGAAACGTCCTCTCAGCCACCGTCCTGGTCCTTTTGCTCCTCTTTTTATCTTTTGAATGCTCATTGCCTGCTACAATCACGGCTTGATTTTGCAGCACACTGGAGACAGCACCAAGAGAGAGAGCAAGGAGGAGCTACCTGTCCTATACTCACACCGGGTGCGACAGCACCATATGCTGAGCACTTCCCCATCTGCAATCAGAGCAGATTAGACTGACAGCTGTGACACCTCTGGATTAAGGATTAGCTATAACATTTTCAAAGCTCTTGTTTCAGTAGCAAGGACCCGAATTCAGTGTCTCCTGAGTGCTCTGAGGACTCAAGCACTAACACGCCTCAGTCATTGCACCGGGCTCTTCACACTTCCGGAGATCAAATGTGCAATTATAAGGTTTTCAGAGAAATTGCAAAAAAATGATTTAATGGCTCACTTAAAAAAATTTAAATGTTTATCAAGAAAAGAGGAATCCAACGGCTTACTGGAGTGGGGGGAGCAGGAAGAGGGGAAGGGAAAAGGTAAACAAATCAGGAGAGGCGCAGGACCGAACTGTATTCCAAGTACTCCCAGTGGAAAATGCAGGGCAGTGCCCTCTGCCTGATAATCCAAATTCTCTTTCTATGCACCGACCTCTTCTGAGAAAATGAAAGAATTTAAAGGAGCATAAATGATAACTGTACGCATTCTGGAAGCAAACCTAAAAGCGCTGCCAGGAAAAATCACCCTTCTCATTACAGAGCCATTAACACATTCCCTTCAGCTTCTACCCCGGCAGCAGATCCCGCACCTACAGAAGGATGGGGAGAGAGGGAATGCTTTATGCCCTGCAATGTCAGTCCTCAGCACAGCAGAAGGAAGGACGTTAAATCTGAGGGGCAAATATGGATTTTAGGATTGGCAGGATAGATGTGCATGACTGGAAAAGTCATGGTAACACACTGAACGTTGGCACACAGGTAAGCACAGCTGCTTTCTGGAGAGCACGTGAACAGGGCAAGAATTACAGCCAAGGGAGTGCCCAGCAGACAAGGCGCAGGTCACTTGTTCCTTCCCCTCTCACAATGAACAGCAAGCACTGCTTTGGGTGCTGCCCTCTGAAGAGGTAGGCACTGAGAAAATCATCCCAAATGCTTTTCAAAAATCACAAGCTTCACCCCTTTTGCATGCTCCAGATAGCTGTAGTAGCAACAACAGATCCACCACTCCACAAGCAGCTAGATGGACAGAAAACATAAATCTGTGTAGGGTTTATTTTTCCTTGTTCTTTATACAGCTGTGTCCCCATACGTGTACCCTGCATTACACTTCTCCTTTCATGCTCTTCAATACCTCCTGTTGGTCCCAGTGAAATAAAAGTCCTCTTCATTTTGCACACCCACTTTATACAAGTTTTGTTTAGAAACATTTTCTGGCCAGCTTACACACTGATGTACACAGATAAAGAAGACTGCAAAATCTGTCCCTAAAATTTCCAGTGGAGATATTTCTTGCCTACCCCAACTTTACATGTGGCCCATTTGCCATAGTCTTTGCAGGGTTGAGGTAATATCAGTCTTATGAGCAATCAACTAAATGTTCTTTAGTGCTGAAGAAAATAATGAGAAATTCACTAAAATCACTGGAGATATTTCAGATGAGGAAGGTATATGTCTCAACAAAAATAATGAAACAAAACCCACCCACGGATGCAGAAGATGTCCAGATGGTTAAGCTAGCCTGGTGTCCGTCACGAACACACCCCTTGTGAAAACCTTTTGCACTGTTTTTTTAGCCACACTGGCCCAAAAGTGCTGACTTTGTTGGCTCATCTGACTTTCACTGTGTGAAAGCTTAGCCAATGATTTTACCTAGAAAACATGTTTGGGGCGGCGGTGGTGGTGGTGTTCAGCAGGGGTACCCTGAGTACCACTGCTAGGGAGCTCCAGAGCAAACCCCACAGCAGGGTCAGAGGGCTGACTGCAGGGGGGAGCTCAGGGCATGAAAACTGGGGGCGAGCCCACCGCACAGGGATAGGGTGAAGGACACATGAGGACACGCAAGTACAGTGTGAAGGATAAACTCACAAAACCAGTAAAAGGCTTCTTCTATATCACAGTATTAATTTGGTGTGATAGCTTCTCTGTCCTCAGCAGCATTTACTTTAGTGTAACTGAAATGAAGATATGGTCCAGGAGAATTAGAGGACTCTCAGACCAGCTGAAATCAGAGGAAACACCACTTTACTCCACCAGCTTAAGCAAGTTTCCAGTGGGGCAAGTCAGCATAAATATCCTGAAAGCGGAAACAAATCACTGTAGAGAGCTGCACAGATTTTCACAATGACTTTAAATCAACTAAACTTCCCAGCAGCTGAGAATGCTGGTGCTGAGCCAACCTATGTCAGTCTGGGACCCTGCCTTACAAGTCCTGAACAGAGTACTCGACCCACCTGTGACAAGTGTGACAGGTTAAGATGCTGATAGGATGGAGTCTGAAGCCAAGAGAACAGCTCCAGAGAGAAAACAGATTTGGCTGCAACTTCAAAAGAAAGGATACACCAAGTTGGGCATCTAACTATCAGGCCTCTTTGGACAAGTACACCTGGACTGGAGAGCTGGTGGGCTCTCACATTTCCTCCAGGAGCAAACATCTGTATTTAATGTACATACTTTGCTCAGATTTGTCTAACAGAACATTAATCCCACACAACAGAAAAAATGAAAAGCCCAAGTCACCACCCATAGGGCTGCTGAAACCAGGCCCCTTGGCTACTTCAGGGAGTTTACTAGGTGTGTATAAATAAACATGGAAGACTCCAATACTGAAGCAGTTTAACAAAGTGCTAGAATCCCTTCTGAAATGTTTATGAGGTGAAAATAAGTAAGCAACCTCTGCAAAACCAACTGACTTTTTTCAATTTATGAGGCTTCCCATCTTGCAACGTCTATTATTTTACATGAGGATTTTAATTTAAAAACTGCCTTTCTGAGCTATGCTGAGATGGGAAGGCTGCTGGGATTCTGGGCTGACATCCCAGGAACCGCAGTAGATTGCCTGGTATTCACAGTCGAGTTTTCTAATAAGGCAGTGCACATTTCCAAAATGTCACTGCACAAGTGGCCATTGGTGGAGTTATTTTAAGGCAGTGGTTCAGGAAGGCGCTTAGACTTTTTGTGCCTGTTCCTGAATCGACAGACATGCATTCCTTAAACTTTCTTAAGACCCTGCTGTGAAGAGAGACTTTAATGGCAAAGACAGCTCCAGGACTGCTTACTGGAAGAGATTTTTTATCACTTGATTTTCTCTACTTTGTACTGGTGTCAATTAGAAAAAAATATTATTGAAATTCAAAGAGTTAGTCGCGGATAAAAGCAGACTGAAGCCTAAATTGAGCTATATAAAGCAGCTTTTGCCTTACAGCAGTGGTATTTTCCACTGATAATTGACACTAGAATAGAGGCAAACTAGAGGGAAACAACCAGGTGCACCACCCCATCTGTGAAAGCTCTTTAATCTTCATTTCAACCATCATGTACACAGGGCCAGCTTTGAGGCAGACCCATTACAAGTACAGCCAGACAGGTTGGTGGGTGCCTTGAACAGTGTTTGTACTGTCAGACAGTGACCTGAAATGCATTTCCAAAGAATCTTTTAAGCTCCTTACTTTGAGGCTTTTAAAGGTACATACCTTCATTCCACCCTCCCTCAGCTCCTCTCTCTGTGAGTCTGACTCGTTTCCTTGTTTTCTGCCTTCATTTCTCTTTCCTGAGCACTTAATGGTCATGAAGTTGCTACTGTGGGAGATTAATTTCCTTTTCCCTACCAGAGCTGTGCAAGATCCTTCACCTGTTGCTGTTAAGTCTTTGGCAAAGATGCTCACGAAGGTCAAAATGTTTATGTTTCCTATGTGCAAGGTAGAAAATCCAAGGACCTCCTTTTATCTCCACAGCTCTGGCTAAATAAATGGTCACGCTGCTGCTACCTGCACTTGTTTATGCCCAAAACAGATAGCAATACTGAACAAGCCAGCGCAGAAATGAGAATGGTATGTCCTTCGTCACATGTAGTTTTGGGACTTTGGGGGGCAGCTAAAGACCCAGGTGTAATGAAAGTATCACCCAGGTCCTAGAATTTGCAGGCAGAAGTCACAAGCACTGAGGCATGGAAGAAAGCAAAATACCCTAAAGACCATAACTAAGGGTTGTTCAGAGTGTACTGAAGTACAAAGGCAAAAGCCAATGAAGCAAAAAATATTTCTGAAGGGAACATGTCCACAACCTTCTCTGGTAGGAGGTTAATTCACTTTGGACAGTTATGTCAGCATGTTCTGAACCCGGGCTGGTGGTGTTTCAAAGGAAACTGCTGCCTTTCCTGAACCTCTACCTGAGTGGCACCAGTGACCAGTGGCACCACAGCTCCCTACACATGGGGTGGCTGCACAAGGAATGTGCAACGGTGACAGCATGGCCTTGGTTGTCAGGAACATCATAGTCCCAGCAAAAGGGATTTCTTGTACTTCAAAGGGCTCTATGAAGAAAGCCTAATCTTCTGCAATTCATGTTATTAAGTGACTTAAGAGAACAGAGCTTTAGAACACATTGCACAGCAAAGATCCTGTGCGTGTTGGTACGCCATGAGTAATTACTGACACAAGGCTAAGGAATTTCTTTTTTCTCACAAATAAATCTTGTCTTGTTATTTCTATTACCTGTTTTTTGCATTACCTTGGTACTTCAGAACCTTGTCCCTGAATTGAGACCCATTGAGCTCGACCCCTCTGAAATTAGTCATAGTTTTCTCTAGCTATGACTAACCCAAATAAAATAAAGTGTAATCTGCAAAATTCTGCAAGTTTCCTATTTGTCCAATCTTCCAAGAACTGAGTATGTTAAATTTCAGTAGTGAACCTTGAGGTATCTGCTGTTGTCCCCGAAGACACATTGAAAATAATTTTTTTTTGTCCATTACCAAGCATTTTATCATTCCTTCCTGACTGCTCAACTTATGTAAGAACATTTTATGACTGACTTTATCATAGGACTAAGGGTGCTGTAAACAAATCAGATCAGTTAGTCCTCTTTCAATTGTTTTCCAACAAAGAAACAGAAATTCATTGTCATTTATGGAAGAAGGTGCTTTAAAATTTGCTCTGGTACCTTTCTCATTTGTGTCAGTGTAAACCTTGCCTGTCCTCTGCTAAAGAAGATGAAAAAGTGAGTGAAACAGTGAAATTGTAGCTTGTTGCATATTCTTTATACTCATGGAAATGACTACAGGAAATGTGTGCTTTGGAGACTGAAGACCTGTGTCCCACCTACACTCAAATACTGTGTGTGCAGGGTTGCAATGGGTATTGAAAGGACACATCAGCAGCAGAGGAGCAGAACTCCTTCATGATATCCCTCACTTCCCTGCCTGTGACTTGCCACCCTACACATTTCTTCTTGGGTAATTTATATTTTACCTTTTTTTTTTTAATCCCACGTAAAATGAACTTCCTGTCTCCCCTTACCCCTGTTTTCTACTACACTTTAGTGAAATTTGTGTTTCTTCTATTCTCCTAAGAAATTTAAAAGAAAGAGACTGGAAAGCAGACAGCAAAAATGACATGCTGAAAGGTGAAAAAAATAGCTACAGGGACTGTGAATAAGGGGAGATATTGGGACTGTTTTCATTCCTTTTCTACTAACTGGAATCTCCTACTTCTGTTATTTTACTTTTATTTTTTTTTATGTTGGGGAAAAATTATCAGCTGAAGGAGCAATGCCTCCTGGCACACTTCAAAATTCCCCCCTTACTGGCAGGCTAGGATTGAGATGTCCCAGTGAAAGCTGCTGTGAGCTGACAGCTGCCTCTTAGGAACTTCTGAGAATCCCATCTCTAACATAGATATCCACTACCTTTAGAGCTGGAAAGGTTAGACTGACTCAGCAAAGGAACTGTATTATTCTGGGACAGATTTAACAAAGGATCAGAGAAGAGGGGCTCAGTTACCATCGCTGGGGCAGAGGGTGCTTTATCTCATGGCAAGGTGGTGGGTGTGCTGCCGTACAGACCTTCCTCTACGTGTTCCTACCTCTGCCTGATGACACTACACAAGCCACGTGCCACGGAAACCACTGGGACCTATCTGGAAAAAGGAATTTCTGATCTGTGAGAAATTCCAACATTTTGAAGTTTGTTTTTCTTCCAAATATAAATGAGAAGCCAAAATTCCATGGGCTGTGTGGAACAGATCTCCTGGAGAGGAACAAGGGGAAGGAATGGAGAAGATTAAGAAACTTAAACTTAAAAGAAAAAAAAATTTAAAAATCCTGCTAATACTTTTTTTTTTTTATGAGCTTTCCCACTTACTAACTTCCATGGGGACCAAACCAGACCCCAGAGAAGACCCACAAAATTCCGCAACTCATTGGGAATCTGAATTTTCACTGAATTTCACTGAATTTTTTTTTGGAGTTGGAAGGGACCATAGAGATCATCTAGTCCAACTCCCCTGCC
>JAOQGH010000051.1:13189608-13224250 GCA_025769975.1 Gallinago jamesoni | reverse complement strand
GAGGCATCCCACCATGTTTCTGTGATAGCCACTATGTCATAGTTTTCCTGGTGCATCATGGCTTCAAGCTCCCCCTGCTTGTTGTTCATACTGCGTGCATTGGTATAGATGCACTTCAGATGAGATAATGGTTCCAACATGGTTTTGTGAGTGTGCACCCCATTTCCTACCAGACCCCTCTCAGGTGTTTCTATAATTTCTAGGTGTCTTTCACTTCTCTCAAAAGGAATGGTAGAGCAAGGGTCCTTGCTAGTCCACCGTCCCTCAAGCCCTGGCTTGTTTCCCTTGGGTTTAATCCTAACAGGCCCAGTTATCTCCGCCTCCCTCCTCATATGTAGTTTACAGCCCTGTTAACAAGCCCTGCTAATTCCTGCCCCAAAATTCTTTTCCCCATCTGGGACAGGTGCATCCCACCTGCCACCAGCAGGCCAAGTGTCTCATACAGCAGCCTATGATTAAAAAACCCAAAGCCTGGCCAATAACACCAGTCCCGGAGCCACAAATTGATCTGTTGTCTCTTCCTATTGATTTCCTCACTCATGATAGCCGCTGATGGGATAGAGGAGAACACAACTTGTGTTCCCAATCCCTTAAGCACCCGTCCCAAGGCTCTAAAATCTCTTTTAATTGATTTTGGGCTCCTTCTTCCCACATCATCTCTGCCCACCTGAAATACTAAAAGGGGGTGATAATCAGAAGGGTTTACTAGAGTAACTTTGTCCAACACATCCCTGACCCGTGCCCCAGGGAGGCAGCAGACTTCCCTGTGAAGCGGGTCAGGACGGCATATTGGTCCTGCCCCCTTCAATAGAGAGTCGCCCACAACAATGACCCTTCTGCTTTTCCTTTTGGAATTAGTTGTAATGCCAGGTCTATGGCAACTTGGTCTTTCTGGCATTTCCAGCCTAGATGTACCATCCTCCTGTTCAACAGCCAGGTCCTCCTGCAAGATTCCATACCAGTTCTGCAGGCGTAACTGGGGAGGTGGGAGGGCAGGGAGGGGATTCGCCTGCTTTGCTGAGCAGGGACCTGTTTCCATTCCCCCTCTTCTCTGAGATCCTCTCCTACTGCCTGGTGAGAAGTGGGGAGAAAGTCCTCTGATGTATGTGAGGCCTCAACGTGTTTCAGATACTTTGTCAAAAAAGGAAGCTCCTGATGCATTTTAAAAAGATGGTCAGATTCTCTACTAGCCTTGTATAGCGGTTCTCCTGCCCTGAGAGTACTTCAGTTGTGTTTTCTTTGCTCTGTCTCATCTACCCTGTCTACAGCTGCCAGGACAGTCTGGTGGTGTGGTACCCAATGGGAGCTGACATGGTCAGAATAGGAAGAAAGAGCAGAATAAAAGTTTGTTAGAAATGAGATTGTGCATAACTAAGAACACTTTCTATTTCTGGTACTGAAGAGCCACAAACAAACTTTTTTTTTTTTTGTTAGTTTTTGCTGCATATTTCCAGGTGCCCTCTACATGCTTCCTCACACCTAGAGTTCAAGGTGCATATTCTTGGAGATATTACTTATTCATCCTGCATTAAAAGCATGAGAACTAAGCCAGTAATCATACTCACTCTCTTAAGTTCTCTGCAGATACATGCCAAAAAATTGGTTGATGCCCAAAGCGGCCTGCCCTGTTGCACGCACTTACTTTGGGGAACTACACAGTTCAAGCTGGTAGGAGTCCTCCTTCCCCCTGCGTAGTGTCAAGTACATGGTCTCTTGGATCAGATATTGTCTTCTGGTTGCGCAACTGAACAACGAGATCTCGATTAACAAGTAGGGTGCTGGGACAATACATCAATTTAAGTACAGTAACTATACACTAGATGCTCAAGACAATGTAACAGTTGTGTATACAATTAAAAAAAAGTAAAGATCTAATCATTTTGCAAAGCTTCCTATGCCTTATTGCTTAAGCATTCATCTTGAAGTGATAAAGTATATGTTCCTAATTGAGACATAAAAGTAACATAAATTACAGTATCATGGCCACTTTCACCATATGCAGAAAGGAACACAAATTTAGAAAGGGCTGAAAAACAGATCCAAATACTATTTCTAAAGAAACTGGAGATGCTCTCAGCATTGCTGTCATTCCTATTAATATTTTCTGACATTCATATTTTGGTACTCCAAACAATTTCAGCCAGGGAACAGGATTGCACTGAACAATTTGCACACACACCTATCAAAGCAAGACAGTCCCTGGACATCAATCTTATCCACGTGACACAGTATTTATTGTTGCTAATTGCTTCCTCACTTTACCTGTCAAATAAGACAAATAATCATACTGTCTATCACAAAGCCAAAAAGATGACAAGAAAAATGCTTTAAAAAAATAAATATCTTATAGCATAAGCCTGTAAAAGGAAGAGACCTCACAAGGGACAAAAGAACCATACAGCAAATACATGTCCTAACAGAATAACAAATTTGTCACATCAATAAACGTGGTGTGTTCTAAAAACCCCCAATCTAATACTTCAGAAAAGAGCAATATCCTCTTCATGGCTCACTGGTACTCCCTGAGGAATTTTGGAAAACATTCTAGTAAGACATGCTTTGGCTGATAATATCATTGGGTTGCTGGGATTTGATTTGATGTTTTCATTCTTTTTTCTTTTTGGTTTCTTGTTGTTTTGATTTATGAGAATGAGCACTTGTCTCAAAAACAGGATCTTGGTTACTGAGGAATCTGTTTATTTCGGGCCCTTTTTCCTAACTTGGTATCAGTTGGAACCACTCACTGCTCTTGGTATTTTAGGGGACTAATTTTAGGCCCTGGTTTTTCAGATGTTGGCCAGAGGCCCCACTCAGTGTCTCTACATAGAAAAAGTATATTATAAGATTTCCTTTTATCTCTGGTGGGGATCCAAAGCTTCTGAAGACATACAGATATTTTTTTTTTCCTTTGAGTTCAAAGGCTCTAGGTCTGGCATCTCACTTGTGACACCAGTTGGTTTGAACAACTGTGAAGGACACGAGAGACATTTGATTCTGGATTCTCTTCACTCTGGACATTTATTAAGAGAAGAGCTGCCTCTTGTTAGCTGCAATAAACCTAGTGTCTGTGGCAGCACAAGCTGGTACAAGGCAATTCCACTGCCAACAGGACCCAGCATCCAGGACCTACACAAGAACAGCCAACAAGACACAAAAAAAGACAAGAGAACTGAACCCCATCCTCTCCTGATAGACTTGGTGCAAAGGTAACACGGGTTTTCTGCATCCCGGTTTAGCTCCATACCACCACTGGTAGAAGAGTAGCTAGAAACTTCCTAGGGATTAGCGTTGCATAAAAGGGTCTGCTTTATTGGTAAGAACAACAAAACTTTCCCAAAATAAGCAAACATCATCTTTGATATCAATGGCAAGTCTTACTCTCAGGAAAAAGACATCAGGGCTGGCTTCACATGCGAAAGCCAGATCTTTAAGCAACTGTATCTCCCCAAAGTACTGATATTCTGCTGAGACTTCTCTACTGCTTCATCCCCCACGCTGTCTCTCAAGCAGCATGGGTCAGCACCCACACAGCACTGCTATGATTTCTCCTCTTACCAGACCATTTCACAAGCTGAAAGATCTCATGGGGCAAGTTGTGAGTCTCTTAGGGCTCTCCCTGTGCACCAGCAGCACTCACCAGTTTGCCACAGAACCTGAGAGCTGTTGAAGGCATAACCACCTGCTCGGGGGTGCTCACTAAGAGGTACACATCTGCTAAATATAAGATTACACTAAGGCAGGAAGAAAAGACATTTGGAGTACAACTGTGTTTTAACTCATTTACCTGCTGCTATTTTCCTTTGTAATTGCAGCTATCACGTCTCCGAGACGTTGTCTGTCAGGTTGCTCATATACCATAACTACCTTCCCCCCCCCAGCTCTAGCCCCCAGGCAGGAGGCATGTGGACCACTGATTACTAACAAGTGCTGAGAAGGAAAACACCGAAGGCCCCACTTATAACTAGAGGAGGAGGAGGGGGTAGAGAGGATTATTTACACAGAATTCAGCTTGGGTTTTCAAACCAGTATTTATAGGTTTGGAAAGAGGCAAGAACAAAAATTTTAAAATAGTTATTAGGGGTTTTATGGAAACTGGATGAATGGATGGTTTCAATGGGAAGCCAAATAAATATAAAAAAGATAATTTAAGCCTGGCAGGAGACCTTAGGATCTTGAAATAATAAAGCTAAAAAAATAAGAAAATAAAGCTTTTGAAAAGTGACACAAAGCCTCTGGAGTCCAGAACAAACCCTTCTATCTTAACGGTAGAAATGCTGTCCTTGAACCAGGGGACAACAATTGTTACTGTACTGTCCTCCTATCAATTATTATTATTAACACAAACTATGCTGTCCTATGCATTGCACTCTAACCACGGCAATACAGTCAGATAAACCATCCAGTAAGCACAAAGATGGCATTTGAGAGAGAAGCTGGAATAATCCAAAAATAATACCAAGTTATATCCACCGAGTGGCTTCTCCCACTTTGCTTTATCTAAGTAAGCCACGCATATGCATTTAAGCCCTTAGATGGTCACAACGGTGCCTGTACTCACCACAGTAATATCCCCACAGTGGTGACCCCGTCTTATTTGGAGCTGCGTCTGCAGAGCTTCTGTAGCTGGACACCTTTCAAAACCAACCTACAATCCATGGGGGAAATGGAAAGCTCCTTGCTTTCATCCCTTTTCTAGAAAAATCAGACAGTGATTCAAGGCAGTGACTGTGCCTTCTTTGTACCTGAGCCCCTACAGTTAAATGATACTGCCGTCTTTTTATAAACACAGCTGTTGGGAATGAACAGAGAGACTCATGGTCAGAGCTGATAATCTTTGTGATACAAACAGATTTTATGCCAGCAAACGCGCACATCTAGTGAAGTTTCAAAAGCCTCTTACAAAACCAGTAGTCGATGCAAGGAGAGTTTTATTTATTAACTTAAGAATTGAGACAGTCTATTATGCACTGATACATAGGGGAAACTGAGGCAGAGATCAGTGAAGAAATTGGCCAAACAGTCAGAACAGTAGGAATCAACCCAGAATATCTGACTCATGTGCTTGTGCTCATTTGGCTAATGGTCCTTTTGTGTAAGCCAAATCCTGGTTCTGGTTTCATTGAAGCCAATGGTAAAACTTCCATATATGTGAACGGAGCAAAGATTTGAGACTTCAGTCTGTCATCTGCACTTTATAGGTTCGTGCCTTTATAGATGAGGCAGATATTTCATTCTGCTCTGTGGTTCAGCCAGCTGGATGGTGCTATGTATATTTAGGTCACAATGAGAAAAATAAATAGCAATTAAAACAAAAAAAAACCCCTCTTTCTACCATATGGAAGATTTTAGTGTTTTTAATAGCAAAATTACTCTTCTTCATTTATGGCACTTCCACAGGGAGATCAGTGCTAACCATTAGCAGCAACAAAGGCTGAACTCATTCTCCCAGAGGTCTGTTACAACAAGCCGGCAGCTCACCATGGCCACGGGGGACAACTGCTCACCCCCATCTGTACTACCCACAAGAGACTCCGCTGTAGTCAGTTATCTGTTCTGTCATCTTTCAGCTGATGGACATGCTGCAGGATGCTGTCAGCTCACAGCAGCTAAGCAGGGCTCAGGTTAGGAGACAGAGCAAGGTTTTCAGTGGTAAGATGGCAGATTAAAGACATGGTCATCTTGCTCTCATGTGACGCTGAAGTGAGCATCGCAAGAGAAATACTGTCTTTGCATGAGACACAAAACTCTAATCCTGACCACTTGGTAGGATTCTGGCTGACTTCCAGTCTGTATATTGGAGTTCTCAGTGTTCATCTTTGCTCCCTGTTTCAAAACCTGTTCTGAAGTTGATCCAGATGTCACATGCCAGCACCATATAACATCTAAGGTAATGGTATGGGAGCTATACCTCACTGGAGCAGGGAGCATGGCCTCTCTTCAGGGAGCATTACAGCTACTCACTCTCCTCCCTGCCCTTTGACATCTAAGTACTGCTCCCAGAGAACAAAACTGTAGCTTTGGCCATCTCCCCTTCAGGGAACAGAGAAATGTGAGCTCAGGCTCTAACTATATTCACTGAGACCTCATCTTACTTGGGCTTTTTTCAGCCATTACACACTGTAAGGCTTTTCTAAACTACCAGCAGGTGACTACTATGATTGTTGAAAAGAGAACAGCAAGAAAATTTTAAAGCTCATACAAGCAAAGGATGGAAGAACTGAAGATCTGATCCCATCTATACATCACCTGCAATGGAAGAAAGAGGAGCTGAAGTTTGATAGAACTTAGCTCTTCTCCAGTCCCCTCAGCCCATCAGTGCAGAAACACTGATGGTTCAGTCAGGTGTTACCTGCACAGGGCTCTACCTTCCCAATGAAGGCCCGACTATTTTATTCCAGCATACACAGCAGTGATCACCACTACCACTTGGCCATGGAACGTGGAGAATAAAGAGTTTATTCTGAGCAAACCCCAATAATAGTCAAAGGCAATGACCATTGTAACTATCCTGCATTATAATGCTTGTTTCTGAAGCTTTCTTTTTTAGGGTAGAAATTTTCTGTACCTTGTCACTCTTCAGAGATGATTTCCGTCTCCTTTCTTTTGAAAAGACTCCTTTGAAAATCCTCCTTAGTCAGTTTTGGGAGGATGAGTAAGGCATGAGACTTCACTCAGTGATAAGAAAGCAATTTCTACAAAACTGGGAGAAAACTATCATACACCTTAGGAAAACTAAACTGTCTTATCTAATGTTTCTTAATTAGGTAGTTACAAACTGTCAGACACACTGAATTTACATCAGTCAGCATCTACATCAGTTGAATTAGTTCAAAAGATTTACTAAAAAAGAATTGGCTGTGTCTGGTCTACTCTCAATACCTTTCCAAAGAAGCCAAAGAAATAACTGCTGAACTAGGGATATTTTCTTCCTGAATAAGGTACGCAGAGGAGGGCTGGCAGGCAGCTGCCAAGGAATACTTTGTTTGAAACCAGTGCTAGAAAAGTCTAAGGGGAATTCTCTCCCTGAGATGGGAGGGGGAAAGGGGAAGTATGCTTTTGTCCTGTATCATCATTTTAATTTCTGGATACTTGATTTGCCCCATCCTAAAGTCTGAACAACTAAGGTTATAATAAGCAGCCTGCTACTCAACCACTTTGGAGTCACCCTTTTTGAAACATAACAATCACAACAGCATCACATTTCACTGTGTTGGGTGGTCCTGCACCTCCCAAAGAGAAGGGATGCATCTGTTACTTGCTTGGACAGTCCACTCCGGGCACCCTCTAGAAACCCAAAAGTGAGAGAAAATGCAGAGTAACTGCCCCAAACAGTCTGGAAAGAATGGAGAGGCAGGGACAAGACTGCTTTTTCTACAAGGAATGCAAGTAGAACTGAGAGGGAGTAGGTCCTTAGTGCAGACAAGCCTCAATCACCAATAGATCACATCAACAAATCTGTTGAACACGTTATCTTCCTGTTCTCATAGGTGAGGCTCCAATAAGCATATTGGCTACATTTGGTCCCAAAAGTAAGATACATAGAGGCACAGCTCCCTTAATTACCTCTCTGCTCCTATATACAGAACATTTGAGGCAACCACAAGCATCTTCACTTGACTCAAACCAACTGTGTCATGAGGTGAAGCTGAATATAGTCCTTGTTTCATTCACCCCCTCAAAGAAACTGCCAGCTTTATACTAAACCCTGCAGGTCAGCAGGGGGGAGCCAGCACAAAGCAAAGGAAGGGACTTGCCACCTCAGCTGCTTACCCACAAAAAGTGCCATTTCATCCCACCAGTTCCCAGACTCTTAGGGTGAGGAGATGTAGGTGAGAGTACCCTTCCTCTACCCCAGGGCAGATGGTTTCAGTAATTGAACAGTTCAGACTCCAACAAAGCAGAGTGCATATGTGCAAACACACTCACACAACACTAACCTCCAAAGACTCCCAAACCCAAATGACATCAAGATTTTCTTTAATTATTGTATTTTTAAACCCTTGATTTTCTTGTGGTGGGGGCCTCAGAACCATTGGAGACCTTGGGGGGTGGAGGGGTGCCAAAGACAATTGTGGCCTGGGAATATTTGCCAGCTGGACTAAGAGATTTATTTTTGGTTCTCCATTCTTTTTTTTTTTCTGTTCGCCTTGCAGATCCTGCTTTCTGGCTGCCTGGGATCTGCAAATCTGATCTGCAAAACTGCAAAACTGCAGACCTGGACAGTGCTGGGATGTCAGTCCCTGAAACTGAGAGGGCTAATGCAACAGTGAGCAGCAATTTGACATATCAGGAAGCCTGCATTTTCACAAACTGCACCCACTAGCCACAGTTCCTATTGAACTTCGAAGGACCAGTTTTACTCCTGTTTACACCCATTCAGCTTTAACAGCTACTGCTGATTTATATGAGGAATACAGTTTGGAATCTGGGATTCATTTCCTATTCTAAAGAAAGGAAAAAAAGAAAAACATACTTTGAATCCAGCTATCTTGCAGCCTGAAATTCTGTTCTGCGTTTTTTCCTTTCAATGCCACAGCCTCCTCTGCTCTTTCTGCCTACTTCCAATTTTCAGATGAACTGCTGAGATACTGAAATTCAAACTACGTGAATACATATCATATAAAACAATCACAAAGGCTGTGTTCGTTCCATATCTTCTTACCTATCCTTCAAAGTAATATCCTCTAGTTGCTTGACACAACAAAGAATATCTTGCAAGTATGGCTGAAATTCTGACCAGAAATGGGTAAGTGCCACAGAAGCCGGTCCCTGAGGCAGCTGCTTACTATGAAGATGTGCAAGACTGTCTTGAATTCAATCCCCAGCTGAACTGCCAGCATCAATAACCACTCTCTGAAAACAGCTGAGAATGCAGGGTGTGATGTGAAAGGTGCTGATTTCCTCCACCTCGCAAAGGCAGCACTATCTACCAGCTGCATACAGAAAGGGGAGTCACAAGAGTATTTTGGATCACACAGGTCCTCACCATCGAGAAGGGTAGAGAACAAAACTCTTTTATATAACAATCACGAGGCAGCAGCAGCAGAGATTTGAGAGAAATGGTGAAAGCAAGAGGAAGACATTATAGATACTAATAGGTAATAATCACAAAAAGGTTCAGGAGAAACTGAAGCTGAAGGAGACAAGTTCCTAAATGTAATCTCATTAACATGAGCTACCTCAAAGCACCGACAGAAAACGTGCAGCCCTCACACTCTCAGAACAAGACATGAAATACCATAGGAGGACTGTCTGAAAATTCCCATATCCTTGCAAAAGACTGTCTGAGGCCACTTTGTAATCAATTACCTGCCATGCCCATTCTAAATACTTTCATATTTTTCTCATGAGTTAATTCCTGCAATACACAAAGCAAAGCAGATTCACTGCTCAGATAAGACATTGTCCCATACACTTGTTTTATCTTCAGTAACCAGAGCTGGACAGATAGCTAGAAACCAAGTGGGTTTTTACAATCCTGTTAGAGAGCGGGAAGGTAAAGCCTTACTGGAAGGCAAAGTGTAGATACGCATTTCATAGTGCAGTATCTGCATCTCCCCCCCCCCCCGGCCCCGTTGTCTCCAATGACATTTCAGAGCTTGATCTATTAACAGGACATAGTAGGCAAACACTTGGAACCCATGGTCTTCTTTGGAGACTTGTCTTATTCTTCATCCAAATGTATGTGTTCTTCTGTAAGCCTTACTAACAGTGCCCGTGTCCCACAACCCTTCAGTCACTCCTTCCAGAAAGAAGGAAAATACTCTATCATCTGGGTATGCTACAAACATCAAACGAGGAACAGCTTGCACGAACAAAAGCATGCTGCAGATGTGCTGGTCCAAATTATTTGGCAAACAACAAGTATACTAGGAAAGAACAGATAGATGAGGAAAAAATAGTGAAGTTATTTCCTCATTAACATTATTCTCAATAAATGACTCACTTTGCTAAGAATAATTTGACTGGAACATGATTCTATGGTACTTAAACTGCTTAAAACTTTTATTTTTTTAATTGGTCTTCATGAACAGCTTTTGTCATAATTTATTTTGCTTTACCAGATTAAGGGACCAAAATTTTACTTTAGCATTACACTAGTAAGCAGCAAACTTCCTATTTGCTCACTCTTCACCTTGTGTATCTCCTCTTTCTTTTAGATTTCTTCACTGGTATGTAATACATTTGTCTACGTTGAAATCCTAAACTGCAAACGTAGGGTAAGATACAAAGTGCCCTATATGGATAATCAGGACATGAACAACCATAGCAGAAGTTACTTGCTAGCCTCCTACCACCTAACATGAGAGCTGAGCTCAAAAGAAGGCATCTCCTCATTTTTCCTTTTCCTCCACTCTATACAGCTCCAACATAAACAGAGCAGAACTTTTTAGCTCGTCCATCGGGGTCACAAATCTATGGATGACACCAGTAGAGGATTAAATACCTTAGCAAGAAGCAGGAGGTTGTATGCCTCCTCAGATCAAAGCACCTAACAGCCAGGCTAGGCTTAAGCACACGAGCAGGATTTGGACATGCAGGCTCCATCAGCAGCCAGCACCCCCTACGTATAGCTGCTTCTTGGAAAGCAGACTTCCCTACCATCTTCTGGGTCTTTTTCCCTCCCTCCCCTGAGATCTGTTGTCGAAGGAAGGGAGTCCAGCGCTTCTTTCTTTCCTTCTCTGTACCAGCAGGTCGGTTTCACTCTATTACATTAATGGGAATTGCAGGTGTACTTCAGCCCAAATGTTAATTTCTTCAAACAGCAGAGAAAAGGCTACATGCACTTGGGGAGGAAGACTATACATCCGTTTGTGCAATCTTAGCTTTCAAGGGGAAACGTGCAGTGGAAAAAGAAGGAATGATAGGGGAAATTAAATTAAAATGCAGGAAAAAGAATATTAGTAACAGAAGGGAAATTTTACCTGTGATGCTGGCCAAAATACTTTCAAGATGCTCAGTGAGAATACACGGGTGTACAGGAAGCACAGCAGACTATCCAAATATGATGCTGAGCTGGAGAGTTCTGGGGGAATTGTCCTGTTTCTACAGTCTAAGAGAATGTAGCTGCTCAGTGCAGCTCTGACCTTGGTGGCTGTCTTGTCCCTTGTTTCTCTGGGTTGGCAGGAGCTCATCACAGAGCCTGGCAGGTCAACTCTTCAGGCATTCCTGCAGTATCTCTTAGTTCTTCTGCCAAACGGTCTGGGCCATGTTCAAAGGTACTGTGAGTGAAGAGAGGAAGCAGAGCAGCACTCTGAATGACATGGCAAGAGTATGTTCTGGTAAAATTTTCCTAGGCACTGCATGACAAAGAACATGGGAGGTTGTTTCCACTTACAGTTCAAGCTGTTTGCTCAGACCTACAGAACTGACCTCATTGTGCCCAAAAAGACCTCCACCAGCCTCACAGAGGGCAGGCATTCTGTAAAGACTGTCATCTCCAGAGCAGGATGACTGAGAACTGCATACCTATTTTTGTTCTCAGCTTCTCATGCTTCTTGCCACATCCAGGCCAACTTCCCACTTTGGTGAAGGGAATGGTATTTATCATAGCATCATAGAAAACACAGGACAGAGAGACCCAACCTGACAAATGCCTTTTGACACTGAGAGTTATTAATCATTACTGTTTTACCCTACAGGGGTATCAAACATGCTTCCACTACTCCTATCCCTGTAATGATGCTCTCCTACACCATCTCAGAGTCTTACTGCTACCTTGGCTCTGGCCTAATCCCTGCTCCTCAACCTCTTCACCACAGGGTCAGTCTTTTCACCCAGCCTGCTCTGCCCTTCAGTCTACTCTCTCTTGCTGGTCACTCAAGAAGGTTAATTAGATCATGTGGAAGGAGCTGTTGTTCCAACTGGTCACTGTACTTGGCCAGCATCAGTTCTCACTCTGCCCCAGGTTCCTGTTGAGACCTGTCTTCCTTCATTATCCTTTCCTGTCCCATTAATTCTCCATCCCAAACACTGTAGGCCTGCACTCAAATAGCTTCCAGAGCCTTTCTGCTGTGCATTGCAGCCCCGTTTCCAGATATCTTACCAGTACCTTGTACGGTGGCATTAAAACATCCCCATCTCCACAGGTCACCCACCTAATACACCTGGGGTATATTTGCATTGGCAGACTACAGCCATCCTATGACCACCAATGTTTGAACATCCAAAGCTGCACTACTGAGTTTCAGTTCATATTTTTAAAAAAGAGAAAATTTGCTAATACCCCAGCCACACATGAATGACTGTATAAAAATTCTTTTCCCACTCTTTCTTCCTTACTTCCCATAAGTGTGTTGGGGTGGCAAGGTTTCTGATATGGACACCAACCCTTTGAATAAAACTTGGCAAGTTTCACACCACTCATTTCTCTTAGGCCTGCGTGATATTAACAGCTTCCAGCCAGACCACTGACAGGAGGAAAATAATTCCTTTTGTTAGCAATGACTTTCCAAGCTAGTGTGCTTGCAAAGCATACTAAGTGCTTGCAGCTTTTCTTTTACTTCATTGATTTTCCCAAGTCATTGTCAGAATTGCAGTAATAGGTTCATTAGTCTTACAACAAAGAGATGATGAACATATCCACCAAGAAGAAACCGCGAGGAACTGCAAAGGACTCACAGAACATGGGAGTGGTGTGATATAAATGATAGATCAGCTTGGGGCACAAGTGGTGCTGCACAGCTTTGCTCTCCCCTCCGTGCTGTTATAAACTGGGATGTAATTAGGCTCACTCCAATCTGACATATGGACACTGCCCATCTTGGGGCTCTGTGGACAGGATCTGTTCTTGAAGACCCTAGAGTTTTATCACTTAGTTCTGCCTAGTTCAGCTCCCCGCATTCTGTTTGCTTTTACCCAGACATGCTCTGTTACTTTTATTCTCCATACTTGTCTCTGCTGATCAGCACTATCTTTAGCACCACTTATTCATATCAGAGAAAAAAATGCTCTCACGTGTTGAAGGACATCCATGTGGAGCTACACTGTCCCATGGTAGAGGACCCTGAATCTGGAATAACACGTCAGTGCTCTATTCCACTTGGGCATTATCTGAAGTTAGTTAGTTTACCATTTTTGCCAACTCCTGTCATTCCCCCTACCCCTAAGTGGCTATACTAGCAGAAGAGAAATGTCTCTTGATTAAGATACTTGCTTATAATGCAAAACAGTAAAAGCACATGTTCATAGAAATTACATCTTACATTATCAAGTACAGAGAGGAAGCTTTTACTAGAGTTTACTGTCAACCAAAAAAAAAAAATAATAATGCCATAAAACAATTGCTCCTATCACTGTATTGTAACCTCTTTAAGACCTAGATTTAATATTCAGAATTTGTATGGCACCAACCACATCTAGCCTGCTTCACTTATTGTGTATTTCATGTTTCCCCTCCCTATACCTACATCCTACCAGAAAGTTTCAAAAGTATTATTTATCCCTTTCTCTTATGCAATAATAGCAAACACAAATCACAACAAGCTCTGCTGTTTATCTCAAAATCCAGAAGAAACAGCAGTATGTCCAGAGTAAGAGGCCCCATGTTCAGGGGATTCAGCAGTAGCTAGACCATCTGTGCTATTCTCTTCCCGTGGTCGTGTTTAATGCTTTTCTGAAACTGCACCTGCATGCCAAACTGGACAGATTCACATCCTCATGACCAGAGAGAAGCACAGTTTTAACACTCTCATGCAATCTTCTCTGGCTTGCTTTTGCTATTTGTAGTATCACTAAGGAAACCAAATGTAAGACTGGTGATCTTTATACAACATGTGCCTTCCCCAGACGTGATCTCAGCTAACTCGATTTAATTTAACTCCAGCCCATTCTTTCCTATGCAAATACCTATGAAATACATTGAACTGGAAGATAAGTGACAATAGCTGTGATTCTGAGTAGATTTTTACGTCCAGTACATGAAGAGCTACAGTGACCTCTAATGGGCAGCCTGCCAAGCCTTTGGAACTACAGTACCTGTGGCGCTAAGCAAAGTGTGTTGTATATTTGCTATAAGATAATGAATCACACCTAATACTCACTGGATGGTCCCGCAACTTTACAACAGTGGGATGTAATTACCTACAGGACATTGAGGCAGAGGGGTATGATGTGACTCACCTAAGATCATACACCTGGTCTGGAACAGCCAACACGGAAACAGTTCAGGGCTTTTGTGTCCCAATACAATGCTTTCTCCAAGTAAACCTGACAATGGACTAGATAGAAACACAGCTAATTCTATCTTACACCTGAGTTCTGCTCTATCCTTCCATGGCAGCTGGTGCTCTCACTTCAAGGCATTCACCTTAATTTCTGAATAAAATTATCTCTGTGTGACAGTGCTTGGTATTGATTAGTGGCTGTGAAAAGGCAGGGGAAAAAACCAAAACTCTGTTTTTGATCCAAATTCCTCCAGAGGTGACTACGGCCTGCGGCTTAGTCTATGAGCCAACATGGGTACAGGATGAGTTTTTTATAGCAACACAAACAGAGCAATATCAGGAGTTCTCTGACCTCAACTTTTTATGCACTTATCCCCACAATTCAGCTGTTTTCTGGGGATATGGAACCTTTTCCAATTTAGAGGTGGAAAACCAAGACAAGGATTCACACCCAAGCCAAAACTCTGTGATCATCCACAGAGCTACAGCTCATGCTCTGGATGCAGTTTGAAGTTCCACCAATTCACATGGGCAGAGAAACACAAGGCACACAGGGCAAAACCCTGCCTTATATTCAAGCTGGTCATCCACTGCGCCTGTCTCCAGCCATTTGGTGTAACAAATGTGAACTTATGCTCAGAGTATATTTCATGCAGAGACACCAGAGGTACCAGTAAGCTACCCGGAACTACCTTGTTGGGGTGAGCCACTTCTGTGAAAGCTGTCGCCTCTCAGCCAGTGTAAAGTAGTGAGACTTAGCTTACAATCCAATGAAGGAAGCTTCATGAAGGCAGCAAGACCTTACATGAAGAGAGCTGAGCACCTGCATCGAGACAATGACCATGACTCAGATGACATGCTGTAATTTGAGCCACAGCAACATGAGCATTTATCCAAATCCAAGCCATTTTCCCATAGTCAGAAAAGAAGCCCAAAGCACAACAGAGTGCAGAATTTAATATTTTCCCAGAACTTCAGCTACTAAGCGCCCATTCCCCTCTCTCACTTGATAATGAAAAATAACATTCAGGCATATCCTTTTATCAGAAAACTGTTATTTCTCTAATTGCTCCAACATGAGAGTTTTTAAAGTATCATTCATTTGAACAGCTCCTGAAAGCATTGAACCTGTGCTGATGAAGATTAATAGAAGATTTGCAATAACAAACCTTGGATACTTTTTAGAAATTAACATCTTAGCAAAAATAAATTTTCATCTGTGCATAGCTAGTTTTGTGGTTGTTCACTGCAGGGTTTCTTGAATTCAGAAGTAAATGTAGTACAGGCCATGATGTGTAGGATTAGATGGGACCTCAATCTGGCAATTTCTATGTGAGATAAAACTTCCCTGACATGGGATTTTCCATTATACCAAAGTACTTGTGCAATATCTTGAAAGGTAAACATAGGAGCTTCACGCGACGGAGAATCATTATTCCACCTTGCAGTATAAAGCTGCTCTGCACAGGTAAGTAATCAATGGGAAGAAAGCAAGCCTGAGATTTCTGGTGACATTTGAGTTCATAATGCTCATTCTGTAGCATACGCACATCCGAGCAGAGCTCAGACACAGAGTCTCCTATGTCAAGCACTAAGAGAACTGTGATTTATATAAGTCAGATGTTTTCATCACAACACAAAGTTACGTGAGGTCATGCATTGTCTGGTGCTGTGAATTGTCTGGTGCCAGTATTCAGAGCATATTTTAAATGGTATGCTACACCTCATTAGTTATGTATATTCCTTAGTGCTTGCAGGAACTTAGCACCTAAGAGCTTCCAGTGAAACCCAGCTCTACTGCACAGAGTGTGCCTGCCCTTCTTATCAGTCAATTCCCTGCTCAAAGGTGCCTTTCAGACAATGTTTTCTCAACCAATTATTTTGCCATCTCTGTTTAATCTCCAAAAATCTGATCTCAGAAGTTTTGACAGATCTTGCAGAAAGTAAAAAGAATGATGGCCATAATGCCAGCAGCTGCTAGTCCCAGCATCCACCCATACTGCTATCCAGTTTTCTCTAGCCCAGAAAATGAGTGTACAGTGGTTTGAGTCAGTTCTCAGCCTTTGCTAGGAAGGGCTTTGTCAGCAATACTGACAAAATAATATTCTTCAGGCAACATCAGAACATGCTTCAGTTGAAGACTTGGTCTTTCTTTGACTATATGCAAAGCTGGTGGGTCTTGTAGCAAAAACTGTTATCCTGAACAGCAATGTGGCTGGCAGGACAGAGCAGAATTAGTGTAAGTTTCTACAGACTATGTCTCTGTCTATGTAGTTTTCTGTGTGCCTAGGTATGGCATAAATTAATCCCCAGGAACCTCTGCCACTCAGGGTCAGGTAGTGAACCCTACATCACTGAGAAGTGACAGTAAAAGTGCAGGAACACTAGCTTTTCAGAAAGCAACTTTAGAACAGCAACACAAGGGAAAATACCTATTCCACATTGCACTGCGTGCCCAAAGCAGCTACTACATGATCACACAGCCACTTAATGAAAGACAACTCTCAGAGAGCCCTATCTCTGCATTTCAGGTGTGCTCTAACTGCAGAGATCCTACACAAAGCAACACCTGCCCAATTGACATTTACTGTTTCAGGTATTCTGCCCAAGAAATGCAGGTACAAATTACGGGATGCAGCCTGGAAAAACAAAGTACCTATAGATACTAAAGGTGGAAGCTGATTTCCCTCTGTTTCTCTTGTTACAGAGACAACTCCACCTGATTTCTCCCACATCTTGTTCAACAGGTCTGGCTGACACTTGCATCATTTCTAGGTACCTGCAGCTGAAAAGGTGCATCAAATTTGTATTCTTCCATGACTATCAATAAGCATACAACCATTTTCACAACAATGAGGTTTACTAAATGCTCTCAGTAACTTTTAGTTTATGTGTGAGCTTATGGCACTGGCACTTTCAGGCAGTATTAAATACTGAATTAGAATTGGGCCAATAGCCAGGTCACAGATCTGGCACATGGAAAATAATAAGCAGAATATCTCCTTGTTACCACAGCAACTTGAAAAACACAGTGAAAACAGCACATATCCCTGCAGAATTACTGAGGATGAACAGACACACACTTGAAATATTGAAACAAATATTATAATGATACTCCTGAATTGCAGAATAAATCCTTCTTCATGGAGATGTGAATGTCAGTAAGCCAGATGTTGTCTATTGATACCAAAACTTCCTATAAACCCCTAAAATCTGTTGGATAACATACAGGGAACTGATTGTACCGAAGCTTAAAGGAACAAGAACAGCACTGACAGCTACACAACAAAACATGGGAAAATACTGATTGTATTTTGCAACTTATTAATAAAGATTTTGTCCTTTTTTTAATAGTCATATTTATTTATTTATGTGTATTGTGTGATAGAGACCTCATCTTGCCATCTTAGTGGGCTTGATTCAAAGATTGTTAAATCAAGAGAAAGAGCTCCATTAACTTTAGTGAGCTTTGGCTCAGGCAAGACCACAGTTGAGCCAAGGGAGTCAATGAATCCCTTCTAGCTGAAGTCCAAAGAGGATCAAGGACAGTAGTTTGATAAGAAGATATTTGAAGACCATAAACAAGAACAGGTTAAGTTTATACAGCTCCATATTATTACATATGAAACAAAAAGCTCCTAGTTTCTTGGTGTGATGATGTTATTATCTACTCTCCAAACAGGTTATCCCTCCTTATTCACATTAGTAGAGTTTGCATCAAGAGAGATATGGTTTTGTAATATAATGCCAAGACAGAATTGTTGACTGTCTTGAGATAGAAGTTCTGATGCAGAAAATCTGAAATTAACATGCACTCCAGCAAGTTCGTCACAATGACTGAAAAGCAGAAACTACAAACTAACTCTTGAAGACAAAACATGTAATTGTAGTAAAAAATACAATAAGAACAAGAGTGCCTATGGTCAGAACCAAAGTGACAATGGACAGTGCAAGACACTCTTGGGTCTTGCCAAGTTACAGCTTTTGGGATTGCCTCCACTAAGTGATAAGGCCACCTTTAGTTACTTTCTGTATCTATCAGATACTACATCAATAATGAATTTATTCTACCAAGAATTATCCACTGAGATCGTCTGATTTCTATGTCACATTCAGAAAGAGGACAGAGCTGAATCATTATGCAAAACTTGAACCAAAGTTTTAAGAGTTCATAGACTGCTCATTAATATTTTATTCCCTAATGGCTAAAATTCCTGTTTGCATTTCACTGGCTTCAAGCATTGGTGTTAGTAAAGGCAGTACCCAAAATCAAGAATAAGAATAACAGGTGACGAGTTCAATTTACAGGAAGAAACCCCAGTATTTCAAGGCAATGCATTCATGAACTGTTTCACGGTAATGGCAGAAGAACCTGAGGGCATGGCATCATTATGCTTATCTCTTGGTTTCACAGAATCCAAGATTAAACAAGGGCCAGGAGGAATCTCAGGAGATCAGCTCCATCTGGACAAACATATCCAGTGCTGCAGATCCCAGAACCTTCTTGGTTAATCCATATCTGGGCTTTTCTGCCTTTCTGTAAGAAATTTTTGCTGGAAATTGCAGTTAGACACAAGACAGCCATTTGCACATACTCTTTGCTGTTTCACAGGAGTGAATCCACTCCAGCCTCTCCAGATCCTTCCCAGAGGCTAACAAAAGAGGACAGAGATCCCTGCTTTATAGGAAGAGGGTCATTAAGAGATCAAGTGAAATGCCCAAAACCAAGCACACAGTCTGCAGCAGAGCCAGAGAGAGTCATTGAGATTAAGTGTTGTCAGGTGCATATTGAAAAACTGCAGTTGTATTTCCTGCTGGAGAGCTTCTGATCATAAACCAGTGATCTAAGAGAAACATAACAGTCACATGCTGTTAACAAGGTCTGTTCCCATCATAAACATACATTTATCTAATCAGCCTCACTCTCAGACCTGGATTTTTTCACTATAAGTCACTAACATGTCACAACAATTACCTGAATTGATGCCAAAGAAAGTGTTGCTTCTGATTGCTTTGAATAGCTGAAAGCACTGCCTTGCTCTTTTTTATTTCTTTTTTTTTTTTTTTAAATATCCTTTACATGGTAGTTTATGCCTTAGGCTTTGCAGTTCAGTGAGGAAATATGCTCAAAAGAGTTTATTCTAAGATATGAAATGAAATTCCTTTTTAAATTAAAGATAGGGATTCTTTACACAAAATAGCCGAGGGGAAAAAAAATAAATAATTATTTCATTTGTTTTTCTGACAGATGAAAAGTGTGGTGACAATCACGCATCTCAGGGGAGTAACTCTGAGACAGGTCTTGTTTTCTGCAGAAATGCCTGTGCTGGGAATGGAGAGTGCCTGGTACACGACATCCTTTGGGAAAAAAGCCAGGACAGGGTTTCACTCCAGATTTCCAAGAACGCTCCATTTCTTTCCATTGGTGTTAAAGAAAGTTCTGGGCCTCCAAACACTGACTCTGTTGCATCCAAGGATCTCAGGAACACAGTGTCACCCCCACCTCTGACCATCAGAGCTTCCTGACCAGCAAGGACCTGCCAGTAAAGCTCACTGTCATGAGTTAACCTGAGAGTGTAAAAGTACGGGAAATGCTCTACACATCAGGTTTTTTTACAACAAAAGAAAATAAACCAGACTGAGAATAAAGGGATATTACAGTGACCAACAGAAAGAGTTCAAATTGGCACAATAGGCACAAGGATTGGCTTCATATGATGGAGAATAACAGAGTTTTCCCCAAAGAAGTGAGAAGTCCCTGGGGCCAGACCTAGCCAAGCCACAATCTCAAAGAGAAGTCCCTGAACCCCTTGCTCAGAAAGAGGATGTCTAACTTTGGACAGCACATCATAGGGATAAGACCAGGTAACTGGTCATGGACCAGCTCAAGCCAGCACTAACTCCAGCTCCTTAGCTCCACCATACAGTGCAAAAACATGCAAACCAAGGAAGGGGACTCAGGGAACACAGTAAAGGGAGTCAGAGCAAAGAACTGAATCTCACAGAGCTGGAGCCAAATGGAGTCAGAGGAAATCATACAGGATTTTACATCCACTGATCTCACAACATTATGTAAACATTCATTAATGCTCCACGTTGCCAGGCTAATTGTTTGCAGGTACTCATTCCCTATGAAATTCAGGTGGAAGGAATAAATTGCTGGCAGAGCCCAGGAGACAAAACAGCAGTTCAGCTCTGAACTGACCAGACACATTGACACGTTTTTACCTTTCATCAAAAGGTCACACAGTAGAACAGAGCTTACAGAAGCGAGAAAGGTCCCCAGTGCCTCTGCTGCCTTGAGACAAGTGAATGTAAAGGAGTGGCAGATGCAACCTGCACCAGGCAGTGGGCAGGTGTAGTTAATAGCAAAAAAAACATCCTATGGAGACAGGCCTGAGTATGTCCCTTCCTCAGAAAAGGCCAAGAAGTGCCTTCAAACATTTCAGGAATAGTTAACAGAGTTTCTGCTTCCATTTGCTTATTTTCAATTTATTTTTCCTGGCTTATTTTTCTTTTTAGACTGTAAACTTGTGAGGCAAGAACCAAATGAAGTCCAACTGAGGAATTCAGTTTATCAGGGGGCAAAAACCCCAATGAATAAGCTAGTCCAACAAACTCATTTATATTCTAGACAAAATGATACTATGAACCAAGCAATGACTACCCATTAATTCAGAATAAGATACATCAGAGAGGGCTAGTAACAGCCACCTAACCAGGCAGTAAAACAACAGAAAAAAGAGCACTGTAGGGATTCAACTGAAAAAAACCTCCAAACATGTGGAAAGCTGAAAATGTGCAGTTAGGGGAAAATGCCTCCAAACATACCTCTGGTCCTGCATTAGATTAAATGGTAACAGAATTGTCGTTTTTCCTTTTATTGATGCTGTCATTGAAAAGCCTTGTGGATCAAAGGGGAACCGATTAGTCAAATGTTGGAAACACAATTAGGGTTCAGGCAAATAGACCACAGAGATGGCAAAGAGTAAAAAGAAAAAAAAAAGGCAAAAAGAGTTTATTTTAGTAATATATCTGTATTAACATTCCTAACCTGTGTATCTCCAACATAATATTTATAATGATTTTTCATGTTGACAGCATCTGTTTAAAGATGATTTCATGGCTGCTAGCCAAAGGTTGGGAGAAGTGTTACTTGGCCCTGTAAGTCACTATTATGGAAACAAACCACACTCTCTTGGGTTATTTGGTGTACACAACAACACAGATGCGATTTTTGCAAGGCTAGCTCTGTCTTTCTAATTAAGTCTACTCGCTTCAATGCAAATTCGGTATCTGCCAGGGCCAGTCCTCGTTCACCTTGGTCAAATCTCAGAGCTGATGTTGGCAAGTAGCAAATTTTCATCTTGCTTCTCCCTTCCTTAAGGCATTTCTTTCCTTTGCCTTTCACCTGTGAGCAGAGGAGGAAACCTAAACCCTTCAGCTGCCTTAATCTTGCTGATCTGATGAAGTGCTCCATCACTTCCAAGCACTAGCAGATCTAATAAGCAAAGCAATGCCAACCCTCCAGTGTGACAGGAACCCTTTCTATGTAAAGATTTTCCAAGATTGATTTTTCCATTAGGTTCTTGATGCCTTTGGCATTAATTGTTCTGACTTACATAAAATGAAATGCAAAGCACACTGCCTTTTAAGGAAGAAAAAGATTTTGCATGCAACAGCAAGCATTATTGCTGCAAAGTGGTGGTGGCCATACATTAATGTACCTGTAAGCATGAACGTGCACCATTTCCCTCTGCCAGATGGTAGCAGGATCATCCAGCAAGGAGCTATGTCAGAGATCCCAGTGTAGCAAAGAGAAATATCGCAGCTATCTAGACACTTTCTGCAGCTGAACAACATGTATTTTACTCTTGCTCTCCCATTGAAGTTTTAGGTATTATATCTGCAGGTCCAGATGTGCAGAAGCAAAGGTGCCTTTTGCAGCCTGAGTTACAGCTTTCAGAGGAAGATCATGAAGGACCATGCCAGCTTTCAGCAGGGTTGAACTGGGTGATCATCTGGGAACTCTGAAGTGCATTCTTCTATCTGGATAAGGTGAGGGAGGGGTTACAACAAAAACCGAGATCACAAGGGCAAATAATTACTTTGTATCAGCACCTTTTGGTAAAGAGAGTGGGAACTGCAAGATCCGATCAGTTCAACAGCTAATTTCAACCACAACTAGCAAGCTGGTTCAGGGGCCTCCATTGTGAACAGTAAATCACGACCAGCCTAGAGCTATTTCCCTCCATTAGTTAAAAGAAAGCTGAAGAACAAGAGTCTATTCTCCTTCTGGTTTTCATTTTCTCTTTGTGGTTAGCCTTGAAAAAACTAATAAACATTCAGCATGTCTACCACATAATTCTATGTTTGCCTGCACATATAGTAGCTGTAGGGAGCAAACACTATCACTCACAACAACAGGCCTTAAATCAAATTAACAGTCATTTGCCTGCACGAAAGAAATAACTTTTTCCTCCAGTGACAACAAACAGAAAAGTATGTTTGCTAAAATATATGTGTGCTTATACATGCAGATTCAATAAAGGGTAAAAAATCTTTCCACAATTAATTCATTCTAGATGCTCTCCGATTTTCAAGAATACCCCACATCCTCTCCTCCTGCAAGAAGTCCAGCCACACAGCGGAAGACTCCGGGAATTACACCAGCCTATTTCTGATCACTTCACTTATATTGATTCTGGTACTCTCTTAAATTATTAAGGTGCTCCTATTTTTAAGTAGCCTATATGTCTAACACCAGCCTAACAGCCTGCCATTCAAATGATCTATGTTTAAGCCCCTTACATGCCAAAAGCCCAGGACACGGTTTCTCTTGGCTTAATAACCTTTCTTCTTTCCAGAACTTCTCTTCCTCCATCACTCATGAGCGTAAATAATATACGACAGTTCAGATTAAGCTGCCTTTGTGTGACAGTCCTGAGATGACTTGTCAAAGAGTTGCAACTCCCTTTGTGCAGCAGGTTCTTAATGAGCTTTAGGAAGGGCTTTATAACCACTCAGAATCAGAGCCCTTATAAACACTCCTCAGTGACCTGCTTTTCAAATAAACACTTGTGCTTTTTCCAGCTAGGAAGGTACAGGGCTGCATCACTCATCTACGCGGTTTCAAGCAGAGAGGAGGGCATGTAAACACTGCCCCAGCCTGAGCCGGCAGCTGGGCTTCCCAAAAGGAGCACCAGGCAAACCATGGAGCATGGTACAGAGGGCTCTGTAGGATACAGACACCTGAACAAGGACAGATCCAGCATGTGAGCTCATGAAGGGATGTCACTCAGCTGAGATGTTGCTGTCATCTCCAGTTCCTAGGGAAGATGTGCTGCCTACACATGGGTTGCAGAATATCCTGGGGTTCTGCCATGTGCTGTGTGGGGAGAGGGGCTGGCGTGGGAGACAAGTAACAAGATACAGAACAATTTGTTCTAGAGTTCTGGTTTGTGTCCATCACATCTCGTTACGGGCCTTGGGTGAAATTACTGCCTTGCTGACGTCAATGGCAAAACTCCCACTATTGTTAGCCTGGGCCAGGATTCCCCCACAACTGTTTCGGGCGCATGAGAAAAACTTAGTAACTGCACAGGTGAGTCCCCTCTCCAATCTGCAGCAGACAGCTCACTGTCATACCCTGTGTGAAATAACCCTTTGCTAACTGCTGTATGTGAGAGAGGCTGAGGTGTGAGGCTAAATTACACAAAGGTGCACCAAAGGACCCTGGTAAAGTGCATACACACACAAAAAGAAATTGCACTTTTGCTGCAACTGGGGGGATGGCATGCTGTAGGGCTGGTTAGGGCAGAAAGCTGAACAAAACCCAAAGAAAGCTCAAAGAAAAAAAAAATATCACATCAAAGTGGCTTGTTTGAATAAACATTGAATTAGCATCAGAATTTCACTAAGCATGTAGGAAAGATTTTGTCTTAAAAACCAAAACAAAACCAACCAAAACCCCACAAAACCAGTATTCTTTTTGTTTCATGCATTTAGAAGAACTAGCATTCAAACACCTCCCCAATAAATGTGCTGCCCCCCTCCCCACTCTGCTGAGCAATGCTAACCCTCTAAAGCACCTAAGCACCTTCATCTGATTTTGCACACTCCTGTGAGCATCAAGGATACAGGTGCCAAAGTAACGAGCCTTTATGGTCCTATGCTGTGCAGTGTGGCACTGCTGTTTTCCCTTGCACTCACATTACAGTGTTAGATTAGAAGGTCTGCAGGTGTTTAACTTGCCAAGAAAGCATTATGCTTTGTGTTACCGAAACTGATACAAGTGACACGCGTTACAATAGACTATTGCCACACAGAAAAAAGGACAATTAACTCACAGCTGTAACTACTATTCCATTCTGGAGTAGGCTGTCTAGCAAGGAAGCAGGAAAATAGGCTGGATATTTAAGCAGTTGAAAGTATCTACAAGGTAAAACTTCCAAAATGTTGTTTGCAGGGTTAGAGTCACAGAGTCCTTGCCATGGCTAATACTGACCATTGCTCTGCCTTAGCACACAAGGGATTTATGCCCCTGCCTCAGTTTCCCTCACATGAGACAGCTAATAATAAAGGAAGCTCATTATTGACAGAATAACAGCACATCTATTAAGCTATTCCTGATTTTTGTGCAGGATTTAACAATGTGTGTAAAGGCTGCTTCTGAAATTGGTCCTCAAAACAAACCTGTGAGGTTTTGCTACACAATTCCTCACTGCCCGGAATTTTACTTTAGCAGTTATATGCATGCAAAATGACAAGTCAAGCACATAATTTGGGAAGGGTTGTAAAACTCTAATAAGGTTTGATCCATATTTTACATAACTGCAAAAATAACATATATGAAATGTACGTCCTGAAGTATGTTCTTCCTACAGAAGACACAGAACAGTGATCCAGGTCTGAGTACTGATCACATTTTACACAATTTAAGCTAGTGTTTACCCTAGGCAGCTCTCGGGGGACAGCTGAGCAGTGAAAGATGCACAGGATCCTCACTCCACCCCTTTCACACACACATACTCTTTACCATGGAACTGCACAGCAAATTTCACCCCCTGGATTTCCACTTGCAGAGTTATAATCTGAGATCACTTTAGAAAAATATACACAGGAATTAAACTCTAGACTTAGTGGGCTGCTCTAGGAAGATTTCTTTCCTGACAGCTTCCTGTAAAGTAATTGAAAACCCAGGATAACTGTGTCTTGTATTGTCACACTCAGATGTGCCAGATTTAAGTATTACTGCACATGGGGCTGGGGAATGGTGAATCTTGGGGCACTGACTGCATTCAGTTTGGACTCTGATGGGCAAGTGCACCTAGTAGCACTAGTGAACTCGTTTGGTAGTAGCAAAGTCTCTACAACCTCTTTGGGATTACAGAGCTCCTGCACTCCAAATTCCCAAATTACATCAATTGGAAATATGTAGACCTTGCTACTCTGCTGCCATCAGAAGGAACACAGCAAGGGCAATTGGCAGGGGCTGGGCAGAGCAGGGGGGGCACCCCCTTCCATAAGACAGTTCTCCCACTAAACAAATATCCTACTCTACTGCAGCTCTGCCACTCTAAAAGCCCTGGTCACGTGTCAAAAAGTAGTCAGAAGTAATTTAAAAGAACAGGCAAAAATTAATGCAATAAGCATGCTTGATAGATAGCACACTGAGGGCAGGAAAGAGGGTCTACATCAATTAGACTTCCAGCTTCCATAAACATTTATTCTTCCCTACTAGATTAAACAATTACATTTTGTAGCACTCCAGGAATAAGGCTTCAGTTTTCCAAAACTGTTACTGCATCCACTAGCACTCACATGTGGTATTTCAGTCATTTCTGTTGATCCTTAATGATCCAGGTCACATAGACTGCTTCCAGGAAACATGTGTTTCTGTCTCTCTAACTGTCTGCAAATTAAAATGGGGTCCCAGAACAAAAGAAACCTGATCTGTGGGGAAATTCAGATCCGGATTTGGATTCAGGTTGAAACATCACATCTGGTTTTAAATAATTTAAAAAAAAAATTCAAAAAAAAAAAAAATCACACACACATTACACACACACAGAGATCTACCCTCCCCTGAGATTCCGCACCACTGGCTAGAATCTGTTTTACCTTTAGCTGATAGTCTTCCTGGATAATGCATTTTCTATTCATTTTTTTCTTTACCCACAATTCTTTCAAAGAAAATGGGACACACATTACTGAGGGCACCAGGAAAAAGCCATGGGAGCATTTATACACTATATTAAGGACTGTCCCCCTCCTTGTGCTGTTGCAGGTGTCCAAGCGTGTGCCTTCATAGCTCTTGAAGGGGTTTTTCCTCTCTCCCCAGAACTGCCAGGCTTTGATCATTCATCCTAATCTTCCTTTGTCATAGAAGAAACAAAGGTTGCCCCTTTGAAACCCTGGAGATGACCAACGGGCGGCTGTGGCTGGCGAGCTCCGTGCGGGGCGAGCCCAAGTCGTGCCGCAAGATGGGGCTCTGGGCGCACGGAGCGGGAAGCCTCAGGGACTGGAAGCAGCCCTCCCGAGGGACTTGGGAGCCGCTGGTGACAGGACATAACAGCGCCGAGGGTCACATCCCACCTACACAGATAGACTGCCCCGAAGCACCCTTAAAACCGCCTGCAGAAGCAAAGAGAAGGCATTGCTTTCTGCATGCCGACTGCATGGTCTCGCTGGCCAAGAAATAAGAATCTAGGGTCAGAGCGGAAGCTGGGAGACCAGCAAATGCCAGTTTTCCTGCTGAAGTTGTAACCAGGAAGGCAAGATTCACCTAGGAAGAGAGGGAGATGGGAGATGGCTATGGATGCTGAGACCTTCCAGCTGAGTTCCTGGCAGAAGATGGGATGCTTATCTTCTGGGAATCCTTGGATGAGTTTAAGAGTCGTTTAGATGGGGATAGTTTAGTTGGGGGATATGGTGTAGGGAAGAACTTTGTAGAGTAAGGTAGATGGTTGGACTCTATGATCCCAAGGGTCTTTTCCAACCTAGATGATTCTATGATGCTGAGCAGGCAGAGGTGCTCAAGGCGTGTGCTTCCGTCAGTAAGCCACCACGTAAAGAAGAGGATGAACCTTACCTGGGTGATTTTTGAAAGAAGAGTGTCTCACTTTAGAAATAAAAGCACACAGTAGCAAACCCTGGAGACAGAACCCTTGGCTGAGTCAGCCGCAGTGGAGAGAAATGGGGCTCAAGATCTCCTGGCCAAAAGAGAACTGTGGGCCTTACCCAGCTGGGGAAAGCAGTTGGATCTAAAAGCTGCTTTTTGCATAAAGGAGGGAGCAGGATATACGTCATGCTCTTTCTTATTTTAAAATGTCTTGGAATAGCTGTAAGGATACATAAAGAGGAAAAATAAAATTCTGTTAAGGCCAGAAGGCTAGAGATGAACTTTCTTTGGGTGTCCCTGGGAACTTGTATAGAGAACACTCCTCCCGTAAAAAAGAAATATGAGTAAAACGCATGGCAAACAGTTCCACACAAGGCCTAAGATTAGAGAAGATATCTTCTGGCTTTTAAACAGGCTCCTGTGGCAGAGGTAGGGCCGTGAGAAGCCCCTTTGTAAAGCAGCCACTTAAACTCCCTCGGGAGCCTGCTGTGGATAGCATCCATGCCCTCCAACTTGCTTTCTCCTGGGTGCACCTCTGGCTCTTCTCTTGGCGACTGCTCACATTCCAATTATCTGCAGAGGAAGGAAGAGCTGATCAGAGGTGCTGCTACCAGACTGAGCCATGGTGCACCCCAGCCCAGCACATGCTCCTGCCCCACTGGAGCAAGCGTGGGTCTTCCAGGCAGCACTCAGCTCGAGCGTTTGCCCAAAACACAGGCTTGTGGTTTACTGACCACATAGACATCCAAACAGCCCAGAGATCCAGGACTGCTCACAGAATGCAGAGACGCACCTGGATTTAGATCCTGCACATTGGTGATTTCACATGAGGGGTCTAGTCTATGTGTTAACAGCTCCCCATGGACTGCAATGCACAGGAGAGGCATTAGAAGGCATCTTTCTACATGCTATGATTCTGCACTGCTAAGCAGTCTAGAGAAGCTGTCGTTAGTGAGCTCTGAAGTGCCTACAGATGTGAGCATCCACCTTTGAGAACCAGTGAGGGTGCAGCTGGAGCAAAAGGAGATGGAGACCAAAGAGCCCTGCAAGAAACAGGAGCACAAAAGAAGATTCATCAGGGGAGAGATGGTATTTTCTCTCACACCAAGTTTGAGTCAGTAGATGCCTCCCAAAGAGAGAGGGGAGGACTGATCAGGGTGCTCCTTTTCCCTTGGCAGCAGAGCAAGTGCATCTGCTAATGAGTAAGACTCTTAGAAAAGGCAAGGAATTTTTTTCCTCCCTACAGACATTCAGAGAAGCAGAGAAGGTTTTTTTGTTGTTTTTTTTCTTCTCCCCCCTCTTCAGGATTCTTTCATTTGTGATTTCTAATCATCATTCTACTCTTCTTTCCCCCTTTTCTTCACTCCCTATTTGCTAGCTGCCCCCTGGGCTTGGCATTGCTCCAGACCCAATGAACTCCAGGAAGGATTTTTTTTCTCTCCTTTCCCCACCACCACCACCTTCTCCTCCCTTTTCAAACTGAACTTGTGGACAAAATAAACGCTGGCACTAGGTCATTGTCCTTCCCCTCCCCATCAGAGGATTCTGAGAGAGGATTAAACTAATCTCATACATTGACTCGCTCCCGGGTGCTGGCCTGGACTCCTGCCATGCAACGAGATGGCATAAAGTGCAATGTCCCAGCAACATGTTTCTGCAGTAACTGCCTATGCAAAGGAGCTGATACAGGAGCGGGTGGTTCTATATTGTGCAATGTCAACATAGTCACCACATTTAACACATTGCCTTGATTTAAAAGGGAAAGGGGGAAAAAAAAAAAAAAAAAAAAAGAGCCTGGAAGCCTGAAGGGAAAGGACAGTCCACCCAAGCCAATCATTTAAATGCTTCTGGATTGGCTCATTTGTTAATTAATACTTAAGCAAAGAGTACCAGAAGTTGTGTTGTGATGAGAGGGAGTCTAGAGGAGTGGGACTGCCTGAGATTTCTTGGACTCTCCTCCCATCTCTGGTATACACAGATGATCAATCCCACAGTGACCTCCTGGGAGCTGACAGTGCCTGCCTGCAGAGAGCCTGGCATCACCCGATTCCGAGGGCTTCACAAAGGAAGACAACCACTACTGCTGCCATTCAGCAGGTGGGGAAACTGAGGTACTGCAAGATACAGTGCCTCCCACAAGCCCACACTAGTGAACAAACAGGTTACTTTGGTGCTTTAGTTGCTGAAAATACCAGCTCATTGCTGACAACTCTGAAAAGATACTGTTAAGGCTCATCTGCTTGGGTAGCTCTAATGAAATAAAGCTGCGTGTGCAGCTCCATCATCCCTCACTGACTTGCACAAAGCTACCCCTGGCCAAGGATGTCAGAACATTCAGCAGACATCAAGGCCCCAACCCACCAGAGCGCTGAAATGTGCCTTTGAGTCCTATGAGATGACATGACTTGATTCTAATGCAGCATATTTTTAAGTGCTGCTAATTTTTAATTGGTAAAATTAACCCAACCTCAAGACTTCAGAAGAGACAGGTAAGAATTAAAAACAGAAATGCAGATATGATTGAGGGTCATAATTTGCTGTCAATGAGGATTATATGTAACATATTTATGGCATCCAGTGACATTCATTCAAGGTTTGGAACACCAAGGTATATGGATATACATGAGCTATCATCAGATAGCAGATGTGGTCACAGCATAATCCATAGGGGCATAGACTGGGAGCAAGCTGTGGAGCTCTGGTAGATAGGCTGTGCTGCTGCAAAGCTAGCTAGAGTAAAGCTCATCTGTACTATCAAGTCATCCTGGTGGCTCCAAGTCAGGAACCATGGCTATTCCTCAATGTGTCACAGATTATCTTTGCACTTAACCTGTCCACTCTACAGCTTCTCATTTCCAGGTGAAGCTAGTACAAGCCAAATACATCTTCATATCCCATTCACCACCACCCTTTGTGAACAAGCTGGCAGAAGGGGAAAGGTTGCTGAGAAGAAACAAATGGAGAAAAATGGAAGTGGCAAGACATGACCAGAGGGTAAAACCCTTCCTGGCCCATCACAGACAGCAAGTGCTAAGTGAACAAAATTCTCATTCCCACCTCAGACTCTCAGTTGACGACTGAAAAGCTCTGAGACAAAACACAGATAGCAAACAATTCCAGTCACAAACACCCAGGCACAAATGTCTAGGTGGTTTGTCAGTGAGCAATTAAATCCTGTGCTGAATAAAAATGTTAAAAATGCATCACATTGTGGCTTTAAATAGCCTCTTGTTGGAAAGCTTGGTCTCACTGCCAACTCGCACTTGGGTAAACTCTGTTTTTGCCACTACTGGGATTCTCTGAACGTCCATCAGGCAGTTGCATCACACACTGAATAGTTTGGCATTACCTCATGCCTTAAGGCAGAAGAAAATGAACTAGCAGCCCGTTTTCTCTGTCTACTTATTTATTTACTTTGGTGAGGGGCTTTTTTATTTGCTTTTGTTTGTGGGGTATTTTTTTTGTCCTTTTTCCCCCTAAGCTAAGGGTAACTTGAGTGCACGGTCATAAAAAAAGGTGGCAAGGAAAGTACTTTGGGAAGTGTTGAGTGGAGATGTGGAAGGCAGGGGAAAGAAGGAAAAACGTGAGTCAAAGGATTAAATCCAAATTCCAGTCTGGGACTTTTTAACGAAGACGGAATACTGACTAGTTGAGCAAATTAAGCTTTTTCAAGGGGGTCTGGGGAAGCGATTGGTTTCTATCCAAGCAGAAAATGTCATTCTTCCCCATCGGTACCAGTGAAAATAAGAGAGACAAAACACCCCCAACCCTGCTCTGAGAAATCTGAAAGGATGGGAAAGTAGACAAGGACAAACAAGCAATTAAAAAGAAATTGCTTCTCCCTCCCCCCCCCCACCTTTTATTTCTTCCCAAATGGAAGTGGAAAAAATTGATTAGGGGGTCAAAAAGAGGAAGGACCGAAGGACTGCATCATGTGCAGTGCCACGTGAAACAGCCACTCTGCCCCACCAGAGTGAGGACAAAAATATGCTGTGGCAATGGGGCTGAAGACCTGCAGGAATGGACAAATACTCATGTTGTAAGACATGTTTTGGCTGAACCTTCCTCCTGCCTCTAAGCCTTACTTTGATAGTTACAGTTTCTCTGCCTATATCAACCATGTGAAGTCAATGAGAACTGAAAAATATATTCATATATGTTGTTACTGTCTCATCAAGCCACCAGGCCAGCATTTTATTCTTCCTCCTCTGCCATCTTTCTTGTTATGGTTTCCCAGAGAGCAGCTGCTTTCCCAGCAGAGCTAGCCTGCACTGACCAGTAGCCACTCAGACACAGCAGGTCAGCAAAGGGGAAACATGCCCTCATCCCTGTCACTGCAATAGATACTCAGCTATCCTACTCAAATCTGGTTTAATCTATGGGTGGCTGGCAAAGTGGCTAAAAGACCCGCTTAACATTTGTTATCTGCTGTCCTTCTAGGGCACAGAGCTGTGGACAGTAGCTTCGTTAACTGTTGCTGTAGGATTCACACAAGGACTTCCCTTGGAGACCAAAGCACAGCAGCCCCACAGAAGAAGTGGCATAATTCATGGGACACTAAGTAAAACATTATGTTTTACACCAGTACGGTACTTTTTAAGGAAGCAAAAACTTTGCATCAAATCTAGATTCACTTGTATGTCAAATGGTCTGCAGCTTCAAAGGATTCATTCAGCTCTAGGTGGAAATATTCCATGTCATACCCAAATCATGAGAATTCAGTATTGATTAAAACTAGAATATAAGGATATGAGAAAAACAGGTTAATAGAAAGAAGTTTTACATAAACATAATAATGCTTGCTGCATTGGATCAGAGTGAATACCTATGTAGAGCAGGCACCCCAGTGTCAACAATGACCACAACAGTTGCTACACAGAGAACAAACCTACTCTAGTGGGAGGTGTCCCTGTCCATGGCAGAGGGTTGGAACTAGATGATCTTTAAGGTCCCTTCCAACCCAAACCATTCTATGATTCTATGATACTTCTCCCTTAAGTTCTTCTAGTCTGCAACTATTTTCAGCCCAGAAAATTTCCCAGGTCAGAAGGGCATTTTCTAAGGTTCATAACCCTGGCTGGATTTCCCTCTCCCAGACTTCTTCAATCTTCCCTTAAACACGTGTAAAAGTTTAGCCTCTACAACATTTTGGCAAGGAGACCCTGGGTCTCTAATACATAAGGTCTTTCAGGTGCTTTCTATAATGCCAGGTAGTGATGTACATAACCACTTGGTGGTTTGTACAGCCAGCAAAATTCTCAGCTCATCTCTGCTGAAAACAGTTCTTAACATTTTACATGTGGGGAAATACAGGAGAGACAGTTCCAATATTCACTGTCTCAATACAATGAATTGTGGCAACACACATTAAGCAGTTCAGCTAAGCAAAACAGAATACCAATTCTCAGAGCGTATTTTGCTGGAGGAGCTGGAAATCTTCTCCAGACATCCAATAATTTCACTTAACACTAAAATATATTCCTAAGAAGAGCCTGGATGATGATATCCATACAACCAAGATAACTGTGAAACTTTCAGCAAAATACTATGAGAAATCACATTAAACCCACCAGACTTCTTGAGAAGCTTGAAGTCAGCACATTTGTAAGTGTTTGCTAGGGGTCAGCACATTTCCAAGGAAACCTGAAAGTATCATTGATTTGAAATACAACTGCTCAGAATTTTGATGAAAGTGAGAAATTTAAGACATTTTGTCAAGCTCCACTTCAATACGTCAAACTCATGTGTGAATCCAAAAATGAAGTGACAAAGTCATTGTGAGAAACACACGGGTAACGCAAAGGGAAAAGCCAGATGAATTTCTATAAAGTGTGAAGGATGTTTCCAGCATGTCTCCCGTTTGACACACATAACCAGGAAAGCTTTCTATAGCAATTTAAACTGAGCCAGAAGACCTACAGCTGGCAGCAGGAAGCCATCCTTCTGACCCTTGTTTCACCACACACACTCTACACACTCTCGTGCTGGAAGATTTATCCAGGGAAATTCCTCAGACATAAGACATTACTGACACCAAATGTTTAGAGGAGTTCTTGCACAGAGTAAAATGAGAATGTATTTTTATATCAGACAGAGAAAACCCTTAAAAAGATCTAACTGCCTGCGTATCAGAGAACAGGGTGAGCTCTCATTACCTCCAATTGGAACTTCTCTTGAGAATGTTTGAGACCATATTATTTTTTTTCCACATTCTTAACTACAACATTTGTTATTGATCTTTGCTGCAGCTAATGCATTTATCACCTGAAATATTCACCCTGTACTTTATTGATTTATATAATTAAAGTGATGTCATTATATACAAGTAGCTTCCTAATCCATTTGCAACTGCTATGCAGACATTCCTGGGCAGGTTTTGAGGAGAGGCAGCGCAGTCAGCCTGCACTTGGCTTTCATTTTGCCTTCCGCTCAGATAGGCCAGTTTCAGTAACCCAGAGGTCCTGGGTAACCCAGAAAAATGATGCCTCACTCTATGTCCCAGGCTTTGCCCGGTACTACGGCAACAGCTAAGCCTGGCTGGGACATTTTCATTATACTCTCAGTGCCTGAAAACAAACAAATTTGTACAACGTACACAAACAGCCTTTTCTAATCTCTTTTAATGGCACTCTGAAGACCAGACTGTCAATTGTCCTGTGTGTTCTCAACAATTTGCTAATGATAATTAAAGATGCCCAAAGTTTGCCAACTATTTCAGCACTCTATTTAACCAAGAAGATAAGGGTTCAGGAGGAAAGCAAACAAAATGAACTTGAGCCAAGAAGGAGGTGTTACCTACAGAGGAGCCCATGAGGGCATAAAGATAGCAAAGGCAGAGTAAAACGTTCTCTAAGCTGCACAACCAATACACAGAGAGATGATGCCAAAACCATGGAATGAGATTACAAAGCAGGAGAGTGAGTGGATTCTTTTTTCCTTTCTCTTCATAGGATTCCATCACAAAGAAGTTGCTTAGACAACGGCAACCCCCTACCATGCAATCTGTGTACGAGGAAAAACAAATCCATGCTGTAGTAAAACTGGAAGATCAAAACCTGTTTTTATTCCCCAGCTAAGACAAATTAAATACTCCTTGAGTGCGTATTTCTGCAGGAAAGGACCATATTTCCACCATCAGTGTGAGATATCAGGCATGCAACACCCAGGAAACAGAGAGGAAGTGAAAAGGAAGAGCAGGCAACTGGAAGTGGAAGCTGTTCTTAAGTCCTGTGAATTAAAGTCTTGATTTAAAGTCCTGTTTAAAGTCTTGATTCACAAGAATCACAGAATCTTAGTGGTTGGAAGGGACCTTTGAGATCATCGAGTCCAACCACATTAAAAAAAAACAAACAAA
>JAOQGH010000051.1:13178420-13189508 GCA_025769975.1 Gallinago jamesoni | reverse complement strand
TTTTAATCCAGCGGAGGGTACACTTGTCTACACCATGATTTTCCAGTTTCTCCAGGAGAATGCTGTGGGGGATGGTGCCGAAGGCCTTACCAAAGTCCAGGTAGACAACATCCACAGCCTTCCCCTCATCAAGAAATCGTGCAAGATCATTCAGTTGACCACTGAAGCTATGATATTACATGGTTATTTTTATTAAGTTCTACTGTGGCAATATAGAAAAGTTGGCAGACACTGACCTATGGTGCATTTTTCCTATGTTGACACATGTAGCCAAGTTCACGCCTGTCCTGTTGTGAGACTGAACTTGTTACTTTACAGGAAACACACGTGGTCCCAAAAGTCTCATAGCGTTTCATCAAATCCATACTTTCTATGCGCTCCATACATGCAAAATTGTAGCTGTGACTTTTCGGTACCCTTTGGTATTTGGTTCTTTGTATTTCCAGCTTCTTGTTGCATTATTTTTCAAACCTCTTTATTACCTGAGTGTGCCTGAGGTTGTTTAGAGCAGCATACCAATGCCCCTAACAGAAAATTAATAATATGGAGAACCACCTTTGTACCAAAGGTGAGGAAATCTCTATTGGGAAGAACAGTCTTGACTCATACTTTAAGGAGCTTTATTTGTCTGTCCATTTCCTAAGCACACCACATTCAACTTCTGCTTATTTCAGTAAGTTGCAATGACTTCAGCATCACCCACTTGGTAGGTTTACATCCCCTTTCTGTGAGCAAAATAGTAATTGGTCTTTTAGTAGATTGCCCTCCACATCACTCTTAACTAATAAAAGAAAAAAGAAAAAAATCCAAACAAAAAAACCCAACCAAACAAAAATTAAACATAAGCCCCCCCCAAACCTCAAACCCATAAAACTTTCCTGGCTGCCAGACAGGTGACTGTCTGCAGCTGGCTCTCTGGGGGACCTGGAAGAAGGGGGTGCCTACCCTCAGTCCTAGTCAGTAGTAAAGTCAGATCCAAAGCCTATTTGGGTTAGTTGGTGTTTCCCCCTCTTTGATTGGTATGGATGGAATTATAAACCTATGTGGCACGTCTCCAAAACCTTTTCACACAGACAAAAATACACATCTTTAGAGAAATACTACAAAAGTGTATTCCAGTCTTAGAAGGGAGCAGCCACTAAGATCGCATACCGATTGCATGTTTGTAACCCCAAGATGATAAAGACGTTTACCTAAATCACATTAATTTACAACATAATAACTTTATTCTAAAGAAAAAGTCTAGTAAAACCAGAATATTTACCAATTTTCTTTAATGCTTCTCTTCAGACTGGGCATCTGACCTGTTTAAAAAAAAAAAAAAAAAAGAAAGGGCTAACACTAACTGCAATGTTGGCAGAATAAAGTAATGAAATGTAATGTGCATGTAGAAGTGTTCACACAAAAACTTGAATTATATCCCTTAATTCATAACCACACTTTTTTCGCCTCCAAATGACTGGGACTATAAACCAATAATCAAAGACCTATTTTAAACCTTAATTTTAAACCTGGCCATATTAGTGCTCAACTCACCCCTAGTACTTGAACTTCTTCTACAAAACACATTTATACTGAATTTCAGATCATAAGTATATTTTTTTAAAAATTCAAATTTTTGTAGAAAACCCTAATCAAATAGCAGAAATTCAAAGCAACAGTGAAACATAAAGGGAAGTCTACTGCCTGTAAATATACATTTCCAATGCAGTTCCACTTCCAGTGCAATTTAATTTTTAAATCTTTTAAATTTGATGTGCAAATTTTCAAACCACTAACACTTGCCTCAACACTTGCCTAAGCTGGTTTGCATTTATAAATTTTATCTCATCAACTAATAACCAAGGAAGTGTTTCATGTAAATATTTACAGGTTTTAAGACTTGCAATATCATTTTTGCAGGGTTTGCCATTAGCTCTTTTGGACTGAAATGTCCTTTTTTAATTTTTTTTCTTTGATGCTGCCAAACTCATCCAAAGTGGGAGCCAAATCTCTACCAAGCATTTCACATTCAGCCCGTATTCTTTTTGATCAAGTTAAAGTAACTCCAGAAAGCAGGGGGAACTCAGTCCTCAGCACTCCTTGCTCATAACACATTTGATTTGAACCAAATATCGGGCTCGGCAGTGACAAATCAGGACATAAGGTGGCATTATTTCCCTTCCTTAACTGTCTGTAGGGCTGGAGTCCAGATCTGCATGTCAATAGCGCTACAACTTTGCTACAAACAAGCTGTTTGGTATTCCAGAAACAAAACAAACAAAAAAAATCCCACCAAGGAGAAAATCAAGTCTGTACTAAGACGCAATCAGAATACTACACAAAGCCAACCCTGACTCCTCTCCAGCCTAAAATTTTCCCTGAATGCTGTGTATATAAAGTAGTCTGACTGAAAGCATTAGGCTTATAGTACATTAACTGTAGAGTACTTCTGAAATAGCATTTTGAAAACCTGGACTTTGTTTGTATCCTTGACTCAGTGTTCAACCGTGATTGCCTGCAGCAGGAATTCCTATCAGATTTGTAAGGATGCTTGGAAAAAGAAATGAGAAAACAGTTGTAAAGGATACAGAAACTTGGTTTGTATGTTCTTTTACTTTCAGCTCACACAGAGGATTTAGAAATTAGAGGAATACGCCTAAAGGGATATAAGGTGGCAAAAGTCAGTTCAAGTGCTGACTGCCAGGTTTGCAAAAAATGCACCACCCCAAGATCTACCAACTACTTAAAGACACAGGGGAGTGTGACCTGGCAGAAGTGGAGAGAGATCAGTCTATTCAGTCTACCAAAAAAGATGACTGCGATGTGACCAACAGCCACACATGAGCGTGTTTCCAGTTGCAGGTACATATATTTCATTCAACTGTTGGAATTTACTGCTAACAATGGAAAGGAAGTTAAAATATTAAATAATAACAGTGGTTATACACTGCAACTGTCTCTCACACAGTGACACACACACACACACCCCCCTCAGTAATTCAAAACCAGGGCAGGTGCCTTTTGGAAGAGGATGTTTTAATCACATACAAAACCTCAGTGTAGAGAGAACTAAGAAAACTGATAGAGCTATATAGTGTTCGAGGCAAGGTGGTCCCTTTTGGGTTTCAAGCTCTAGAATCATGTGATTATACAAAACACAAAATTCATTGCAATATCCCCAAATATCCAGATGCATTCATTCATTTCTCCTGATAAAATACTATCATGTTTAATTTTTGTATTATGCCTTTGGCATGAAACACAAATGTAAGGTCCATGTCTGTATTAACACAGGTCTAAAGAGGAAAAGCTTGCCAGGTGCAACACAATCAGTGTTCTCAAATGCAAACCTTGTGCCACTTGAGCACTGAGCCATGGGGTCCAGAAATAAGCAGAAGTGGGAAGCATCTAGTGAAAAACCACTGGAAATTCAAGACAGCTTTGAAAAGGCTTTGTTTGTGTTTGGTTACCGTGGTGGTGGCAGTTGGGGTAAGGTCTAATTGCGTGTGACACACTCCACCACTTTACTGAAAAGGGACTCATCACAGTCCAAGAGATGTCAAGCACAAAGGCAACCCTAAATAAGCATCTATCTCCGGTTCCGTTAATCATGAGCTCCTGACAACTTTTGGGTCCCACTCTTCTTTTCCCCCATCTTGATGCAACTCTGAAGAACCTCTTTTATCAGGTCCATTCAGCCAGGACCACCATCTCCATGAAAGCATCCTGTGTAGCACTGGCTCACTGTCAGACATAGCTGTATTTCATCTCATTCCATCACCAAGACTCCCCTGACATGGTTATTAATCATGGCCTCACTGACAGGGTGCTGAACTGTCCAGAGATGAAACTTCACATTCCCATCCAGGGCTCCTCAGGTAGGACATGGAATTTGTTTCATCTTTGCATAATCAAGAAATGGAGCACATTAGGGGAGTGAATTAACCCCAACTTCAGGTTCATAAAGGTGTCCCTGCTCTGTTTAATTAAATCTGTCTTAAAACCTCCTAATCCCAAACTAAAGACTTAATAATGTTCAGGAACCTCTTTTTCCTTACAATATATTGCTGTAATCTGCTGACGGCTTAATACTGAAATAAACATGCTGCTCCTCTACCTGACCCGGCCAGTACAAAGACCAAAAACCACATGACTAAGACCAGCTTCTCCTACAACAGCAAGCACACAGTACACTGAGGATGTTGTATGCCATTACCTTAAAAACCTTTTAAGTTAATATCACAAAGCATCAAAGACTGTCTACAACACAAAAAAAAAGAGAAAAAAAAATTAAAAATCAGGAGTGGAAATAAAAACAAGGTATGAATGTTTGACTCTTTCTCTGAAGATGCAGAGACCTGTCCTTATAGATTGAAGATGGCAAGCCCTTAACCAATAGGTTGCGTGTATTACACATCCTTTTGGGGTGTCTTGAGGCACCAAATACCACCCCACATCCATGTTTCAGAGTGGCCAGAGAGAAAGTCTGCTCAGACTCTTCCAGTTTGGTGGGAAATCTGATTTCATAACTACTCCTTAAAAAAGCACAAGAGTTTTATTTCAGATTATGATCAGCAAAATTCAGACCTAGATGAGTGTGTCCTTCTCTGCATTAACACCCAGGTGGCTGGATTCAGGATTTTCAGTACCAAAACTGAAGTATTTTTAAATATCAATCTCAGCAGCCATTTAGTCTCAAGAGATACCAAACTGTCAGCAGAGCTTTAGAAGACAACTTGTAGAAAGCAGAGCGACTCTACATAAGATCTTTAAGGAGGCAACCAAGAGAAAAGCAGCATGACCCAGCATCAGAAAAGAAAGAAAGAAGGAATAAGGAGGAGATGTAAGAACAGAAGCAGCAAGGCAGGCAGTTAGGACTACCAGCCCATACTCAAAGTGATTCATGGGAGGTAGACCAATTCCTGTTGCTCTCCATCCCACATCCATGGTTACACCTAGGTCCAAATGAGGATGGCTACACCTTTCAGTGCTTCTCTCCTCCTAAGATCTCCTGACATGCCTCAGAGAGAGAAGACAGGGAGAAACATAGAAGACTCGGACACAGCAAATGCTGCATCCAAAGAACATACAGCAGATGGAAACGCTTTCTACTTTCTTTCCCTAAGAGGATTATTTCAGCAGGGCCTGGCTGGCGTCTGCACCAGAGCTAAGCACCAGTGACCACGCCAGACAGCCTTACCCTCCTGTCAAAGGGTTTCATTAAGACTTTGGTTCCCTGTTGCTCTCATGGCGGCTTGCACGTGCTCACTAAATATCCTGCATCCCCTCCCAAGGTATTTGCTGATACAGAAATCTCTTCCTCCCTTCCTTCCCCCCCCCTCTCAAGGACCTGGGGCCACAGTATAAGTCACCATCCTGCTGAGAAAGTTTCATTACATAAGGATGGGACAGAGGACTCAAGCTGAATGTGTATTATCAGAGAGGCAAAGACCTTACAACTGTACAACGTGTCCACTCCTCTGACCATGCCATCAGTCAGCTAAGAGTGCATGTAAGCCATGCAGAACACAGCAAACAGCAACAAGCCCCCTTTCTTCATTCACTGCTCTCGTTATGGGGTAACCAGATGAATTGCTGCTCTGACCAGCTCTGGGGGCTACTCCACTGGCTGCAGAGCCACACCACAGGTTGGCACCCTGGAACCGCTGTCTGGCTTTCCCTCCTTGCTGAAGAGCTATTTCAAACATTAGAATTGAATAAAAAATCCCATATTCCAAAGACTAAAGACAGAATTTGTACTCCTTATTTCCCAACCTATCTTTCCCCGAGGCCTGCCTCTGCCCTGCTTCCTCAGCCAACCATGCAGACCCAAGGGGGTGAGATCCATTCAGCTCAAGACAGGGAAGTCAAAGGGCAGTCCCATCCATATTAAGTAGCACCACAGCGTTCAATCTAGTTTTGAGGGAAATCTCAAAACACAGAAAAGTCAGTATTATTCTTTTCAGTCACATCAGTAAATCCATCCAGCTGCAGGGAATGACATACTGTGGTCACAGAATCCGCAAGTGGGAAGGATGGATGTCCTCAGATATTTAGCTCCTCAGCATCCCAGGAATGAGGAATACTCTACTCATCTCTACTCAGGTAAGACTTGGCATCAATACTTCCAGCAGAACCAGCCAGTGAATTTACCTGGGAACAAGCTCATTCTTTTAATCTCATTTGTCTGTTACTAGCTTGCATAAAACCAGGAAAAAGACTTGTCTCTGACTCAAAGGCACTTATGTTACGATATCTAGTCTATAAGAAGGGATATACTCTTTCAGAACAATCACCACTTCTCAAAATCCCTTATAAATCCCCTTCAATTAAAACTGAAGCCAGTTCTGTAGAAACAATTACAGCTCAAGGCAGGAACTGAAGCATAAAACAAGTTGAGTACATTATCTGATGTGAAACTCCCAACTTTTTCCCCTCCTAGATATTTCTCACACATGATGCCTGCCTCTTCTATGGATGTTCAGTAATAGAGCTTAAAAGATAATCATAAGGTATGATATTCGGAAATTTTTTTGTTTCTAAAAAGAAATACTACAAATCTTTTGATGAAAACTCCTCAATCATTTGGAACTATCCATACATTAGTCTCTTCATTTTCTTTTATTCTATCCCAATTTGCATTTTCCTATTGGAGAATGACAGAAACTCTTTTTTTTTTGAGAAGGGTTTTTCTTTTTTTTTTTTTATCCAAAGAAAAAAAAAAATCAGAGAACTGTGAAATGTTAGCAAAACTTAAATTTTGGGAGGGATGAGAAAAAATAGCAGCCTGCAAAGTGCTTCATGAAGTCCAAAAAGATAACTTTAAATTTTTATGATGCAGTACATAAGGGAAAGTCAAGGAGATTGTAAAAATATTTATATTTCCTATTTAGAATTCAGAAAACATTGCAAAAAAAAAAAAATCCCATCAATTTCCATTTTAAACAGTTTAAATTGCATTTTTCACTTGATTCTTCCTACAGCTTTAAATTTCTTATTTGCCAAATGACTCCATAAATACTTAGGAAAACAGACAGTCAAAAACCCGGCACTGCTGGAACTTGGATAGCAGTTACACAAATTGTATCACTGCACACCAGCAGGCTAACTTAAGTCCTTCTTGTTTTGCAAGTATTTAGTCCTTTACCAAAGGAACAGGAAGAGTATGTAAACTAATGTTTGCAAGGTAGGACGCAAAGAAAATCTTAACTCTAGGGTTAAATTAAGGATCCAACTTTTAGCAAAAACAAATATCCAACCAATAGTAATAAATATGATAATCTGACATATTTATATGCATAGATTACCTGGACATGAACACACATACTGCAGATAAACATATGCTACAAGCTGGAGATATATACTGTAATTCACAGGTAACTGGAGGTAGCGTGCCTGTAATCTAAGTCTTAAATAAAAGAGTGCCTCAATGACAGAGGGGTATTTCATGACTAATGGATGAGGTGGTTTAAGGTATATTTCACTTGCGTCTCAGAGAGCATGCCATATTTTTGAGAGCACGGACTAATGCTACCATCTCTTTGGATGTCACATCCATCCCAGACGGCAAGAGGCCCAGCAGAGTCAATCAGGACTTGATCCTGATGCACACTCAGCCCAGACAGGATCCAGAAGCACAAGAGGAGCACAGCACACCACCAACACTCACTGACGCTGGCCCAATAATTCCTGAGCATCCTGGCTCCCATCTCTAAAAAACAGACAGTAAATAATATTTAGAAAGAAGACCCTAAAGTCAGCATGTGACATTAAAGAGTTCAGTTTTCTAATAAAATCTTGAGATGCAGCACCAATAATGTAACACAGACCTTCTTCTAGCCCTCTCCTTGCTTACATCACAGCATCTTAACTTCTTGAAAATATATGTTTGTCTGGACTCACATCCACCCTTCCCCAAACACATATATTGTAAACCCACCATGAAAATCACCTTGAAACATGGACTGACAGTTTAATAACATTTAAGGTGATGTAGCTTTCAAGCACCAGGACCCAGGTCAGAGACAGCAGCAGAGAAAGGAACAAATGACAACAACGAGTCAATACTGCCTTGGGGGATCTTTTTAAGAATATAAGGCTGTATACATGCAATATACGCATAATGCCTTTGTCTAACTCAGGGGATCTTTTTAAGAATATAAGGTTGTATACATGCAATATATGCATAATGCCTTTGTCTAACTCAATGGTATTGTAAACAAGTACATATGCCATAAGGGAAAGTCACCAATGCGAACCCACATTGTGCACAGAAACCTATTCTGCTTTATGTGCACAAATCCCAGTGCAAAGGCAGATGGAGAGGCCAGTTGTGTTAAGCCCAGGTGATTATGTCACCAGGTTTGGTGTTTTGTTTCTCATTTTCTTTACCAGCAAACTGTCCATTAACTTTTCTGAGAGCAGAAAGCAAAAGGAGAGGAATTCGTGAAGTCAGTGGTCCATATGGCTGGTAGTGAGTTAATCTGCATCTAAGCAGCAGGTAGTATGAGCCAGGCTGTCTGTTGGGGTTGTTAGTAACCTAGGGGCAGATCATGGAACAGCAGGGAAGAGGATAAACTCAGCCTACAAATACAGTCAGGAATGTGGCAGGAAATTATTTTTGAAAACATACTCTGAAGCATAATAGCAACAATCAGACAGTCAGACCGTGTGTATGAAATCTATCCGGACCCAGGGCACATAACAGGCATGCACACAAGCATGCGAAAAAACAGATTGGACATGTATATACACATATATGCATGTGTCCATATGTATATTAAAAAATATACACCATTCAGTAAAAAGTACATGTGCATCAGAGTATATCTAGACAAACATTACTTTCCCCTACTACTCCAAGCAAAACAAGAATAAATTATTTGCTTATGCTTCATGTAAACCATCTGCCAAATAGTTTCATAAAATTATTAATTATGCCAAAGAACAGAAGGTAAAAAGCAGAAACCAAGAAGTTCAGGTAACAAGAGAAATTTTTTTAAAGTGAAAAAATAATGAGGAAACAAACCACAGACCATAAGAACAGCACCGGAGAAAGCCTTTGCACCCCCAATACAGGCTGTGGCACTGGGCAGTGAGTAACATGACAGATAGCCAGGAACCAGGTGGCACAGAAGGACACAACCTAAGACAACCTGAAGCTGATTTGTAGGGTAGCCCAAAATAAGAAGCAAATCTAATTTCATTTTCTAATTTAATTTTGAAATGTCACTCAAAAAGAATTTTGATATTTTACATTTTTTCCCCATTCAAAACCATGACCAATTGTCTGGGCCAGAACATTTTGTTGTAGTCATCTTTTCTAACTCATCACTGGCAAAACCCTGGATAACATTAACCCTCCAGGTATCATCACCTTTAGAATGAGAGGCAGCAAACATCGGACAAGTTAAGCAACACGTAACCACACAGCTGAATAATCTGCCCTTATTTTCAGGAGAAGGAGTGAAAGTTAAATCAACTAATCTTTATGAATACGTAGATGCATCAGTATCTACAATGGATCATTTAGCTCTAAACCCTGTCTTATTTTGCAGCCAGTAGAAGATAGCCAGGAAAGAATGCAAGATCAGGGCGATATTCCAGCAATATAACTTTCTGGTCATGAAGAATTTGCAGCTCAGGAACTTCTGGAAGCATTGCTTTTTTATTTAGTACTAGCAATTAGTGCATTAGTAGGACTTCTATGTCAGCCTCAGCAAAGAACAGTCCTCTTTACTGACCATAACAAATTGCATGACAATTTAACACAGAGGGAGATACTTGAATCTTCCCATCACAAGTGAGAGCTATTCTTCCCTGAACTTAAGCACCAGAACAAATCAAACATGACAGATGTCATTTGTATTACATATTAGTGCACTACAGGAAAGCCAGACCCACTAGTAATGCATGCTTTATAAAACCTCGGGCAAGGACTGCATAGTTAATAGGAAAGGCAGGAAGCAATATAGGAAATATTTTCATCCAATGATTCCAATCTTCTGTGCAGCCTCTTGGAAATACAGAATTTTTCTGCAAGTGGCAAAATTTTGAAAGCTGGGTGCAAAAGAAGGCTGCTCTTTCAGATAGAAAAAGTAGGGTCACCTTATCTACGGGGTACCTGACCCTTGAAAATAGATGCTTCTGCCTCATGTGAGCACTAAAACAATGTTCAGGTCCACACAAAGTCAGGCAGCAGGGAAGATTTGTCATAAATAACATTCCTTGGGATTAATGCCTATCCCCAAAGTTGCATGATGACAGCAAAAAGGGAGAAAGAAGAGCATCCCTTGAGAATACAGATGGGCTCTGAAAGCCAAATCTTAAGAGGAAAACAGGCCAACCAAAGTGTGAAATAATCTCAGAGAGTTTCTCCCATGAGAGACCTGCAGTTAGGAATTGATTGTATTTTACTTCCAGCAAATAGGAGGAACAGAAAGTCAGCGGCTGGTGAGATGCTGTATCTGGCTACCAAGTTTCCGAGGTGCTTGTCCTAGCACAGAAAGACCTTGTTGGGCATTGTACTGCCTCTCAGTCATCTCTCCTTTCTTAAGAGGGGAAGTTCTGCCTAGTGGGAAAGAATCTGATCACAGGTATTCTAGTAAAAAGCAAGAGGAGAAATCAGTCTTTAGCGGATGAAAGGCGCAGATGTGAGGTCTGCATCCCTTAAACCCCAGGAACTACAGGGCATTGCTGTGCCCTTCACTGCCACAGGGCTGCACGCATTGCCAGCCCTGTCCCAAACACCAGTGGCACAAGTGATGCAAGCCTCACGAGTGGAGTATGGCAGTAGCTAATTAGCACAGTCACACACTCTCTGAGCTGAAGGTGAACAAATCTTTTTCCTCATCCTTAACCACCCAACTCCACCTTAGTCACACAGATAACTTGCCTCCAAAAGACCATGTGTTAAATCTCATTTGATTTTTAAGCTGCATGGGGGACTGAAAGCAAATAAATTGGTACTGAACATTCTTTTCCTCCTAAGGGCTTTCCCTTAGTCATAGAATCATAGAATCATTTAGGTTGGAAAAGACCCTTGGGATCATCGACTCCAACCATCTACCCTACTCTACAAAGTTCTCCCCTACACCATATCCCCCA
>JAOQGH010000051.1:13002466-13178320 GCA_025769975.1 Gallinago jamesoni | reverse complement strand
TGCCCCAAGCCTGTAGCGGTGCATGGGGTTATTGTGGCCCAAGTGCAGGACCTGGCACTTGGCCTTGTTGAAGCTCACACCGCTGATGTTGCCCCAATGATCTAACCCATCTAAGTCTCTCTGTAGAGCTTTCCTATCCTCATGTGAATCAACACTCCTGCTTAACTTGGTGTCATCTGCAAACTTGCTGATGATACAGCCTATGTCCTTATCAAGATCATCAATAAAGATATTAAAGAGAAACTGGCTGCCAGCTGGATTTAAATCCATTGATTTAAATCCTCTTTGGGACCTTCCAGCCAGCCAGTGCTTGATCCAGCAGATCGTATGCTCATCCAGGCCGTGTGCAGCCAGTTTTTCCACAAGAATTCCAACGGGGGACAGTATTGAATGCTTTTCGAAAGTACAGGTATACAATATCCACAGCCTTTCCCTCATCCAATAATTGGCTCATCAAGTCCTTAAGCTTTTCTCACGTTCTTCAGTTTCAGATGTCCTACACAGATCTGTGCATTAATTCAACCTCTGCAGCTTGCTACGTTTAATTTGTACAATCTTTCTCCAGCTCAGTCCTAGACCTGTGGAGGGATTTCAAAGATGCCAGCTCTCACAGATCACAAATACCGGTGATATTTGTCTTCAATTCAATGCAAGATTTCTTGTACTTTAGCTCATGTACGAGAAAATTCCTTCCCTCCTGTTGCACTTGCTCCTCTCCTTTAGCCCTCATTAATACACATCAAACCATTTCTCTCCACTGAGATCCACTTCCTTTGGGTCAGTAAGGCAGAGAAAAAGGAGAAGCAGCTTTTCAGAGGGCTGGCTGCAACCCTTTGTGCCAGTCCTGGTATCAGTCAGGCATGCAGAGGCAGTGTGGGGGCAGAGCTTGACCTTGTAGGTAAATGATATTGTCAGGTATCTCAGCCAAGCAGCTGGCACTACCCAAGTTGCCCAAAGGGAGACAAGGTTGAGATGCCTGACACTTCCATACTGACTGCACAGTCACCCCATCACTGTGATGGGGTGAAAGTGCTTTGCACTGCTCAATTATTTAAAGAACAAATAGAAAACTGTCGTGTTAATGGGGAGGTTTTGTGTGTGCTAATTATAGCGCACAAAACCCCATTGTCTGTGTCCAAGGCTGGGTCACACTCTGTTGTTACAAAGCTTTTGTAACTCTACTAATACCTTTAATATAAGCTCCTATTAATTGTATATTCAACTTAATTCCTAAACTCAGTGCCACTGGATTGCACTAGCCAGGCAGCTGACTGTAATTACAGTGTGCTTATAGTGTGCTTAACCCGCATTTATAAAGCACGTTAATTCTCATGATTCTGTTTTAATTTGGTGCAGGATTGACAGCCTTTTGATTTTGCTCCACAGATCAGATCTAGCACGAGCAGCAGCCAGGTAAACACACCGAGCCGTCCAGCTAACGTGCCTCTCTTGCTCTGGAAGGAGGTGACACAGTGCTTCATCCTCCCTTGTGTAACTGGAACTATGCTATCGCTCCAACTCTTTGCAAGCTGTCTTTTTTCCTACACATACAGGCTCATTAGAATTTTTTATTGCCAAAACAGCTACCTTGTTAGAAGGCATAAACAGGAGTCCATGGCAAACAGGAGTTCCTATGATTGCCAACAGCCACTAAGGGATCTACAGCCTTCAAAACAGAGTTTCCCCACCCACGAAGTCCCACAGTTCTAGGCCACCATGCAATATTTCAGCAATCGTAGAAACTAGATGAAGTATTTCCTCAGCTGTTTTAGAAGAGTTTGGGGCTGTATCTAGAGAGGACTGTAGATCAAGGGAAACAACACTTTGCCTATTTGCATTTTTGCCTATACCGAAAACCTCAGAGGACTGATAAAATCCAGCATGTTGCATAAATCTGGAGAGAAGCCAATACCTCATTTAGCCAGTTGCCTGTCAGCCTGTATGAATTGCCATTTCTGAATGACTTAAGAGCACTGAGGCATACAGGCCTTTCTGGTGCTACTGCCCCAAGTTATAATAGGATCAGGGTGCGCACTACTTATGTGCTGCAGAGGACAGGATGAGGGTGGACAGAGGACTGAGAAGTGTTGAAGCTTTAAGGATGACAATTGTGGCTTGGCTGTATCCAGCACCATCTCCTCTTCTCTGACACTCCAATGAGCAGTAGCTCCTGCCTACAGCATTCTCCTGGTTAACAAGTTATCTTTGCGGCAGGTCCTGTTTTACCTTCCCTGCCTTCTCTTGGTGGTTCAGGAAATAATAAATAGCAACGACAGAATGTCCTGTGGGAGACTCAAGAAAGACCAGTGATCTGGATACCATGAAAGAGGAAGAAAATAATTTCTTGTTTTCTCTGAGAAAAATTTAAAGAAGATATCAAATAGGCAAAAGATTGCTGAAAGGGAATTTGTTTTATGTCCAACAAGTGTAGAACATGATGCAATAGACTTAAATTGCTACAACCATGGTTTAAGTTAAACACCAAGAAAAGTCTCCACAGGTAAGAACAGTGTTGTATCAGAACTGGTTGGCAAGGGATATTCTAAACTTCTCTTTTTTAAGAGCTGGCAAACAGCCATCAAGCTTAGGTACAGAGCAGCTCATTTTAGGGCATGACGACAGGCCTAAATGACTTCCCAGTAGAGCCATCTATGTTTCTATACACATTTCTATGATTTTTTTAGCCTTTATAATACCTTTTGTGTGTGTGAGTGACTATTTCCCTCGTTATTCTTTCCTTTGGCAAAATGGTTTTAAACGGCCACATATGCTCTTATTATACAACTTAATGCCGATAGCCAATCTTTCTCACTCATGTTTTCCCTCTTGAAAAAGATGTAAACAAAAAACCCTCTACTAGTAGTAGTAGTACCTCTACTAGTAACCCTACTAGTTATTCATGTAACTACACTGATAAATATTTCCAATCAGTATGTTTTTTGAAATAAAATTTATGCACAAAATGTTAGCTTCCAAAAAGTTGTTTTTTTTTTCTAAAGGATAGGTTTTCAATGAAAGCCTCGTCATTTTAGAAGACAGTTTTTAGCAAAATGGACCTAATCTTTGACTTTTCACAAGACTAAAGTAACTTCCTAACTTGAAGTAACGATTGCAATGTTTCTTTTAATGTTCCTTTTGCCATTTCCTGCTTAAACTCCCCATTAATATATTTTGATTTCTTTACCTTTAAAAGATTATTATGTATTTTTCAGAAAACAAAGGCAAACAAAAATATATGGTCTGAAAGTGTTTATACTGTATACTAGGCCACTGCCCACATGTTTAAGCGCATGCACCAGCAATAACATCTCAACTTTACAAATTCAGAACCTTCTTAATCTCTGTTTAACGAAACCCAAACAGGGAAGCCCTCTGTCCCCAAATGCTGCTCTGCCTTTATCCCAACAGGCGGGCTCCAGGCTCCTCTGTAGATGTGATTATTGCTGTCCAATTCTTTGCCTTTCTCTCAGGGCCATTTCCTTTATACAGGATGACTCATTAGCCTCCATCCCCGGCAGGGAGCTGACATCCAATTAACTAGCTGACAGTCCTCTAGTGGCTCCCACTCCTCCTCTAAGGCTCTGTTTACAAACACAGGCTGTTGCGCCCATAAGGGAGGGGAAGTTGAAAGTCCCCCTGCCAGGCCAGTTTGTTCAAAATCTTCAGAGCTCTTTAAACAATACCTTTGTAGGGTAAAGATTGGACATATTGCTTGCAGCAGGATGCGTTTGGCGGGAAAGGGAGCAGCAGTTGGGATCAAAATAAGAGCGTCATGACACAGATCTGGATTTTGGCTGGAAGGAAAAGGAAAAAGGAAAAGGAAATCAGAAGATGGGGGAAATATTGTTGAATTCTGAATGGGAACACACCTAAGGAGTTAATCCATAGTGATGTAAAGCTCTCTCAGACTAAGAAATAGGATTTTGAGTATAAAATTACAGGTATAGTAACATTCATGCAACGTATGCACAAGGAGACAAGTCACTTTATTTACTGACATGTCAAGGCCCCACATTAGATTTCTTCCCTTTTGACCTACTTCAGAGGAAATAAGGTGCTCAGAAAACTATGATCACTGATACTTGATTTCCATTTGGCACCAGCTAAACCAAACCACTGTTCCTACTCAGATACAGTCTGGCCTGTATATGTATAACTTCAAAATAAAGTCTGAAAAGCTCCTCCTAACTTGGCAGCTGGGACATCTCCCTGGCAGCAAGTCTGAAATTGGACTTCAAATTCACACATACCTGAGTATTTGTGGGATTTCTGGGTCATGATCTAAATCCTAATCTTCACCCCCAGAGCCTTGAGTTAGGTACAAAACCACTGTTTGATCCAGATGCTTTCAAATCTGAGCTCAGTTCCCTTGAATTTTCATGAGCATGGTCTCATCTTTTGAAATAGCCTGCACTTGCTACAAAACAAAGCAGTGTCTGGTTTTTGCAGTGAGGAATGCTGACACTGCCTTGAGAAGGTTGCCACTGTACCTTATCGCTTTGCTGGATAAAGAACAGAGTGGATATGGATCTGGAGAGAAACACTGAAGCACCAAATCCCAGTTCTTACTGTCTCCAAAGCTGCTTTGCACCATGCAGACAAGCTAATAGAGTGTTATGCTGGGTTTAAGTCCTGCTTCCTTCAGATCTCTCCCTCCCTATCACTGTATAGTGATACAAATGAGAATTTATTGATAATTTAAACCTAAACATTTAGTCTCAGTTCTTTGTCTAATGTATATATCAGAACAGAGATGCTGACATAGAGATCTCAATAAGAAAAAAGTATTCCTGTTTGGTTACAACAGCAGGCAAAGCTTCCAGTCAGAGAAGGAAAATAAAACGCAAGGCTTTGGTCAGAAATCCACTGTAAGAGCAGATTTAATATCCTGCGAATTTATCCCTCCACTTCCTCTAGATGCCTGTTAACTATAGACTAACATCTCTATATCATGAACTGTAATACCAATTACATCAGTGCTTCCAGCCTGCAGCAGTGCAGTCACCCAGGGGAGCTCAAACCACCTTCAGCAGCAGCATGAGGTCTCACAGGGGCCTTTCACATTCTGGCCCCCAACTCAGCTGCAGCATCTGCTCACAAGAGGTAATAAGAAATAGCAGAGCGACAGGTACTTAACCCCAAAAGTCATTCCTGCTCTAAGCAGCTACCCATAGCTTATACACAGCCTCTGCTAAGAAAAGCTATTGCTATATCTGGGTGAATTATATTCCAAACTGTTGTGTAAAGATTGACTCTACCCACTAATTAACTGTTCTACCTTATTACATTATAGGAGCAACAATGATAATTGTCATCTGCATCGTGGTATGGCACCAGAGCCGAGAGTCAGCCAGCACAGCAGCACATGACAGAACCTGAGCCATGTCGCTCTGTCCCAGGCCTGAGGCTGTGCTCCAGCTGCAGCCTGGTCATAGAAAAGTTAAGGGTCCTTTTCAAATTTAGATGCTGACCCAGGCAAGTTATGAAAACCTCCAGGAAGGGCGATTCCACCCCCTCTCTAGCTTATGACATTTTGAGTTTGTGTTTTTTCTGTCCCACATATCTAATTGGAATGTGACTTGTTCCAGCTTTTGACTACTCCTCATCCTTTCACTGTGCATGTCTGAGAAGAGTTGGCCTCTCTCTCCTCTCTATATTCCCCCGTGGCAGGGAAGGTTGCCATCAGATTCCCTTAGCCCTCTTCTCCAAGCTGAGCAAACCCAGCTCCCTCACACTCAGGTGCTCCAGCTTCCTGACCAGCTCAGTGGCCTTCTTGCTAGATTCTCCAGTTTTGTCCACACCTTTCTCGTGCTGTGAAGACCAAAACTAGATTCAGCACTTCAAATGCAGCTTCACCAGTGCCTAGTACAGGTCACTAACCATCTCCCACGGCCTGCTGACAGTGGCCTTTTGCTTCATCTAGATAGTCATAAAATAACCTGTTTGTCAGCTATGTCAAATCATTCATCCCTGGAGTTCTTTCTGCTGCCTGTTATCAAAATTGCTATGTTTCCACGCTCAGCATTTCTAGTTAAGCAAACTATAAGAACTCTAAAATTGTTTTAAAAGTCAGACAGCAATAAGGCCACTCTTCCTGGAAACCATGTACACCTATGAAAAAAAAAAATAGCCTTTAACTACACTGCTTTGAATCTTGTGGCATAGCCCAATTCAGTTGTGAAAGACCAACAGATGGACAGAAAGAGACACCCTCCTCCCCCATTTAGCTGGTATCATTTCCCATTAAATACTCTCCTGTGTCCAGACTATGCATGCTGACCACTCAATGCAGACAGAATTGCAAACCACCTTGATGAACTTCCTAACAAGTTCTCTGCGTCTCTCTCCGTCTTCCTCTACCAGTCACACTCAATCTCTTAAGTTTTCCTCTAATTAATTCCACATTAAGCACTGAAAATCTGCAGGGTCCTCTCAGACATCCCTTGTCCCTTTCCGTATGGACCCTCCGGGTCCCCAGTGGTAAGCCCACTGGTAAAAAGCTGACATCTGTGCAGCAGCTCACAGGCTGCAATTTCAGGTATAGCATGTGTTGCACCTTGAACTACCGTCTCATTTCAGACCCCACCATTGAGACCAATTAAGTAGAGAGCATGCAAGGAGCCGACCGAGTGTCACGTGCTGACTATAACCACAAGGACTTAGAGGCCACAAATCTGTTATTACCATGCTGTTCCTGACAGCAGCATGCTGCCTCCTAACAAAAAGAATAGATTAGGATCAATCAAGTTCCCCTCTGGCTTGTCAGTGGGACTTTGGACCACACCTTCCACCCAAAATTTTCCTCTTGTCCTGCTTCTGAACACCTAGCCAGCTTCAGGCTAACAAGGTGGCTATGAGTCAAGCATGAGCTGAACCATATGTTCATAATTAGTTAACTTCTTGCTTTGTCGCTAGAGGCACTATCAATAAATCAGCAACAGCCTGTAGTGGCCTTAGGAGATGCAACGAGCCACCCCCAGCCAGCACAGAGCCCTCCCCTCCACACGGGCGACCCCGTATTTCATTCCAGCTGCCGCATTGTGCGGTAAATTAACTTTATCCTCAATTTAAAAAGCCAGCATGAAATCAAAAGAGACTCAAGAAAAAGAATAAAGAGAAAGAAAGAGAGAAGAGGAAGGGGTGGGAGGAGAGGGAAAAATCCTAGCAAGTCAACTCAAAAAAAAAAGTCTGGTGAGTGACAATCTACAAGGATGACCCCACTTAACCCTTTGCAGCAAGGTTGGTTGTTGGCAGCATGTTAATTTTCAAAGCCATTCTGCCTTATTCCCCAGTGCTGTGGTGGAAGGTTTCTTGTTACTTGCTGAAGGGGGGACCCAGTGATATAACTGTTTTTAAACCAGTCAAACATACTGTTAAGTAACAGCCTAGTTAGTGGGTAAAGCGGAGCAAGAGCCAGCTGCGCCAGGGCGATACAGACTGGCTGGAAACACTCTCGAGGTGAGTGAGCTGCCCATCGTGTTGCGTTCAGCTGCGTACTTGAGCAAACAGTGACATGACTGGCTATAGCCTGAAAACAATTCAATCTCTAGCAGAGTACACGGCAGTCATCTGCGGTAGCTGCTCCGCTCCGAACCTCAGGAACATACCCATTTCAGGGTTTCTTTTGGTGTGTGGTGGGTTTGGGGTGGCTTTGTTTTGTGGGGTTTTTTTAATACATTAGTGAAGAGAGCAAGTTATAATAGGTCCTGTGATGGTCCAGACCTGTGACACTACAAAAAAATCCTGTGGTTTCAGTTTGTTGATACCAGACTGAGATTAGGTATTCTCCCTGATTTGGGAAAGCACAGGGCAGTATTCCCACTGCCTGGGATTAAGCCAGACTCGCTACAGGCAATGGAGAGTGCTAGAGACTTCTAGAAAGTCATCTACAACACCCGAATCCAGAGCCTGCCTATCCTAAGGTCCTTGTACCTCCATGGACTATGGAGTTAGTCAGGCAACTTGAGTATCACCCACAACTAACTGCTAGGGCGATCACCCCTTCTGCCTGGAGGTTTAACTGCAACAACGCCTGTGCTCGCAGTGCTCCCATTGGCAACATTTCTTGAGTTACAGGTGCACTTGGAAGGGTTGTTGCTGTAGGTGGAGTAAGTGCTATTGTCCTCCCAGGGCTGATGGAGCGTGTGAAGACACAACTGTGAAAGAATCCCTTTCCCTTCTTTCTGCTCTTTTCACATCAGCCCCTGGCTGCTCTTGCTAGCAGGCTTCTCTCTTCTTTTCAGTCTACTCTCCACTACCAAGGAGTAACTTTGCCACCTCCTCCTCTGCAACGGAGCTGCTCACATTTGTCTGTTCATTTCTCTACTGGGTATGCGCACACACAAACCCTAGGAAATCAAAGCATCCCTGAGGGGCAACTGAGGTTCAGACAAACCCCACAGAAGTCTGTGTGCAAGATGTGATGACAAATCCAGCCTGCACTTGTGAAAGGTCTTTGAAATACTCAACTCCAAAACTACCTTTTCAGGATTTGGGAGTGCTCCAAGCCACAAAGCCACAGGTATAACTCAAGCCTCCTGCAGATGATGTAGAGAAAGGAATTAAAGCCTTTTATAGCAAAAAATAAGAATAATTTCATATGATGAACTCCATTCAGGAAGGGACATCTCCACCCTGCTCAGTTTGACCAACAGCTCAGCAGGTACATCAGGGTTAACATGGACAAATGACCCTATTAATACAACAGCTGTATATGGGCACTATTAACACATTCACAAAGAAAGCATAATCACTAATCACAGACCCTAAGGAAAAGATGTTTAAATGGACACTGAGATCCCAATATAAATGAACAAAAACCTATCAGTCTATTCCTTCATTTTTCCAATGCCATTTGTAACTAAACTGTTAGATGAAGCCTTTAATAGTAACTGCTAGAAGCTGCAGAAGACAGTGCTGTGAAATGCAGAAATGGACTTTCATGAAGTTGTTTTTCAGAAACATGACTGAAAAGAAGTTGCTAAGTCTTTAATCATTATCAAATCATACACTTTAGAAACTCATTTTAGAAATCAAACCTGCAGAATCTGAGTGCATAGCTTTGTGCCACCTCCATGATAGGCTGCTTTTCTATAATAGAGATATTCCAGAATATTAAAGTTTCTTAAGGCTCGAGTTTCTTGAACTATATATACAACATTTTCTAAGAATGTCACCTTAAAAGATCTCATAGATGCAAAAGAAACCAACCAAAACCCATCCCTTTAAAATTGGAACTTTGTTAAATCTAACAAGAAGAATCAAAGATGTAAAAAAATATAACTAATCATTCTACAGGTTGTTTGAAGACTCAGGAAGTATGATTTATGCTTTTTTAAGTCTTTACACAGACAATACTGATTTTAGTATCAAAAATAAGCTCTTTTCATTTTTGATTCAAAAAACAGGCTGACAATAACATTCCTCCAGCGAGGGCAGATAGACAGATTTATGTCATTAGACAAAATTAACCTATTCTTTTGGATTTGTAAAATGTGTTGAAATAATATAAGGTATGGGGAGGAATTAAAAAAAAAAAAAAAAGCACACCAAAAAAACCCCACACCAAAAAACTACAGACCTGGACTTATTTAGGGAAATAATCTGGTCAATAACTGTGCTCAGTGAATAAGTAGAAGAAAATTTCTTGCTGCTCCCAGGATGTCCCAAAAACAAACTACCCTTTCTCCCAGCTTTAGTATTTGGGAATATCAGGATTTTCTTACACAGTGCCATCTGAGATAGAAAGAGAGCAGAGCCTTATGCCTCTGTATTGCTCAGTTCTCTCACTCAAAACTTAAATTCAATTATAAGAACCTGAGTGAAGGGTCCCTGATTTACTCCGCTGAACAGCCTTCCCGATCTGCAGGGGTGGGACCAGAAGGAGGGATACCAGCAAGCCCTCTAGTGTCCACCTACTGCACACTTCTGTAAAACACACCAACATTCAGGAAGATACAAAACCCAAAACATTTTCAGCAATAGGCTCTCCCTTCAAATTCATGGCACCAAACCACATCTTTGAAAGAATAAAGTTTATAATCATTGTTATTCTTGAAAATAAAAATGCCAGCAATTACAGTGGGTTGTTCCTCAGTAAGAAGATCTAATGTAGTATCCTCATCATCACACATTTGGGGTAAACAAAGGGGTAAGACTGAATTACTGAAGGAGACTTTGCAAGCCAGAAGCCAACCCAGAAACGAGCACTGTAGACCCCTTCAATTTCCCAGTGACGTGTTTTATTCCGCAGGGCCACAGCTCCTTCGTGCCTGACGCACTCAGTGTGCTTGGCCAGACTCTTCCTTGCAGATTTGTATCTCCTGGGCACTGGAGATTACAGACAGGTCTAAGACCTATCACTGAACACAAACTCCCTTGAAATTTAAGGAATCATGAAATAACATCCAACAGTTTGCACTCCAGATTAAAGTAGTTAATTTCAGATGAACCTGCTGCTTTTCAGACCTTTCCACCTCTAAGAGGGAAGTCACTGACCATTGACCTGAGCCAACAAGAGTCCCAACGAACACATCAAGAGGCTGCTGAGCTTCAGTGCTTGCCCTGGATGACTGAGCAGCCACTGGGGGTTCTGTGAAAGGCAACAGATCTCATTTCTGTCTTACTAGAGAGAGAGACAAGAAAGTTGAAGCTGAACCCATGGGAGCTTCTGGGCAGCTCGATAGCTGCTAAGTCTCTGTTCCTTCCAGTCATATCAGCAGCATAAGACATAAGAACCTTGAGCCAAGAGGAAAATGTCTCCTCTCCAAAGTCTGCTCTGTTGCAAGAACCTCTTCCTTCTTCCCCTGCTTTACTATTACAGTTGCAATGGAATTGTAAAATTACAGTAAAGCATCGATGAATCCTCTCTCTCATCCAGGGGCAGCTAAAACCCAAAGATTTCTCTTGTTTCTTATTCACTCTGAAGCCTTTTTACACTGCTTTGGCACAGCACAAGGCTGCCAAGTGGATGCAAACCTCCCCCCCCACACTGCCCCTTTCACCTCCAGGATAGCATAAAGTATAACTGGACAACAAAAAATCCTGTTTGCAGTTATTCTCCACTGCAGATCATTGCTGCAAGGGAACCTGTGCTGTCATTGAAGTGTGTAAACTTTTGCTTAAAATTAAATTTCAGCAAAAATTCAGGGGAGAAAACAACTCTGATGTGTTTTGAATGGAATTCTTCTTTTAAAAGGCTTTGGGATTTGGAAGACATTTACTCTTTTAATCCATTATATCAAAATCATTGACAAAATCACAATGAAACATTTTGTTCCTTCCTAAAAACAAAAACCAAAGAGGGGGGGAAAAAAATCTCTCACAGAGAATTAAAAAGCATTCAGGTTTCATTCCAACGAGCTGGGCGTCAGGACCTCAGCATTCTTCGAGAAAAGAGATTATTGTCTCCAGCCAGCTCTGGTGTAAGCCTGTAAAATCCTCTGCCAATCTTTTAGATGAATTACCAGCCAACTAATTCCTTTTCATCACCAGTTCATCGAACACTACCTGCATGGACTAGGAGCTGGAAATTTTATGTATACAGACAGAGCTGTTCTACTAGAATATCTCCCTAGTGACTTACTGTTTTAACTCAGCCTTTGAATAGCATACACAAAAACCCTGACATCTTTCTCAGCTCGTGACAACAACATCCTTCACCTTCTGACCCCTGACACATTTCCACACATCCTAGGATTTTTCTTTCATTATTGATTAGAGAAGGCAATGCCATACTGTTCTGTAATGAAGAGATGCCCTCACATATATTTACTCAGATCAGAGATCTCTGCCAAACCTCCCAACTGCCAGCCAAGAATGGAAAGTGCCCAGCTCTACACCCAAGGAGAGATGGAGGGGAGCCAGACTGCCAGCTCCTGAGCACCAGCCAAGAGGAAAAGCACTATTAAATAGGTGAAGCCTAGTACATAGGTATTGGCAGCACGGTGCATGCTGGAGGAGCTCACAGGCCAGGTTAAGAACCAGGCAGATGTAAGCATCAGTGGCTGATTAGACACGGGGCCTCATTCAGCTCCGCATCTGGTCCCATGAAAATTCATCCTAATTTGGATGAAATTCCTAAGTTAAGTTTTTCTGGCAGGTCTCCCTGCAAAATAGTTTGACTTCAATAGAAAACACCATGGAGAAAAACATGGCTTTTCAGCACACTGCTCTTTCTCTTGTAGACACAGCAATTTCCCTTGAGCCATGATGGTCAACACTCATAATAACATAGTCAAGACTGTTTCTATCATCTGTTATTTAACCATGGAACTACCTCAGAGCATTTGTTTACACTGCAGAATAACTTTTCTGTGATGAAGAGATTACTTAGCTGCAGCAGAACAACTCAGTTCAGTGGTAACCTCTGGACAGAGGACCATCAACACAGAATTAGTGAGCCGCTGACACCAGACCAAGAACAGTCTTTGGCTCCAAAACTACATCAAGGTTTAGGTTAAAACCCCCATCCAATTAGCCCCCACAATGCAGGAAAAGCTTTCTGTTCACAATTAATATTACTCTTGTGGAGCCTATTGGTCACAGCCAAGAACAAAGGGATTCACTTTGCCAGGGGCTACACGGGTACATTTCTGATTACAGGAAAGTAAAACCTAAGCAGACACACCACTCCTCACTGATAGATGAGGAATGGAAACACAAAGATGGAGAGACTGACTGGGGTCTATGCAGTAAATGGGTGACGTTCTGAGGTTTCAGACCTCATGTTTAAGTGCTGCTATAAAACTATATTACATCAGACCCAGAAAGGGAATATATTTCTCTCTCATACAACAATTAGATTGGCATCAGTAACAGATTCCCATCCGTAGTTTTCAGGAGAACCCATCAAGCTTATCAAAAGCCAGACCTGAGATCAGTATCTCTTTAGGACCTCGTCTTTTTATGATACAATTCAAATCACTCAAAAGGAAAGGGCAAGACATAGGCAACGCACAATGACCAGGATGCATTCTGAGATAACATGCCCATAAGAACTAAACCAGTGGAATAAGTGTCCTCTTCACACAGAAGATCAATAAACTCAGTACAATTAATGAAAATATTCAAAAGAAAACTCCAGAATGATAAAAAGCGTTATTCTATTTATTTTAACACAATGCTGTCAGCTCAATGACACTGTGTAGTAGTGAATTCTCTAAACATACTCTGTGCTAAAGAAAAACAGCACTTTTTCCATTTCAGCAGATGATTCCTCACTCCTGTATCTGGGTGTAATGAAATGCAATCTAGAGAGCTGGGAAAAAACAGTCACCCACACTGATGAAAGACAAGGTCTATCTACAAGAGGTGCGTTAAGGGTTTCACAAATGGTGAGGAATATAGGAAAAATATTACACAAACCCATTATAGACTGTTATTTATAAGCACATCAAAATGGCAAGCACACAGGACGAAAAAGCTCAAGTCCAAAAATGGCACAAGAGCCACAAATCTCTATCAATAAGATTAGATTACACATTAGTCAAGTAGTAAGAAGCAGTACCAGTGCCACATGGGAATGCACTAGGGGGCTGGCACTGAAGTCTTACTAACCAAGAGCCTAAATAAAGCAGGAAATGGGACAAGACAACCCGAAAGTCCCTTCTAGTCTTATATCTTAATGACTAGTTATCTCTGCTTTAATAGATCTCTCTTCAAAGCAGGAATGTTCAGTCCCTTGTGAAACAAGTTACATCCACAAGAGAGAACCAAGATCAGCTGTTAACAGAACAGGGACAATGACAGATGCGTGAGCATTTGCACACACAACACATGGTACACATACATGCCAAATGATATTGAAACATACTCCTTACATATTTCACCTGTAAGGATATTCAGTACATAAAAGGATCACTACTTATGCATAAAAACTTTAACTTTTTCAGGTAAGCTAAAGCATGGCTGCAAATCTACAGAACTCCATTTTTACATGAAAATGTGACTGTAATGTGATTTTCCAGTTCAAAATTAATCAAGTCCAATAAAGAATAAAATTTTTAGTGATTATGAGACAATGAGCTCCTTGCATAGTTACTACCCAGAGAACATATGTGGTAGATGACTACAAATCTGGAGAAATATAACTTCTCAGCACCTTAAGACAATTTCTAAAAGTATACAAATAATTTCAAAGTAATTAAAAATTAACTGAATGGGATAAATATTCATTTGGATTTTCATTATTTAATTTGAGCCTACATAATACCACACACATACAAATCCATCAGATAATATCCATTACTCAAACTAAGTTTTTCAATCACTATAAAACTTACCCTTTTCTATACTGTTGCTAAAATGCAACTTCCTTGGAAAAAACAACCCTTTTCTGAACACAGACAATTAATCACTAGCAATATGAAATTCCCTTTTAGGGATCTGTCAGGGATAAAACTCATCCAGTGTGTACCAGAAAACACAGAAACAAACTCACATACACCTAAACATACCACAGAGCTTCATTTCAAACCAGAAGACAGGACTGAAGCCACCACAAGAATTGTGTCCAGGTAGGACGGCCTGTATCTATCGACTAACCACTCTTGCTGTAAGAAACTGCAGATAAACCTGGAAAGGTCTGTTACAACTTTTCCATCCTTAAGTCATCTTTTCAATTTGTTTGCTCCAAAATACTTATGAAACTCACGAGTACTACACAGCATCAGCACAAGAGAGCTGGAGCCCAACAGCACTAAAAACTCACTTCGACTAACTCCATTTTACTGCAAATGAAGTCCACAGGTGTATTTATTGCCAGCTGACAATGATTTCAAAACTAGGAACTGGTGTGAGAGACTAATGGAAAAGGTAAACATTACTCTAAAATGTATCAGGAAGAAAAAAAAATCGAGATAAAAGATTTGCCAATGCTTTTCTCTAAAACATTGGTGCATTACACAGCAGACTGAGTAATTTTGGTCATCCATCTGAAAAACAGGTTAAGGTCAGATGGAATATTCTCTGAAATGGGTTCCTGAATTGTTTATGTTTGGGGAAGATTGTAAAAGAACCTGCCTTATGTGACCCAAAAAGCAAAGGAAAAGACGGTATGTGACAGTGTTCTGTAAAGACATGAAGGCTAAGCAATACAGAGGGAGAAGAAGTGTCTAAACTAAAGCAAGATGTTGGCACAAGGACAAAAGGGATTATACCTGCTATGAATACATTCAGACTGGAAACTAGAAAGTGTCTAGCCCTCAGAGCACAGTGTAGCCTCACAGTGGGAATAACGTAAGGAAAATAACCTAATTAGTTTTAAGAGGGAGATTGAAAAGTTCAAGAATGTCTCAACAGCAGGGGACTGGATTTGGGAAGTCCCTTTTAGTCCTGTGTTCCAGAAGGAAGACTTGATCAGAGAACAACCAGAACCTGTATCTGCATGAATTTCCATTCAGAAGCATTTTTGCAAATTAGTCTCAGCAGGTTTAACACAACAAACATCACCAGAGATTCATGCAGGCACCAGATAACTGTGTGTACATGACTACAGGTTGGTATGTGAAATTATTAAGCAAGCTTCTATTTTGCCACTGTTACACTAACTGTTCTTATGAGGGATAAGAAGCTCTGTAGCAGCAATATGGCAGAATAAATGAAGGGGATTCAAGGTGGGTCTGGACATCCATGCAGGTATTGGCATGAAATGTAACACACACTGCAGTAAGTCCAGTAGAGAAATTGAACTATACTATTTGTAAATATTAATATTTTTTTTCTGTGTACCATCTTTTCTGAGAGCCAGTTCATAATAACCCAAACACAATTTTAGGGTCATTTCTAAATAAAAATGAGTTAAACCAGAAAAATCCAAGTTTGTCAGACAGTTTTGTGGGTCTGGGTTTTTTTAATCTGAAGGATTAGCTTCATCACTGCCATTTAAACAAGAAAAATCATTGACATTACAGAAGACATTTTAGGTACAAAGAACACGTGGGAATAAACACACCACAATATGTGTGCGTTCTCAAAACTTTGGAAAAGAGCTGCTATGGCACTCAAAGTGAAATGCAGTCTCCACTGAAGCAATACTGTAGTCTTGATAAATGTTTCATCCCTGAAGTTTATTTCCAATTAAAGAAGTGCATCATTAACTACAACAGCAGTAAAAGTTCTGAGAGAGGCTGCTTCAGATGAACGGAAGAATTACCAGATGGGTTTTGGTTTACACTATACATTGATGTGCAATTGCTACCATGACTTGAAGCTCCTCTATCCCCGCATGTGACACACACGCACAACTCTGCAAAATTAGCTCTTTTTACACCAACAGCACTTGTCTTTCCTTGACAGAAAGTTGCCCAAAGTTATTTCCCTAAATGTACAAGGCTGTCTGATTTGGTGGTACCATCTTTCACTCTTCAGCACAGAAACCACGGTACTGTGACCTGACATAAATTCCTTAAGCTTAGAACACAAAGCACTGCCAAAACCCAAACCAAAATGACACCAGCTGTGCAGAAGCAACAATGGAGAAACCACAGGTTTTCTTCATACCTGCTTTTCACTCCAACAGTCTGCCTATACTCCTCCCACCGCTTCTCTGAGACAAATAACATGCCTGAGCATACAGAACTCTGCCAAAAGGAAGCAGAGACAGAGCCACCAGCATTGTGCCAGGCAAAGAGCCCCATCTAGGAGCAGCTGTGAGCCAGCAGAGCTTCTCCCCACACCCACATCAATACAAAGTGGGAAAGAAACTTTGCCTGCTCATTGTCCCTCCCTAGACGTAGTTCTAGACATTCAACTCTCCTCTCTCTATGGCTGCCCTCAGTCCCCTGAGAGATGAGCTAGGGGGTGACCCAGGGGCAGCCTGGTACCCTCTACACTGGGAACCCCTTCACCCACCAGGCCTTCCCACTGCAGGCTCCTCCGCACCTCCCTCCACCCCACCCAGGGCCGGGCAGGCACCTCCCCAGGATGCCCAGAAGCATCAGCAGAGAGGCCGTGTAGCCGGGAAAGAAACTGCAGGGCTACCCTGGGCCCCAGCAGGAAAGACGGGGACAAACTGCACCCCCACCGCCATTTCCCCCCTGCGGCGGGCGCGAGTTGATGACGTCACAGGGGCTGCTCACCTCCTCCAATAGCCGGGCCCGGCGCTCCCGCGCCTCTGAGGCAGCTCCAAGATGGCCGCTGTCTCGGGCAACCCCGGGCCGAGGCCGCAGCGTCTGGAGGCGCTGCCGGGGCTGCGCGGGTGCCGTGGGGCCTTTTCTCCTCTCACAGGGTTGCTCCGGGCCCTGAGGGCTCCTTCGGCCTGTCCTGGGGTTGCCTGCCTCGCCACCTGGCCCTGCAGAGGCTGTCCGGCCTAGAGCCTCTCCTGATGGGTGCCAGCTGCCTCGGGCTGCGGCCTGTCCCGCCTTTACCGGCCTTTCCTGGGCCCTTCCTCGGCGTGTTCCTCGGCAGGGTAGCAGTCCTTGCCCTGAGTGTATGCTCCGGGGTAAGGGAGCCACCGGTGACACAGCACCCAGGGAAGCACCCTGAGGCAGCCCAGTAAAGGGCGAAGGGACTAAACGGAACCAAGGAGGGGTGTGTGGGGCCTTGGTTCTCCTTAGAAGTGTTTCATAGAGCTTGTGTTTCTTGTAAGTCAAGAGATGCCCCCCCAGCTCCACTCAGGAGAGGGGTTGGCACCTGAAGAGTATGGTTTATCACAGCATATATAAAAACTACTGTGCAGAGCTGGGGTTTAGGAAAGCCAAAGGGTCACCTGATACTGGTTGCAGTGTGGGTTTGGAGCATGAGCCCTTTTTAAACTATTTCTGTTGGGGAAAAAAAAAAAGTGGGAGATGGCAGTGACATAATTTGGCATAGGTGCCAGTTCACCTTGGGCAGTAACCTAAGAAAATATGCCAATAATAAAAGAATGGAAGGCAACTGACCCTCTTGGTTTGCATTGTCCCTGAGCCTTGCTAATGGGGTAACGGCTCGGAGCATCCTCAAGGGGAGAAATTAAAGACCATCCCATATGCCAGCCTGGCCTGCCTCCGGCCCAGCCTCACCCTCGGCTGGCTGCAGGTTGTGTCCGCGGGCAGGTCGGGCTACCTCCCTCAACAGCCCTCCCCAAGGCAGGAGGCAGGATCCTGACTGAACAACTGCTCTGCTATTAGCTCCATTCCCACCATCCCCTATACTACTCAGAGACAGACCCTCAGCACAGAGTTTTTTGTTTTGATTGCTTTTTTCCTGGGGAAAAACTCAAGCTTATCCATGGATTTTAACTGGCATGGAAATATGATGTGAATTAGAGGTGACTGTATGCAGACAATCCCTGTCTTTCACACGCCTGTGTATGGCTTTTCTAACATTTACCCTGCAAATCTTCTATCACTGTCAACAGCATTTATATCCTGGGATCTTCTGGAAGCCTGGGGCTTGACAGAAAACTAATTCCCAATCTAGTGAGGCATTTGCAGGACCTTGTCATTACAGACTATATTGTTCTGAAATCTATACTTTCTTCCTCAAAACTGTTCACAGAAGTGCCCTGAATCATATTTGCTTCTACACACCCCTGGGAAGCTGTGAAAAACCCACTCCCTCAGCCAGGCATGTTGGACAAACTAGCTTCCTCCTGCTGGATTTTACAACTGCAAACAAGGCTTAAAAACAAAACAAAATAAAACAAATAAAAAAACCACCTCACCAGCAACACCAGCAGCCCTGCTCTGAACATGTGGGATGCTTTCCTGGATCACTGCTCATTTCCTGGAGTGAAACTCAGACACACCAGTTCAGTGCTGTCCTGAAGTGTGTGGAGGTGTTTTGTTTTTTTTTCCCTCTCTCTCCTTCTTTTCTTTTCCCTCCTTCCTTGTGTTGATTTGTGGGGCCAGAATGACTTTGATTTCAGCAAGTTTGCTGTTTATTCACGTCACAAGTTTGACAGCTTTACACCAAATCAGATTGCTGGGTTTCAGGAGAGCTCTGAGGCGTCACTGGGAGCTCCTTTAGATTAAACTCGCCTCCCCGGTCTCCCCCCCTCTCCCCCTCCTTCAGAGCCATTTAAACCTCGCTGGGGCTTTAACAGAAACGTGCTCCCAAGACCTGCATTTCATTCTGCCACTGACATGGTAAGTGCTCTTTGCATTTCTGTCGACCTGGAGGCAGAAAAGGAGAAGCTGGTGTCTTTGCCTTGGGGGCTTGCAGTAGGTTTTGTGCCCTCCTTAAGATGGGGAAGGAAGAGGGCTCTCCTCTACCTGCAGGAGCAGCCTCTGCTGCTGTGCCTTCCCATGGGTGAGCAGATTCCCTGCCAGAGGCTCCAAGCCCTGCAGAGATTCAGAGCTGCTGCAGATGGGGCTTATTTGGAGGAGGGAAAACGGGAGAGTCCAGAGACAACCCCAGGCTTTGCAACTGTGCGGTCTGGGACTCCTGCGGAACTGCAGGGGCAGAAGAGAGTGCGAGCCGCCTGGAGGTGACTCTGCTGGCGTTGTGCAGCTTTAGAGCTGAATCAAACCCCCACGGTGGGAGGAACGGACTGGCCAAGGGCAGCCTGGGTCCTGCCTTCACCTTAAACCCACTCAGGACCCTAGTATTTCCTAAGGTCTTGTAGGAAACACAGCCACCTTCCTGCCAATACCTCTGCTCGGAGCCCCTCTGCCGCGGGGGGCTGCGGCGGGGGCTGCACTGCCCAGCTGAGGTAGCCGGGCGACGCGGTGCCACCGGGCGGGTTTGGGGGGGGCGGGGGGAGGAGCGGATACTCGGGTCAAGGCTGGGAGCTCCCTCGGGGGCAGACGGAGGGGTGACCGGGGCTCCCAGGGTGGTACCTCAGCACATCCCGGCCGGGACAGGGGCGGGAGGGGAGCGCTTCCCCGCCGAGCCGGTACCAACCCGCAGCGCTGGGATGCGGCGGGGACAGAGGAGGGTTGTCCCCTCGGTCCCGCCGCAGCCCTGGAGGGGAGGGAAAGAAGGGACACACCATCCTCCGAGCGCCCCATCGCCATGGCCGCTTCTCTCCGCAGAGCACCGGCCGGCCGTGCCCGGAGCCGGACTTCGCCGGGGACCCGGGCTGCGCCTGCCCCTGGTCCGCCCCCGCAGGGGTTTCCAAGGAGACTTGGGCTGCCGTCTGCGCCGCGGAGCCGCCGCACGGCCAGGACCGGCGGGAGCCTCGGCCGCCCGGTAAGTGCGCTCCCACCGCCGCCACCGTCGGGAGCGGGAAGGCAGGGACGGGAACGACCCGGCCGCAGTCCCGCAGCCGGGTTGGGTGAGGAACCGGGAGCGGGCTAACCCCTCGGCTTTGCTCCTCCCCAGGCCAGTTCTACAGCCCGCAGCTCGGTGGCCAGGACGCGGCGTGGCAAGGAGACCAGTTGTCCTCCCAGCTCTACAGAAACAAGCAGGTAAAGGCACTGTCCATCCCCCCAGTGACCTCAGGATCTTCCCGAACTTTGTGTCACTGGTTGGGATGTGGGAAACGGTGGCAAATTGCTTTGTTTGGGTGGTTTTTCTTCCGTACTTGAAGTATTTGTCTCCCCAGTGTTGTCCCATGAAGCTGGAACAACTGTTATGGGGTTCCTTATCCATCTCTCCCTCTTACAGCATATCGCACTAGCTGCCCTCATGCTAGAGAAGACCCGGGTCATGACCAGGGACTCCCTCAGGTTCTGATGATGCAGAGCCTCATGCTGTTGACTGAAAATACATAGCATGTGCCCTCCTGAGTCCACCAGGATTAACTTAATGAGAAATGAGTCCACCAGAATTACCTGCTTACATGGAGGATCAACCATTATGACCAACAAGCATTTCCTTGATACTTCATTTTATCTCTTCATTCCTATTTTGTAAATCCCATCAAGGGGCAGGAGAAACTCTGAACAATACTAGATGAAGGAATTCCAGAGATATCACTCTGATAAAATCCTTGGAGTCATATTTTGACACAATGAAATCAATGGAACATTTCCTAACTTCAAGGTCCCTGGAATCAAACCCTAGCTCCAGACATCAGTGTACTTCTTTCTTTGGCTCTATCTCAAACATTTAGAGTTGGAATTGTTCAGCCTGGAGAAGAGAAGGCTCCAGGGATACCCCCAGATCCCCTTCCAGTACTTAAAGGGGGTTTATAGGAAAGATGGAGAGAACATTTTTATCTGGCCTATAGTGACAAGAGGTCAACAGTTTTAAACTGAAAGATGGTAGGTTTAAATCAGACATAAGGAAGAAATGAGGGTGGTGAGACACTAGAACAGGTTGCCCAGAGAAGCTGTGGATGACCCAGCCCTGGAGGGGTTCAAGGCCAGGCTGGATGGGGCTTTGAGCAACCTGGTCTAATGGGAGGTGTCCCTGCTCAGGGCAGGGGGGTTGGAACTCAATGATCTTCAAGGTCCCTTCCAACTGCTCTATGATTCTATGAGTTACATCACTGGTTTTTGACCTGTGGTCAGAGGATGCCAGGGGACCTCAGCAGAAGATCCTTTGTCCTCATAAAGGAGTCTCCAGAGCTATGATCAAGAGGCAAACTTCTCTCTGCAAATACCCATGCTTCCCATGAAAAAGTATTAGACATTTGCAAATTAAAATATACCTGCTCAAATCTTGGGATGAGGACTTAGTTCTGTATACATACTGGGACTGGCACAATAGGGTCCAGGAGTATTACTGTATCATAAAGAACAGCAGCTGCATCTTCCTTCTGCACTCTACCCGCATAAATTGTTAGTCTGCAGCTCCTCCTTCTCCCTTTTCCCACCAGCCAACTATAAATGGGAATGAGATGGGTACAAAGGGATATTTACTGCCACTCAGGAGGAGATCTGCCAGCTGCTGTCATGCCCGTGACAGTTTCTGGCTGTTCACAGGGTTACCTGTAATTCTTTTCTGTTATTATTCCATGGTTAAAGATTATTTTTCAGAGTAATCTTCTCAAACACTTGCTAAAGAATAAAGGAAGTCAAAAGTGAAAACTAAATACTTACGCCACTTAGATTTACAGAGACAAGAGGCTGGAGGGGGTGGTTGAGTTCACTAGGCAAACACCCAGATCATCAAGTCCAAGCAGCCTGTACCATAGGGCGATTGCTATTAAATTACAGAGTCAACATCTATTCATCAATATCTCTATTCCACAGCTTCAAGATACTTTGCTTCAGAAGGAAGAGGAACTTGCTAGGTTACATGAAGAAAATAATAACCTCCGACAATACCTGAATTCTGCCCTGATTAAGTGTTTAGAAGAAAAAGCCAAGGTATTGTGTTCAAACCTGTTGTATAGACGTGTGCAGAAGAAATGGTTTGAATAGGTACATGCCATTAAAGTATGTGGAAGGTCTAAGAGTGTAGACAACCTGCAGTGTGAGATCTATTTAACTTCACAGAGCTGCCAAGTTGCTGATCATAGATCTAAGGTGACGGTTTTCCCCAGGAATGATATCCTATCAGATTCTGACCGTGGAGCCAATATAGTCCATGGTGTGATTAAGTTTAGTTTATAAGTTAAGTTAGTCAGCAAGGTAAATTTATTCCATATAAAGCTTTTTTACAGTAAGAAGTTCACTTTTGAACATGCATTTCTTGACTGTGTCTGTTTTGTCAATTAGCCCTTTTGATAAGGATTTATCCTTATTTATCCTTTTTTATGTTTTCAGTGCTTTCTGTTTTATGTTTTGTCATCTTCCAATGGTACATTTTATTCATTTATACATTAGAATACTTATCTTCTATTTTTTGTCATGTTTATTAATTAAAAAGATGTGTTGTTTTTTAAAGATTAAATACAAAATTGAAGACTTCAGTTTTGATGAAACATGCTGTTAAACTAAACGTGAAGGGTTTTTTAATTAAATATTTTGATTCCTTGTCTCTCTTCCGAAAGAAAGTAAAGATAATTGTTTCTTGTCAACTTAAAGACATTTTTTACTATTGTGGACTTGCCCATGAAACAAAACTGTTAATTACTTGCTCAACTCTGTGGATTGGGCATGAGATTAAAAGACCTACAAAAAATAGCAGACTTCCCTTTTACATCCTATTCTGAGTTGATGGTGTGTCAGGCCCCCCTTCACGTGCTAAGACCAGGCTCCTGACAGTAGAAAATCTCCTTCAGTGGGCACAGCAGGGAGACATGGCCACCATTCTGTGTCACTTGGAGGAGAGTCCAGTGTGAAACTGCCATGGGAGGTGGCTGAGCCATGAATTCATGACATGGTGGGGAGCTTCCTTTTTATTCTCACCTTTCTTTGAGCATCCCTGCATGCCTGAAGGGCCCTTGTCCTGGGATAATGGCAACTGAGGTGGACTAACAAGCTCAAAGCTGCTCAGTCGTCTGCTCTGAGGACTCCCTGGCCAGGATCACACCTGCCCCTGTATGACTTATATCATATCCTCCCGCTTTGTCAGGCTGCCACACTCCCCCCCATGCCCCACTCACCTGCCAAATGCTGTTGGCAGCACCAGCAGAGAGGAGTGCTGTACAGCCAGGAGGGAGCTCTCATTTCACGCCGTGCTGAGTGAGAATGTGATCAAAGTACAGGCCTTATTGACATTGTCAAATTCTTCTTTTTCAGGGGCTGCATTGTTGCAGAGACTATAAAGACACAAAATAGTTAGTCACATCCATATGTTTAAGCACATAGCAGAAGAAACAGTATTTTTCATAAGGACAGTAGTAACCATCTTACCCATCTAAAATCTGAGATCAGAAATGTGGTGCTTCCAGGTAACTAGAAATTCAGATTTTAATCTTCTCTATTCACCTCTGGTTTTGTTTTTTTTTTTAATAGAAACTCCTATCCTGCCACAGCCAAAAAACCTGTGCTATTCTCAAAAGCACCAAGAGGAGATTAAAAGAGGACCACTGGTTTGTTCCTCAAGAATCTCCTCATGCTTCCAAAGCTAGAAGGAACCTCTTTAATGAGTTCACTGCCTGTGAAGAGCAAGCTAGCCCTGGTGTGGACAACTGGGTCTTGAAGACTTTAGGACTAAAAGATGTTAACACAATTGATGAAACTTCAGCTAACTACAGTGCCCTGTCCTCAGACCTTGGAAAAAACACATACTGCCTGAGCTCTGGTGAAGCAATAGACTATGACCAGTGTGAAGGAGCAGCAGCAGCCTATAGTTGCAGCCACGTGCCTCCAACTAACAGCAGCACCCATCCATGCAGCGAGGACTCTCCCTTCCTTCCTCAGTTTTCTTCAGCACCATGTATCTCTTCATCAGTGCCAAGTGTTTCCTCCCTCCCAGTCTATGGGCTGCCCTATTTGACTGGCAATTTGTCACCCAACAAAACAGAAGTAGCATTCACAACATCTCTAAGTCCTCACCGCAATGTGAGAACGCACACCTTCCACCAAGGACAAGCCTTTGTGCGGAGGGATGATGATGGAGGATGGAGATTCACCTGGGTGCCCAAGCAGGCTGAATAATGCACCTAAGTCAATGATCAGCCACAGGGGATATAAGAGACAGACATTTCATCTTGTGCTTGAGACAGGCTCAGGCATGAAAAATAAGCCCTTCTGGGCTCTGTGAAATGCTGGTCTGTCACCTACCTACTCCTTGTTCTCTCCCAGATTTTCACAGCTGTGGCTCCAAATTGCACTTGGACAATTATTACCCCAGGCCAGATATACACATTGGATCCACTTCTCTTGTGCCTGTGTTGAAATACCTGCTTTCACTAGCTTCGTGGTTTTTCTATCATCATTCCTTGTTAACTGGTAGTTTCCAGGATGCAGTTCCTTCAGCTTTGCTGATCACTCCCACACGCACCAAGCTGGAAAGCATTTTGGGAATACAGTTTGGAAATAGCACCTTTCTCATGGATATCTGCAGATGACAAAGGAGGCACAGGTTGGAGGCTGAGGATCAGCAGCGTCTAAGCGATTTTTATCTCTTTTGGATACACAAATCACCTTGGATGAAAGCAACCGTGGGTATTTGTTAACGTGCTACCCTAGGCTGGCCTACCTGCAGTCACATGGTGCTGTTATGTTCTGCCTCAAAATAAGCAGGATTTACTTTTATTGCCTGGAGACTACTTAATTACAAGTGATTCAGCAATTTCAGGGGATTTTATCCTGCTGTCATTAAGAGACTAATGTGTTTACTACACTGTGTTTTAAAGATATTTTATCTGTCAGATAAAACGAGTTTAAAAAGTTTGAGCCCTGGAACAGAAACTAGAATTGGAGATGCTGTAATAACACTGCCATCACCAGACAAGGCCCTGGCCGAGTGTATTAGTGGCAGAAATTTTCTCATCTGTGGGTAATGTACACTCAGAGCACTTCTTTCTTCTGCAAAGGAGGCATTCCCCTTGCCTGCAGCATCCCACTACTCTTTTGATGGATTTTCTTCCATGTTTACCTGCCTGATGTAAGAAGCCTTTGTAAAAAGGAGCCACTCCTGGCTTCATAAGCTGTTTCTGTGGCTTTAGTCAGGCTTCTTTGCAACATGCAAGAGTTGCACTTGTGAAACTGGAGATTTTTGTTCTAGGGAACGACTTCTTGACCTCTTTGTCTGGACCTCTGAGAGCACACAGAGATTTATCTGCAATCAACATCAACAGAGAGTCAGGGCTGCTTCCTCCTCCTCCCTTAACCCCATGCTTCCTATGGGAAATGTTTCTCCTGGTTTGGGTGGCATTACCACTTAAGGGTTAGAGTGAGTCTTTGGGAACCACAGCCTTCAGCACCAGCTGTTGCCTCTCCATTTCTTTGTCAGGCAGTGGTGAGCTTCACCTCAGTGGTGAAGTTATGATTATCACTACCTTTAGAATGCTTTAAAAATCTCTGGAAAGAAGGTGCTCTCACACTGTGCAGAACTTTTAGTAACACTACTAATGATATGAAGTCAACTGACATGAAGCAAGCTCACCAGTAATGTTTTTTGTTACTTTTTTTTTCCTGCTTTACAGTAGTTTGATGCCCAGGTACTGGAAATAGAGTGATTTGGTTATTCTTGCTTTCAGAATGGTCCCAGTGACATTAAGGAAGTACTTAAGTAAAAATAAGCACAATTGAGGACTTCCTTTTAGTGGCTTATTTTCCTGTAGAAAACTGGATATTCTTTTATTTTTAGAAGACAAAACTATCTCCTAAATAGCCTCTTGTGCCTTAGTATTTGGGATTCTTCATCAGGAGCAGTAGTGATTTCCCAAAATACTTTTAAATAATCAAACTCTTTATTTCTAGGTAGTTACTTTTGAGTCAGAGATGGGGCAGGCTTCCAGGCAATTTGAAAGCATTCAAATTGATTGTAGGCATTATTGCACTGGATTTAAAACACCATCCAAAACAAACAATCCACATGGAATGAATACAAATACCTGTTTTGTGGTTTTATTGTAGTTCAATAAAAACATGACCAGCTGATGAAGATTGGTCAGACAAGACCACTGTTTCTGTAGCACTTTTCCTTCTGCGTTCAGTGAAAAGCAGAAAGGTCCTGTCCTACAGTCAACTCATTTCTTTCTCAAAGTGTTTCTTTTCTATTAGTCTCTTCTTGCCCTACTATATAAGGTAGCACTGCAGAAAATACTTCTGTCACTGGAGTTTTTATTCATGCATATGGCATCTTAGAAAATGCCTGACCTTAACATGAATATGAGATAGGGAGCCCTGGTATGGGGTAGGGGAGATGAGCAGGATGCAGGGAACAGACAGTGTGACCAGAGGGTTACAACCAATGCAGCTGTTGATGCCACATCTTTCCAAGCAGCTGTAATACATAAGTAGGGAAAGATAATTGTTTTCTAATACTATTGAATGCTTTTACTTATGTATTTCAATGCTAGGGAATCTTCATCAGCAATAAGTATGTTTGTCATGTCAGCAAATAATAAATCAGGTGCAGTTTTTTTCTCTAAAGACAGAGAAAAAGGTTTCCACTTGTTTGACACTTCCTTTCCACATTTTTGTATCACTGCATGTGAGAACTTCTCCTGCAGAGAGTCAGAACAAAAGTGTCAGATCTCTGGTACAATCTCAAAGTAGGGTTTCAGTAGGAACAAACTGACGCTTGAACCTTTTCCAGCCTTTTCTAAAGGGGTGACTGGGCCCTTGTCTCACTGCAAATAAATTATAGATGTAAGCAAATAACTCGATGAATAATTTACCTGAATTATTCCCCTTCTTTTCCTGTGGGTTTCCAAATTTTACTCAGCATGAAAATGTTGAGTCCTGTGGCAGGGATTTCTGTCTGAGCCTGGCTTACTGGAGCTCATTTGGGCAGAGGGCCCCACGGTGCTGCTCCTGTCAGCTGATGGTGCTTCTGACCTGCACACGTGAAGTTAAAACTCTGGTTTAGACAACTGCTTGAGCAAAGGTCTCTGTGTTAATAATGCTGCTGATCATGGTAGTGTAAATAGCCATTTTGTATTAACATTTGTTTTATTTTTTTATTTGAAGTGTTTGCTTTGTTATGTGAATGTTACATGCAGCTGCACACTTTAAAACAATCCATGTTTTTAGAGAGGTATTCTAATAGAAATGGAACTTAATTTAACACTTAATATGTTGAAGGTCATGATTTTTGTGATTGAAAAAGGCCATGAGTATATGTAAATGTCAATGAAACCAGTGTCATTAAGTTATATCTAATAAAACTTAACATCTAATTGATGCAACTCTTTCTGCCCACTTCAGCATCTATTAAGCACTGCAGCTGTTGCTCGCACTGCATAGCGCCACTCCTGGCACCTACACACCTCTCTAGAGGACTGAAAGTTATCTTCATTCCCTGCAAGCATAAGCGACTACACAAGGATGTGTAATTTGTGATTGTAATACACCAGAGATAAAGATGTAACAGCCATAGGTATGCCCATTCCAGTCTGGGATTGCACAGCATATTGCAGTAATCTATTATTGTTTTAACCCAGCAATAGATTCTAAACTACAAAATTACTAGGACAGAGGGAAGTGTTGTGCTTTCTTTCTCTCTTTTTTTTTTTTTTTTTTCTTATCCCCCCTCACTTAATAGTGAGACTCATACCTTCTATCGTAGGCAGCTGAACATCCCAATGCAGGGCAACCTGATTCATCATAGTACTCTGGGTACTCCTATTTTGATTGTGAAGTGAAGAATTGTAAAATGGCACTGGGATGTCATATAAAGAGACTAAAGATGAGAGATAAAAGCATGAATAAATAATTGAAACCTCTATTTAGGCAGCTATACTTGACACCAAAAGTAAAGCTGTGTTACTTATTAACTTCCCTTTCTGATCATGGGAAGTTTTATAAGTAACCATGCACCAGCTGGGACCAGAGAGATCTATTTTTCATTGGAATGCGAGTTTGTTTATTGCTTATGAAAAGATACAAAGTGAGCCTTTCTTAATCTCTTTTGCCCTCCTCTAGAAGCCACAATAAGTCTATTAGATGATTCACAAATGCTCTGGCTTATTGCCAGGGAGCTGATATCCCGTCATAAAGAGAGAGCAGTCTATAAATTATTTGTGGAATGAGCGATGATTCACCTAAAATGCCATCTCTCCAGTCATTCCTGTGCTTCATTAGTTGTGCATCACTGAATTATTTCAAGGTGAAATATTCAGATGCAGTGCAGCCCGAGGAAGTCAGTATAACAGGGCACAAACCACAGATTATAAAAAACAGTAGGGGCATGAAGATCTGGGAGGTCTGATCTTCCTGTTTTCCCTGATTTATTGAAAAAAATCCCACTCCAAAACTGTAGCACTAATACTGGTATAGTTAGCTGAAAATCCCAACAACTGTCTCAGAAGCTGTTATTAGTTAAAGAACACTGTCTAAACATTCATTTACTAAACAATGTTTGCATGTATAACATCTTCCGCTACCCCATCATTCCCAGTTAATGATCACAGAACAGGTCAGAAATTGGGAGTGTAGGAGCTACACGACACTTTCAGGGACACAAAATGTGTCACTAGATGAGCTGGAGGGCAGGCCAGGAATCCTAGCCTCCAGCTGTGCTGATTAAGGGTCTAGCAGCACACTTGAGAGCCCACATGTGCAGTCAGCATCCCAGATGTGCCACCAAAGCCCCGGGTGTGCAGCAGCACACCCAGATGTGCGACTGAGGGCCGCTGATTCTCACTCGTGGGGCTGAGCCCCTACGCTTTCGGAGCTGTGGGCTTCAGCCGAGGGTGTTCCATTCCGAAGCCGAGGAGCCGCGTCCCCCGAGCCCCCGCCGAGCACCGGCCCGGGCGCCCGCGGGCTCTGGCCAGGGTGCTGAAACGGCTGCGCCGCAGCTCCCGCCGCCTCCGGGCCCCGGCTCCTCCGCGCAGTTGGGGTGCCGAGGTGCGAGAGCATCGGGGCGAGCAAGCGAACGTCCCCCACCAGAGAAAGATCTCGCAATAGCAGACCCAGGAGTCGTGCAACCCAGACGAGCTAAGGTGGGAGGGACACCCCTGACCAGTTACCAGCAGCTACCGGTGCTCTAAGGACCCTCGCGCATGTGATGGCCTTTGGTTAGAAGAATGACCTTTCTTTAATTTCAGGGTAAACTCTGCCTGATGACATGAGTAGGGTTAAGGAACCAGGGAGAAATACTGTGTCTGCTGATGCGGTTTTCAGGTGCAAACATTCCAGTGCTCCTCTGCCCAGGCTGTGAGGTAGCTGGGTAACAGGCAGGCTCATTCCAGAGGCTACACGCATGTCCAAGTATCCTACTACATATCACTGCATGTAGAGAAAGTGTCAACTGGAAATCTCCCCTTACCAGTGTTATGAACTGCAGCCTATTCCAGATGCAGAAAGAAGACATTATCAATTGCCTCCCAGCTAGGACATAGAAACCAAAAAGTCCCCGTGAGAAGCAGTATCCGTTGTGACCTCTGAAACATTGCATGTTTTATTGAGTATCAAGCTCCAAGTATTAAGTTCAATACTACATAAACATTTGTTACTAGAGAATTAAAATAATCATTACTCTATGTTATAGGATTATGTACACTATCCAGAGAGGAATATGAGCTCCAGTATATTGGAAATTATAGTCAAAGTCTTAAGCACTCTGAAGTGAATTCTGTTTTCATTTCTACCAGCTAGGATCCCAAATAGCCTTCTTCTTTTAGTTACACTACAAGCGGGACCTGAAACATATGTAGTGTTTCCTCTGCCTTCCCCCCCCCCCTCATATTCACTCCGGAATTATATGACAGACAGCTGCTAAAATGACTTTCAGTAATCAAGAGACAGAAGGCAATAACTGCCTTGCCACTGGTCTCATATTCTTCATTCATGTAGTCCCATGTGAAATCCATCAGCACAAAATTATCTGACAATTTCAAACAATGGTAAAAAGAAAAAAGAAGGAAAAACTCTATCTATATAGAAACTTCTATGCAGATCTGGATTTTAAGTTGACACATCTTTTGAGTATAAAACTACACAGTTCCAAGACACAAGTAACTCCTCTTTCTAAGAAATATGCATTCCTGGGTAAGCCTAGACAAAATCCTCACCTATTAAAAGTGTAACCCAGGTCAGCTCAGTTACAAACTCTGCATATTACTGTAAAACAAGAATTCAGCTCAGCAGTATTCATGCTCAGTTATAACTGCTGCACCTACTTTGAATTCCAGTTAACCTCACTTGGACATGAATTAAATAGAACAAATAGGAATGACGGGATCCCTTTTTGCTTCAGGAAACAGGGCTAATTTTGATCACCTATGGGCCATGAAATATTTAATGATACCTTTCTGAAAGTGAATGGAGAAGTCCTGATTTAATACTGGTAGGTATTGTTTAGAACTGCCAGCTTCAGTTTCCTTCAAAGCCTGGTGCTTTTACTTTCCTTCATACGTGAAGCAAACAGCGATACTGCTCCTCCACAACAATTGCTTCATTTGAACAAAAGTATTTTTCTGAAATAAATGTGTCATTTTTGCAATCTGTAAAAATGGAACTAACCCACTGAAATCAGCATGAGTTAGTACTACCCCTGAGAACAAAATGGAGCCAAATGAGCTTTAAGTTTCTTCTTAGTAAAAGACCTTTTATCAAAATGAAATATCATTACCTCAATGGCCCTGTGGCCATTTCAGAGGTATATAAACATTTGCTACCTATCTGTTAGCCATTCAGTTACTAAGATCTTGATACTGTGTAAATATTTAACTACAATAGAGGATATAAATCAGAGAAAGTGATTCTGTTTCATTCCATGGGTGGCAGTAAATCACAGACTATTCAGACTACTGGGCTACACCCAAAGAACTGAATAAGCTGTGAACACATGCGGACTTTATCTAAAATTTCCTGTAAGGCAAGTCCTAATTTAATTCAGAACTCATAAGGGGAAGACTAGGAGAATACTAAGACTGCAGAAACCAGAAGCATTTCCAGACATTTTTGCTATATCAGCCAGAAAGGGAAAGCTACCAGCACCCAACCTGTGAACTGGTTCTCCAGAAGATGTGACCAGAACACACAAGAGAGCTGGGAGAGTAGGTGCTATTGAGTTTGAGCCCCTGGACACTAATGACACAGGCACCAGAGAAAATGAGTGAACAGTAAACTTTAGTCTCATTCATTTTCTGGAATAGGCAACTAGATGGGTCTTAGCTTAATCTGAGGCCACAGCATGATGAAACACAAGACCAGTCAATCATTGTGATCCGAGTTTCTGTGCTGTAACAAAGGTCTGGGAGCTGCCACAGCGGCAGCCATTCTGTGTGCTGATACTGCAGAGATGTTAACACTGGGCTCCCCATCAGAACAGGGACACAGGTTTTGTTGCATCTTGTCCCCTGCATGCACTGCAAATTGAAAGTCAAAACCTCCAAGGACATGGTTTTTCCTATAACAACAGCAAACGCATGGGCTCATGCTCAGGTTTAACAATAACCACTAGGGACTGGGTCACTGTCACCATTCTCCAGTGAACGGACCCTACAATACCCTCTCTGTGGCTTTCTGATGTACAAGTCAGAGTACCTACCCTGGGGCCAATATGATGGGTCACACTTCCCCCTTCCCCATTTTTAAGAAATACCTAAAAGTACTACTGGCTAGTGTTCTCTGTCTGGACTTGTGTATTCTCACATCCTTGTTTCTGCCCTGGCCACCCTCTGCCTCGGTGGTTTACAGAGGCCTGCTGCAATTTTGAAAGGGACACCAAGGAGACAATGGACCAGCCATCTTCAGAAAATAGAGTAGGATGCTCCTAACCAGAAAAATGCATCCAACCCCACAACCAACTTATCATTGCCCCTTGGCACCTTACTTAAGGCCTTTGCTTACCCTTTGCTTGGTTCTGCAATGGGCACTTTAGCAGAGGAAAGCAAGGCTTGCTCGACCCACCCACCCAAAAAAAAAAAAAAAAAAAAAGAAAAAGAAAAGAAATGGGTTTATTTTCATCCTTTCATGACTTGGGTTTTATCCTCCCTTTTTGCAGGCTACTTCATCTCGCCAGTGCCACCTGGTGGGCTCTAGTCCTATAGGCCTGCACCCATGGGGAGGAAGAGGAGGGTGCGGCCACAGGGTCAGGAACAGTGAAAATCTTCTACAAGAGAGCATGACTGCAGAGAAGGCAGACATAACCCCCATACGCACTTTTCTCAAACATTTTTTCAAGCTGCATGGCCTCACTTGGGGCTGCTGGCAGTGGAATTTAATCTGCCTCTGCAAGGGCTGATTAGAAAGAATTCCCTTTGCCTGCTCTCCTTTTCCACTTGGCCCTCGTGCAGGTACAAGTTTAGCAAGTGCCTGCAAGCCCCAGTGCATACAAAGAAGCCTTGTGCAGCATTATATTTTGGTTTTCTCTACCCTCCCTTATGGCCTCCCCTGGCTAAAGTCAAAGAAACACTGAAGCATCCAAGTAAATCAGCCTATTGCATTTTCTCATCAGCTTAAAATGCTTTCCTTGGTGCCAAAAAAATGACAATTCTCTGCAGAACCAAGCTTGCAGGGTGGTTGTTTTGAAGCTATTTCTTTTTGCCTTGCCCTCTTGAAAGACATGTTGGCAGGGGAAATGTCTCCAGACTCAAGTCCAATGCGCTGTAATGAGCACACAAAAATATATGCTTGACTCTGTCAGAGTGCAGAGGGTATCCCAGCATGAATCTGCTCCATGAGCACTTGCTTTCTACCATGGCCATCCTAAGACAGGTCAAATTGCACCATAGCTACCAGCTACTAAGTGAAATCCTGCCAGAAGACAAGAGCCCAAATGTGCTTGTATGTTAGCCACCCTGAGGGACAGGGCTGAACACTGTTAACCATCCTGAGCTGGAAACCTTTAGGGCTGAGCGTGTGAGTAACAGCAGCCAGAACTCTGGGCTGGCAGCAGTGACCCTCTTGCGAGGCTGGAGCAGAGGAAAGAGATGAACAGAGAGGATGGCGTTGGCTGGGGCAGGAGTTCCTAGAATGGCACAGCTTCTCCTTAGCACATGATTCAGGCGATTTATAAATAAAGAAGCAAACCCAGTGTCCCCAACAGTCATGCTCTGCAACACTACACAGTCTTCCATCCTGCATCTGAACAATTAAAACCTTCACTACTTCTGTCACTAGAAAAGCTCAGGCTGCCTATGAGTAACTGCAGCACTTTGACCTGCTCTCCTCTTCCACAGCAACATGCACACACACACAGTAACAGGGAGGAGAGGCACAGAACCCCAGAGAAAATGAAAGGTGAGAAGAGTGAGTTATCTAGCAATGGAAACAAAACAACATTTACCATAATCATTATTTGCAATATATTATTTGAACAGGTCAAACCCTCCTGTAAAAAGCAAAAGGCAAAGGATGAACATCAGCTTGGAGAAAGGAATTAATTGTGAAGTTGCTTGGGAATAATTCAAAAACACTAATTTTACAGCAGTTTGGGGAAGTTTTAGAAGGACAGAGCAGAAATAAAAATATAACCTTGTTGTGGCTGTTGCCTGAGTCCAAGTCAGGAGAGAGAAAATGCACAAAGGAAAGCAGCAGTCAAAGATGGAGTAAAGGGGAGCAAAAATGTATGTATTTCTTTCTTATTGATTTAATTTTCAGCTCACTCTAGAATTGGCTGTTCATTTCAGCATGGATGCACTCAGCAGTTTGTGACACACTGTGCTGTTTTGCTCTGCCGGCTGTGTTACGCTTGCCAACATTTGTTGGGAAATAACAGGAGGTCACACATGGTGTCAAAAAAAAAATACCTCTGGCACAGTACATAGAAAAAGGCATTGTATTAGTGGCAATGAATTCAGACCTACTGATGGTGGAATTAATGAAATCCGTGACTGGCACACTCTTCGCATCCCAACAGAGGCTACAACGAACAAAGCAAATGTACTGGCCACTAGCCCATAGGATCGGCAAACCATGCTCGTCCAAGGCAGATGGAAGTCCATTGCCTTCCCAGGCAGGCCCTGAGTGGAGAAGGGAATTGTAGTGCTTACTCAAGATCTCTCCTCTCTCACTCAGAGGCAATAGGAAACCAAGAGACAGGGAAACAAGGAGGTAATTAATCCTCATGGAGGAAAATGGACACCGAATGGTGACAAGCATTTGATGATTATTTTACTTTGGTTTTCTTGATTTCTTAAGCTATTTTTGATCTAGCCACAGGGATGAACATCTTCCCCTTCAGTTGTTACTTGCCCTGAAGCAACAGTGTATTTCTTGAGCACCAGCATATCTCCTGAGCACCAGCATTCACAAAGTCTCCTTTCCTCTTAAGTGGTTTCCAGTCCCTTTCAGGAAAACCTCAGAAATATTTATGTTGACCTTTCTTCCCATTATCTTTATGTAAAGCAGAGATAAATAAGGATACATATATTTCTAGATAACAACATAATTCCTCACAAGAAAAGCAGACACTGCAGCAAGGACTCAGGTAGGTGTTGTCCACCCTCGGAGATAGTCAGAAGGTGGCTGGGCAAGGCCCTGAGCAATCCAAGTCAACTTTGAAGTTAGACCTGCTTTGAGCTAGAATTTGGACCGGAAAACCTCTGTAGGTCTTTTTCTACCTCAGATTTTCAGTATTTCAGTGATTCAAAGTCAACACTTGATGAGACACCTCTTCATGCAATATCTACCTGCAGGTAAAAGGAGTTAGCACTTACCTGCCCTGGACTAGTCCTCATTACTTAGAGCATGATCCATCCCTGGACTAGTCCTCATTACTTAGAGCATGATCCATCCCTGGACTAGTCCTCATTACTTAGACCATGATCCATCACTTCCCTTTTCCCCTTAAAATATAGGGTTATAAGATTTTCCCTAAAACCTCACACTTTCTTCCTTCTGTCCAAATGCATCTGGGAGCAGAATTCAGAAAGTGTAGGTATCCTTTCTAACCATCCCCCTAGGCATCTCAAAGGACAGACATTTGTGGTGGTTTCTGTATAAATCCCAGCTGCGCATTCATCCCCTTTCAAAAGCATAAGTCAATCCCTGTTGTTGTTTAAAATATAACTGGGTGCACCAAGTCAGACGCATGTCAGGGTCAAATCTTTTAGAAGAAATACTCACAGATCAAAAAGACTCAATTAATTCCTTTCTCCTATGGCATTTAAATGCAATTCTTTCATGTTTAATGTTTAATACGAATGGAATAATTGTTTGTCTCTTGCTATCCTCCATTAACACAGATCAGAAGCACTAGCTGCCTAGATTCCACTTCATACTTCGCAGTTGGTCACGCAACCAATAGGTCCAACACTGGAAAAAGCCTGTGCAAGTGGAAGCCTCTCCTCTCACACTGTTTCTAGCAGCAAAGTTTACAACAATGTGGGATGTCATTTGGCCCAGACCACATATTGGGCTTTTGCTCTGGAGTGGAAAACCTCTCAGGGTGTTATGCCCATAGTTGCCTTCTGCAAATTAGGCTAAGTCCATCATGAACTTACACCATTGCATTTCAGAGAAGAAACTCTAAATGAAAGCCTAAGGAGAGAAACAGCTCAGCACTGGGGCTCAGCTGCAGGGTCACAAGCACTGCTTTGGACACAAATGTCCATCCTTCCCAGAGCTGCAGACTTGAGGAGATAGTGCTCAGATTGCTGCTGCAGCAGAGGTGGTAAATTTTTCTTAGCAGGGGACGAAGTGAGAGGGAGACAGGTCACAACCAGCATTTCACACACCACCTTTCATTCATTACACTTATTAATAGAATCAAGCTGTTATTAATATTGCCAAATAGCTATTCCAACAATATTACTATTAGTCACTCCCACCCTCACAGTTACATGACCAGGCAAGAGCTGAAAAACTAATTCCATCTCTTTACTCGGAAATGTAGAGATGTGATCAGGCTGATGAAAAGCAGTTTTAAATCCCAACTTGAAATCTGATTAAAGACCTAGCTATAAGAGATTGCTTAATTCTGTAATTCATCCCTTACATCAACCTGAAAGTCTGATAATAACAATCTTTACAACTACAGTTTAACCAATGCTCTCTAAAGCTGAAAACTGGTAATTCCATTTTGTTGAGCACTGACATCATAGCCTTTGTTTTCATTTTGAAAAAACACTGGACAAGAAAAATTAAGAATTTGTATATCAAAGAATTTGAAGTAGAACATATTTGGGATGCATTTTCTGCCTGAAGTGGAAATCTCTTCAAAATAAGTAGTATTTCTTAAGGTATTTTCATTTTGGGGAACAATATTTTCTGATGGAAAACAGTTCTGCTGAAATTTTTTTTAAGAAAGCTTTCCTCAGCTTTGAGGTCCAAGAGGGAAAACAGAACCATCAATTGCAAATTCTCTCATGGAGGAGACCAAACTACCCACAGACAGAGACCATGGCAAAATCAGTTTTTCTCCAAAGCTATGCTTAAACTGAACAAGGAGGTAGACCAGGTGACACTAATACATTAATTTATTGATGTTCAGCTCTTCCTCTATGCTCATAACCAGCTCGCAACAGGGAAGCATTACTCATCAGCTCCAAGCAAGCCAGTTGTCTATCATTGACAAATGAAGAGAGATTTTCCAGATCATACCAATGATTTGATCTTGGGGTTGCAACAGCTTTTTGAAAATAGAGGAGGCAACCATTATGTGTGCTGATAAAGCCAACAAACTTGGGACCAGGCCTCATGTTTTCTTCCCCCTGATGCCAAGAAGAGAAGCGTGCCTGGGTCTGCACAGAGTGTTCTCACTACACAATGTCAGACACACACCAATTTGGAGGTCTGCCAGCCCAGGGCCACCTCAGTGAGCTCCTACTGCAAGGCAGAAGGAACACACAAAGACCAGACCTAGGTTATCACAGTCTTCCCAGAGAAGGCCAAAGCAACCATTTGTCATCATTATGTTCATTCCCTATTCTTGTTTCAGTGGTCCCTAGAAAATAAAGTAATGCTTACTAAAATAAAAGGAGGTAAAGAACAACTTGAATACCTGAGACTGACTAAACTGATAGAGAAGATAATGAATAACCAGCATAGCTGGCATTACTCCTATTCTTCCTTTATGACTGTTCAACCTACTGCTTAAAATATCAGAGCCTTGATTTATTACTAGTCATGGTGTAAAAAGGTTTTGATTGCTTGGCACCTCTGTTCTGTCAAAAACACTGACAAGAGCATCCATCCGTGATGCTTCTCTGCACATCTTGTACAGCCCAGTCCCCAGACACCCACTTTTGCAGACTCAAGTTTAAGCAGCCCAGCAGTCCAAGCAGAGGCCTTGCTAGACTAAGTCTAATGTTGAATTGGAGTCTCTATGTCTAGTGCCAAAACATTTTGTATGTGAAAGGCTGCAATGAAGGATATAAGCAGAAGAGAAGTAGACACAAAAAAAAAGTGAAAAAACAGAAGATGAGAAGATGAAGCCAATATTATCTTACTTTTCTATTGTATTTTCCTATCAAATAACCTTTGGGTGCTCCATTCTGTACTTGTCTCTCATTTCGCTCACTTCTCTTTAGCAGTGAAATTCTGTGATCAGGTTTGCCTGCTCAGTGTAGCCTCAAATACACTAGGAAAATAACAGCCCACTGGCACACAGCCTACAGATAAAATGTGCCAACAAGTTCAAAGATTAGGAGCAATCCTTGTCTCCCCAGAGCCCTCTCTTCCCCAGGCTGAACTCCCCAACTCTCTCAACCTGCCTTCATAGGAGAGATGATTGAGCCCCCTTTGTGGCCCTCCTCTGGACTCACTTCAACAAACCCATGTACTTCATACGTTGGAGGCCCCAGAGCTGGATGCAGAAACGACAAGCGCAAGTAGAGAAAATTTATCCAGACACTTCTATTGCATGCAGTCTCATAAAATGACAGAGTTTGGACCATCAGCCCATAGAGGAGGAAGATGGCAGTGCCAGGTTAACGCAAAACCAAGGAAAGACAAGCAGAGTGTACAAGGGGCATTTACAGAGGCATGTGCATTAATTGTGTTTTCTTGGATCTGATCATGTATGCTAGAAACCTTTGATTAGCTGCTTCCTTGTTGACATTAGGTCTGGTTGAGTTGTTAAAGAACAGCAGAGGATACTGGAGATTCTTCATTATAACAGCTGAAATTAGTACAAACACGGAAGCTAGAATAAATCACTGGCAAACATGTATGCGTGCACAACAGATTTGCCCCTCACCCTACATGAAGGCCTCAAATCCTGTCCTCCTCTCAAAAAAGGATGCAAAATAGCAGATTCAGTAGCTACAGTCAGCTTGTGTAGGTACAGAAGAACCAAAGAACAGCCTCAGCAAGACTGTGAAGTGATGGGGTATGAGGTCTTTATTTCAAGAGACATCACCTGAGGGAACAATCATGGATTAGGCAATAAGGCAAGCCCTCAGCCTGGCTCTGACACTGTTTTCTGACTTGCTCTCCTTAGTGGCTTTACTTCTCTCCTACTGTTTGATCTCTTCAGTGTTCAGTCTGTCTCCTGCTGGCCATTTTCCTGCTGGAAGCAGATCTCACTGTCTGGGGATCAGCAAAATAAATTTTTGCAAAGATTCCAAACACTTATTTTTCCTCTCTTTGTTTCCTGTTTGAGGGGAAAGTTTGAAAGAACTAATAATTCACTTGGGTCAGAGAAACTGCTCAGTTTTATGTCACTCCTCCTAGTAAAACCCACACAGCATGTATAGGATACATACTATTTGCAGTCAAGAATAGAAATTCACTCTTCTGACACTATGAGTATGCCTCTGCCAACTCCACTGTGCTACTTCTGGTGTATGTTAGGAGTTAGATGTGACAAAAACACTGGCAAGAGCTTAGTGGGAAACAGTTGTGAAGATTCTCAGAAGTTTCTCACCCTGTGCCAAGAATCAAGGTATTTCCAAAGGTGAGAGTTTAAAAAAAAAAAAAAAAAGAAAGAAATGCAGTATCTGGAAGTTACATCTAGTGATGGAGTCAGAGCTGCCACATCAAATTCAGACCCACACAAGGAGCAACACTCACATCCCTGGGGCAGGTGAGCAACAGGTCTCTCGTGCACACAGCTCCTGAAAGGTGACCACATAGCTTATTTTTCAGTTGTGCTGAGGCACCTCTGACAGTTTTGTATTTAAACTGCTACATTCGTATTGAATGTGAGAAACAAAACATTTCTAACAATTCCCCACACCCCCCCACCCCACAGGCTATTATCCTGGGAAACCAGCCAGATGAAGCCATGAGGGCATAGTTACACTGGGACCCCAGTACTCATGTGAAGCTTCACTTGTCAGATCTTCTTAAGGTCCTTCAAACTCAACTGCTGAACATTTCTGGGCATCTCTGCACTATGCGGTCCATGGAAACCAGCTATGAAAAAGCAATTATAGGAAAATTGATTTTTAAATCATAGTCTGCGTTCCCTACTGCTGGATGTCCTCAGACACAGCCCATTGATAGCTCATCTCTGTGGAGGTTAACCTGTTGTGTCTTTTTTAATTATTCAGAAAATCTCTCTGGAAGGCTTTGGCATATAAACTGTGATAACCCTGAAGCATCACTGTACCACGCTTGATAAAGAAATAAAGTTAAGTATGAAGTTTGAAACCTCATTTCTCATTGCCATCTTCTGGTCAGAATGGTGTAGTGTGTTTTCTTGCTAAAACAAGCTGTAATATAGGGCAGAGATGCAAGATAGGTCACAAGCACAACTCTGGTTTGGCTGCAGTGATGTGCTAGTGTGAAGGACAGGTATAAAAGCAGCTGTCCTGGTTCATCACTCATCTGCAACAGCTGCTCAAAAAAGCAATTCTGTGAAAATCATAGATTTGAAGGTATTTGGAAGCAAACCTTACAGAAACCTTTCTCTTAAATGCATTTATACTCCAAGTTTTTTCCCCATACTTTACCATTTAACCATTTACATAACCATTAAAATGGTTATAAATCATTTCAGCATGCCCATCACAATTAATAAAGGAAAAACAGCCTTTAAAAATCACTACAGTCACATCCTGATCTCTTCCAGAACAATGTCCTCAAGCAAATGTTAATATTGGGGTCTAGGCTAATACAAACTGAAAACCAATATTCAATGAGCGATACTTGCATTAATACACCACATTCCCCTGATCCCGATGCAAACTAGGTTTGAAATACATGCTTGCACTGATCTGATTGTGTATCTATTGCCCCAATACTCAGAGTTGCAGCCCTAGTCAACCTGGAAATTTACGTTTATACACCCAATAGGCACAGATAGGAGAAGTTGTGTTCACTATCAATCTGACCCTGACACCTGGCTGGAAACTTACCCTTATTGCTCCTTTCTGCTTTTAGAGTCATCTATACAAAGTAAGGCTCTTTTGTCTAAGCTGAGAACAGTTTTCCCCACGTCAGTGGAACAGCATTGCTTTCCCAGTATTTTCCCCATCTTGAATACAGCAACCCAAGCTTCATCTGAAACATACACAAAATTTCCTCCAGATTTCCAGAAACTGACTCAGTCCACAGAGCTTTTACCCAGCTCTCCCTGCAGACTGGAAGACAAAGAACTCTGGATGCCCTATACTTGCCTACACCTTTGCTGCTGAGCACCTGCCCTGTGGCCATGAGTCATACCACAATGGGGAAGCAGTTGAATATTTACATGTCACACCTCTTGAATCTATAATTTTGACAATTTTTGGCCAATCCCCAAGCTCCATACTCTTTAGCCTTTAGTTAAACAAGCTGGAGGGTTTAACTGTGAATTTAAAACACAACAAGAAAAGAGCAATGAACATAAATTAGTTTAGCCAGAGAGAATAAAATGTAGGAGGATAAAGGAGGAAAACCACAATCACCATAGCAGTACGTATTTGCAATAACCACGTTCCCTGCTCCTCCTGCAGAAATACACCTAAGTCAAGGAGTGGGACAGTGCCAGAGCTGCTCCAGATGCACTCAGATGGTATGTAATTCCTCTCCAGAGCAATGCAACATGGGCATTTTCCTCATGCTTTCCCAGATACTCTTCACACTGCCTCATTTTCCCTGTGCTGTGGAGGGAGTTTTCCATGAACCTGGAGATGGTTCAAGAGAGTCCTTCCTCTGAGGCACCATCACATTGGGGCAGTGAGTGGGCTGCTCATGCATGTCTTCTCCAACCCCTGGGTTACTCATCATGTTCCTGTGACAATGCTGATAGTCATTGATAGCCTCAGCCTGACTGCTCTTTCCTCAGTCTTGTTGGTAATCTGAACTGCAGACTGTTTCTCTTCACCTCTTTTTTGTAATAGCCTCAGCACGTAACTTGATTAAAACCAGGATTACAAGGTCTTTTACCATGACATGTTTTCAAAGACTTATTTTTTGAACCTTGGATTTGAGTGACAACCAATTATATACTTCTGCTTAACAACCAAGCAGCTTCATAAATCTCTACTCCCTTTAGATTCTCTCTTAATTGTTTAAACTGTTTACCAAAGAGGTGCATTATTGAAATATATAGTTATATTTAGATTCTGTCTATTTTACTCAATAACTATTTTAGAATACCATTGGGGGTTGAAACCAGGCTGCATCCACAATCTGATTAAGCCTACTTCTGTATATTTACACAGACATCAGTCTTCAGTTAAACTTCTTTTTACCCGCTAGTGAGCTGCTTTTCTGGAAAAGCATTGGTATCCAAGTTCCATAAAAAAAATCACTTATCAAGAGGGTGGAAACATGTAGCAGTTCCTTCATGAGTATCTCAAGAAAAGGCTCTCCAGATTTGACTGGAAGATACTCCCTCTTCCAAGTGGATCAGATTCATTATGATTGATGCTATTGTTTATGTCTCAGAGCCAGTATTGCTGGCTAAAGCATTCAGATGATATCTTAGCTATCACTGTAATCTGTTTTTACACCTTGCAAAACCTGGTTCTTTTTAAAAATTAAAATAGGTGGACTTTGAATCACTTGCACTAGGGAGAAGGAACAGATCATAGCACCTGCATGCTCCTTGTACAAGCTGTACAGCCCACTGAGCCTTGGAGCTGATTAACAGTGATAAGAAAAGTGTCTGAAGGACTAAGTAGCAGCAAGAGACTCAGACAAGAGTTGTGCTGGCTTTTTACTACTTAATACTTGAGCAAGTGAAATATTTTTTTCTTGTTCAACTCTGGTAACCTAGTTAATGGATCATTCACAGTGAAAACATCATTAGCAACAATTAATAAAGGGGAAATGGCTAGTATAAGAGCATACATAGAAGGACATCTTGTCTGGGGACTGCACATGAAATACCTTTTATTGGCACTATAATTACAATTATCTGCTTCTTGCAGGTTTAGGCTCCACTGCGTAAGTTGTGTACGAAATTTCTGTAAGACCAAATTCCAAGCACTTAATAAATATATCTAAGACGTTTGGATTTGTCCCACTTGTAACATTTCACACTATTGGATGCTATTGCATGTGCTAGGTGAAGAACAACATATGGAACCAAAGAGCTATGCCTGACAGACAGCAGTGGGTGCTGGCAAAATTGCAGCACAGAACAGAGCAGGGTGAGGTGGTTGAGATTAATCCAGTGGAACAGCGTCAGCTTTGAGGAAATGTAGGAGGCTCCTCTGAATTTATGGAAATAAACAACATTTACAGGAAGGAAGGGAATCACACAGAACAATTTTGGGTTTTCACCATGCCTTAGCAGCAGCCTGACCCTCCTATCCGCAGTTTGTGCTTGCAGAGCATTTTACACTGCGGTTGTCAACCATACAATTCACGGACTGTGTAGATGACACTGGATACATGCAGGTGGCCTGCCTGAAGTACCCATATGCTGCACAATTTCAGCTTTCAGATAGTAAAAATGTTTGTGGAAAAAATAAGGATTAGTCAGGGAAGGCGGAGTGGAAAAAAAAACCCCAGAAGTTGGAGAAAGAGGAAACAGGGAAGAGAAAGGTAAGGCATCAGCTCATAAATAACCAGCTTCCTTTTCAAAGCAGCCCGGTCAAACACTGAAGATTTAGTTATTAGGCTGTTTGATACTGAATCTAAGACTGAAATCCCTGAGATGTCTGCCTGAAGGAGAAGCACATTGAAGAGTGCTATAATCCCCACACATGTGAACTGTTACCAAAGCCAACGGGACACACAAATCCAGCATTCATCCCCCTCCCTTGAGGACTGCAGTCCTCAGCCTTGTTCTCTGATCTTGGACCATTTCAACCAGATTATTCTGAACACTCAAATGTGAGGATTCAGATTCCAGTCAAGCAGCATAAGAAGCACATGGACTATTGCAGCTGAGGCAAGGGAGACGCTGGCACTGCAGCCCCTATTGTTTGCACAGCAAAGGCTCTAGTTTCATCTCAAAACACAATACATTAATTTAAAGGAATTTTCCCTTGAAACAGCTCATCTAAATCCTATGACAAATTAGATTTTGAAACAAAAACTGGTTTTCCAAACCCCACAGCTCTTCCAAGAACTAGAAACTTAGCCTGCAATCACTGGGTTCTGTTCCTACCCCACCACTATATTTTGCCCACTGGAATTAATGCAAGTGCTACAAAAAAAAAAATCTTCAAGTAGTACACGAAGTCCACTTCTGGTGGGATTTCTGGAGGAAGGTTTGCTTGGGCTGATTTAGAAGTGTCTTACCTAGGTCTTAGAGTCAAAGTTCCTTATGGCATTCATTACTCACAGTTTCTAACCCTGGGAGGCTATGAGGAAGACCATGACAGCTTCACTTCTTCTTCCCCATACCACATGGGTTGCTCTTATGAGTTTATGGTCTCTATATGGTTTATGGTCTTTCTGATTAAGACTAATAGCAAAAACTTATACATAAGCATAGTTTTGTGTATATATATATATATGCACACATGCATATAGTATTTGATCTTGCAAACACTTATTCATCCAGTGATATTTGCATCAATGGGAAAACATCTGTAACCAAGAGTAAGCACATTTGCAGGGTCACATCTATGTATATATGGTGGTGAGTATATACAGGATAGAACTCAAACAGATTATTTTTATTCTATGAAGAAGTGGAAGATATTTGACAGCATGTATATAAATGGAGCTGGAAGTCCCTTTTGCGTGATAACATGTCAAGCACTATTTAAACAGCACAGGTACTTCTCTACTACAAAATACCTATTACTTTATCTGTCTGCCATGTTGAAAAGCTGCAGAGAAATTGTACTAGATAGAGGTAGGAAACAAAGGACACTGCTTTCTCCTCAGAACCAGTTAAGTTTCTAGGTCTGAGATGAAAACTGGAAGTAGCAAAGAAAAACTAAGTCACCTGGGGAGCAAGTAATTTCTTGTCTCAGAGCTTGCCATTAGAAAAGCTTGCAACACAGAAGTGAAGACATTTTAGTGCTGGATACAGGTGGCTGCTGAAATACGGTGCTAACTTTGCCTGTGGTTAGGCCTAAGCCACATCAGGTGAGATCATGGCCTTACTGATCCAGGTGTTCTACAAACCTTTCATCAGAGATGGTGGCTATCATAGTCCCTACTGGCAGCTTTGCCTAGTATTAATTCACTGAATTCAATATTCCTGAAACGATTTTTGGGGGTTGTTCAAATTCACCAGTTTCCCCTCACTCTCTCAGCACTAGTCGTGAAAACAGATTCCCCAAACCCACAAAATAGTTTAACCTGTCACCAACATTAGTTAGCTTAACCTAGCCAGATAAAGGTTGGGTTTGAAAAATGTTAACAATAACAGTGAAGAGAGGACTATTAAATAGCTCTAAGTATTTTTAACAAGCCGGACAGGTACTGTAGGTTAAACAATGCTCAATGCATTCACAGAAGCAACCCTACCTATTTATTTTCAAGAGCAAACGTGCCTGCTGTCTGCCAACATACTTCACCCACCTTTACATACTGCCAGTGACAACAGCACCAGCTTTAGAAGAGGGTCTATTTTTGGTAACTCCTGAATTCCAGCCCTCTCTGGTATGTGAGCTTATGAAAAGCAAAACAAAGGCATCTGGAGCTTGGATATTCTGCTAGTAAGTGTTTACATTACAGCAGCACCTGGAAATATGATCAAGACCACACAAAGTTAGGTGCTGCATGCAAACTAAAAAGCTACCCCTTGCCAAAAACAGTTTACAATTTTGGCATACTGTGGGCTCTTGGTTAGGCCTATTCATGTACTACTAACACCTCTAAGGGCCATGACCTGATTCACCCTCTACCAAGGCTGGCTTCAGTGAATGCAGAGTCCTGTCAAGGGCCAGATCCCTGTCCCACACCCAGCCAAGGGCCATGCGGAGGGGGCAGTAGCCGAGAACAGGCTGCTCCAACGATTCCTTCTCAAAGCAAGGCCTGCATGGAGCATGGGCGTGGTACAGGCCTTAACTCACTTTCATCACAATAGAGAGGAAACCCTGAAAGTAGAGGCACATCTTTAATACACTTACCCACTTTGAAGATTGCCTGAGCAATTCCATGGCTAAAACAGTAGATGTAAGAACTTCAGCTCCTGCACAGAGATCTCCTGCATCCAAGTTATCAAGCCTACTTGCAAGGACTGACCGGCAGCATAGAGCCCTCTAACAGAACCCCATCCACAACACCCAGCTGTGGCAGGCTAATTAAATAATTAAAGCAGCCAGGTTCAGCTGAGAACCCAGATCACTACAAAACTCCATGGCACAGCTATAAGGCAGGCTTGAAGTCAAATCAGGAAGCCAATCCACAGGTCAGATCCAGTGGTGGCAGGTCCACAGTGGCAAGGCATAACCAGAGTCAGGCTAGGAAGTCAGCCTATGCACTGAGGTCTGTGTCAATGGGCTTCATCCAGGAGAGCACCCAACCAGCCTGCAGAGCAGCACACCCCTGCAGCACAGCTCTAAACAGAATTTAACCTAAGGTTAAATAGGATCCCCTTGCCAATAAGCAAGTTCTCCCAGATGAGGCTGATCAGGGCAATTAACCCTATTAGTGCCATCAGGGCTCCAACCCACATGTAGAAGCACCACCTTGAAGGCTGTGATTGCACATTTGTCAGCAGTGCCATTAGCTATTAGAAGGAATTGATGAAATTTCTCTGGAATCCTTGAGAGTTTCTGCCAGCTCCTGCTTGCTTGCTCCTCATCATTCAACAGCACATTAACACCTTTTGTGTGGGAGCCACAGGGGCACCATGTGCTGAAGAAGTCATTCCCACCACTCATCTGTCTGCTGGGTTAAAGATTTATTTTGCCACTGCTTTCCACTCAAGAGTCCCCATTTCAAGAGTTACACCCATGTTGCCTGTTAGCCCCATCACAAGCACTGCTCCAGCTGTTGATGAAGTGCCACATGGGGATGCACTGGGCATAAAGGTCACTCTGTCTACACTCCAGTTAGATATTGTTTAAGGGATGAAATTTGAATGCAGGTAAAGACAAAACAAGTTTGTTTTGGAGCAAAACAGTGTTCTTGATTCTGGAAATTAAAAGAATTGTTGGAAGATGAGGGACGAATCTTCATGATGGCACTGCCAGAGCCAAGTAAAACTGATGCTACAAGCCAAGAAGAAATGTTCAGCAACACTTTCAGCTTTTGGGAAACCTACTCCACAGGTCAGCTTTCACCTGGGACAGGATCTGTACCTCCACCAGCTTGATATGTATAGAGACAGCAATGACACATTTCTTGTGTTTTGACATGGGTATCTGAGTGCATGTGTGTATGTGTGTACACAACAATTTAGATTTCCATGATATTCTGATTGTGCTCCCTTTTCCTCCAGTAAAACCTCTCTCTCAGACATACCCTAAAAGAACTTGAAAAGTGGAAAAGGGAGGAAGAAATGCCTGGCAAAGCAATCAAAAGCCATTTCACCTCAAAGATGCAAGGCAGAATAAGGACCTGGCTTGCAGAAGATGATTTCCATTGCTTAATGTTTATTTTCTTATTAAAAGAATCACTGAGAATTTTTAGTCTTCTGTTTCTTGTTTCCCCTGGGTAAAAGAGTTTCTCTAGTCCTTCAGTATACTTATATCACTAATTTTATTAGTGCTCTAAATGAATGATGCATCTTAGGGATGATGACTTTCACTTGACCTCCTATTTTACGAGCCAAAAAGCCAAGTCAGAACCCTGTTATATTTGATGCAATATAAACAGCAAACATACTTCAAGAGCTGTAAAAGCTAAAAAAGGTGAAGTATGTGAAGAAATGGCTTATAGTAGACTTCAGAAGGAAGATGCTGTACAGTGCATTTCCTATTGGTAAATGGGAGTGTGGTATCCAGCAACCTGAGGGCTGACAGATGAACTGCTGGGACCATTGGCTTTCAGAGAGACTGATTCTATTTAATTGTATTACTTTTGCTGTTGCTTTGTCTGTACTCCTCTTCCCAGGGCTTCTCCAGTGTGTGTCTTTTTGTTATGTGTACAGAGAGTTCTGTACTGGGACTGAATTTCTCAGAGAGGTTCCAGTCTGCTTGACTAACCACATCACCACACTCATGTGCAGTAGTCTCCACTCATTAGGAAGAGTGGAGAGAAATGTGTGGGAGAAATGCCGTGCAGGCCCTAGGTCAGAGAAGGAAAGCGATACTAGAAGCATTTGGAGAATGAGGACATGGAAAATAGCCATGAACAATTTCCAGAAATGTCCCAGGAGATCATTGCCTTATTCAATGCCACTCATTTCTGCCAGCCTATTTTTGTCTCAGCTCTGAATGTGTCCATCTTGGTATATGCAGCTTACTTGGTAATTTTTAACTCATAGCACTAATTGAATTGTTATTGAATGTGATTAATTAGAACTGGAACAAGGCTCCAACAAAGAATTTATCAGATCCTTTTCTGCTCCCTCCACTGACTCACTGCTTCCCAACGGCTTTGAAACTTGCAACTTGGACATGCTCATACAATCCTTGGCAAGTCCCAGGTACCTGAACTCCACTGGAACCTGCTGCCTTATGGTCATGATGCCAGCACAGGCAGCGTGGCCCTCCTCCACCCAAATATGAGCCACCAGGTGGGCCAGGTTTTTTGCTTACATGCTTTCACCTCCAAAAGCACAGAGACTGGCTCAGCTTGGGCTGGAATAATGCACACTCCATAGCAGGACAGCAGAAGGATTTGGAAACCAACATAACTAGGCTTCTAGATTCCAATGGCAACTCAGATCCTAAGTATAGATTTGGTTCTAAACATCTTTGTGGCTCAAACACAGTGGCAGAAGGTTTAATATTACATGCAAATATATTAGAATGAGAACTCTGGAGATATGTCTGTAACGCAGAAATACATATGCATTCATCACAAGTCCAAGACATTTTATGTGTCTTGTGATATCCTTGGCCACAATGAGGTCAAATAACGCTGAATTCCCAGCCTGATTGTACCTGGAATGGAGAATGTAGTTTTATTTGGTTTTAAACTTGGCATTTTTTGTTTCATTGGCCATCTCTTCCTCCATGTATCCCCCACAGAAGCAAGCAATGAGGTCCCTGGTCAGAAAACCTGCTATTTTTGTATCAGCTGGCAGCTCTTGGTAATGGGTGTCAAAGAAAGGAGAAATTTGATGCTAAGAGCCACACATCTTTCACAGTATGGATCCAGGATACAGGCTCTGTATTAAGATACATCTCAGATTAAGATGGCGGTTTTGATCTTGTTCCTGTAACTTCTGCTGAGCATGTCTTGCACAGGAGAGGAGCTTGAAGACAGCTAGAAGGGAGATTTAAGCTGAGATGCTTGTCAAACAAAACATTGATTTAATTGAAATGAAAAAGCAGTGTCATAAAGCTAAAAATAAAATGTTTTCCTGAACTATCAGAACACTTTTAAAATTGAACACTTACATTTTTTATTTTCAAAATGAAATAATTGTGTTCTTCAGTTGTTTCAAGGGAAGTCACATTTGTTCTCAGTCTGGAATTCAAAATCTGCTGAAATTATGATTCTCCTGAAATGTTCAGTTCTGCTGTGGGACAGATTCAAACCACAATCAGTCCAAAACTGGAGAGCTTTCAGACTGCTCTACACAGAAAGTCACACAAATCATGAGAAATTAGCATTGCCATTCTGCCAAATTTACATTCTCTAGAAATGATTTCAAGTACCGACTGAGCTACTTCTTCTGCATATGTAGAATTGATTTTTTTTTTTTAGGGGGTTGCATGAAACTGAGGCTTCAAATAAACTTAGGGAAAGTCTTTCATCTTCTCGGAATGCAGACAGAAGAATTCAAGTCCTGGCTTGAGCAAAACCCCATTTATTAAACTAACTCCAAAATATGCCTAGGCAGCTGCTACCTCACAGAGAATTATGGCATTGGAAATTTAAAAGCAAAACAAAACAAAACAAAAATACCCAACAAACCACAAAAACATGTCAAAGCTTTCCTGTTGGTCTGTTTAGTACCCGAGCAAGATGCTAAATCCAGCTGTGTTTCATCCCTGGCCCAGCCATGAGGTGGCAGAGTGCTGGGTGAGTGGCCCATTGAAGCTTTGGACCAGACTTAAGTGCCCACCCTGTTCTCCATAGCTGCTGCTTAGGTATCTTGAGAGAAAAGAGATGCAGCCTGGCATCAGCTCACCTCAAGTATTATTTTAAAACACAAGGCATAGCACACTTAGACAATTGTACTGAAAAACAAACAAAAGTAGGTTGATAGCTGTTTACACTAGACTTAGAGTTCCCTTTTATATGATGTCTCAACTTACAAAAAAATACACATATTTAATCCTAATTTTCCAAGACCTTCGTATATTCATCATCATGGTAACGTGCTTTGGCACCTGAGACCAAATGAAAAGAAATGAGGACAGAACAAATATAACTAAGAAAGTTTGGTCCTACCCACTTATTTGAGCTAATCATCTCATCTGTACACTGTTCAGCAAACAAAAGGTGATCCAAATAGGCTGTCCTCACTGATTTACCTAGGGAACGTAGAGCAGGTAGAACGTGTCACCTGGGGGTGAGAGTTCTGTTTTGGAAGCATTGGGCTCAAGTGGGAAACCAAAAAAAAAAAGGTTACTTAATATCAAGTAGCTACATTTGGAATCAAAAAAACCCTCTCATTCTTTCATCAGTGGTAACTTCAGTGGATGTTGTGGAGCAACTTGTAACACAAACCGGCATCAATATTTGGGCAGTCTCCAATTCTCTTTCTCTGGGCCTTGGGTCCCCATCTGTACACACAGGATACTAGCATTTTTCTGACTCACAGAGATTTTGAGAGGATAAAGAGGTCAAAGCAAGGGGATCAGGAAAGGGATGTTATCAGATATCATAAGATATTTTCGCTGCTGCTCCACATGTATTTACAGAATATTTCAAACCAGCTAGTAACAGCCTCACCAACAGTAGAGCTGGTGAGTACTGCAGGGAGTTCAGGACTCAGTCCAGGGACAGATGCTGAGGTAAGCACTCCTCCCTGTCATCTCTGTGGCATTGTCACAATCTCATCTGTGAATTTACCCATCTCTGGATGTGTGTCTGACTGGTCTTGGTTGCGTTTGATTTTACAGTGCCCTGTCAAGAGCTCCTGAACTCTTTTCTAAGGTTGGAAGATGCCACTCCTGTCCAGCATGGTCAAGACCTGTCCTTACTTTCAATGTGTTTTGACCAGGTGCTAGTGGAACATTTGCTTACTACTAGCTACTTAAATTCCTTTTTCCTTTCCACCCAACAAATATTTCTCCAAGCCAAACACAAAGAGTTATATTGTACACAGTCTTTGAAATGTACATTTAATTTTCAAGGAGGGCAGCATACTTGTAGGTATTTTGAACTAGCAAAAGAAAAGGAAAAAGATAATGCAACGGTGGAGAATTGAAGCATGACTTTCCTGATGTTTGTTTTTTTTCTGTGCCAGAAAAGATTCAATAGTGTGGAGGATTTAGTCTGCAAAGTCATTCTTTGCCCTCCTTCCCTTTCTTTCCATTTCACACCCCACCACCCGCCCTCAATCCTAGTACTTCTTTATTCTCATGATAGTTCATGAAATGCCTCATTTGCAAAATAAAGTATCACCAGCACCTGTTAGGTAAAGGAAATCATGGCCGATGTGGTGCTGTAACCTCTCCACAGGACAAAAACAGGCCAGCAAGGTGTGCAGGTGGGAAACCCCATTTGGAAACTACCCAGGCTGCAGAAGCTGTGGGTGTTGCAAGATGTGTTTCTCCTTTCAGTCGATTATAAACCACTGTGTTTGCAGAAGTGGTACACAAGCTGCAAAACAGAGGCCATGACTATTCATATTCACTGAGTTGCTTGTTTTTGTTAAGTTCAAATATGCCCTTAAATCCCAAAGCTGTACATTGAGTTTCAATGTCTCTGCGTGTAAGGAATTTCCACATGCATATCTCACGTCTGTAAGGAAGGTTGGCTGATTAATTCTCTCTGTATCAGTTTTCCTTCCATGAAATCTGTGTCCACAATGGCCCAAGAAAAGGATGGGCAAAAAGAGGCAAGGCTTCTACTGAGATTGTCTGGAAAAGGATAGATCCCCAAAGTCAGATGTCTGCCAAAATGCAACTGCAGTTACATGTGTTGAGCTCTGCAGATTACACCAAGAGAGGGTAGAGCATGGGTTGCTCAGGTGCTGATGGCACAGCACTTCAGTATATCAGGCCTCACAGATTTAAGATTTGAATAGAACAAGGTAGATCCAGTAGATTATTATTTTGCCAGAGTTGTTAACAATCCTTTATGTTTTAATAATTTCCTTAAAAGTCTTGCAAAAAGAACATTTTAAACTTGGGTTATTGAAGAAAATACCTTAATAGAAAGCAAACCCACAGCCAAAGAAGTTTTGGGCAAAAGATCAGAACTATTGACCTTTTCCAGAACATACATAATTTTTTTAATTATAAAATATTTTAACAAAAAACTCTATTTCAGAGCTCGACATCAAATTCTGTTCTGATTTTCACCACCGTGAACTTCCTTCTAAGTATTCATGGTAACTGGGTTGCTTATGGGTAAAAAATTGAGAGTAAAGTGATTCTCTGTTATTACTGAAATGGTGGTTGACATCAGGTGGGGTGTTAGCACCTGTGTGCATGTATTTGAGAGACAAAAGTGTTTGCATGCAATAGTTTTATGGTGGGTCCCAAGAAATAAACAAAGAAATCATTCAAAATCTGCTACTGTAAATCAGAGATTTTGCCAACACTTTAACAAAATGATCCCCCCACTCACCTCTGGAGGATATTTAATCATTGTGAGTAGAAAGGTGGCAGAGGTAGTGTTTCTTATTTACATCCACATCCTCTCACTCAGCTCAGAGTAGGACATGCTGCTTGGCATTCCCTACCTGTCCACCAGCCTGCACAGCTGCTTTGTGAGGATCAGACATGTGTCAGCTCATCTCACTCCCTTCCCCTTCTCTCCTCAAAAGAATCAGTTTCAGCTGATTTGACTTGATTTCTTTGTCACCAGAAAAAAGCAAAGCACATACATTCAGGTGAGAGTGTGAGGCTGGTGCATGGATACCCAGGTGGGATGGCAAGGAACACTTAATCCCACTCCTGATAGCACAGCCCCCCTCACGTTGCATCCCACTGCCCCTATAATGCTACAGTTACTCTACCTTAGGCAGTTCTGATGAATAAAGGATTTACAGTCATCTGAAGGGGCAGGGGAGGTGAAAGGCATGGGAGTTGAGGAGACATGGTGATTTACACTCCTGTTATGCTCAGTGGGTTGTTGGCCCCAAGGCTAAAGGACAAGCCATTGACAGTGCTGGGACGCTGGTGCTGCAGGCGGGCAGGAACAAACGCCAAAGAATAAATTCCTTCATGATAAATGGTTTTCTGGATATGCGCATAACGTTTTGGCATGAAATGTTGTACAATGCAAACCTAATCTTAAAGTCCCGTGGCACATACTGGTCCATCAGAGGAAACCCAGTTTCCAAGAAGGATTTCCCTGCCCCAACAATTCAGCATATTGTACAAAAAAAAAAGAAATTTATTTACATAGAAATAAAAAAAAAACAAAACCCACTCATATGTTAAACAATCCCTGTCACAACAGAAAAAGTTGCATTTCACATGTCTTGCGTGCAGACAGGTGACACAACACACCTGGCCTCTGACTCATTTAATTTCTTATTGTTACTTTGTGGTTTATGCTGGAATTGCTTAGCCATAAAGGCTTCAAATTCACTGAGGATCATCTGTGAATTTTCTAAGACTATGTCTGCTTTAGCAAGTAGATGGACTAAAAGGAGCAGACCAGGAAATTTTTTGCTGAGGAATTGATATCCACAGTACAGACATTTCATAGTTGGATTGTTTTGGTTTGGGTTTTGGTTTTTGTTTTTTCTTTTTCTTTTTAATTCATGCCATCCACAATCAGGTCCTAGGGATTGATTTCCCACTACTGACTGGAATGAATTAGGGGAACACGTATTCCAGATAAATTTCCTCTAAAGGGACACTAATTCAAGCATCCTTAAGATGGCACCACAATGCAAACCAATCTACTACCTGTCGTGAAGACCTGTAATCTCCATTCAGATTTAGGAAGAAAATCACAGTTAGTGGTGTAAAGAGAAAAAAAATAAGGACTCAGTATTCCTCAAGCATTTGTATTATCTACAATCACACCAGACAGGGCATTAATGTTACTAAGGATATGAGACAAATAAGGTTTGCTCTGCCTTTGTCTCCAAGGTTGTTGATTTATGATTTTTATCAACCCTCCAGCCACGTACAAATCTAATGTAAGAAACCTCCTATCTTGTTGAATAAGGGATGGGCCTATTTCTCTTTCTGTAAATCTCATCTGACTTCAGAGGGAGCGGAAGAAAAGCGGGGCCGGGGGGCGGGGAGGAGGACTAAGACAAGAAAAATAAACAAGAAATTAAGCATGGGATAAGATCAACAGTACCATTCATTTGTCCTAAGTGTGTGAGATAAATTAAAGAATAGAGATCTCTATCTGGGCAAAATGTGCATCCAGTACCCTTCTTCCCCTCCACTGAAGTAGGAAATATGTAGTTTATGACCAGCTGGGACAAACTCTACTGAATGGCTTTGAGGCAATAAATCACAGAAGCTGGTTTGTCCACATTTCTTTCTTTTCTTCAGACTGTTTGGCTAAATCTCCCACAGAGAAAGTTACACCATGCAGGGGATTCAGCAAAATGCATGAAAAATGTACTCAGGTCACCTACAAATTCTTCGGCTCTGGACAAGGTCCAGTTGTGGCTTTAATACAAGACAATGCCTTACTGCTCTCCTTCCCCAGATCCTATGAGGGCAGCTGTTTAAACATTTATCATTAAATGTTTCAGAAAATAGCTCACTGTAGTACAATGATGCTATTTGAGCCCTCCGTTTTGTTTCCGGGACCTACAGAACACATGTGGGTTTGGGTGGGGCCATCCCATAGCCCCACAGTTGGCTTAATTTGCTCACGTTCATGCTAAATGCCTCACTAATATATTTTTTTCTAATATGTTCCCGATTTTTCCCAAACTGGTTCATCTTTGCCATGGCAAAGACTCAGCATATTGGGAAAAGGCCTCCTCCAAGGAGAAATAGAGTCAGAAAAGAGCTGGCTTGCCTTCTCATGCTGCTTCAAACTGTTCCTCATATCCTCTCTCTAATTCACTTCTCAATTTCATTCAGTATACCCCCATTGAAGGATGCTGTGGATGCTACAAGTCTACATGAGACCAAGGAGGGCAGAGAAACTTCCTGGAAGAGAAATGCATTGAGTTACTAAAGACAGAGAAATTCCTTCTGGCTCTGGTAGTTCCTAAACAGCAAACAGTTGGATTTGGGAGAGTCATATGTCCTTCCCAAGCTCTTACGCATGTTTCTGTGGATTGCTTTTGTCACTGCTGGAAACAACACACGGGGGTAGATGGACCTTTGGGCTGAGGCTGTACAGCCATTCTGTGTTCAAAGGACACCACTTATATAGGGAACCAGGGTCCTTCTCCTGTGGACAGGCTTCAGAAGGGACAACAGTCAGTTCATTTCACAGCAGGGTACCAAGAGCCACTGTTTGAATGACCTTCCAACCTGAACCAGGCATGAGTCAATTATCTAAAAATGTCAAACTCTGATACTGCTTTCAGAGGTCCTGTGGGGCTGTGGATCTCCTCTATGTTCTGGGAACGTGATTTCAAGAAAGGTTTGATTCTCCCTGAGAAGGTGGATTATTAAATACCAGTGTGGACTTCATGGCATTTGTTTGAATGCTCCCAGGTTGCCTGTGCAGTTGCAGTGCAACAGGAAACAACAGCACAGCCCAGTCTGCACCCAGTGCTAATCTGTGCCTCTGTTTGCCTTTCAACAGCCAAATTTTTTCAGCCTGGGTGGCTGAAGTGAGGCAGCTAATGCTATACTTAATGACCTATTTAATGGCCCATTTTCCAGAAGTGATGAGAACTTACGATTATCCGTGTGCTCAATGTGAACCGTGCCTGCTTAGCAATCAAAAAGTCCAGACTAGGCATTTAGATGCTTCATTTTAAATGGGTAAAGTGAAAAAGTGTAGCCTTAGATCCTTGTCCTCCTACAGTAAGGTCAAATGCAGATACATCAAAATAAAATACATCCTCCAATTGGCTTTAGTGAGACTCCCAGTGTGAGCTGGGAAAGGCGGTATTTCCTAAAAGCTGAGTAGCTCCAACTTATGGCTCAGCAACTTCTGTATGCTCTGGACCTGCTCTGCATCATGTAGGCTGCCCAGAGAAGCTCCAGTAGTCTCTGCTGAGGGTGCAAATCTGAGCTGGACGCCCGCTGGTGGGAACCCATGATCCCATTGACTGAAAAGTCCTGGCCTTTCCAACCTCCTCTGGGTTGCCATAGACCTCCTCATCCATTACACGCATCCTACTCATTTTAGGGATTTCAAAGTAATGAAAGAGCTCAGCTAAGTGGCTGTATGCGAGACATTTGCACAACTCAAAAAGCAATTATCATTTCTGAGCAGCAAAGCCTGAGTACAGGCATTGTTGATTTTGGCTCAAGGTTGGGTGTACTGATTTGCCTGAGGTGCTATTTATGAACTCACCATCTCAGGCTAAAGCACTACGGAATGAAAAGCCTTTCCTGAGCAGGAAAAAAATATGCTGGCACACTGGAAAGGGAAGCACTGCTGCTCACATGAGGTCCCTTGTTAGCCCAGTGCAGGCCCTTTCTATCTGGAGCTTATTCCAACTCTGGCACCAGGTATACATGCCAACAGCCAAATCTTTTCTGCCATGTAAGCTGGCCCACAGAGAGCTCCACTCCCCACATGAGCAGGATTTAGTGAGTGTCAGAGTATGAAGTGATTGACCGCAGACATTGGTTTGAATGCTGGTACTCTAAAACTTCTAGCAGAGTTGGTTGAAGAATGGGTTTTCAGGTCTGTGGAGGACAGTGGACTTTAAGGGCTTCACTCAACATTAAACGCTTTAAATTGAAGTCTCTTCTGGTCTGTAAATCTGATCTTGAAATCCACCATTTATTTTGGAAACACTGAAATATTTCTGTTTTTAGTTTTGTGAGCCTTAATATTCACAAAAATGTTGAGAACTGGGAAGTTCAGTGGCATAGCTCTCAGGCTTAGAGAGTCAGGGCTTCTTGCTGCCTAAGCACTCTCCAAAGGCACTTTAGTGCACACTGATGAGAAAATATCTTAATATTGAGACAGTATCAACAGAATATACTCCTACAAGTATGATAGTTAAGGTTTCATTAGCACTTATTATCCTGGTTTAAGTGGGTACTCAATATGTTGAGGACACAGCCATACCAAAAAAAATATCCTATTGCTCTGGAGCGGTCATCTCCAGATTTCACTCTCCCAGTGTCCTCCTCCTGTGTCTCAGTTGCCTTTCGCCTGGTTAGCTTCACACTGACTTCAAGGTGTGGTTCCTGATCTGCCATGCAGGATTAATGACTTAGTGAATGTCCAAACCACTGCATACATTAGAGATTTTCATGCCAGAAGAGAAACAAAAAGGTGAGAACATGGCAGAGATACTTTAATTTGCAAAGGTCTTGATGAGGAGAGGGCGGCAGCATTTTCAAGAGAGGCCAAATGAAGTACTTTCTCCATACAATGCCAAAGTAAACTCTGGACCTTCTCTGCAAGAGCACTGTAAGGACTACTGGAATGCAAAGAGCAATCAGAGAAATTAAAGAAAAAAATACATGTTATCTACAAAGGTCCCAGCTCTGCCTCTTGAATGGCTGAGCTGCAGGCCACAGTTGGCTGGGAGGATATTCTGGGGAATATGAATGCATTGGCTCAATGGATATGATGATCAATAGATTTTTCTCTTCAGCATCTCCTGTTAGTGAAATGCGTGGCTGGATGGTCACTGGGCTACAAGGACCCTTGCCCTGACTTCATAAGATGCTCTTACATAAGCAAAACAGGAACAAAGATGCCAAAACTCCACTCCAAACCCAGAAATACATAATGCACAAACTTGACCATGTCCCAAAACAGGTAAACCTGGGGCAGCCAGGTAGTTTCCCGAGCCAAGCTAAGTTCAGCAGTCAGGCTGGGACTGTCTAGCTCTGTCTCCATAGATAGGACCCCACACCAGAACCTCATGAGCCGAGGGCAAGAGCCGGATGACGTCCCTTAGGGCTGCAGGATTGCCTTACAGAGACCTGCTTTGCCCTCTAGCGACCACTAAGCATAAAACGGGAGACTTTGCACCATTTATTCCGATTAATAAAAATCAGGTCCTGTTACATCTGCTGGTTGGCAGACAAACAGTGGGGTTGTTCTGACTTTGTTTGACCTAATTGAGACTATTCCTCTCCTGAGGCAGCTTGGCCACCGCTCTGTCTGGGAGGCATGTGGGCTGGAGCAAGGAAAAGAACTGCTGTTCTGAAAAGTTGAGAAGAGACAGCCTAAATTGGGGAATGAACGTCCGAGTGAATTGTAAAGGAAAATCCTCCAGGGCTGATGCTATTTCTAGTCTGCACATGCCTTGGAACTGAAAAGAGGCTATTTGGGGGAAAAAGGAATGGATGAATAATGGAAGCAAAAATAGTCGCTCCACATTCCTTTCCAAACCCATATTGCCTATGAAACCTTTGGAAACAACTGACGATTCATCAGAACATGAGCTCATATTTTGTGATCTGTGGGCCCATAGACTTTGTGAACTATGGTCTGTGTAAGTGACTATTCAAAGAGCTCTTAGTTGGAAAAATAATAACACTGATCTTTGTCTAAACAGCAGCAAGGGAAGATAGGGGTTAGAGTAGATATCTGAATAGCTGCGGTAGCTGAACTGCATGGAAGGCAAGTTCTTTGAAAACACGGTATTGAAACAAACTCTTTTCCTGTAAACATAAGAATAAATACTACTATTTTAGATTTTGAAAATACTAGTCCGTCTTTGCTTTGTTAGATTATCTGTAGCAAAAAATCTCTCAAGATTAGCAAACATAGTTAGTTTCCTTAGTATCACAGAAATGGAAAGAAATCAAATTTCCATTAAGAAATTCTCATACAAATGTTGTGGTCAGAAAATAGGGTTATGATCATGTGATAACAAATACCTTCTCATGGAGTTTTATATATAAATTATCAATTTTATGGAAATATACTCCATTTAGATATTTTTGTCCTGTATATATTTGCATTTTCTCAAATATTCAGACAAGAACATTAAAAAAAAGGTACTTTGAATACTAATGTTCTCTAAAGCAAAAAACCCTTGGTTTAGTGGCCATAAATTTTAATGGAAAACTTTAGCCCAGAAATAATCATTAGTTTTGTGCTAAGATTAACAGGGATATTCTAGGCAGGCTGGAAGCCATTCTCTCACACCAATCACTAAACTCAGTAAAAATCAAAGTCTATCTCAACTAATTCATGAATAAAAGAAGAGAGACTGCTTAAATTACTTGCTCAGTTGTCTATTTCAAAGCATATTTTTCATTTGGGTATTGCAGCACCTACAATTGCACCTAAGAACTTAGTCTTAATTAGGATTTTCTGCAAATCAGTGTCATCCACTGAGATACTGTCGGTAGAGGAGAAATGTTTGGCTCCACTTGTTAAATCAGTTAGACCTGCTGCAGAAGGGTTTGGAAGAAACTGGGAAAGACTCGCACAAAGTCTGTTAACTGTGTTTGAAACTGCCTCCTGCCTGTCAGCTCCATATCCATGCTGGATACCCAGAGCTTCACATCAACATCTAGTTGTTTGTTTTTTTAAGAATGCTCCTTTTCTCTCTTTTTCTATAAGGAATTCACCCCCACAGATTGTTTCCTGCTGGGCTTTCCTAGGCTACAGCTAACCAAACTCTGCCGAGTCATGTCTCTGCCATGGATTTGGTGGCTTGATTAATGCCAGCAGATGATTAGGAGCAGGCTCATCCTTTATGACACCAAGAATGATTATTATTTGCAGTGCTTACTTAAAAAAAAAAAAGTAAAAATTGTGGCTGTTCCACAAATTTTGTTCTCTTACCTAAGAGCTCCCAGCCCTCAGCAGCCACTGGATGGCATTAAGCAAGGTGAGTCAGCACAGGCTCGGTTTGAGCATGGCCCTGCTTTTGCTAAATTAGTTTTAAAAATAGGTTGATACACTCAGTTATCTGTACAGCATGGGCTGCTCTTATATGGGCAAATTACCTGCACTCACTGTCAACTACAGGCATGCCGATGCATATCCTCACTTAGCTTTACCATCCCCAAGGACGATAAGCTAATGCAGATAGTCCTTCCAGAACTCAGATCTGCCTGAAAATACCGATTGGTTAAAACAATGCTTTTGAGGCTTTTAAAACTTTCTTCCTGTTTTTTGACCTTTTAAAGACATCAGAGTGACGGTTCCATAACCCATAACCAAGTGCTCAAGATCTTGCTTCTGATAATAACCAAATGCTTAAATGCTTCACAGGAAGGAAAACCACAGCAGCAGTTGTTTGATAGTCTCTTGCACATTAGTTTGCTACTGATCTTAGTAGCTCATAACTGATTTAAACCTGGAAAACTAGAACCGAATTACTTGGCTTTCCATGGATCGTTATGGATCAACATGGATCATGTTCCTTAGCTCTTCTTCACTACCTCTTGAGCCACAAGAGGTAGAAAAGTATCAGGAAAAGAAATTTGATCTTTTCTGAACAGTGGCAGCTGACAGCCAACCCACAAAACAACTCAGGAATGCCAGGAAGCAATAGAAAGGGTGAATCAGAAGCAGATCTCATCTGAGTTTCCGTATAAATGAGCCGGTTTCATGTCCCTTTCATGTAGAGGTGTATCCTCAGTGACAAAAACGTGGGTAGTAATGGGCAGTTCCAGCTCTACAGACTTGCAGGGTAAGCTTGGACACAGCTGAGGCAGCATGAGGCTCCCCTGTCTCCTTGGTGGGAGCTCCAAGGATGCTTTTCTCCTCAGCCTGGAGATCCAGATAACACACCAAGGCAGGTTCAGTTGAACACTGCTGAAATCTACCCAAGGCAGATCTAACAACACTGAAACTAGCAAATGCATAAGAGGGCACAAATCCCCTCCAGAGCTATCCACCTGCACCCAAGTGCTGCTGCAAAAGTTCCACAGTCCCATGAAGGTTTTCCAAAGAGTGGACAGGTGTTATCAGCATGTATATCCCACCCAATTCTCCATCTCTGAAGGTTTCTTTGTGTCCCTTTTCTATGAAAGGTCATGAGAAGGCCATCCACAAGAAGGGAAGTGAAGGTGCAAGGGAAATAGGAACAGGCTGTGACAAAAGATGCTACCGACCAATTACTTAGTGGGAGGGAAAGAGCAAACAGGGGAAAAAAGTATGTCAAAGCTGAAGTGCTCAAAATTAATCTTTTTCTTTTCACAAACAAGTAAATTCTAACCGAGCAATGGAGATGGTTATTTGTATTAAGGGAACAGGTTACTCTGAATGAGCATAGTGGAAGAATGATTTAAAGAAATATGTAGACTCAAAAAAACAACAACAAAAAACCCCATGTATTCAGGCTGGCAATAGCTGCTGAAATTCCCCCTAGAGTGCTTAAAGAATTAGCTGAACTAAACCTCTAAACCATTAGTGATTGCATTCAAGGAGGCAAAGATGACAGCAGAGGTCCCAGAGGAGTGGAAAAGGGCAAGTACAATGCTTATCTTAAAAAGAGGGCAGAGAGGGGCTCTGGGGATTAGACTTTCCAGGAACCAGGACATGAGTGATTACTGAGTCATTAGTACCAAATGGATAATGCAATGATAAGGACCTGCCACCAGGGATTTGATGAGAACAAGTGTGTCAAATCAAACTGAATTCCTTGAGAAGGTGAGTGAGCCAATGAAGAAGGGGAAACTGATGCATGCAATTCTAGCTTAAGAGGAGTAAGGATTTCAGTGCTTTTTCTCCTCTGCCCTCTCATAAGTGATCTCAGGAATTATGCTCTAACCACCTGTGACTCGTGGGCACTGGAACTGAGCAGCTGGGCAGGGAAATGCTAATATTTCTGCCATTCCTTGAATACATTTTCATCCCATCAGTGTCATTATATCAAGAGTATCTTCTGCTTTCTTACCGGTATAAGCTCATTTTTCATATTCTCATCATAACAGGTGAGGCTGGAAGTTTTAGTACAGACCTTTAAAGATCAGCACCTGTGAGACCACTGCAGACCATAAATATAATCAGAAGAGATATTTGAAGGCTGAGACAGTCCAGAACAAAAGGCTGAATCTCCCTTGCACTGAATTTTGAGCAATTTTGGCTCTTCAAACCTAGACACAGTTTAAAAAAAACAAACAAAAGTTTTATGAAATCCCCATAACTTTATTAGGGTTTGAGCCAAAAGCCACCTAGACTAGTACTGAAGCGTGTTGCGAGCGAGATCTGATTTCAGTGCCCAGTCTCAGCCGAGGGGTAAGTCTCCTTCTCCCATAGGCTACTACGATGTTTTCTACAACATGGAGAGAGATAGTAATTACAATCTTGAACTACATTCCATTTGGGGAGATCTTCTTTGCCTATCCTCACTTTTTCAGGGAAATGTACCATGTCTTCTGATCCTCTCTACCACAGCTTCCTTCGAATTGGGAAGCACTAGAAAGCAGCTTGGCAGAGTCTGCTTGACAAGATTTGATATCTGCATTGAATTTCCAGGCCTTAAATTCCTAGGATTTGAGTGAAAAGCCAGTAGGATTGCCTCTTGGTAACGTGTGGGTTATAAAACTGGCTGTGTGCTCCTCCAGATAAGGGCTTCTTTGTGTGGCATTGTGCAACGGCTGCCACAGGGTTGATGTGGGCCAGGCCATAAATAACTGCAGCATCAATATTTTTAGCAAATATTTTCTGCTCTCTTGAGATACGCTGGACAGCTTGAAGTGTGTGTATCCGCATGTGAAGTAGGTGGGAGAAGCTAGAAGAGCTCCCATCCTGAGCACTGAGCAAATATCACATCACTCCTGATGCTCATGTTAACGCAATAGGAACTGACACCTCGATGCAAGAGTGTCCAGAGCAAGCAAGAGGTCTCAAAAGATCTGCCTTATTGGAGTGGCAAGGTGTGTAGTCCTGTTGTAGAAACGTGAATGAACCCAGTGCCCATGAGAGGTGGACGCCAGCACCAGTGCTCTGAGCAGGGCGATCCACAGCCAAGCCCTGTGCTGCCATCCTTTCTGAAGGCCCCCCTGCCAGCCATCTACTGACCTTTCTGCTGTGTGCTTAATGCAGAGGGAAGGGCAAACTGCTGATTATATTTCCTATGAGGATAACCTGCCTTTTCAGCTGCACCTGAAGGCCACTGTCTGACTCCATCTATAGAAAACACCGCTAATCTCTGCAGATAATTGTTCAGCCCTGGAAACACAGCAAGGGTTAACACAGAAGCACAGTTGCTAGAAGGCTCCAGCTACAAGAAAAAAAAGTGAACCCTTCACACTTGTGTACAAAGCCATATATTAGAAGCCCAAACATCTCTAAAAATGAAGATCAGGACAAAATAACCTACTCACATTTCCCAGACACACACACTCCACAGGCTCTTCAGAAAGGTGTGATGCACTCCCAACATGTTAGTCAGCCTGATATCAGTCAGCTGATATCACAGTGGGAAAGGTACAAACTAGTTATGGATTTCATATGTATTTATCATTGCTGATTATCTGACTACTGTGTAGAGCAAGTCATAAACATGTCAGGCTTTTTTGCAAGATTCTGTATGTGTCTCTTCAAAACTAAATGGGCCAGCAGAGAAGCAACAGTAAATAGGGAGGGGGCAAGGAGAATAAAAAAAAAAAAAAAAAACGTGCTTTGGGTTGATCCACACTGGGATTGTCCAGAATAGGCTGTGTACTGCAACAGCTAGTCTAGGGGAACAGCATAAAGAGAGCTAACTTCATAAAAACATGGGGAGGGAGACAGCATTAAAGACTATTGAGCTCATTAGTTAGAGCATCCATTTGGCACATGACAGAACATGAGGATACACAGCAGAGAATGGTCTTGTCTAGTAATTTCTGAAAGTACTGGGAATCTGGACCCCCAAAACTCAAAGGAGCTCATTTTGAGAGGGACAGGCAAGCACCAGCACATTTGCCTACAATTTTTCTACAGAGACAATGCAGAAGTTGTATTTCAACTGAACAAGCTAAGCTAAACAGATGCAAAATTAATCTCCTTGCTCTACAATGAAATCTCTATGTAACCACAGGCATTTAACCAGAATAAGGTATCTGGAAGTACTCAGATAATTATCTCAGTGTTACTTCTTAAGGGAGTACATACTTTAAGATTGCAATCCATAGGATTTCTTGTGGTAGAGGGCCCAAAACTGGACACAGTACTCGAGGTGGGGTCTCACCAGTGCCAAGTACAGGGGGATGATCACCTCCCGGGTCCTACTCACCACACTGTTCTTTAAACAGGCCAGGATGCTGTTGGCTTTCTTGGCCACCTGGGCACACTGCTGGCTCATGTTCAGTCGGCAGTAGACCAACACCCCCAGGTCCTTTTCTGCCAGACAGCTCCAGCCATTCTTCTCTGAGCCTGTAGCGCTGACTGGTGTTGTTGTGGCCCAAATGCAGGACCTGGCACTTGGCCTTATTGGACCTCATTCCATTGGTCTCAGCCCATCCATCCAGCCTGTCCAGGTCCCTCTGCAAAGCCTCTCTACGCTCCAGCAGGTTGACACTTCCACCCAGCTTGGCGTTGTCTGCAAATTTGCAGAGGGTACAAACCTCAGCCCAACCCCACTTCTCAGTCACTTTGAACCCCTCAGAGGGGGCTCACTTGCCTAGCTATATTCCTCAGACACAGCTGATGTAATTAATAATCATTGACTGATTAGTTAACAGGGTGACCTTTGTGGGAGTTACTTGAGGCAGTAAAGGAGTTGCTGCAGGTGGGACTTGTTGCAAGGATTCTCCCTGCCACTTGCTAGAAATACTACTTGTTATATGGTGCTTTCTATTTTTCAAAAATGAAAGAAAATATTAACATAACTACTGTGTAGTATTAATCCCATCTGCTCAGCTTTTGCAGCCAGGGATGAGAGGTAGCAAGAGTTTCTAACTATCCCTAGTTATAAGGGGAGGGAGGTTACAGCATATGGTATTTAAAAAGAAAGGGCAAATGTCAACCTGAGAGGAAAGCAATGAAAATCAAATAATGTAGTAGTTATTTCAATCGAGCGATAAAGGTGACAGCAGCTAATGGGGAATGCTGCTAAGGTGCCAGCCAGGCAGCTGTGAATTCTCAACAACAGCCTTAGAGCTTGGTTTTGGGCAAGTTGCTCTTTTTATTCTAGTATTTCTGTAAAAGCATTGCCTAAACAGAGAATAATAAAAGTTACCTTTGGTCTGTGAGTGGCCACAGTTTCACTTTGTAGTATTATAATGGAGAGCTGCTATTTGCCTGCCAGATGTTGTATTTAAAAAATAATAAAAACCTGACTCTACCATAAATAAAAGTACAACTGAAAATATCAGGATGCATAAATTTTTTTAATTGGAATGTTGTGATCTATTTTCTCTGCCACTTCTTTCCTTGTTCCATCTCCTTTCATAACATCAACTACTAGAGACTAAATATGAGCTACCCACCAAACTGAAACAGCCAGTGACAGGAGGTGACACCCGGCAGGCTGGTCGGATCTGGATGCTCTGGCATTACACTGGTAACTGGCAGACAGACATCTGCACACAGATTTGGAACACGTTTGCTGATGAAGTCACTGCTTAAAAGCATCTGTTGTGTTGACCTCTTTGCTTGCATGCAGGGCCAGACTGGGGAGACTGAGTGTACCTTCAGGAAGTTTACTGTCAGGCTACGTATGGCAGCCGGGATTGCACAAAATAAGAGTAGAGCCTCTAAGAGTAGAGCAGAAAGTGTCCCCTGACATCTGTGCAGCACCTGGCACACACTTCCTTACCTGTGGAAGACAGAGAGAAAGAATATGCTAGAGATTGAATTGTCCAGATACTGTTACAGCAGAGGGGTAAGAGCAGGAGGCAAGCTGCTCTATTTCAGTGAGGAATAAGTGAGAGAAAGCAAGCAAGCAGGTAGGCTGGAGCACAGCCAGACAGCGAGTCCCAGCCACCTGCTAAGTCTGTTTTCCTCAAATAGTCGGGCTGCTGCGCAGAGCAACTGGAAATATTTGGATGCTGCTTGCGTGCATGACAACGGTTATCAGGAAGCTTCAGATACAAGCAGGCAAGGGAGACAGGTAACTAAATGAGAAATGAGGATGGGAAGCCAAATCATCTTGATCTAGTTTACAAGGTAGTAACAAAGTTTACCTTTGTTCATCCCTTGACATAAAATTTATGTAAGAGGAGATGCAGGTAGTTGAGCCAGACTGAGGAAAATGTTAGGTTTGGAGTGAGCTCTGGGTGTCTTCCCACTGATTTCTGCATGCAGGAGCCTGGCAGAAGTGAGCGGGAGCATGCGGGAGAGGTCTGGCTCACTGATAAAAACAAAGCAAAACAGCAGTGCAAGGTGTTCCCGGGGAAAAGGGTAACTTTGCTCAGTTAGTTTTCCAGTCTTTATTCCCATGCATCCCAAAAGAAGCAATAATAAATACATGAAATTAGAGTGATATGAATGGATTCTGCTAACACTATTGGAATTTATTAAACTGGATTTTTGAAGACCTCAAGGGAAAAAGGGAGACAGGCAAGCAGAAAACTAGCACCCAGCATTACTAGAGCAGCCCTATATGGCTTCTGATGGTTATTTGAGAAGCCAGGTAGCGAGTGTTGACAAAGCCCAGGTGCCCTTACTTTTCTCCATTCAGGTCCAGCTTTGTGCCAAAAGCTGGACAAAACTAAACAACTGAGCATTTACTGTTGCTTGGGTGAATCAGGACTCCAGCAGGATTGTGCTGCCATAGTTCATGAAACCAGCCCAAATAGATGCGTATATTAGGGGACAATAGGCACATGTTTGATTTTTAATTTTTTTCATGTGTGCAAATAGGAAGGGTATAGTGAGAGAGTCTGAAATGCTGTCCAACTCCATCAGGATGTTAAATGCAGGTAAATGAATATGTGCCGGTGAGGCTGATACTGAATGGGAGGAAACAGCTGCTCTCTCGTGCATCACCACAAGTCGAAGAGATGATTTTGAGGCAGAGATTTGAAATAAAATGAGAGATGTTACTCTTGTCTGCCTCCAGAAAGGAGTATGCAATTAAAATGTAAGCATGAATGGATCAGAATTTTCCTTCACTGGCAACAGTGTGCATTGAAAGAGTGTGAGCAAAGCAGAAGGCATGAATTACTGTCTTCAGAGACATCTCCATTTGTGTTGGCAATATACAGGGGGAAAGAGGTAGTAAGGCATTATCTACAGCCAAGTTCTTGGACCTGATGCACAAAAATGAGTGAGATTTGAGGAGCTGATATGATCTGATATGCAAACATGTTGATTTATTCCAGCTAGCTGTAAGAATACAGTTGGAGGCTTTTCAATTGCTAGAGGGTTGGTTGAGATGCCCATGGCATCACTGACCTAATTCTTTAATAAAGCTTAGAAGAATGGGAAACTGAAAATACTGAAAATGCTGGGCCAATATGCGGAAAGAGACAAATTTGATAACCAGTGCAGATCTGATAGTATGTTTATAATGGAAGCCAGTTTTCAAAGGAAAACGCTGTTTTCATTTAAGTTGAAATGTTTTAAAAGTGACTAGTCTTAACAAAATATGCTGTAAGCAAAACAGAATTAAAATACTAACATATTTTTGCCACTCTCAGTATAGGACATTTTGAGCTTTGTTTAAAAATCTTTTCAAAACATGTTTATGTTAAAGAAAATAGAAATTAAAATGTGAATCAAATATTTTCCATTTGCTATAGATATAGATTGCCAAGAAAATTTCATTGAAAATTTTGGTGTCATCTTGTGCTATTTGTGCTCTGTTTGATGATAGGAGAGGAGGAAAAAAAAAAAAAAAACCAAACAAAAAATGTGATTTCCTGTGAAAGGGAAACTCAAGTTGTTTGTGAATATGTATAGGTCACTGCAGGCTTATTCCCAGACTAGTCAGTATGGAATTGCTCTCATATGGAATTTCAAGGTGTTGGTGTATTTAATTAGTAGCAAGTGATCATGGGTCTATGGGAGCAGATATTCCCAAATGACCTTTTTCTATCACTAGTATTTTCAGCTTGGCTGGTAACCGTGGGTACACAGGTGTGGTAGTGTTTTGTGAGCATCACCCTGTGCACGTTAACAGCAGGTTTCTGATTCTTCATCCATTAACCCATAGATCTCAAAAGATGAGAATTTGTCATTGAGCATGTTTCTAATGGGAGTCAGTGGCTTCATGGATGATCCGGAGATAAATAAAACATCATTTGCTAATAACCGTGGCAGATGGCACAAAGATTGTCTGTCATCGCTATTTCCCGCTTCACCAAGCATGCAACGTGATCTGGCTTGCCTGATGAACTGACCCCAAGCAGATATGGTGCTGCATAACAAAAAACTTCATCTAAGATCATGCTGGTGGAGTACTGGGTGGGGGCACCTCAGCCCATAACACCTTCTTGGAAAAGGTGTTGGAGTGCATGAGCAATGAAGTCTGGATTCCCACTGAGAGGCGGTGGAAAAGGAAGGATGTTAAGGAAAGAGTCAGTGGGAAACGGCGAATAACGGTGGGTCAGGAACTTTACTTCCTTGTGCAGCCCAGGCAACAGGAGAGACATCTCTGTAACCCGTGATCTGAAAATTATTAAATAACAAAGAAAAGGAAGAAGACCTTTTGGAAAACTTGAGAACAAAACTTCCATGGGCAATGGATTGCCATGTCATTTGGCAACAGCTTGCAAATACCCCCATGAACAGCAAAAATCCCGAGAAGTCCCTTTGCTGCAGCAGATTAAGGTAGAAGAAGAACTCTGCCTGGAAGTAAAAACCAGGCAAAACAACAATCCAGCATGATATTAAGGGTGAGGCTGATTATTCACTTGAACAAATACTGATGACTTGGAAAACTCTTTGATGTTTCCAAGCCAAATGACTTTTTGGCAGATATATTTTAGTAAAGTAAAAATCATTAGCCTGATTACAGGCATAACAGTGTAAATGTTGTGTCCCTTGTGTCTGGCCATTACCGTGTCTGGCATTATGAAAAATTAAAGTCATAATCTTCTGCAAACCATTCTGCAACATTTATGTGTCTCATTAACATCTTTACAAAAGGGGCCTGAGTGGTGCATTTATTATTTCTTTTTAAGCTACAGCCTCTCCACAGCATGACCAGTAATGGTATGTAGCATGAAAACAACATGAACAAGAGTCAAACCTTGCCTCTTCCACATGGATTTGGGTAGGCAATTATGGAGTCATTCATTAGTGTTTCTCTCCACTCCTGCCACAGTGTTTTAACTCACACATTTCCAGGACAGCACCACATGTGACAAATGGGGCCAAGTGCTTGGGTGGTGAGCAGGGACAACTTACGTCCCCCAGGCTGTAGTTCTGTGCAATGGGTGCACCCTCTTGTGTACCTTCATACGGTCTCCTCTCACCTGCTCAACGTGACTTTGGGTTATATCTTTACACTGGGCATGTTACACTGGGCAGACACCATCCCAGAGGTGTTGTCATCCTTAACAGAGATTTGTGGGAGACCACCATGAGGAGGAAAAAAATATATATGTAGAGCAAGGGTTTGAAGCATTTTTTTCTGTCATTTGTCATTTCCTTCATAGTCTTGTCATCATTTGGGAAAATGTCTGCTATAAATACCTTTAGATCAGATGCTCTGAGATAAGCATCTAGCATAATGGGAACAAAATTCTTGTTGATGGTAAGAAGAGAATTTGTACAAGTTCTTGGAGTTAATAGTTCGCCCAGCATTTCAGATGTGAGGAGCAGCCGCTATATATGGCCAGTGGAACTTGCTGGGGATAGACTTCCTGAATGCCAGAACTTTGCAGTCACTAAAGTGAAGACAGGTTGATGTTGAGATGGCCTAAGTGACTTTCCTGCATTCCCTAACTAGCTCTGTTCAGTATCTTCATGGCACCACCAGCCTTCCATAGATTAGAAACCTCTAGTATCAGCAGAAATATTGTGCTTTGCACATTCTGGCCTAGTAGCCTTGTACCATTGCATGCCATAAGTAGGATATACAAGGTTACATGAATGTTTCTTATATTAGGATATGGTGGAAATTCTCCATATATACTAACTACTCCCCTCTGAACAGTTCTTTTGAGAAGACTGGGTGAGCGGAGGGGATCATAGTATTGTGCTGACTGTTAACTTTGGAGACAATTATATTTTTACATACAACTGACAAATACATGTGTACCAGAGAAGAGAGCAGTGTTTATAGCCCATCTGCACCAGTCAGTGTCAGATAGGACATGAATATATTTTAACTGATTTTCAGAGAGCAGAATTCAAACCCTGTGCAAAGAATTGGATCTGGTCTTAGTGCAGGACCTTGTGCTGATGCCTACATGCTTAGGATGTTGCTTGGAAATACCCCCAAATACAACTGAAGTTGGTTCTAAGGCTTAGTCCCTGTGTCCTTGCTGAGACACCCCATGCAGCACATCATGCCGTCAGGCTCTGGGAGCCTGGCCTCAGGGAGAAAAGGCTCTGCACACACTGAAATTCATCAGGTCTCAGTATGTACTACAAGAGCAACCAAAACCCTGGGTCAGTTTGGTGGGTAGCAAAATTGCACTAGCTCTGTGGAAGCAACAGGAAAAGCAATGGTCCTTACCAGTTTCCATTTCTTCTTTCACAAAGAGGTGACAGTTTGCCCAAAAGTGGCTGGAGTTGGCCATTTTGTACATTTGTTACAAGCTATAGCTGTTGTTTCATGCATCTTTGTATTGCTGTAGCTGCCTGAGACAACACTACAGTCAAATAAGGGCAAAGTCTGTAAATAAAAGCTGTTTAAATGCCAACAAATAACAAAAATGCTGACTCTGGATGTTGACTGATTGCAAATTGTTTGTATTTTGTAGTTTGTGTTTTCAGTTCTACCAGGCTCACTGACAGTACCATCCCACACCTAATTGTAAGCAACTGGAACCATTTAACCATTTAATGGTACTTTGATTGCTTTTTACAAAGCATTCTGCAATTTATCACTTGCTTCCCAAATATCTCATGCCTGCTTCTCCTTGTTGATCACTGAGAATGGCCATGTATAGACAAAATTTCTCTGAGCCATTTACAATGCGCCTGCTTAAAATAATAGAGAAATTCATGCCTGGAGAGTTCTCTGGAGTTTGAATTTCTAATTCCTATGATCTGGTAGGGGGTTTTTGCCCTTATTTTATTTAGATTGACTCGGCACCGGGTTTTTGGTTTCTATTTTCTCGGTCTGTTGCAGCAGAGTTGTTAGGATTCAGCTCACAGAGACACATGTAACAGGAGAGCCATCATCTGTGCTCAATCTTGAAGGAAAGGATAGAAAACACCAGGGCAGTACTGGGGAAGAGGGGCTGCTGAGGCAAGAAAAGCAATGTGTGAATTATAACTGGGCTTCAACACTGTCAAAATGGGTGAAATGTGTCCCCTTCCTCCCTCATAGGGCTGCACCTGGAGGACATCAGAAAAGGGTTTGTCCCAGGCCACAGACCCTGTACTTCAAGGGCTCAGGTCATATTTCCAAGGCAGAAGAAAAATAATTGCTTGCCAGCTGGAGAAGCAACAATTAGACTGACCGGAATGGTGAACCACCAGTGGGGTTTTTTGTCTCAGGGAAAGAAAACAACTGCAGTGTATTACCCAGTGTAAAGGGGTGTCTGAGCATCAGCTGACAGCGAGTGGCCAACTCTCAAGATAAGCACCTTTCCTCTGTGGGGAGAGAAGTCGTTACACAAAATGGAATAAGGCAAATGAAGTTTTCTTTGTGGATGAAATGTGGGAAACAGTGCTGACAGCCAGCTCAATGGGCTGGTGAAACAGCAGCCCCAGGGACACTGTTCAAAGGCTCTTTCGTTTACTTAATGAAGTGTGGCTGAGTTTTGACCCCTCAGCTGCAGCGCCCAAGGTTTTCTGTGAATGTTTTAGGTCTTGCTCCTATCCCTGAGCTCATTGACTACTTGGAGAATTTTTTAAATCATATTTCTCTAGATTTGTAATGGGTTTCTTTCTTGCTGCGTGAAAAGCCATGCAACTGACAGAACAAATTCATCATATGGTGAAGCCGGGAGAAGGACCGAGCCCAGCAGCCCACTGGAAGCACTGGGAATGGGAGAGGACCTTAGCCAGCTTGAGCAAACCACATCCCCAGGCACAGCCTGGTGAACAAGGCTCCAGCATTTACCAGTTCCCACGGCACTTGTAACAACAGCAGGTTAAAGAAATCAGTTTTATTTAGAGAGAAGGAACTTCTCTTAAAACTTTTGACCAAGGTCTTTTAAACCACAGTGGATAACGCACCATACTGCACGGCGTGTTCCTGTACTGGCCAGGGCTCCTGTTACCCTCATTGGCAAAGTTTTATCCTTTGCAAAATCCGGGCTTGCTCTCCCTTCTCCAGAGGTCACTGCCAGGAGCACAGCTTGTCCCCCCTCCCTCCCTCCAGACGCCTAGCTGGGGACCTGCCCTCCCGCACCCAACCCCAGCAGCAGCCCTGCTACCGCAGCTGGGGAAAAGTAACACCAGAGAAACACATTTTAGGCTCCACTTTGCAATTTAAGTTAAGGAGAGGGACCTGGGCAGGCAGCCCCCAGCTGCTGCTGTGTGTGTGGCTGCAGGTCCCTGGCTCAGATCGCCGGTGCCGGTGATATTGCTGCAGTCCTCCGTGCTGGCACAGGGCTGAAGGTGAACAACACCGTGTCAGCCTGCGATACCACAAAAATCTCTTAGCCGAGGCTGCAGTGAGTTTCTTTTGCTGGCCCAACACCTGCAGTGCTGTCAGCCTCTTGGCTAGAGTACATAGAAGTCGTTGTTGTTGGACAGGTCGCTGTAATGGCAGAGGGCGAGAGTGGGAGCCTGTGGTGCTGGGGGCTCGGGTCGACTTCTGCCCTGAACCCCCTGTGCCACGGGCCTGCCTGAGCTTGGCTTGCAGAGATGAGTGTCCCACCTGGGCTCAGGCACAGCCCGATGCTTGCGCTTGAGTCTATTGCTGCCACTGCAATAGGTCCCACAACACTGGCACGTCAAGAAGTGCTTGGCTCGGTGTTTGGCCTTTGACTCAGGGGCCGGGGCTGTCCCTCTGGGAGTGAGAGTCCCTGCTGCGGTGCCCCGTGGGTCAGGCTGCCCTTTCAACCGGCTCCTTCTCCTCTGGACAGGGTCCAGGCTGATGTCCGACTGGGAGGAGCAGCTCTCGTTCCAGCCAGAGCCAGCGCTCAGGCTGCGCAGCGGCAGGGCGAGCCGTAATGCCTTCCAGAACTGGGAGCCAGAGTGCTTGGACTTCTCCCCCTTCCAGGTGACGAAGGAGACGGACTCCTTCAGCTGAAGGATGCTGGGATGGGTGCACTGCAGTGGCCTGTACTCCACCACGATAAGTTTGGTGGCGATGGCGTTCTGGCACATGATGCCCAGCTTGAACTCCAGGAGGCTGATGCTCTTTTCCGTCAAGTAATCAGGACTCAGGACCACGATCATCCTGCGGCTCCTCTGGATGAAGTCGAACACGGCCTCGGTGGTATCTAAGAGTGCAAGAGCAGAGGAATTGTGGTGCACAAGGGGGAAGGAGCAGGGAGAGAAAAGCTGCAGGAAGCTGTTTGGTGGCATAACTACACAGATCCCCCCCCTTCCCACAGAGGCAAACCTGGCACAACCCCAGTGACTTTCGATTTGCCCACACTCCTGTTGGCAGGGACTGCAGGAGCAATAGCAGCGTTTTTGCTTTGCAATGGGTTTTTGAGAAGGCTGACGTGGTTAAACGAGAAGCCAGGATGGCAGGATAAGCCAAGACTGTACTCTGACTTCTGCACTGCACGGCATCGCGCCTGCCCAGGGAAGTGCAGGCGTTTGATAAAGGGCAGGTCTCATTCGGGAACCACCTGCCCAGAGCTCTAGCAGCCCTTTGCATGGGGGGAACAAAATGAAGCAACCACATCATCGTGTCACAACTCGCACTGCCAAGGCTAAGGCTCACCTCCCTCCCTCTCATGCTCTCTCATCTAGAAATGGAAACCTCCAAACTTAGAAAACAAAAATACCAGCCGTAAACCTCTCTATTAGTTCCCCTAGCCATGATGGGGGGTGAAAATACTGCCCTTCAAAGCATTTGAAAAATTGCAGTTTGTAAAAGCTCAGCAAGATGCTTAGCTGGAATGGTGCCAGGCAAGGGCAGCATCTCTTTTATTATGAATGTAGAAAAGTGACAAACTTGAAAGATGTCCTTGGACTTCTATCTATGGTTTGGGATGCAGTAAGCATATTGAAGGTGCCGTGGCTAATGGGTGAGCAGTGGAAAGGATGGAAATTAATAAGGCTGTGGTACTTATCAAATTAACCCCAGCTGATTAATAGAACTGTAAAAACTTTAAAAAAACCCACCCGCTTGCTGAGTACTGGTGCCTGCGATGAGAAACTATCTGAGGACAAGATGGTGTTCAAGCAGGACAGGGATCATTGCAGTAAGAGCTTTTGCACACCCAGAGATAAAAGCCTCCCTGTAGGAATGTCTTGTAAAGAGCTGTTCTGGGAAGAAGAGCTACCTGCTGCTTCTACTGCCTTTCAGACGGCTAAAACCTTGATTCCTCAGTCTGGAGACTCTCCTCCCTCCCTGCCAGGGGAACAAATTTCTTTTTTGTAAATAAAAATACTGTACCTTCCCTGCAATGGCAATGCCTCTTATTCTTCCAGCACCTGGCTCTCTCCTTTCTTATCTCACAGCAGAAGGTGCACTGTGTTGCACCTGGATGCACTTTATTTTAATATCATACAGAGCAATACTTTATTATTTTTTTTCCAAAGAGAGATGACTAACATGACTAGCTCTAAAACTCATTGTCACTAGATTATTTGGAGTCCAAGAACTTGCAATAGGAAAAAGGATTGAACAATAATATCCTAATGGAGAAAGAAAGGCAGTGTTTGGTTCTTTAATATAATACTGGAACCTAAATCAAATTAGTTGCAGGTTTTTTTTCTTGTATACAAGGTTTGAGGGGATTTCTCCCCCTGGCACAGACAGGAAAATACTGACTCACAGAAACCAAAAGTAGATGGTAGTCAGTCCTGTCAGAATTGCCTCTTAACACCATAAAACGTTCTTACCACCCTATTTCAAAGGCACAAAGAATTGGCAGCAATCTCCCAATTTACTGAGTCCAGACCTCATTCAAACCTTTCTATAACTGATTGAGATCTATTTTGAAATCAGCCAAGCTTCAACATTTTGTGAAGGAAAAAGCTCCTTTCTTAGTTTGAAAGGTCTTTTTGAAACTGGAATCACAGTGAAACGTAGGCAGGAGCAGCCCCTGGGAGGTCACCTATTCTACCTGCCTGCTCAAAAAGCACAGGTTCAATTAATGTGAATGATTCCACCATTGTTGAAATAAAATGTTTTTATTGAGCTGACAGTGACGGTTTTCTTTTATCAACTTTAATTTGCAACACTTCTTGAGAGTCGACATATTTTTGGCAGGGAAAATGCTCAAATTCCCAAAGATACATTTTATTTCTGAGAACGGGATGCATTTCGACTTGGCTGACCAGGATATCTTGGGATGTTCAGTTCACAATGTAATCCCAGCTCACAAAAAATCCTGAGGGGCCACTTCACAGCATGCAGGCAGGATGGTCTCTCCCAGTGACACCAACAGCACAGGATGAGACAGGCAGCAATAATGCTGTGGCGGTTTGGGTACCAACAGAGCTGGGAACTCGATATTCTTGGATCACTGCTTTATACTAAAAAACTTCCATCTTTATTACACAGTTATGAAGGACCCTGCGTATTTTTTTTTGGTTTCCTTGTGTTTCCTCTAATACATCCTAGAGATGTGACAGAGTATTTTAAGCACCATACACTTGTCCCAGCACAATAAAAGCTGCGGGGAGAGGGAAGCATAGATCCCATACCCCACAGACCCTTAATCCATTGATTGTCACAAGTATTCATTTTGCTAGTAGTCTGGAAGCACTAGGCTCTCTCAACTTACCTGCTAGCATGCAAACAAAGGACAAAGCCAAGAAAGTGGCTTGGATGAGCAAACAGGAATATGAATGACCCTCTTCTACCCAACAACCTCGAAGGTGACAGGCAAAGCAGCCTAAGAGTGAGTTTGATTTCCATGGTTCAGGCAGATTTCCAAGATTTCTGTTCAACATTCTAGCTTGGTCTTTCAAGCAAAGGGATGGTATTTCCTTACCACCTTTACACCTTGTGATTGATAAGCGAATACTCTTCATGTCAGAGATTTTTTGTGTGTACGTGACCACTGCTGGGTAACATCTGAATGCTGCGTGTCTGTGTTTCTGCCTGCATGGCCCTGGTAGCAGTGGTGGTGCCTCAGGATCTCTGCAGGCACACCATAAAACAGCCACGAAAATACCCTGCTCTAAGGAGGTATCCCCAAACGATCTTGAGGCTTGGACTACACACAGTCATCTTTCCTTAATGGCCTTTCACAGATGTAATGGGGAGGAAAAATGATACTTATGAGAAATGCACAAGGACTGAAATGCAAAAGTGAAAATGTTTTATTGAAAAGCAAAATAAAATAATACTGACACTTCACAGACCAAATAACACAAAGGCAAAAACATACAGAAAAGAGAAGGGAAAACTCTGGAACAGCTGTACAACATCAAATGGCATGGAGGGAGAGAGAGTTTTTTCCAATTTGTGCTGTTTACCCATGAAATAACAATGAGGAACTTTATATGAGCTGCATATTGATAAATGTTAGATTAGAACACAGAAACTCAAATGAATCAACTGAACTAGACAGATGCCGTGACTGAATCCCATAACAGAAACCACATGTGGCATAGGATGAAATGACAGACATATTTGAGGTACTTTGCAGATCTGAATTACAGCTGGGACTGGGGTTTACCCATGGCCTGACAGCTACCAGCAAAGCCAGTGGTAAAGCTCCCAGGGGACCAGAGCCTGCTCCATCACCATTCCTTCCATGCTGCTCCCTCTGGACCTTTCAGCTGCCCTTCAGACCACGCCTTTTGCCTTGTGGGTGCTCTGCTAATGTCTCTCAATAATGCTGTTTTGGGGTTGCAACGGCACCAAGGGCCACTTTGATGTACGCCAGAGCAAGTCCTGGTCTGTTGTTTGTTTGAAAAACTCTTTGAATAAAATCAGCAAAATAAATGAGGTGGATTTAACTTCTTAAAATAATCAGACTACCTGAAACACCAGCAGAAGTTCTCTTGGTACTTCAGCCAAAAGCAAGATGGGATATGGCGAGGTCTGAGATGTTAATTGAATATACGCGTATCTTTGAGTCAATTTTTTAAAAATTAACATGTTTCTGCTTTGGCCTCAGGGCTTTCCCTTTGCCTGCAGATCTGGCAGCTGATTACAGGGATGCTGAAAACACAACAGTGAAGCTGGGCAAAATGATGCAGATGCAATGGCTTCACAAAGCTGTGTATGGTTTTGGGTGTTACCTCATACAAACAAAGCTTTCTGGAGTGTGGGAAGGAGCTTTGCCCCTCCACAGACAGCCACAGTAGAAAAGTTTGTAACAGCAAAGCTTTTAATCACTTCTGAGAAGCTGAGGATCTCCACTCCCTTCAGCGAAGCTGACTACAATTTTATCTACTTAGAGCAGAGCTTACATGGAAGGGGGTGAGAGGGAGGAGAAGGAGGATGAAGGGGAAGGTTTCACATTTGTACAGTACCTGCCCAATGGCACGGGTGGCTGTGGCTCCCCACTGCCCTGAAATAACATCATTAATCATAAGATGCTAAGAGCAAGGGGCGTTGCCGATGCCAGGATTCAGCCCCACACCTTTAAGGCTGGGCTGGTTACAAGGATGGCCTCAGCTGGGTGAATAGTGCATAGACTCCAAATTGTAGTGCTTTGTTAATGCCATTATGAATGGCTACGCTTCACCTGCTGGACACCAACAGAGCGAAAGCATGAGTCAGAGCTGACTCAGGAGCAACCGTTATCGACAAAAAAAATAAGCATGCACTTAGTGTGCGTAATACTGAATTCCACAATTAAGTGGGCAGGCCCTTGCACTGGGAGCTACAGGAGTACGGGGACACCCCCAGAGCTTCTAGTTTTATGTGAAAACATGGTGAACAACAGTACAAGTCAATGCCAGGGTCCTGCTGTGCTTTGGTCTTTTCTACAAGGGAAGGGACTCTCCCCTCCTTGGTCTGAGAAGCCTGACTGACGGGGTTAACTCACCAGGTCCTCTCCTATGGCTGCTGCCTCCCATCGAAGCAAGGACTGGTACTCAGCGGTTTTTTTTATATTTCCATTTTGTGCAAAGGTTGCAAAAGCTCTGTTCTGCAGCTCTGGGCTGGAAACATGATAGGTGGAGACTTGCTTTGTAAAGCCAAGGCTAGTTTAAACCTGAGCCCCAAATTACGAATGTGATGTTGTTCATAGCCAGGCAGAGAACACTGCATTTTCCTAAAAATCATAGAATAGTTTGGGTTGGAAGGGATCTTTACAGGTCATCTAGTCCAACTCCACTGCAATAAGCAGGGACATCTTAAACTAGACCAGATTGCTCAGAACCCCATCCAAGCAGACCTTGACTGCTTCCAGAGACAGGGCATCTACCACCAGGCTGAAAAACCCCATCTCTCTCAACCTTTCCTCACAGTCTTACCTGGCTGGACAGAGCTAGTAGTTTTTAATAAAGCTCAGATAAGTTTATAGAATCTCCTGGGGAGCTGGACATATACCCAGTGTCATCCCCGAGGCCCCAGCAGCACCTTGCATGATGCATTCTCCCAGGCAGCAGCACAGACACAGTGGGTGTTTTCAGTAGTAAATTGGGGTTCCTTGCAGTGCTTGTGAAGTCCCTGAGTTTACTCTACAAATAAGCATCTCTCAGACACACTCCATGTCCTGTACTAATAAGAGATTTCCCCTGGATTATGAGCATTACTGCCCTGAAGGTTCTGCAGCACTCAGAAGACAACTGAGTCGCAGACACTGACCACTTACTAGTAGAAATGCTACAATACAACAGAGCTTTTTTTCCTTTTTTTTTTTTTTTTTTTAAATAAAGCCATTTTACATGGCCAAGCTATCTGAATGCATCTGCTCCTAGAAAAATGTGGGGAGTAAAAAGGAGGACCCTCAAGAGTCTACACTCCCCACATTGAAGCAGAAATCTGTGAACCCACAGCAATCAGAGCTTTATCCTGGGACATGTATGAAAGGCTCTATACCAGAACCATCTTTCAAACCATTCCCCAGTCTCTGCAACAGGGACCACTAGCCAGGAAGCAGAGAGGTACTTAAAAGAGGAAAAGCTGCTCTGTCCTGGATGCTGACAAAAGTCTGATAGAACCTGGATCTAGGAATACTGGCCTATTCAAACACCATGCTATCACAAGGTAGTGGTTGCATTCCCACCTGGATAGCCCAAATTTAAACCTTGAGAGAGCTTGTATGGCTAATGCTAATGATATGCATTTACAGAGAGAAGGTATGTGCATCTTTGGTCTCTCTACTGCCAGGGCAGTAGAAAAGCTGCAGGAAGGCGTGACTGAAATGCTTGGGACAGTCCTTCATGGCAAAAACCCCGAGTTCCTTTCCACTCCCTGGCCTAACTTGTAGGTTTTTGGGGTTTTGTTTTCTGATGGTGTCAAACATTTCTCAGGGACATGTATGAGCACATCAAGGCTCAAGCTCCTGCTGATTTTTTTCACTGGCATTTTCACCTGCAGCTGCTTCCAGAACCTGCCCTTTGGGAACTTGGATTTCTCGCCCTTCCATTTAATGACAGTCAAGGCCGCCTTGGCCTGCTTGAGCTCCTTGACTTTGCTCTTCTTGATGGCTTTGTACTGCACTAGAATGACTTTGATGTTGCCCTTGGAGGCCATATTCTCTAAACCAGCCTTGAGCTCCAGCAGGGCCTGTGTCCCCTGCAAGACGTAGTTGGGGCTCAGGACAACAAGTAGACGTCGGCTTTTCTGGATGAAGCTCAGGGTCTCGTCTGTGACAACTGGGAGAAAAAAACATTGAGGTGGTTAGTGATGGCTGAGAACATGCTGCTGAGCTACTAGTGAGACACCAGATGTCTCTTGAAGGGAACAATGAAATTCCTTGGAGGCCCCTTTCTAGAGACTATACTGATGCTTCCCAATTCTGCAAGCAATTCCAGGTAGGGCTTCCTACACCCTGGCTGGTCTCCACTGCCCCATACAGTGATATCTTCTAGTTCCAGCTCCAGGCTGACTACAGATGTGTTTCCTCCTCCCCACGCTATGCAGAAGTAGCTATATCTAAAAGGCATGTCTAAAATAAATTGCTATCTGGACAACACATGACCTCAAGGAAAAGACATAGAGGTGTGGGGAAGCCTAAATACCTACATTTACATCCTTCTCCGGCAGATGTCCAGAATGACTCTGGCTAATCCCTTCACTCCTCTGCCTTGGTTTCCCCACACCAAACACACACAACAAGTATCTATACCCTCCCTGGGTGTTCTCATGGGTTAATCTGCTTTGGAAATATTACCATCCTAACTCCTGTTACTCATCCAGCTGTTCCTGTTGCTGTCATCAATGAAAGAGGATTGAGTGTTTCTAGAAGTGACAAGTAAATTGCTCTGAGGACTATTAATGAAGTGTCCCAAAAGTGACACCCTTTAATCTGGAGACATGTCATGGTAACTGTGGATCCTCTTTGATTTTCTAACATTTGTAGGTAGACTGTCCTTAGGCATCTTTCTGTAATTAATGTGAAAATTCCTTGTAAGTGTGAATCCCACTGCTTGCGCTCTTTGCTGCAGGATCTCCCATGCTTCATTGACAAGAGAATGCTCTTGACTGGTCAAAAAATACAATGAAGAATAAAATAACACTGATAGGCAACTTCATTTAGCTGTCAAGCACGTTTGATTAGTTTCCGTCAGCAAACTCACAGGAATATCCATCTCCCACTGTTTCTTCATCAAGGACAACATAACTCTACCCATGACACAGATGCACACTCTGGAGGCACGACACCAGCTGCCAAAAAGCTATTTCCTGGCCTGCTGTTCTTCCCCAGGAAGGAGATTAGTCAAATCCCAGCTAAGAAGCAATGGGGAAGCCCCAGCAGAAGCAAACGACATTGCAATGAGGAGCCACCTCAGCAGTGCTCCAGAGTGACTGCCATTGAGCAGCGATGGGAGCACTTCAGGTGAAGGTCAAGAAGCTCAGGAGAGCTATGCTGGGAATAAAATGAGACTCTCCAAAGGGAAAGGGGAAGGATGGCATGAAGTGGCAGAGGGAACAGGAGAGAGATGTACTTATGATTTGATGAACAACTGGGGAGAACAGCTCAGAGCAAACCTGCTCTGAGCCTGGCACTGGTGTCAAGGAAATAGAGCCAGGAGGGTGCCCTACCAGGTCATCCAGGCTCTCTCTAGAAGAGTGTGCCCTGGAAACAATCTAGGAGATAAATATAACAGATCCCAGACTGATTCTGCTCCTTTTTATCATGCAGCTGGGCTGGGACTTCAGCAGTCCCACCTGTCTACCCAAAAGGGACCCCAATGGACTTTATCAGCACAGATTCTGTCATCAGTGGGGTCCTGGCCCAAAGCCCATGAATTACAAGTGGGGTGGTCTGCACTGGTGAAAGTTCAGGCTTCAAACTTAGTAGGAATCAGGGGTCATACAGCCAACTCAGCCCCCAGGACACTGGAGATTGAGAGTTCCCTTGCTGTGGCACCAGTGTGACTGTATGCCTATCTGGAGAGTTTCACAAACTTCCATTCTTGGTGACTCCCTGCATCCCTTCAGCAGATGCTGTGTTCAGAATCCTGTATGATTTAGCTTGAAACAATGAGAAAAACATTACTTCTTAGTGAAGAGGTGAGTCTCACTATCTGCAGCAAAGTACCCTTGATATAGCAGCTTAATTGTACGCCATGTTAGACACAGGTTCTCTAATTAATGAGGATGAGTGGGATGCCTTCTAGGAGGGCATGTTATTTTCTCATTGATGTTGGTGTGGTGGTGTCCACATCTCCCTGAAGCAGACACTGCTGTTTTTACCTCTGCAAGTTACCAGTCTGGTCCAGTATCACACTCCCCTGCCTTCTTTCTTTATAGCCTTGACTTTATCACTTTTTTTTTTAAGGCAGCTCAGAGGGTTTGCATGAAGGTGAGTGGTCTGGTTCCCTCATGTGGATAGATTAATCACTCATGCACATCACTCCTGGGGAGAGCAACTGGAATGACCAACAACCACGACTTGCCCACAGCAGCTATTTGGTGGCCTGGAGCATCTGCGACATTGTCACATGAAGCAAAAACATTAGAAGATACCAACAAGACATCATTAACGGAGATAGGGAAAAAAAAATTAAGTTAATCTGAATAGGCCAGTTCCTATCCATTATCAGTACCTAAGAGAATAATAAAGAGAGGATGCCCCCTGTGAAATACTCACTTCCCCCGGGGAGGCTGTCTCTGTCGAAGATACACAGCTTGTACCCAAACTCATTCTCCAAGACTCCTCGCAGCGTCAGCAACACAAATTCCTCCTCCTCCGCGTTGCGCGCGTAAGACACGTACACATCATACTCCTTCCCGTCTGGGCGTTGGGAGCACAGAGAAACACAAACGGCAGAAGAGACACTTGTGATACTGCACATGCTGAGCCTTTGACTTGCTTCACAGGAAAAGCAGAAATGAAGGCTTGCTTTGAGCCCAGACACCGCAGGCTAAGGCACATTGATTTCCATAGTTACAAGCCAGCAGTGCTGCCTCTTTGATTACCCAGCCTGAACACGCAGGTACTCAAGACACTGCTGAGTTGCTGAAGGCACAAGACCACAGCAAGATGACCAACCCTTTCTGTCTAGGGTCCTTTTGTCTTTTGACACCTTTGCCATTGCTTTTTCTCATTGCTGTCTATCTGCATGAGCAGTCCCTCCAGACAGAGACTTGCACCCTGCCTACACCCTCCGAGAGCCGTTGCATCCCCTTGGCAGGTTCACACCACAAGCTGCGAGGGCTCAAACACCCTCCTCATCCTACAGAGGAAAAATTCCCAGCTCAAAGTCCCAAGATATGAACTCCCAGTAACACAGAGAAGCTGTGGAAGAACTGAGGAGAGAAGGGTGACTTCCAGATCCATCCTTTTGGATGCCCTATCACATTTTAAAGCAAATCACCCTAGATTTGTGAATCTCTACATAAAGTCACCAGAGAAACCAGGGACTTACTGGAACTTGAAGACTCATCTTGACCATCTAGTTCAGATGAAGCAGCTAGCCATCAGCAGGGCAATGCCCCAGGGAGCCTGACACATCCATGCTTCACCTCTGAAAAGAATACAGAGGACTTCTCTCTCATTTCCTCTGACCCAAGCCTGACTCCTCTTACTCTAAAACAACCCACATGACTGAATGCATGTAAAGAAATAGAAGGTCAAGATGTCATTATGTTGTGAAGAGGGTTAAAAATAGCTTGTATGAAAATTCCTAGAAGAAAAGAAAGGGTCTGGCCTGTAGCAGGATAAAATAAAAGTGAGTCCTTTAACTCCTTACCTAGAATGGTTTCATCTGTTCCAAAATGAGCCCGATAGAAGAGGACCATTTCAAGCCAATAAACATGATAGATGACTATCAGCACCACAACGAGCAGGATGGTTGCTCCCAGTCCACACGCCAGCTCCACGGTGTACTTCGGTGCTACAACTGGGTTCAAAAAGAAAGAGGAGGTCTGGTTTACAGAACAGGTTGGACCTTCAGCTAAACAGGAACAAACTTGTGACAAACACCACAGAGGAACAGCCAAGCCCTAAGTTGGCCTTTCAGAGGAAGGTAGCCAAGCCAAGGTTTTTCTGGCAGGACAAGTGATGGTTAGCTACCCTGGAGTCCCCATTCTGGGTTACTATGTCTGGTTGGGCTAGCAGAGCAAGTCAAAGCACAGGCTGGGCTTGTGTCTCTGAGTGAGACCCTTGGAGCAGCCACATGGTAGAATGACTTGATGGCAAACAGTGCACAATCCAAAACCAGGTCATGACTCTGACCTTCTGAGCAGTATATGCAAACCCTTGGGGCAACACAACAGCACTTAATTCTACTAAAGCCAGCCAAAGCTCACCTGAAGCAAAATAAAGACAATAGCCAGCATTTTCCCTCCCCATCAAATACACACCGGTCTTGTGGCTTGTCCTAGAGTGACAGAAGGATATAACTACCCATTGTTTTGTGATTGTTTTCTACCAGGAAAGAAGAATTAGAGTTCACCACAGAAAAGCTGAAATGCTTGCAAATAAATAGGACAACCTGTGGACATCGAGCCAGAACATCACAGGCCCCTCTCCAACTCATACAGTGTCTGTCACACCACTGCTGCTACTTTGTATTAAGGACAGAAAACAACTCTTTTAACTGTATCCCTGGGCAACCCCATTTTATGGCAATTCCGGTGGCAGCTGACATGCATACTGGCAAACTGCACAATAAAAGAACAGCAGTGAGAGGAAACATCAACAATTTCCAAGATTCAATAAGCTTTATTAGAAAAATCTATTAAAAAAAATAAAATGGAAGGAATTTAACAACTGTCATGAGGTGATGAGCAACAGAAATACACAAGAAGGACAGTGAAATAATCCAGAACAAGCAGGAAACATATATAACCTAATGTAATGAAAGAGTTGGTGCCAACATACATAGCTACTTGATGAAAACTGGAAGACAAGTGGTGAGGGGTTAGGTTCTGGCACGCTTGATAGTGTGGTAGGATGGTCTGCAGTGAGTTTAGCTTAAGGTTGCTCTGCCAGCAGTGGTTGGGGGTGGTTCTTGGATTTTGCTTGCAATAGAGCAGAAAGGAGGGGTGGTGAGTAACCAGGTCTCCTCAGAGCAAACCCACTCAACTGCCCAGGAGCAGATGGGGGAGGAGGAGAGAGGATAGGACAGATCGATCCACTAGAAAATAGCATTTAGGCACTACTGCATAGAGAAAGAATTTTAAGATTTTAGATTCACTTCTGCTACTTGTACAAACATTATCATCCCAGAAGAATTATGTATGTAGGATGAACACACTGGCAGATGGTTTCAGCATTCTCAGTTGTGTGTTTGGTCTGTCGTTCCTTCCTAATGATCCAGAAAAGGTTTGTCTCAAAGGAATAGGACTTACTGGAAGAGCTCTCTTCCTTCTAAGAACTTTGTGAGCATAGTATAGGGCACAGTGGGAGGAAGAAGGTATCTGGCATGAGCTACACAAGGCAGAACAGCATCCCCTATGGGAAAGGGCAGGTCCAACCTACAGTAAAGCAGGTGTTGAAGCTCTAGGTTGATAAGGAGGCAGAAATCATAGAATCAAATATACACCCTAAACAGGAAGCCTCATATACCTCAACTTTTATTACTGAGAAGTGAGTTTGGGAAACAAGAACAAAATCTTTGATGAAAGAAAGTTGTAGGGAAAAAATCCCACTGAACAGAGCTGTATCAATCCTTACCATCCATGCTGAGATGGTTGTATCTATACTGGACCATCATCACAGCAAGGAGTAAAACCAGAGTCTCATGGTTAAGCTGTGCCTGAGTAAGGTCAACGAGTGCAGTCTGCCTTCTGGAGGAAGACAACTGGTAGCTGTTGTGTCATGCAAAACCTTCATGCAATCAAGTAACCTGAAATCATTTCAAACAGCCTGTCCCCTCAGGCCTGCTTCACTTGTGGTACATGGACAGGATGAGAACAACAGGCCTATCCACCCCTCTCTCTCTATAGGCTCTTGACTGTGGTAGAGTATATGTGACATGCATCCTTTGCTCCCTGCCTCCAAGAAGCATGGCAGTATGACAGCAATAATACAGCGCTGTGTATGGAACTGTGTGTGTTGGGGAAAAAGCTCTGATAGAGCTATTTATTCCCCTACTGTTTTGCAGGGCAAGGCTTGAGGCAGGACCAATAGCCCTCTCTGACCATGCCTCATTTCTCACCCATGTTCTGCAAGAACTTTACCTTTCATGCGCACTATGGCCTGGCTATGGTCCTCGCCTTTGGCATTCCTGGCATAGCATGTGTAATTCCGTTTCAAGTCCTCTGCTGTGGCTTTTGCTACTGTTAGTGTCCTGATGATAGTTTTGTCTTCAAAATCTCTAGTAATTTCACTGTAAGAGAAAAAGCAGAGCATTGCATATGTAAAATTGCAGCAAATTCTTAGTGACAAATACTCCTTCCCCTGATGTAACTCACCCCTTTCTTTTAAAAAAAACCAAAATACCTAAACTGATAGTTATAAATTGATACAGATTTCAGTTTTTAATACAGCTGCCGCTGCTCCTTTATCTGATTTTCCTTAATATTTATTTTGCTACTCATAATTTTCTCATTGCAGCTATTTCACACTGTATTTTAGAGACAAAGGAAGTTCTTGCCTATAAAGCAACAATATTTTATGAACTTAAGATTCAGAGTCCACATCACATTCCCTGTGCAATCCTGGATGAGTCACTTTGTCTGCGCCCAAACTGATCTTCTACAAAAACGGAGATAATGGTATTTCCTTTTGCCTTTTCTTTTTCTATGTAGGTTTGCAAATAGATTGGGACAGCAACTGCCTCCCACATGTAATTCAGCACCGAGCAAACTCGACTTCATTTGGGTTCTTCATGTAACCGAATCTCTATTCCTCATAATCGATACTGTGTATAATACTACATGTTGTTTTCAGCCTCTGTTTTTTGAAACATCTTTATCACTTAAACTACTTAGGAACATTCCTCTAAATAAAATTATGTCTGCCCCTGTTAGAAGTCTGACAATAGCACCACTGTTGTTGGCACCACTACCAGGACCTGAAGGAGTGATGATGTGAACTAGTAAACAAAGCTCTCTCAAATCCTTCTGAACGTTGAGAGACTGTCCAGGTCTGGAGACCTCCTCCCTGGAGCTCATTAGAGCATGGTGCAGGCACAAGGGTTTCTGATTAACAGGGAAGTTGGGGACTCCACACTCCCTTGCAAGGTTTGTACCTACACTCCCCCTACAAGACCCAAGAGAGGGTCAAATACAAATGAAGTTCCTATTATTATGTTACCTTTGTGTGACTTTTATCTTTGGGTCCATGATGTCATCTGTGTTTTTCCCATCTATGGTCCACCACACCTCAGTCCGGGAGTCCTTTAGGAAGGTGAAAAAGACCTCACAGGACAGAGTAAGGTCATCTCCTGGGAAGAAAGGACCACAGTGAGGTATTGCAAAGCAGGAGCAGCATCACCCTGACTTTTGTGCTTTCACATAATCCTACCAGCCTGAATGAAGACTGCTGCTAATCATCATCATCGACATCACATTTATTACATCAATGTAATGGGACATGATCCATTCAATATAGGGAATTGCTCCAAAGAGCTATCAGTCTTAACAGATAGGATGGGGGAAGGAGTGTGGTATCCCATTACAAAGTGCTGTGAGGCCAGCAAAAGGAGAGCTGTCATTAATTAGGAAGTAATCAGCCAAAAAAGGAGAGAACATGAGAAAGAAGTGGCCAGAAGGCTGAAACTACCTAGGGGCTGAACGAGGGAGAGTTGGAGAAAACCTTGGTCAGGGACAGGGCTGAAACAAGGTCCTATAGGAACTTCTCTAAGCAACCGAGGGTGCCGATTTCATTTTCTTCTGCAGCTGCAGTCCTGCATCTCCATGCCTGAACACGTATCTATATTTATGTTTGCAAAATGAACTTTTAAAGCTGCACTGTCCTATTCTGGCAGAGAAAACTGGCACCCCACGCAATCTGCCAGGCAACTTGTGGCAGCTTGATTGCTCTGTGAGGGAAAGCACTGGGGATGCAGTGGAAGGGGAGAGCTTCTGTGCCTGGCTGGGTCTCCCACCCTAGCAGGCTGCTAGGGCAGCGACAGCACGCAGTGAACATTGCAATTTACCTGCTTCCACTTCATAGACAACTTTCTCATTTGGAGAGGTGAACTGTGGTGGCAAGGCCTTGTTCGGAGATCCTGCAGGAGAGAACGGAGAGCCCCCCAGGGGGACCCAGACTTCATGAGAACCTGAAGTCCTTGCAGCCTCACTCGTGATCCCCTTGCACCCCACTGCACATGCCCCAATCTAACTTGTAATACAAACTTGCTGCAGAGCCCCATGCAAAGAGAAATCTATTCCTAGTCCCCAAACTTGGGTCCAGACCCAGATTTTGAGGTTCCTCCAAAGTTTAGGTAAGTATAGGTACAAGTTTTTGGGCCTTTTGCATCAGAACATCATATGCCTCTCATCTCCCACAGCGCACAATCTGTACCAGTTTCTTGTTATTGCTGCTTCTAAAAAAGAAAAATAAAGCATCATTTCCTGTCACAAGTATTTAATTTGGCTCTTAAAGCAGAAGTTGCCATGGGACTCAGCACATGCCCTACTGTTCACTAGGTTTTTAAGCTCTGTCTACAATTCCCTTTCAGGTAGGCTGAGCCATTATGCCAGGGACAGACCTGTCCAAGCTCTGGGTTGGGTAACTGGAGCCCTGCCTGCCAATTGACAGTCTCAATTTCAGCATGCAAGGTTTTGAGATTGCAAGAAGACCGAGGCAAGTTGGCTATAATGGGACAATCCTACAAATAATGACAAGCAGAGGGCACTGAAGACAAAAATGAGCTAGAGTGTGAGGGTTATGCATTCACATGCCAGCAGAGGGTACCCCTGGCCATCTCATGGGTTGTACCTCACCAGCATAAGCATAGTCATCCTTGTGGTGTTTGGGGCATTTGACATGGAGGTGGGTAGGACCTCCAGTGCAACATGTCCTGTGCAGTCATGCGAGGCTGACCCCAGCAAGCAAAAATGTACCAGGTCCGTTGGGTAATGTAGATCAAGCACAATCACAAATGGATCCTGTGAGAGATTCTTCTAGCCGTTTTCACCACTTCTGCAGCTATCCATCTGAATTTCACACATTTTAAACTCATTCTTACCCACCACCTTCATCTTTATGGTTCTGGTGAGATTATAGGTTCTTCCGTGGTCCTTGAATGTCACAATACAGGTGTAATTCCCTTTATATGCACTGCGGACAATGCCGATGACAAGTCTGGGCCCTTGGGGATATCGCTCATGGAAGCCGTTGATCAAGGTGCAGTCCTGGAGTCAAGCAGAAAAACATTTGAGTTTTCCGATTCAAAAAGTAAACATATTGGCTTAAATGCTACTTCAAAGATAGCTTTTCAAATATGAATATAATACTTGGAATGATGTAGGTTGGACCTAAGTACCATGAACTTTGAGCGTGTGGGAAAACAAACTGGTATGTTCACCTTGAAAATGAGGTGAGGAAGCAGATGACCCTAATAGTTTTATCTCACCTTAAATACAGACAATGTTATAAAAGAGAGATCTCTGATCCAGTACTGCATTTGCAATCAATGTGAGCGTCTCAGCAGAGTGAAGAATGAAAGAAAAAAAAAGAGACAGGAAGAAAAAGATGATGTATTCACGAATGGATACGAAGACTAAAGAACGTGTTCCCCGTTGATGTCAGCGTGACCAACTCTTTCGGGACTAACCAACATACTCTGACTGACTTCAGCTGAGGATGAGCCCCCAGAATTGGCACCTGGCAAATGAGAATCTGTAGTACAGAAACCTTAATAACTCTTCTCTTTCTGTCAGGTGAGGCAGGAAACGACCACCAAGTACTAAACTAGAGATCTCTTTTCAGAAAGAGGTTATACAGATGACATCTTGATTGTCATAAAACCCAAAGATGTGCACATTTTCTAAGAGATTGTTTCTGAATGGTATATTTCCAAATCAGATACATCCTAATGGGGCAGTATAAGACAGGGGTCATATACCATTTTTAATGATTTTTATTAGGCATGGAATGACTTGCTGCCTGAAAAATTACTTCCATGGGGCTTTTTGTTTCATTCTGCTAATTGATTGTTGAGATGTGAATTTTAATGAATGGTACAAGTAAAGCATTTCAACTGCTGGAGTGAAACTGCTCTTCCTGGATATAAAAGTAAGTTTTTCCTGAAGGGTTTTAGAGGAGTTGGTTGTGTTTCTTTTCTTTTAGGGTGTTGTTGTTTTTTTTTTTTTAAATCAACATATATTTTTGTTGCCAACTTACTCTACTACTAAATTCACTCATACAGAACCTTCTATCTAGAAATCCAAAAGGGCTTTACAAGCAGTTAGAGAATTCAGTTCCACAACCCTCTGGCTGCACATCCCCTGAGAATTCTTATTCTGTCTTGACTAAAGGCATCTACCTAGAGAAAAACATTGAGGTCAAAATTTAATAAAATTGAGCAGTAATTCTGTAGGTAAGAGCCTGAGGACGGCTAGAGACAGCATAATTATCAGAGCAGTAAGGAGGATGAGCTAGGGATGTCTCCATCTTCAGAAAAGAGGTTTGCTGAATTGTGTCAAACAGGGCACCCGTAGTTCTTGCAGAGGCTTGATATACTACTTCATTTCCTGACCTCAAAGGATTTTTGAAAGGATGCTATTTTCATGAGCAAATGGTTCAGTAGTTGTTTGTTTTGGTTTTCATTTTTTCTTATGAAAGAGGGAATATGAATTACAGTTTCCTTTACAGGGATAGTGACTGGCTCACACAGCAGGTCAAGAATACTGCCTGCAGCTGACCTGAGGTTCCTAAATGACTGCTAAAGTATTCTCCACTTGTGCCCTCTGGTGAAAAAAAGTTTCAGTGTTAGTTCTCAATTCCCTTCCAAGAGCATTTTTACCCTTGAACTCAATGGAAACAAAACTCTTAAAATTAGTAAAGTTTCATTAACATCTTCATCACTGGGGAGACTCTGAAACATAGCTCCATGATGCTCATGCCAACCATTGCTTTTTCAGATACAACACTGTATTCTCCAATGCCCAAAGTGCTTCTTACCAAGTACCACTTGATGGTTGGTGTTACACTAGCAGGGTAAAACCCATCAATATCTGGACATATGATCTTCTCATTGGGGTGCTCCAAATAGAACATCTCCTCAATGGGTTTTATGGAATGGCTCACACAAGAATGTTGGTCTTTCGGAACAACCTCCAAGGGAAATGCAACTTTGCTGCAGTAGGTTGTATTTCTAAGGATACAGGAGGATAAGGCTGATTAGTTGAAACGTGTTTACTCCTATAGCAGTGGAATGAAATAAAAGTCACATCTGCAATAACGAGCATCATAGTGCTGATAAGGTACATACAGACTTAGTTGACTCATAAATGGGAAAGAAAACATCAGAGATGGCCACACTAGTTCAGAAAAGCCTATAAAGATGACTAACAAGCAGCACCCACTCCCCTGCTGGTAAAGCCAATAATAGGGTCAAAGACACGGTGAACAAGAAACAACATGAGAAAGATCAAAAAGAGCTCATGGGCTCAGTGCATAGCAGATGCTATGTTCATTTTGTACCACACTTAGAGACACTTTTAATTTCCTAGAAGTCTGAATCTCCTGAATCTTTGCCAAATTAGCATGTAGTCAAAACATTACCCCTGCATCTGAAGCTATTTTTACTCTAGACATACAGATCACTTCTTAATGGTGAGTGCCTGTGGATTTTGCCATGGGCTCAGCAATAATATTTTCATGGACACTTACAGCCAGAAAGGAGAAGCATGTTCATTAATGTTTGCAAGGCTCCAAGCATTATTACGATGTAAATTGGCTCAGCACTGAGCGGTCTTATAATTGTAACATCCTTTTCCCATTAATGCTTATGTGAATGGTCTTCTCCCTACAGAAAGACCTGGTGCTAACAGCGTAATTTTCCTGCTTCCGTGAAAGTCCTTCTGTTATGCTGAAGACATACAGAAACTGCACTGCACAAACCTACCTGAGCATGCATGTATAATTCCCAGTGTCATTGAGAAGCGCAGGCCAGAACCAAAGGGTGTCTTTCTCCTTACTGATGTGATTGTCCGGGAGACGAAAATTAATGGGCTCCTCCAGATCCCGGTCCTGCCCGATCCTGTACCAGATCAGGGTTAAGCCAGCAGAATGGGCTGTGCTGTAGTTGTATTTCAAGAAGGTCTCGAAAAGTGGGCATTTGATCTTGGCAGGCTCCCCATCATAAATCTGGATCTGCTTCATGGTGTCCACACCCCAGTCATCGCAGCGTTCTGCAGCCACAAAGAACAAGGTACCTTAGCTTAGAAGTCTGTGGGAAAATCACAGTTCTGCCCATGTTCCCCACAGCCCTTGGTCCTGTCCCCATTAAAATACAAGGCGCAAATTTTGTGTTCTCAGTGAAACCAAACGGAGCTTTTATAAAGCAGAGCATGAATACAGTCTTCATTTCTAGACAACCTGCAAACCTCTACTTTCATTTGTACACTTCCTTCCAAGCTATTTATCCCCTATCAGGACAATATGATAGGATAAGATATTCTTACATAACACTTCCTAGAAAGCTTCAAGAAAATTCAACCCTAAAAATAACCAGTGTATGAAGATAAAATCTGGATGGAAACAATGCTAGAGGTGCGTGAGCATCCATGCACAGTGATAGAGAGGATGGGAGTAGAGGTGTTAGGAGAAAAAAAACAAACCAAAAAAAACCCCACAGAAATCCAAAAAGGCCAACAAACCAAGACTGCAAACATCAACCCTCCCTTAGAGCTGCCAGAAGCAGCTGGACTGTGGGTTCTAGGAACAAGGACTGACTTTCCTGTGATTGATTCACACAACGCCTGTGCATGCTATGATAACACAGAGTACCAATGACATGTAGTGACTGTTTATAGTGAAATTTGGGAAAGCAGGCTGAGGGACAGAAGAGGGAGTATGGAGGAGGTGGTAGCATGCTATCTTGGGGATCCCCAGACAGCCCTCGGGTGCATTCCCCAAGCACAGTTCAACAGACTCAGCATGGCTCACTGCAGACTCAGGCAGACAGAGAAACTGAGAGGCACACAAAAAAAAAAAGCTTTTTTTTTTAATTTATTCTTGTCATTAATAAATAGTTTCAGAACAAACAGCATGGTCAAAACCTATTCTCTTGCAAGAGTTCCTTTCCACTCCATTCCTTCTGCCCATCAGGAAGCCCAGTCACGAAGGGAGTTGGCACAACCCAAGCACGGTGCCAGGGTGTCAGCAAACCTGAGAGCAACCTGCTCTGCCTGCGCCACATCAGAAGAAGCTGCTGTCACTGCATCTCCCATCTCCCTGCGCTGACGAGGCAGAGCGTGGCATGGCACACTTCCCAGAGCATCCCTTGTAGCTGCTGGGAGGCATCAGCTGGGGCAGCCTGACATCTGAGAGCCCAAAATGAGTTGGAGAGGGGTGTGCTGCCTGCAGCGGTCCCCAGGAACGGTGTCTCAGCATGTCACAGGCACACCAGAGATGACACTGCAAAGCCTCTCCGTTTTGCAGATGTTAGAAGAACTCGGACCGAGAGGAAAAACAGAATACAATATGCTCTTTGAGCCCAATTCTTCTGAACTGACTTCACAGGCATTTTATCTTCCTTAAATAGACAGTGGGATGTAGCTTGGCCCCAAATTCATACTTAATTAAAAAAAAAGCAAAGAGATAAACCTTTGAGAAGACAGGCCCAGAGCGCTTAAAGGCAGTAATGCTAACTCCCATGGCTCAGCAATGGTTAGTCACAATGAGGAGGAATCTGGGCCAGTAAGAATAGAAATGTTTTCTGGTGGGTTTACACAAGTGTAAATGCAAACGGCACTGCTCCTTTGGTGGTATGCCAAACGCCTGTATGACACAGTTCTCCTTCTGGAGGGAAGAGAGTGAGTTGGGCTAGGAAGAGGCAGTGAAGCTACGAGTATTTGCTCATAGGAACCCCAAACTCAAATGGCTGGAGAGTGCTATTGCTCATCATCTAAGAAACACACAGATATTTCTTTCAAAACTGCACAGCATCATCCAGTACAGCTGCCCAATCAGTGCCAAGGCTCATTTTGAAAGATCAAACCACTATTAAAAGCCTTATACCATGGGAAGATGCACAGGCACCACCATGGTCAAGGCCAACAGGAACCAGGTTGCTGCTTTATGCTGGTGAAATCAAGCTACTAGATTAGGCATGGTCCATAGAGTGGTAAGAGACAAATGAGCCTGCCATAGACTGTCTGCTAATTGCATGATAAAGCACTAATTTTCATGGAGGGAAGCACTCCTTTTTCCCTCTGAAGGGAGCAGACCTGGGTCTGTACATCAGGACACCTGGGTTCTCTTCCCAGCACCTGACTTTGGTGTCTCCTTTTGGGCTGCATAAAGGCAAATTGCCCTTCTTACTTCAAATGGCAGGACTGGAGAGGAAGAAAACTATATAAAACATTACAGTAAGGGAATTTTTGGAGTCAAGATCAATGAAATTTGCAATCATGAGCAGCTCTTGCATTTTGCAATAGCCTATAAATCAGCATCGTAAAACTACTTACCTGTTCTAGCCAAATGAGTTATTGAAAAGAAATACAAACAATTTTATTTTTTTTTCTTCCTAGATTACTCAAAAGCAATGTATAGGCCTTGTATTCTTGGATGAGGAAGATGCAACTGTTGTTATTCTTTAGAACGAGAGCTGTAGCTGAAGATTGTGTCTCAGAGCTAGCTAATTTACCCAACTTCTAGAACAAACAGCTAGTCCTAAGGCTCCCCACATGTGTCCTGCCTTGGGGTGCTGCGTACTCCGAGCTGAACGCAGGACATCACCATGCTGGTAACCAGCAGCTACACCACAGACCACAGGAGCAACCACGCAGCTTGAGATGGCCGGCTGTGCTCGCCACCCTGATGGCAAGCATTCCTCCTGGCTGCCAGGACAAAGCCAGCCCAGCACAGCTCCCAGGACTCAGGGAGCAAAGCCACGACCTGTCACCCACAGCAGAGATGGCAGAAATATGGGCTGGAATGAGACCTACTTCACGCATAAAACACAGAGGGGAAAAATGTCATGACTTCACTCTGAACCTCACTGGCATAAAGCAGCTCCCACTATGAAAAAAAATAATATATAAAACCAGAGACATTGATATATCCTAACTCCAATAACAACATTTGAGGGGGCACTGCAGAAAGAAGATGCAAGAACCTAGTTCTTACTGTGAGAAACAGAACTAACTTCTACAATGCTGTGCCCATTTGCACCAACTCACACTTGTTTTCACTAAGACTAGAGTTTCTTCTCTCTTGAAATGTTTCCTGCATAAAACAGCTATTGGCATTAAAAGCATTAAGTCCCAATTAAGTCGAGTGGGATCAGCATTCATGCTCTGAAGTCAGAGGATCAGAAACAAATGGAAACCAGTGAAGAGACGGGGGAACTATATGAAGCTCCATGGTCCCTTCCACATGGCAGCAAATGCAGCACTACACACATAACAGAGGGATATAATAAATTTCTCTTAAAATCCATCATCCCACAAATGCATCTTCCTAGAAATGCCCCTGTGAAATGCTTTTGAAAGAAGCCATCTTTTTCTCATTACCAATGAGCTGTACTGCAGGCGCCTCGGCTGCCCCCTCTTACTGCTGGGTGCTCTGTAATCACACAGCAGGGTGGACTGTGACCCATAATACCTACCTGTGACAGACAACGCAGGGAAAAAAAAAAAAAAGGCAAAAAATGGCCCCGTTTCCACAGCCCTGCTAGGAGGAAAAAGGGACGATGATTATGCATGCTGGAGGGAGGCTGCATGGTAGAAAGAAACACCCACCTCCAGCTTTGGAAGAGAAAGCGCAAGACAAAGGTCAGGGTGAGGATGCTCATCTTGATTTTAAGTGCCTTGAGATAAAGATAAGAGTGGGTTGCTGCATTACTGCTTCTTGATAATGCACACTGGGAACTGGGTGAACCTGCAAAGTTAAGTCCAAGTGCTTGGATCATACATCACAGCCCGTGTTCATAGGGTTATCTACTACTGAGACAAGGGACAGAGACCTCTCCTGTTATAGAAATAGTCAGATCTGTCCCATTTCTGAATCTACAACACCCTTAAAGACTCCTCAGAAGCCAAACAAAGTTGAAGAATGTGGCTTCTCCAGATGGAACGCAGAAAATAATGTTGTTCAGCTACATAAAGGTGAAAACAGACGTTTCTGGAAAACTTTTCCAGCCTTTCACTTATTGCACTGAATTACCCCCTTGGGAACAGAGCTATACACACACCTGAAATGCTCTGGAGATGCATCTGCAGCACCCATTACAAGCACCCACACAGTCAAAACAGAAATGAAATTGGTGCAATCATTTTGGATATTTCAAAAAGAGACAAACAGCTTAACCCATGGATCAAAAAAAAAAAAAAAAGGCCACATCAAGAAATGTTGTCCTATTTTGTCCACAGTTTGGCATTTCTATGTAGTCATTTTAAGTACCTCTATTTTAAAAAAATAAAATTTTCAATCACCAAAACTCACCAGCTTCACACCATTTCCACCTCTTCCCTCCCCTGGGGCTATAAACAAAGGCTTCCCCTAGATAAAATTTCTGTGAAGAAATAATAAAGCGCCATCCTTTTGAGAGGCCATCTATCATGCCAGCACAAATTACCCAGCCATTTGCCAAATTGATGCGCCCATCTTAATCGTCTCTAATTTTGGGAGAGGAGCCTGCCTTGCATGCAGACTAGGACCATGCAGCCACAGCAGAACACGAAGCCATCAGTGGGGGCAGCTGGATGATAGGGCAGAACCCTCTTCCTCACACCACTTCAGCAGCAGCATCAGATGGGGCTGTACTATCTCAACAGCTTCCTACTTTCTTCAACCGCCCCTGCTGCATTATCTTAAAGCAAAGCTGATGTGAGTCAGCCTCCACCTGGGGAGCGCAGCCAGGCCAGCGGTTAGTTCAATGCAAGAATCAGCATCAATAAGGAAAAAAAAAAAAAAAAAAAAAGCTGGTCATGCAAAGTGATTAAGTGAGAATTAATCATTTCTACCTTAAGAAAAAAAAAAAGAAATTTTTCCCCACCATCATTCAGGTTCACTGCAGTTGATGAGAAGGAAGCAGAGAAACTTGGGCTGAATGGAGGAGCTACGCTGTGAGCATAAGAGGTACCAGCTGTGGCCAGCAGCCATGCGTGGGTGAGCTTCCCACTTACACCAGTACCAGGAACACCCACTCTTCCACGGCACCTGCGTTTTTCCTTTCACACACACATCCAGCAGAAGACCACCCCATGCTTGCCTGGCTCTGCACTTTGCTCAGCAGTGGAGCAATTAGGCAGCATGGCAGGGCAGCGTTTCTCAAGCCGTCTGTATCCCATCTGACCATACAACATGGAAAAAACAAACAAGAACATCTTCCCTGGACTTGGAGAAGAGGTACAGACCCAAGCACACTGAAATTGGTGGGAATGACAGAAAATAGCTAGCTCTCACCATTTGCTCCCGCTACTTCCACAGCAGCAGCAGCAGTCAGCAAACGCCTAAAAACTGGTTGGAGTTCAACTCTGCCTTGGAGGGTCAGCCTGGAAGCTGCATGAACTCTGCAGGAATTTATAATCTGACTTCCAGTCATCAAAAGGGCTTGTCATAACTTCACTGCCTTCCTCCCACAGCTTCTCCAACAGAGTAAGTGGAAATGGTCCTGGGACAAACCTCCCCATGACCGACTCCAAACCACAGCCCACAGCCCAGCCCCATCCGCACGGTTCTGATGCAACGGCACCAGTGACGTGGTTTTATGCCTCTCTCGAGTTCCACCGTATTCATCCTGTGTTGCAACTGAGCTGTGATGCCCCCCCATAGAAGCAGCTCCACTGGATGCTGCACATGAGGACAGAGTCTCTCCCCCCACACAACCACTTTTATCATTTCAATAGATAGGACAGGTGAGAAAGGAAGGAGGAAAAGGGCTTTCTGTTGCAGAACAACTCATTATTTCCAAGAGCACTTACATGTTGTGGGTGTTTAACTTTAGATCCTGGAAGTCTAGTTTAAACAGGTGTGATGGCCTGCCTCTGCCAAATTCACAAAAACCAAGCTGACAGCATAAACTTCTGTTGACTTCAGAAGAAGCAGCCAAGGCACAACCTCCAAATAACAATGATTCTGTAAGGGACCCCATAGCTCCTGACTCAGAGTTTCCTTACCTAATTGAGCACAGCCTGTAACCCGGGGAGTGGTAATTGCTGTTTGTGTCTTTTAAAAGAAGTCCTCCACAGTGAGCTCCATGCCTTCACTCTCTATCTGCGCATAAAGTTGTGTTTACTGTATGTGGCAAAGAGTATTTTGAAAAAAAAAAAAAAAAAGTATTTGGTTTTCTCTAGCAAGCTTGACATGTTTTCCTGGAGGCTCTTTTTAAAATTGAGATCAAAACTATAAAGGTAGGGGTATGAACTGCTTCAAGGCCTGAAGGAGAAGAGGAGCAAATAGCTACTTTCCATCCCACTTCATTGAGGAAATTACCATGTGAAGCAAAGCAGAGCAACAAGGGAGAAGGAGGGACAGAGAGAGGAAAGAGAATGGCCCGTTGCAAAATCAGCTGTAAGAGAGGCAGCATGAAAAGGAGGGTTACCCAATTAGCACCACCGAAGAGCTGTGCTCAAGCTGGCAGGGGCTTTTCTGTGTGCCTGGGACATCAGACTCCCAAGGGCTTGCTCAGTTAAACCCATACAGCCTAATTAGTGCAGATAGTCAGAATCTCTGTTGCCTGCTTTAAAATACCATCAATGACTCTGCACTGCCCACTGGACCTCCACGGGGATGTCTGCATAAAAAACCCACTGCAGCAGTTGTCCTGGGATGAGGATGGGAACTGAAAAAATGCAGCAGGCAGTAAAATGCACTGAAAGGGGCTACGAGCCTGGCAGAAGTCACTTGTGTGCAATAAAATGTATGAGACTGAGCACACAAATCTGTGGCTGCAGCAGGGGGACATGATGGATAAGAAAGGTAGGAGAGAAGTCTTCAGTGTCCCCCGATGCCTTGCTTGATACACACAGAGGAGCAAAAGCAACAATCCGATATCCCATCGGCAGCACACCCAGAACGGGCTGCTTTCCTCTCCACGTTTCTGCACTTCAACGCAGATGGGTCACACCACATTGACGCCCGCACAAAACTCACCCTTCACAACCTATTTCCTCAGCTGACAAGCAGCAGACGTGAGGTCTGATCTTGGCGGTCACATCTCTGGCTGGTGCGGGGGGAGGCTGGAGGCTGGCAGCTGTGGTGACACGCCTGCACCCAGGCCAGCTCTGCAGGTTTTATCTCCATCCACTTCAGGGCTACGCACCTTTCAACACCCTCAGCGTTGAATAACTTCACATGCCCCCAAGCACCATAAACTTCTACAACCACAGTAACTCACAGATGGGTATGGATGGTTATAAAATCACCTCCTAAATTAGGACAGCAAGGAGCTGAGATTGGAAGAGTAGGAGGAAGTCAGGAAATCCCAGGAGATGATGATGGGGGAGGGATTTAGTCTCTTTAGAAAACAATAATGCAGTTTAATCTATTTTTCTTTTGACTTTACACACTAAAATAAGCTTCTCAGCTTCTAGGCCTGTCTCAAATCATAAGGAAAATAAGGCCACTGGAACCCCATCAGTAGAATAAGAGCTATATAATAATAATTCTGAGAAGCTACACAGGGCTTTCCATCTTCAAAGTGGTTTACAGACAGTAATTTATTAATCTGCAAATTTCCCCTGGCCATAAGTAACTACTCTGCCTCTGCTAAGCGTGAGAGAGACACGCAGCACAGATCAGCACTCAGAAGAGATAGTGCAGGTGGCAGCTCTGACCTCCAAAGCCTGATCTCAGTTTCTGGCTTGCTGCAGTCAGAACTTCACTGCTCCAGCCACCACCTGAAACCAGAAGCACTGGTGACATCTACCGCTTTGAAGCTGACTTCAGAGGGGACAAGACTAGTGCCCAACAGCCTCTGGTATGGGAGAGTGCAAGAGACAAGCTCACAATTCAGCAAATAACAGCAAAGCCCAAAATAAAACTCCCAGGGTAGAGGCTTCTGGCTGCCTTACAGCCACTGCCTGCCATGCTGGGGTGTCACTCTGGGCAGAAGCTGGCCCCAGTCCTGTGCTCATCCTACTACGCAGCCTGTCTGATAGCCCCCAAAAGAGATGTCAGAGTAGTTTTCTATGCAACCATGATGTTTCCTCCCACCAAAGGGCTATTTATGCATAGCAGTTACCTGTCCATGCTAGGCAGGTCTTTTAGATAATTAGCATGAGACCGCTCCTCCTCTCCTGGCAGCAATATTCTTCTGCTTTTCTAATTCCCCAAGACAATATTCCTAATCATGATCCTCTCCCCAGCCCTTGCCCTGCAAAAGCTGGGAGCTCTTGGAGAATGAGAGAGCAGCCTGGTCAGCAGAGAGAGAAAAATGGAACAAGGAGCACAACAACAACTACTTCTTTAAGTAAGTTGGTATGTAACGTAGGCGAGTTTTGTTTGGAAACAAGAAGATAACATTATTCCATATTCATACTGGTTGTTATATTCTTTCTCTGACTGTTTTTTCATCTCTTTTAAGACAGTGTATATTTATACAATTTCAGTAGTGCCAAAAAAAAAATAATCACCATAAGACAAAAACTGGTTTCATCGGCTTTTGCTGCCCTTCTCTGGATATCAGAGCACCTGGGTTCATTAAGCATCCTACAACACAAGCACAGAGATCTAAGGATGGTTTGCTGAGGCGAGGAAAGCAGAAGACCCTGAGTACCATCACAAACAATGTCCCAAAGGTCACAAGTACGGAATTCAAACCCAGGCACTGCAGAACATGTATATTCTCAAGACCAGAAGAGATTTGCCCACGCATACGGCATGAACGAGTAGCAAACTCGGGCACAAATTCAGTCTCAAACTCCCAAGTCTTTTACTCTACACTACTCGGATCACATTTTTTTTCCTCTTCTAGCTTGCGGCTCCCTTTCAGCAAATGATTTTGTTTCAGCACCTGCCTCCGTACATAGCAGAAAGAGCAGAGCCCAAAGAACAGATGTTTAGAGCCACAGTGCTGTTGGCAAAATTTGGGGGGGGAAGTAAGACAGACACAGGGTGAAGCACAGCGCTGAAGCTTTCTGACACACTGCCAGGGAGACTGTCAGCCTCAGAGGCTGAACTGGACAGAAAGGCCATCTGCATGACCGCCAGAGCGGTGCTGGTGTTTTATAGCTGAAATTTAATAAATGTTGGCTCCTCATCCCCTCTAAGCTCAGAGAGCTCAGGACTCAGCAGAGCCGGGCAGTCCCCAGTCAGTGCTGTTGACCACACTGCTCCCTTGGGAAGGGCTGCAGAATCAGGCAGGAAAAGTGGTAGCAAACCACAACGGGATTCCTACTCCTGCCTCCAGCTTTCCCCACCCCCCTGCCAGCCTGGGCTGGTCCCAACAATACAGCATTACATGACTGTCACAGCAAAGCACAGGAAAAGATCTAGCTGAAATGACAAATCCCTACCAAGTTACACATCTTAAATATTCCAGGAGCCACATTCCCCACCTCTGTGGCCTCGCTTCTTGTTAGGAGACCACTGGGGCAGCTGCAGACTCTGCACAGCCCTTCTACATCCACGTTGGATAACCTCTGCTCTGCTCCCCCCACCTATGCTCCCCGCTCCAGGGAAAAAAAAAAAGCAAGCCCAAATGCTGTAACATTATCAGAGCATGTCCAGTCTCCCACACTGCTCTGTATTTACGACTTTGCAAGGGTGAAATGAGCTCTGGTTGCCTTTTGGTGCCAGTCCCAGGAAACCCTGCAGTGTAACAGAGGGCTGCACAGATGGCTGCCCCTCCATCCAAGTACAAACAGCCATCCAAGCCCGTCATAAATAACAAACGACATTTTGACAGCCCAAAGTGGTTTATGATGTCCACAGAACAAAAAGGGAGCTCTGAACTGAAGAGTGGGTCTGTCACCCACGGACCTGCAGAAAATTAAATGCATACAGTACAGTGGGTTTGCAGAAGAAATATATTTTAACTGATCGTGCGTCCCATACATCACCCTTTGACACTTATATTCTTCCAGCACTCTACAAGGGCTCTAACCATCCTGTACAGAAAACCTCTGCTAAAGGAGGAATATTTAAAAAGCACTAAATACCTCACAGAAATGCATGGAGGGTTCTGCCAGATCAATTGGCAGGAGCCAGTGTGACCCAAACGCCAGGGTGTTCATTTCACGGCTCCCAGCTGGCAGCCTCAGCTTTTAGAGTTACTTTAACATTTCCTGGGCAATCCTGATTCAATTGCACCTCCCTCCCATTTCTGAAAAAGCCCAAGATGACGGCACGTGGGGTGTTGTAACGCTGCCTCAGCAGGAGGAGGATATTGCGTTGGTGGAGAGCAGAACAGCACGTCCAGAAGCGCACGCAAAGCAGGGATTTTCCCAGTGAGCATCAGCAGCAATCCATGTCACTGGGTCCCTCCTTCCCCAGGCACTCCTACTACCTTGGGCTTAGAATTCATGGCCCAGGTCTCCTTGGCTTTCTCCTTTGCTGTTTCACCATTGCTTACCAGTTCTACCAGGCCTCCATTAACCAGGATGGGACATCCTCTGGTGAAGGCTACGCCCTACTGTGAATACCTGCAGCTGTTGGGTAACCCAAGGAGAAAAGCCTCTCGAGCCTTCAGCCTCTGTGATGAGCCCTGCACCGAGATAAACCTTGCTGACGTGCATGTCGTGCATCTGGCCCCAAAATCTCGGCATGATCCAAGAGACAACGATGCAAGAGCTGTTCATCTGTGCAGGGTATTATAAGTGCTTTTTTGCCAGCGCTGCAGAGGAGCAAGGGCTCATGGAGGGACTCACTCGATCCCCTCCACAGCCCTTATTTCTGAACATTTCCCCCTACAAAGCCAGAGCTTGTTCTTTCCTCCCTCTCCTTTTTCACTCGCCTCCTGCAAATCATGCTGTCTCCTTCCACCCCCAAATAGGAAGTCCGGAGCCGAGACACACACAATCTGCCTCTTCACAAGAGCTGGGCTGAACGTGTGCCAGAGGAGCTGCGAGCATGACAACATATTTCCTGTCAGGAAAGTGACTCAGTGAGATGGGTATGAGAGCTCCTCTTACTCGAGAAGTTCCCCTCTCCCCTTGCGTTGATGAGGCATGAGTCAGAATCCAAGAGCCAAAATTTCAAGCCCCTCTGAATCCGACCAGGAATAGCAGAGTTCAGGTTCAAGCCCAGGTCCCGCTTGCAACTCAGTGAGAAGCCAGCCCCACATGCCGAGCCCTGGTTTTGTCCCTGGCAGAAGGGGGATAACAATACTGACCACGTGGGCAGCTTGAATTTACAAAGCACGTTCAGGTTGAGATGCTGCTTATTGCTATTTGCCTCCGCATCAGTTTACACCATGCTCATAGCCTCTAGATATGAACATTATACAATATCCACACCGAACTGACATCATGTTCATGCATTTCACTGAAGTATTTTACTCACGACCATTTCATCCAGGAATTCTGAAAATGTTTAGAAAAAAAAAAAATAATCACTGCAGCTAGTTTTCTCTATCCAGCTTCAGATCAGCTCTTCCCATGAAAAGCGGGCAGACCCATCGTGTGCCACATCCTTACCAGAGCTGCTGCCGAGGGTGACCATGCACAGCCAGAGCGTAACCAGCAGGGCACCCACCATCTTCATCCTGCTGAGACAAAGCAGACACAGAGCTTCTGGTTATTTTATAATATTTCATCGCTGCAGGCAACTTTTTTAACTGTGTGTTTATTCCTCTGCCCACCCAATGATTCTGGTATGTTCTTTTTCTATTTCATTAAGATTCCTTAAGAAACGCATCTGTATGGCAGCATTGTCCTGCCTGTAGGCAGCTGCATGAGCTCTCCAAGCCTGGGAGATGATGGCTCAGAAGACGACAGCTGAGCTCATTGACTTAAGTCATTGGAATAGCCTATGTCCATGAGTACAAGGAGTAAGATGCTTGTAGGCTAGAAATCCCAAGCTTTGACTCCCAAAACACTAAAGGTCCTTTGCCAAGATGTCATTCCGCCAGCGCACATGCTCATTTCTAAGAATGAGCGTAGAAGGCACTAGTGACGGTAAGAAGTGGCTGAAGCATGTTTTCACTGAACACGCATCAGAGTTTGGTGTGACAACCACGCTGGCGCAGTCCAAATTTGCAAGGGCTGCCGGCTGGTGACCTGTGAAGAGGCCAGCTGCTAGTCTGGACTGCTTCACCCCATTCCTGCAGGCAGGTCAAGGCAGGACAAGGCTCCAGCTTTTTCCAGTCAAACCCTCCTTGAAACAGCCACCTCACAGGAGTAAACAAGTGCCAGGTCCGTACGCTTTTTGGAAACTATCTGAACAAAGGTTTATATTTCCAAAGCAGCACTGATAGGCAGAAAACAATCCCAGACTTCTCTATTCCTGCTGCAGAGCACAATTTCCTGTAATTTGAGATAAATGTACACTGCCAGAGTTTCACTTGCTGCCTGTCCCAGTATCTGGCATTCAGTTCTCAGAACTGCTCATGCACTAGAATTAAATTTCCAATGTTTCTAGGTTTTCCAGGATGCAACTTATAAGCTGGTAGTCACGAAAGCTGACATTTACTAGATGCTCTCATTAATGGGCCGAAGGTTGCATTTGATATTCCTGGGTGCTGTCAGATCACAGGGAGAAGAGATGGTTAAAAGGCTGAACTTCATCAAAGCATCTCAGCTCTGCCGGGCAGACGCAGTAATGAGCACGGGGATACTGTCAGGAGCACGCTCGTGAGATGACAGGGAAACCTGCTCCATCAAGGTGGGCTGAGAAGCCACAGAGCTCCCTTAAACACATCCCTCATAAACCTGTCCATAATATACACAGACAGCAGAAGGGCTCTGAGCATAAGCAGAGGGCACCTAAGATTGCACAGATTGCAAAGATTAACAAGAACGGGATGTATGAACTGTACTACTCAAAATCCAGCAGCGGATATTGAATCCTTCCTTTTCAATGCCTGCATCTGAAAAGCCTTTGTACGATGCTTTCCCTCTGCCAGGCTCATCTCAAAAAAGACAAAGGAAATCCGGAGCAAGCCTGCTCTTCCCCACACGGTCCACGCAAAGGACTGCAGACTGCCTCGGAAGCCATAAGGCCTTCAGAAAGAGAAGGGAAGGTGGGAAGAGGGTGAGCTTCCTTCCCTGGGGTCCAGCTGAGAGGGCTGGTTGTATGCTACCTCCTTCATCCAAACTAAAATGCCAGCTGCTAATCAAATCCTCCTCTACTGCCGCCTACAACCAGCTCCCAATGTCACTTGACTCCACAGGGAGGAAACAAAATTAAGTACTCCTCCCTTCTGGAAATGCTGAAGAAAGATAAAACATCTTTATGCCATCAGATTGGACATAGAACCAACATGTTGCACTTTTGGAGGGATTTTAGGAACTTTTGGGAATTCAGATGCTGGAAGACAGGGAGTGTAAACAGTGAGGGGGATCATTCCCACAGTAAAGGTCCCTTCATGATTCCCTCACATTTGTCATTAGATAAATGCACAGTGTGTCCTAACTCACCCTTATTTTCCAGTGACTCTCTCCTGCATTTTGTGCAAATCAGCCTGAATTCAGCCCTGAAGCAAGCAGGAACCACTACTGACTTTGGATGAGTTTCCCTCGTTTAGAGCAAGGCCATTCATGTGGCCTGAGGCCAAAATAAACTACTAGGTTTCACTCAGTGATACGTGAACCCTGCAGTGAGCTAATATTTACATCCATTAACTGTGCTCGTAGGAACATGCTCCTTTCAACTATCCCAAAGAGCCACCAGGTCTCTGTTCCCACAAGCAAGGTATGTAAGATTTCCATGTTCTGCCTGATGGTAGGAAAATTTGGATTTTCTAGCTAGAGCAAGTGAGAAGCATCCCTGCACAGTGTGATTTACTTCTGGTTCATTCCAGGCTCCCCAGAGATCTTATGAGCAGAGACAGACGGACACAGAGCCTGTCAGATTACAGCAATTTCCCCATTATGGGAATGGGACTCAGCTGACCAGTCCTGGCTGCTCTCACACTGCATAAAATACAAGGAGCCATGGAAGTCACATGCATGGAGTTACTGGTTGCAGGGAGGCATCACAGCCTCCTGGGTGTCCTGACCACACCAGAATCTGCCAGCCGAGATGAAGGGAGAGGATTCTGCCCCCTTAGGAAAGAAAGGGAGAGCTCTTTCACACAGCAAAGATAAAGAGGGCTGTAGGACAGGATGGCTTCAACAGTCAACTCTGTTCCTGTGGCACATGATTATTTAAAAAAAAAAATCCCTAAAAGAAAGGTCTTCTCATGGCAGTCCTGTGGTCATGCAATGTCATCATCCCCTCTCGTTTCGGGAAGGATAACACGATTCCACCGGTGACGCCATTGCACCCAGTCAGTGGCAGAGAGAGAGGGTGGGTTTTGCAACCCTGGAAGAACCCAACGCCCCAGGACTACAACCCACCTGGGTCTTGCCAGGCACAGAAGAGTTTTCTCAGCTTTTTCCAGCAACCTGCTTCTTTGTTTCCTGACATCAGAAAGCATGTTGCCATTCTGCCTCTATATGATGCAATTCCAGCTGCATGTTACCAACTTCTTGCACAATTTGGTACCTCTGTGCTGAAACAGCAGCATCTCCGCTGCAACCCAAGGAGCTGGAGATCAAGGAGTGCAAACCCCAGGCTGCAGCAGAGGGCTTCACCCAACTGCGTCCCCCCAAAAAGGTGACAGACCTCATCTTTAGTACACAAGCAAATGAAACAAAAAGCAAACGCTGAAAGGAGCCAGGAATAAAACCCGTGAGCAGAAGAGCACACCAGCTCAGAATTCACACCACAGCTAGAAAGCAGGCAATCAGAGCAGGCAGAAGAAGGCTGGAGAGCTCTGATACATCCTCAGCACTCCAGGAACATCTCACAAGGCCAATATACTCTGAGGTGTTCTTAATGTCTCCATAAATTAACGTTATAATAACAATAATTCATAGAGTGGTTAGAGAAAACGATCCATCACTGCTGTTGCTAGAATTATTATTTTTTAAGGAACGTACTTGAAACGTTCATTTTGTTTCAAATCAGAAAGCATTCCCTTTTCATTGCTAAGCATTTTCTTCAAACTTCCACCTTCTATCTACTGGGGAGCAAACAAAAGCAGGGTAGAGGGGGACACAGTCATGGAGGTGTCTCCTGTTCTTAAAAGCAGAGGTAGTGGAAAGGTTCATTTTTTCATTTGATACTGACCAGAAGCAGCCTTTATGTTAGAAAAAAAAAAAAAAACAACCCAGAACACTAATATTATCATAGAAAACCCCTTCCCAAATAGGCTTAGTTCACTCCTGCCTTTAGCAGCACGGACCCCGCAAAGCCTACACATTTTCCAAATTATTATAAAACCCAGGACAGATGTCAAATAATTAACGGAGCTGCACTCAAAGTAACTATTGTACACCTATTCTCAAAGACATTGTACCAATTCTACAGAAGAATGATGCATTTTCCAAGAAAACACCTTTGTCCCTCCTAACACCAGACACCCAGGGAGAGCTGACAGGTTTTTTGCTTTTCACTGAAAAGTCATACTACAGCACGCAGAACAAAAACACCCTTCAAAACTTTGCCACTAAGTGCTCTGGCTGAAAGGGCATTTAAAATAAAGCTGTTTCAGAAAGAAGGAAAAAATAACACCAGCCAGATGAGGTTTTACATAGTTTCTTTCTGTAATTCTGTCCTAAGCTCCTCCGAGACAAAAGCATTTGAGGGTGGCAAGACTGGCCCCAGAAAAAGGGATGCAGGCATCTAGCAAGGCTAGCAAAGGAAGGCTAGCAAAAACCAGGGCAGGCTAGCCTAGGAAATGCTTTGCTTCAACACCTTATGGACTACGGGCTGAAAGACTGTTGAGCAGGGCTGGTTCTCGGGAGAGGGGCACAGCTCCTCTGCTCCCACATCACTGCATACCCACAAGCCCTGGGTCTCTGCAACATCATGCAGCAGCACGGGGGAAGGCTGCTTGATGAGTTTGCTGGGTTTTCTTATGGGGAAAATAGATGTACAGTCCAAGTAAATTCAAAGAATCCAAAAGGTAGACAAAGGGCAGCCTGCAAAAGCAGCTGCAGAAAAGCAATAGCAAGAACGCTAATGGAAAGTGGGAAGAGGCCCTTCAGCCCTCCAGGAAACACTTTCGCTTTTCAGTGTGTGCGGGAGTAAGTCAGACAAAGGGGGGAATTACTGTAGCATAAACCATCCGGGTGCCACTTAGCCGGGATTTGCGCAGCGTCTCTCCAACCCTGCCTCTCCTCCGGAGGCCATTTGGGCAACACACGGCACCACCCTTTGCTGCAGCATCGGCGTTTCCACTCGTGTCCCTGCCCGAAGCAGAGCCACTCCTGCAGCGAGCTGGTCAGTCCTGTGGGCAGCCCCCCCATGAGCAACACAATGTTACACCGAAATCTCCAGAGACGTGGGTAGAAAGGCAAGCAACGGGTTTCAGAAATCCAGCCTTTTCTCCCCAGGAGGAATTGGCACATTCATTAAAATTTTCCTTCCCAGACAGCTTCCAGGAACAGAATGGGGAGGAAACAAGCAGCAACTTGGTGATGAACACCATAAGCAGCTGAGAGCACTTTCTCTGCTCTCTTGCACGCTACACCACACTCATCACTTCAAACGGAGGCACACTGACCAACAGAGGACCCCAACGCTACCCTCAGGAAAACATTCACATCTCTCCTAAGGACAGGGAGCCCAATTTGTCTTGGCAGCAGCTCCTTAATGGCCAGGAACGTTTCAGCAGGAATCAGCCAGGGCTGAAGCCTGGCCCTCAGTCAGGGATACCATGGAGCAGTCAGTGTGACCCAATCAGCACACCTAACAGTGACATCCCTTGCAGGGACCTGTAAGATCGATGCTGAAGTCCCACTTTTCCCAGGGTAGATGCACTCACCAGGCTCTCACATGCCTGACAACAGAGTGGGCTGAAAGGATTTTGTTCTGAAATGTTTCTATTACAGAAGTAATTTATGTCATCACAACCAAAGGAAACATTTGAGCAGACTGAAACTTTTTCTTCAGCTAGAATCACAGTAAATATTAGACAGCTGCTTTTGCAAAGGGGAAAACCAAACCAAACCAAAAAACTAGTGATTGTCAGGTGGAAAGTTGCTCTGGTACGAGGTCTCCTCTATTTCTGGTGCAAAACATATTCTGTCTTCCTTGGCCAGAGCTGGTTCTCATCATACAGAACCTGGAAGCACTGGCTCTTGGCTCTGGAGAGCTATAGTGCTCACATTCAGCTTTACACCAAGGTCTACCAAGTACCCAGAAGAATTATAATAAATAAATAAAATCTGGAAACAGTCTTCTCAGTGGCTCAGCCAGCCCTTTGCCAGCATCCAAGGTGACTCCATTACCTGTCACCCACCGCTGCCTCTACCTGGCCTCCTACACCTCACATCCAGACCAAGGGCTGCAGTCTGCTGGCTTTTTCATAATTACTTTTTACTAAATCCCCAACATGTCACTCCAGGCTCACCCCTGGGAGGTGGTCCCAAGCTATTTCTCCTTGAACACAGCAGTGGAAACTGCTGGAGCAAAGCTGACCTTCACAGAGCACTAAGGGCTCCCGTGGGCAGAGCAGGCAGCAACTCCACCTCAAGCTCAGAGGCTCGGGGAAAAGCGGGGAGAGGTTCATTAACAGTGAGTCATTTGTGGGAGCTTCCTTGGTAGTGCAAGATTTGCCTCTGCCAGTGCCAATGTTTGGGACATGGAGGCGATTGCTAGGCAGGGAATTTGTGATCCGCTATTGGCATTTAGATACCAACTCCTGGCATCCCTTTGGCTCGACAGATTTAACACTAATAATTAGAATTCAGAGGAAGAAGCTATTTCTCCCCCTTTCAAGAGAAAAGGAAAAAAGTGCAATCTAGACACATGGGGAAAAGTGTGGATGGCTTGAAAATATATCTGAAGAAAGTCAGCATCCCCTCCTTCCCTTTTCAGTTCTGCTGGGGAACTCGGGGCTTGGCAAAGCACAAATGCTACAGATCTTGCACACTGCTCTGCCGGAGCCCAGGGTGCCACTGATTATACTCTGGCAGCTGTTTAGCAGGCAGAGCATGCTGCATTTCATACATTTAAAATAAACGAGCTCAATAATCCATCACCTCTCCAAAATATATGCACACCTGGGCAAGACAAATAAACAGCTGGGACTATCACCGCAAGACCCGTGGAATGGGCTGAAGAGGGGCAGGTTGAGCCACAGTTATGAAATCAAACAGCATGGATTACAAATGCATACACGCTGGCCAGCGAGCAGTTCAAACACCAATCTACAAGAGCACTTCTGCGCTCAAGCAAAAGGCATCCAGCCAAGACAGTCTATTTTTTAAGTCTGAATAGCCAGGGAATGAAAAGCTTCCAACAGAGCTTCAAAGAGAGCTGAGACCTTCCATGAAGCCAGACACAATGCTTCTATTTTGGATGGTGATGTTATAGTGAAAGGAGAGCTCTGAGAAATACCCACATATGGTGCTACCAGAAAATAAACCGACAAACTAATCTTTGCACAGAAAAAAAAGAAAAAATAAGTCCGCAACCAACATGGCTCAAAGACCTGAGGAGACTTAAGGCATCCAGAATGATTTCCCTCCCTCGATGAATAGGTCTCATGGAGCACATGGAGACATTTGAGAATGAGCATTTAATTTATATGTTCTGCATCCTGACCTTTTTATTGGCTTTTAGTTGTAAGTAATTCCACTGCCTTCCCTAAGAGGTTATTCCACTGTCCCTGTGGACATCACAGCATGTCCACACCGAGGAACAGATTGCACAGCAGCAACCCCAAGGCAGCTCAGCCCAAGTCTCTAAATCCAGAGAATACGATGCAGACTCGATTAGGTTCATCGACTCAGCTTAACGCCTTTCACAGGGCCAGCCTGGGACCCTTGAACCCCAGAGCAGCTTTCCCAGGTGAGGTGTCTTCTTACAAGCCCAGCCCAGCACAGCCAGTGCTCTGCAGCCCAGCTGCACATCCCCAACCTCGCAACAGGGGCTGTACCAAGCTCTGCTGAGAAGCAGCTGCAACAGGCTCTCAGTCTCAGAAAACACTCCGAGAGTTTCTTTTCTTAAGTTCAAGCCCTTGCTGCCAGCCACATACCTGCTCTTTCACTTTATCTCCACTCCTTATAGCCCTCAGTGCTTGCAGACCAGATTCCCAGGATGGCTGCTCTATATTCAGCCAGCATCTTCCCCTTCTTCCCCCAGAGAGGGACACAGCAGGCAGAAAACCTCCAAGCACCACCATGCTCCAGAGCACAACATCACTGTGTTTCATTCGCCTTTCCGAGTATCTCGTTCACTGTGCCATTGCCACAAGATCCCCAGGCAGACTGCAATATCTCCAGCCCCGCTGGTGCTGTTGCCAGCAGTGAAGACCTGATCTCCAGTTCTCCCTGTGGTGTAAGAGGAGGACGTCCTCAAGTGACTCCAGGTATCCTGGGATGAGCAACTTATTCAAGGGTAAAGGCAAATCAGCTGAGCTTTTCTTTTTCAAGCGTGGGCCACATAGTGTTTCCACACCTGGAACTTATATTAATCATGTTAATTTAATCACATTTAGCCTTATAAGAAAAAAAGCAAACAAGAATAAGACGTGAGGGTGCCTCATTCCCTCTCCTCCAGCTCAGACAAGCTGCTCTGTAAGTGTGCTTAACACGTCAATCCACAGCAGAACTTAAACAATAGAAAAAGGAACAGCAAAGGCACTAAAAGCCCAGGAGCCATCTACCTCTCCTAGGACAACACCCCACTCACAAGCAGTTCTCCAGAGGTCCTTCCAGCCCTCCCATGGGCTTCCACTTTCCCATCCCACCCACTCAGTCCTCCTGGTGACTGTCACAGCAATTTTCATCTGCACCCCTGCCCCTTCCTGCTCAACACACTACAGCTGCGCTCAGCAAAGGGGACTAGAAAAATCTGAGCACATACAGAAACAGAGGAGGAAAAGAGAAACAGAACGAGACAATCCTTCCCATGCCATGTGTACCACATTTGCTCCCCATTTCTTTAACATGTCCTTCTGCAAATACTAGGTTGTGCTATCATAGGGAGCTTGCTCAGGCTCTGCCTGCACTGACCCCGGCAGCGCAGCTCTAAATTCAACCTTCAAACAATGGCACCCTGAATTTCCAAGTCCAGGAGCCTCCTGCGAGAAGGTCTGCTCTGTGACCCACAGCACCTACACAGCGGGAAGGCTGAGAGAGAGCTGCAGGCAGCAGTATGCTGTGATTGTCATCAATATTAATTATTTGGGGAGAATATGATTGATCTCATGAGGGCAATGAATTCATTTCTCCCACTGAATGACAAACAAAACGCAATATATGCACTGCTGACATTTCCAAAGGCTACAAGGAGCAGTGACAGGAGGAAATACCGATATGTGTTAAAACACTGCTGCAAAGGGCCAAATATCTGAAAAGTCTCCAAAATTTTAATTTCTGAGCGCTTTCAATTTCAGGAAATGGATGCCTTCATACTCTCAAATCCGCACTGACCCAAGCCCTGGGTTGGCTCACCCCTTGGCATTGAGAGGAAGCAATCACCGAGTGCCTTTGGAAAGTTGGGTTGAGTTTCCCTCTTGCTCTTTGACACTTCTTGTCAACAACTACAGTGCCATTGCACCTGGCAGAGAAGGGAGGGGGAAAAAAAGCTTAGAAAGATGAAAACATTGCCTTCCTGCGTAGCCACAACCCAGGGTTATTCAGCAGGACTGAAATGCCAAAATACAGCTCCCCTGCACAACAGGAGACGAGGACAAAATAAACCCGGAGAAAAGTATTTCCACTTCTCCATGGCCTCAGGTTAGGGGTGCCTGTGTGTACAACCTCCCAAGGAGATAGAGTTAAATAAAGTCTCCTTAAAGTCCACACAGCAACATGAAAGAGAACAAGGAAGGCGGAGAAAGGTAAATGCACTGAGGCTGCCACTATTTTTGCAAGAAAATGGTTGAAGGGAAAAGACAACCTACTCCATGGGGATGTTACTCCAGTGGAGTTCTTCGGTCACCCCAACCCATCAGCCCTGTCTGCCTCAACTGCAACCAGCACAATTTGCAAGAGTATCACATTTTGGGATCCAGCAGCACATCTGTGCTCGTTCAAGGAGGCTGCATGCCCTACAAGCCCTCCATAGCCTGCCAACATTACCATGCTGGGCAGCAACACATACCTCCTCCTCCCATTATCCGGATCCCTCCTTATAAACAAGGGCTGGGAGTTGTCTGTGCTTGAAGGAAGAGGGGGGAGGCAGCTATTTCTCAACAGAACAAATCCAATTATTTGTATTAGAGTGAATGTGTACAGCTCTTACTGTCAGAATAAGTATTTTCTACAGATTCCAGAGCTTTGAATCAACAGATTACTGATAACTTTATGTAGGTGGGACCCTGGATGTAATGGTGGGATGGAGGTGAGATTGTTTTATTTTTGTTTCCTTGAGAGATTTGCTTTCTGCATTAGGGCTAAACTCATAAAAAAATAACTAGGAATTTGGGCACCTGCCACTGCCATTTACTAGGCTCCTGTAAATGTCTACGGCTGAAGATTTTAAAACAGTCTACTAGTTTAGGGTAGCAACATGACTTTCTGGTTAATTTACACAAAACCTACAGAGGCATCAATCACCAACTGCAGCGTATGAAAAATCATGGTGCCTCCCTGATAATCTGGCATCAGAGAGTTTATAAACGGCTGTCCCCTGAACTGAGCGCTTCAGTAGAGGTTTCTGAAATCTGTGCCTCTGTTTCCCCAGCCACTTTTATAACAGCCTCTACCCACCTCACACCACAGCTGTGCATTCTAACGTCTCTAAAGTGCTTAAAGATGCTGAGATGAAAGATAACATATGATTGCAAAGTATAGATTAATTCCCTGAGCTCAGCAGTCACCAGAGCTGATGGGGCTAAATGTACCACATACCCACCACAGAAAACTTAAGGTTTGAGCCTGTCTTAAATAGTAACCACTTAAGCAGCAGTTCATTTAAGCAAGCCATTTTGGGGCTGATGAGCTGGGCACATGAAGTCCCAGCAGGCAAGAAACACAGAAATGCAATATACTACTATGAAAAATAGATGCTTTTCCAGAATAAGGTCTCAAACCTGTTCCTATAGAATTTGGTAGTGGGATTTCAACTCATTTCAGTAGGAATATGACAGAGCTCTTCAGGTTTCAGCAACCGTCACATTAAGAAAATGGCCAAACATAATTTGAAAAGCTATTTCCGTTTCTGTTTGTTTTTTAAATGATTAAAAATCCAGTTTAAATATTGCAAGGAAAACTTTAAATTGAGCAAGATAAGTTTTGGCTTACTTCCGAGTAGGAGGCAAACCCCAAAATGCTACCAAAAATCTAACAGATGGAAGTTATTTTTCATTCGTTAAAAATTTCATTCCCTTGCACTGAGATTAACTGTAATTAGCTCTTTATTTACATCTAGGACAAAAGGTAAAATGATAAAGGCAGGCAATTATAACCATAAATCACAGGCAGAAAAAGGCAAAAAAAGCAAAAATTCCCTCTGAGAAGAAAACGTCATGTATTTCTCGCCAAGCAGCATAATTGTTATAAATACATAGTCAAACAGCTCCACAGCATCCTGTCAGCACTAAGGATAAACATTTAGGTCACAGTTTTGCAGGCTTTTACACACAAGTTGATCGACTATATTAGAATCATTCTCTGAACATCCAAAAATATAACATCCCTATTAGTGGATAGGATCAGGCCTAAGAGAGTCAAGATACTTCATTACACTTTTATTTCAGTCATGCAAGGGATTAAGCAAAACCAGGAGAAAAAAAATCCAGAAAAAAACCACACAGCAGCTTTTTTAGTTAAAGTCACAGAGAGGTATTAAAACTTACTTTTTCTTTTTAAAAGTCCTCTTCTAATTCTGTTAACAACTCGGCTTAGTAGAGCTGAAGAGGCTTCTAAAGTATTTATGCAAGAGTGTGATTCACGTTGTATCTTTGCTTCTCAGTTGTGCAACAAAACTGTCCAAGGAGCCTCATGCCAAGCTAATGACAAGCCTTTTACCGTGGTATTTCCAGGCTGCAACACAGAACTCCCAGCTTGTGCCCACACAACCCAGTGACCCACAACTCTGGGTGACCTCGCTCTGGGTGGAATTGCCAAGGTAATAGCTCTCCGGAACCTCCATCCTCTGACTCAGCCCAGAATTCACAGCAATCTCTAATCCTTTGTGTCCCAAAGAAAGCTTTTAAGTTAACTGTCCCTTTTTGTTAACACATGTTAATCTAAAAAGCCTCCATAAGAATCAACATTTTTCATATAAGTATTTAGGGAGTGGGCTCGATGATCCTTATGGGCCCCTTCCAACTCGAGATAGTCCACGATTCTAAGAAATATGGAATCAGCACATAACAAAAGAGAGAGAGAAGTGGAATGAAAGAAAGAAGGAAGGAAAGCAAGCACTTCCAGCCCCAACACCAGGGACTGTCACTGACTCAGCACAGAAGTTAAGGGCTGGTATAATCCTCTCCATTTCACTCACACGAGAAAGAAAAGCTCTCGCTCCCTCACACTCTTTCCTTCTCTTTTCATAACACTCTCAGAGACTTCTATCTTTAGCTAGTTATCCTTGCTGTAATTTTCTTTAAATTGTAATTGGATAATCATCTGGACTTGGGGAAACCTGTGTCAGAGGAATTCCTGGGGATCCAGTCCCCATTTGATGAAACAGACCTGCTAAATTAACAAAGGACTGACTAAAGGTATGATTCGTCACTTGTAATAGAAATCGGTTTTACCAGCAACTCTTTTTAAGGAATCCTATAACGAGATATGGGTGTTTGTACATTCCTGTTCCTGTATTTTATTTTCTGTCAAATATGACTCCAAATTTATGAGTATCATGATCTGTGGATGTGTCTCATTGGGACCTCTGAGGCTGAAGGTAGCAAATGCACTGGCTACTTCCCAAAAGCGTAGGCACCATTTGAACTAATTTCCCCAAATCAGTTTCCTTTTTGCACTTTCTCCGAGGGTCCACGTGGCTCAGTCGCAAGCAAAAGCCCTACACGTAACAAAACTGGCTGAGAAACGTGAGATCAGCCTTCTGCTTTGCGAAAACACTGAGAGAGGGGGGAGAAATCCTAAAATACCTCCCAAAAGAAGAAGCTGTTTTCTTCCACTTCAGCAGTGCTCAAATCTAAGCCGTACATTTTGCTGATGGCGGAGCAGAACAAAGCGGTCACAAACCGTAGAGGGAAAGAATCCCACATGCATGTGGGCCCCCGAGCTCCACCTGGGCTGCAGAGCTGGCACCAGAGAGGGGGTCAGCTCAAGTGTGGCAAACAGGACAGCTTCACCTTCCTTCTCCTCTGCATCTGGCCATCTCTCACCCCCGGGGTACAGAGATGCTACCGATGGAGCTGTGTCAGCCTGGCGGCACCCAGGAGATGGCTCTTGGCTCTGCTTATGGGGACAGTGAAATCCAGGAACTGCATCAAGAGAAAGGCAGGGGAGGAAAGAGGAGAGCAGGCAATGTCTGAACTGTGAGCTCCACTGTAGAAAGTGTTTCAGTTCCCAGATAATGTGGCGCTGTTCACAGATTTCAGCTTATATAGGCTTTTCCATATATCTATTTTTATTCCCAAAGCATTCCTTGTTGCTGGATGATGAAAAGAAAGACTGGACAGCATGGGTGCTCACAGATATACGAAGGCATTCACATGCTGGTGACAATCTTCTTAACTGTCCACCTTGCTAATGCAACCTGTGTTTCAAGAGCCACCCTGGGACACCTCCTCTCCCACATCTCCAGCTGCAAGGGTTATCTTCACGGCAAGCTGTTGCAAGTCAGAGTCTTGCTGAAATGGGAGGACATTTGACAACAGTGGGAGACCCAGGACAGATGGGGAAAGTAATATGAATCATATGCCTGCCAAAATAACCACCTCAAAAATACAAACATAAGTGAGAAGGAATACACATTCTGGCCTTTTATTTGGAAGGAGTGACATGCTCCTTCCCTAGTGCTGGCATCTGGCACATGCAGATCTTGAAGGAATAAGAGCTGGGACAAACTCTCTCTGCCTCCTCTTCCCTCTCCATACACGTATTTCAGAGCTTGAAATTACAGCACCAGGACCAGCGACGAGACATTCCCCCTGTCTCCATGTATCCAGACAGCATCCAGCCTGCTGTCACACCACTCTCCCAACCCTCTGAAGTCTCTTAACACACTCTTAACTATGAGTTCTTGCCAGGAACTTTGGGGTAGCCCTACCTGATGCAGGGTATGAGCCTGCTCAAGCCTGGACCAGCTGCACACTGGCTAATACGCAGATGCAGGATACCTGCACAGAGCCCTGGAGGTCTGGAAAGTGAGAGCCTGGAGGTGGTTGAGACACAAGCTTTCCTTCATGGACTCTGGAGAGAAACCAGGCATGGGCAGACTTGAGAAAGCACAGCTCTTCCCGTGTAATACGTAGGCACTTTAAACTCAAGCTACATCCAGAGACATGGAAAGAAAGTCACAGGGCTGTGTGCATGCAGACCTGCCCTCTGCCTTACATGGAGGCATCGTGGTAGAACTCTCACCCCACAGATCCCTGCTCCACTTCCATGCAGCAGCTCCCAGTAAGCTTCCCCGCTTACTGTTTCCTGATCATTTCAGTGCCCTGTGCACATCTACTACTCCAACACCTCATAGCCCTGCTATCCACATCCCTCGTTATCCTGCATCCTTCACTGCTCCTACAGAGAAGGTGTTCCCAGTGACAGCAACAACTCCATACCCACTTCCAGGGAAGCAGAATACCTGGGTGTTAGAGCTTAATCCTCTCTGTTTGCCCTCCTGTGCTCACTAAAGGCAGGCAGAAAGCAGGACCCTTCCCAGCGCCAAGCCTTCCCACTGGAAAGCCTTTGAGCTGGAGCGATGCTCTCCATGCAAACAGGAGAGGCTTTTCCTGCAAGGAACACAAGACAGCAAGTAAATCTTCTGGAGCTGCCAAAAGCAACCTGTTATAAATTACCCTCTAAGTTATGAGATATGAACTCTCCACAGCACAGTTAATAAATAATACCCCACAATCCTTATATGTAAGGAAGTGTAAGTTTAGTGACAGTTCTGCTTACCCAAGAGGGGCCACAGTTAAAAATGGAGTGTCAGGAAAATAGTACTTTCTAATTACATAGCAAATAATTTTTTTAAAAAGCTAAGGAGCTTGCTGCTATCTCCCAAATCAAGAAGTAAAAAGCCTTTCCTAGGACAACAAAACTAAATGCATAGAACAAAAGCCATCATTCTATAGGAAAAGAAAATCTGTAAAGAAAAACAGAATTTTATCCAAGCGTTACAACCAGTTATTCACAAAGCAAAAGCTTCCGAATCACAACACAAAGGGAGATTGTGCATGTGACAAGGTATAAATAATCCAGCTGACAGTGACATCCTAACGCCCTGAGATCAGGATCCCATTGTGCCAAGCACCGTATGGACATGCTCGGAGAAACCAGTCCAGGCTGAGAAACAAGCCCTGCTGCTGTAACTAAGGGAAGTGACACCAGCACAGAAAAGGGCCACCTGAAGCACTGGAGCCCTGATGGTCTCTTTCCCCTCCACCCCTTCCTTTTCAGGAAAGCATTCCCACGATCCAGTTTCTATCCAGATACACCCTAAAAAAATGCTTCGCATAAGGGGGCATCTGTCCCCAGCAAGCACCCAGCAAAAGGCATCTTGCTGCCAGCATCTAATCGCTTTCAGGCTGTTTTCTTGGACGTGTCTCTTCCACTTTATTTTCCTGCTGCGGCTTAAGTCTGACCCTTTCCTCTCCCCCTTCCATTTCAAAGATCTGTTTGACGGCAGAAGCGAACAGGTAGCAGAGGCTCACGCATTTGCAATGCGGATGAAAATCAAAGTTGCATTCGCCACCGCACGTACCCGAATTTCCCTGGCCCAAAGGACGGGATTTCAGCCAACCGCTCCGGATTTAAAGTACCGGCGGCGCGGCTGCGGAACCGGCGGGGACACGCATCTGCGGTCCTGCGGCTCGGCTCCGACTTGCCTTCGCACCGGCTGCGTCCTTCCCCGGGGAACAGCGGAGGGGTCCCCCGGCTCCGGCAGCCGCCACAGCGCCCGCCCGCCCCCCCCCCTCCCCGCGGCCCTCGCTCCCGGTACCCCCGGCCCGGCGGGGCTGGTCGCGGCCGCGCACCTTCGCTCTCACCCTCTCCGGCCGGGGAACGCCGGGCGCTGCTGCTGCTGCGGCGGCGGCTCCTCGGGCTCTTCCGAACGGTTCTTCTTCTTCTTGCTTTCCTCTCTTTCCCCGCCGGCCGACGAGCGGGGGCTGGTGCCGGTTGCGCTCCGCCACCGCCCGCCTCCCGCTTCCCCCCGCCCCGAGCACCGCCGGGGCTGGAACCCGCCTCCTTCACTAGAAACTTTCCCTCTGAGTGCGGGGAAGTTCACGGCCGGGGCGGGCCGGACTCCCCCTACCCTTGCCCTTGCCCCCGCCCCGCGGGGATGTGCCGCCCACGCCGCCAGAAACACGCGTGTACCCCTCGCACCCCCATCCAGCCTGGCTCACCGGAGGGCGAGCTCAGCCACGTCCTGTGCGCCGCACTCTCCTCCTCTTCCTCCTCCTCCTCCTCGTCTCCGGTCCGCAACCACACACACACCGCCGCTGACTCCGCCCCGCCGGCCGGGGGGGGTCACTCCGGGGAACCGGGGGGGTGGATCCGAGACGGCGGGCGTTGAGGGAGCCGAGGCGGGTTTGTATAACGCGGGAGGCTGCCGCGGGGTGTCCCCGGCAGGTTGCGGGGTCCTGCTGGGAGGAGGCGGGCCACGGCTCCCCCTCCTGGCCCGACCTCTCCTGCCGGCTGGAAGCTGCTGGCGGGGGCGGACGGGACGGGACGGGAGGGGAGGCAGGCAGCTGCCCCGAGTCGGCGACCCGTCCCCCGGGTGGCCAAGGGACATCTCGAGCCTTAGGAGCCAGCCCGCTTTCCCGCACCAGGCAGCGGGCTGGCTGCTGCTGCAGCTCCCCCCGCTCTCTACAGGTCGCTTGTCCCCCCCACCCCAACCCCAGGAAAGCAAAGTTTCCCCTTCTCCCCCTCCGTGGTGAGCTGGGAGGGAAGGGCTCGTTGGGGACAGCACAGCCCAGCACCCCGGTGCCACCTCGTCCCAGAGAAGTAATAACACCTCTTTGCTGCATCGCTGCCACGGATGCAACCCGGATAAGGCTGAATTTGTTGACAGATGAGGAGCAGACACCTGAAATGGGCTCCGAGGGAAATGATGGTGAGGCTGAGGAGTGGGAGAAGATTCTGCAGAAATTTTGGCTGGCAACTCCTCCTGGAGAATGTGGCCAGCGATAATAAGGACAGCCCCTAGTGCCCCTGCCCTGGTCTGGGAGGAAAGCTCTCTCTCCCCTCAGGTTGGCCAAGAGGCTCTTCCATCATGGCAATGAGTGACCTGGCCTTATTCCTGCTTTTGTCACCTCTTGGCAGCGTGACAGCTAGGCTGTATGTCTGGACACAAGGCTTTTAGTGCTAGGGAAACTCCTGTTGGTTCAAAGTGCTGCGACACTTCTTGCACTATTGGTTACATCACTTGGACTGAGTTCAGCATTTCAGTCATAATCCCCAGGAGGTGGCTCCAGGATATCTAGAAGACCAAATTTCACTCCACCCCATGAAGATCCTCTGCAACAAACCTGTCCCTGGAGAGCAGGGCACTTGATGCAACCTCTCATAGCCACCACCAGCACACATATCCCCATCTTCTCTGCAGGGCCATGTGAGGCACCACTGCACATATGCTGCTGCAGGGAAAGGAGATCTTTGCCCTCACCAGCCCACCCCAGTTCATTGAGGTGGGCACACCTGAAGTTTTCATCTACCTTGAGGAAGAGAGGCTGTGGCCCGGCTGTGCCACAGGGTGTGAAGGAGCTGCGGTGGGAGGCCAGTGCTGTCCCTGCTGCTCTGGCAGGAATAGTTCTTCCTCTTGCACCTCTCTCCTTTTCCCTTCCCAGGGCTCTGGCACAGCAAAATTACGAGGAAAGTTATTATCTCAGCAGCTTTTATGTCCTGGTGGTGAATGCCCTTGAAAATCTGCCTACTTGGCTTCTACTTAGAGTCAGCTCTACTCCAGCCATCTCTAACTCAAATCCATCCAAGTATTAAAGTAACTTGTTAAGTAAAGGTCTGTGTAGACTAATTTACCCCACTCTTGGGGCAGATTAGTCTGTGATTTGCTCCATGGTACCTGCACAGCTCCACCGTCCAAGCTGTCTTGTCTGGAGCTACTTTAGGTATCCATATACCAGGCTGCATTACTGAATATAAGAATGGAATATCAAGGCACATTTTGTGAGCTGTATTTTCTGAAGTATGTGCTTTAAATTTGCTGTTGAAACACGACAGTCCACTTTTCTCATAGAAGATGAAATAACAAAAGGATTGCATATTTTAATCATGATATTTAATGCAGCTGTGGGAGTAGCTCCGCTGCTCTGGTGATTGTTACAAGAATTAAATAATAATAATAATGATACCTTGTCCTACGTAATATCTGTCGTCCATAGATACAGATCTGGGATAGGACATGTCATCATTCGTGTTAGGGAGGATCCAGGCACTGTTGCAATACTGGTAATGCAGGTTCACAGTCATTGACACGTACACCCTGGGAAATTCGTACCATTCCAAAATCCTAGCCTGCCAGTGCAAATTAGGGTCTTTAGGCCAGTGTCATTAATTTTCTCTGATTTTGTTGGAAAGCCAGAATTCAACTTTAGACCTCATTGAAAGGCTCATGAATTAAGGTTCAAGACTAAATTTCCAGAGATTGTTTTAAGGCTACAGCTGATAGCAAAGCCCCAAACAACACCTGCTTATTGTGTTTTCATGGGAAAGGTTTCAAACTCTTTTTGCTTACAGACTAAAAGAATCAGCAATTCCCTACTGTAAAATAAGGGTAATATTGCTCACTTGGGCTCAGTGCTGTCATAAGGATTATTTTTGTATTGCTATTTTTTCTCCCATCCTCTCTCCACACTTGCACACGCTATTTCTGTGCAGGTTAAAATGCAACACAGTTACACCCTAGAGTGAATTATACTACAGTTTGAAAAGCAATTCAGTAAATAGAAAACATTTTTTAAGCACAAAAAAGCAGCATTGTGTCACAATTTTGGGGCAGGGAGCAAAGAGTAGCATTACTAAGTGAAACCACGGGGGGGACTTAAATAGCAGAGGAATGTGTTGGTGTTTAGCCAGGACACTGGAGCTGCTGGCATTGCGACTGCTGTGAAAATATTCCACAGATCTCCAGTAACAAGTGGCCAAAGGCCTTGGTTTGCTGCTGTTCTGTTCCCGTTAAGCAATTTAGAGCTAGAAGCACAGGAGGGGCCTGGATCGTACAGCCCAGTTCTCCTCCATGTCAGGCACAATGTTCTTTACAGTCCTTTTCGTGACTCCAACTTAAAACAACTTTTTGGTTTCTGCCTGTTACTCCTTCTGGGATATTCTCCCTGATGGTTCGTGTTCCTGATGGTCAGGAGGCTTGGTGTCATTTTCACCACCAGTTTATTCCCACATGTTCTGGCACCAGCATTGGCTCTCATTTCTGTTGCTGTTTTGCTCACCGCTCCTTCTCAGGTATTTTTATGGAGATGGTTCTTGTCTCCTTCCCCCCCTGAGCTACACAGGACTGGCTTTTCAATCTTCCTTCCTAAATGACTCAATTCACCTCAGACCTCTTCACTCCAGCTGCTCTGGTTTCAATTAATCTTAAAGTGCAAATGGATGCCCAAAAGTAGTTATAGTATTAAATGGGAGGAGGTGTCACTGATACTTCATACAATGACATTAAAGTTCCCGGTTCTCACTGAAATATCTCACCTAGTAATCCCAAGATTGCATTTATCTTTCTGGAGCTAAGCTGTAGTAGCGACCTCATATTTCTCCTCCATTTTTGCTTGCAATGGTAACTTCCCAGGCTGGATCAGAAACTTGCTACTATTCCCTTGTCAGTTTCCAATTCTCTTGTATTTGTCCCAACTCTCAGCCTGCATGCAGCTTTCTGATTTGTTTGTTCTTAGCCAGCATTTCTGATCCTGGGAGATGAAGGTGGTTTCATAACCTCTAAAAGACATGTTTCTGCTTGTTACTTTACTCACACCCACCTAACCCATTTTTCCTCCTTCCTAGTTCAGGAAATAAGCCCTAGACTACATATAATTATAGTCTGTGTAGTTATAAATGAACGTGCCTTCTGTGTTTTACACCTACGTTTTAACTGGCATTGAGGAGAGCACGCCTGATAACCTAAAGGACATAGAATAAGCGGGAGAATGACAGACATTTCTAACATAGCAGCACATGGACCTCCCATCTGCTTCCGTCAAGGAAGCTGAGGTTAGCCACACATGGGTGTAAGGGCTGAATATTTTCTGCCGAGACCATTTTCCAGCGAGGATCTGTGCCTGTCTGTGCAGGCACACAAGGCTTTCAGGCAGATATGCACTGCCCATTCACCAAAATGCATGAGAAGTTGCAATTGTATCTCTGTCAGGTGAGCTTGACTCATTGACTATGTCCGGTAGATCTCAAATCATCTCACTCCCCAGTGAGGCATGTTGTGTGAACCTCTGTAAAAAACCTGCACAACGAGGAGGGATTGGAAGCACAGCTTCTCTATGAGTTCAAGTACATTTGTTCCTGAGGATGCAGCAAATAGCTGTTGTCCACGTTCATGTGCTAAATATCATTAGTGTCTCTTCCTCTGTGTTACCGTGGCAGTAGGACTGCTAATGCAAACAGTTCTCAAATGGAAACTTGACCTTACATGACTTGCACCTAAGTCCATTCAAATCTCTGTCACAAATGTTTTGATACAGCCCGAGGCCGGAGATATTTTCCAGTCCTGTGAGTCTGTGTTTCATAAAGGCTGAAACTATTTCAAATCAGTGATGGAGAGGAATAGTTTCTCATCTTGCTAAAGGCTTCAACTTTTGGCAAGCATCTGACCCACAAACACACACATGTTGGACACGGTTTTTGTTTAGGATGCCTGAACTTCCTTCCCCACAATGCATTCCAACATACCGAATTTGTATAAATTGCCTGACCGTGGGGTTTACAGAGACACTCAAACTGGGTTGGTGCTTCAGTTGAGCAAGACCAGCATCTGTCTCAAACAATGTTTGATGAAAGCATCTAGTCTGGGCATTAATTAGCTGCAGCGTACCTTGCTTGCTCACTGATGCCAGTGAGAAGTGGCAGGCTGTCAGGAGATTAATAAGCCCAGATAGTCTGAATACAGCCTTGGTCACCCAGGCAACTCCCTGCTGCTGGGTACTTCTACACGGAGTGGTCTCTGGAGTTGTTTTCAGACACCTTGCTTCTCTGGCTGATGGTTCACTGGCACCATTGGAAAAGGAAAAAGGCAGCGAAGTAATAAATTGTCTTTCCCGGGTACATGGAGCCAATTAAAATATTTTAAGAAAGTAGGAAAAGCCTTAATACCTCATAGTTTTATTCCACTTAATTTTAAAAGCTCTCCCTGACTTGACATAAGTTTATATAGGTGTTATTATGCTTTTAATAGTCTTTTCAATAGGTTTGTTTTTTTTTTTCTGAACAAAATCCAGCTTTTCTGAGTACCTGTCTGATGACGAACAGCAGTGGTTATGGAAAAAAGAGATCATCAGGTCTGTTGAATGAAAAAGGTTCCATTAGCACATTCCAAAAGCTTATTATTATAATCAATAACAGTTTAGTTTTTCTCCTAAAAATGCAGGATCATTCTGCAGAATGGCCTTTTAAATCTTTGATTTCACTTCAGCAGTGATGAAGCAACATTAACCTTTAGACTCTCGGTTTATCTGTGCATAATTTAAGGATTTCTTAAGGAAAACAATCCTTTTGTGTAACTCTTAGAAAGGTTACACAAGCAGCAGAAGATTTTAGGAGCAAACTTAAGAAACTGCAGAAAAGCTTACACAATCCTTGGAGAGGGCAGTTGCAGGTTAGCAAGGCCTTGATGTAGGGAGATGCTGTTTTTTGCTAAAATTGGGAATTCCTCTGTAACAGGTTGGTGTGTTTTAATCAAAGGTCAGGACCCTCTGCTCCTGTTAATCAGCGCTGTGCTGACGGAGCTGGAGCAGTTCACACTGGCGGAGGTTTTTTGGCAATGTCAACTGCTGTGGTTAGGAAGAATACCCATCTGCACAAGGAGTGATTCCTGACATCTTTGCAGCTCATTTCCCAGGTTAGTGTATTTCCAGGCATTTGAAAGTTCCTTTCTCTCAATAGCTGCTATCCATCATTATAAAAATGAGCATAATAGACAACGCAGAATGGCCGGTTTTGCTCTAACTCCATTGACCTCACTGGATTTACATCAGAGAAGACTTTGGAGCAATAAATTTGCATCTGCACAATTACTAGGAACGTGCTGTAATTCCTCCCACCCCGACTGCTATTGATTTCCCGGGTGCCGGATCAGCGCAATGCAGCCCCGTGCAGCTGCAGTGGTCCAGCTCGGGTGGCGGGAGCAGGGGGATGTGCTGGCTTTTCTGTCACTCTGTGGCAGCAGAGGTGCTGCTTGAACTTGGGTGGCTTCTTCTAAAGGCCCACCCCACCCCTTCATCGTTATCTCCTGAAGGACCAGGGAGGAAAGCTTCTGCAGCGGCTTCCTGGCAGATGCAGGAAGGGTAAAATAGCCTAACAGATCGAACAGTTTTTACATGGAAATCAGTATGATTATAAATGGCATTGTGAGCCTTGTGAAAACAGAGGGCAGGACTCAGGGATGCTCCTGGTAACTTCTAGTCCTGGGTTTCCACATCTATCTTCAAGGGAAAATCAGAAGCCTTTGAGACTATTTTCTTTCCCTTAGCAGGAAGAGGGATTGAGCCAAAATTTGCAAAGGTGCAGTAAGTGTTATTAGCCTCCTAGGGCATAACAAGCTTGGACAAAGGTTTTTGAACGAATGGGTGAGCCACAGTAATATTTCATTAGTTGTGGATGGTATTCAGAGAACAGCTGTAAAGATCAGCAGAGGAAGTATTCAATTTGTATGAAGAATGATGAAAGGATGCTGCCTGCGTGTGTGGGTACAACAACCTACAGCTCTCACAGCAATGTGGGCACCTTGAGGAAAACACTTTGGTTAGTTAATTACTGCTATGTGATTTGACAAAAAAAAAGACTTAATTAAGTCAACAGAAATTGGGTAGATGTATTGGCAGCCTTAAGACACAAGCCACACTTACGGAAACTTTTTTTTTTTTTTGGAAGCAGATCACCCACCTGCCTCTTCCTTATGAAATGAGAGATCTTAAAGATCACTGAAGAGGAGGGAATCAAGAGCAACACATTTGTTAGCAAGTCATAAATTTGCAAGGAGAAAGTGAGGGGAGCAGAAAAAAGAATGAACTTGAATTTCACAAGGGCGAGAGGCACCCTCGAACCCTGGCAGTTGCTCTGCTTGTGGCAGAGAGCCATCAACTGGGAGACGCAAAGTCGCAAAGCAGCATCTGACAATGAAGTTCACAAGTCGTTAACCAGCAATGTAAAGATGTGCTCGACAGGCTGCAAGTTAAACGACCTCCCAGGTTTAACACTTAGTCTTCATAATATGCCAGAGAAACTTCTGAACAGAGTAATTGGCCAAAAGGAAATTAACAACAAAGCTTATGATGGAAGTCAATGCTCCTGGGAACTTTTATTATTTCTTCAGTTAAATTTCTCTGTATTATTATTTCTCTGTGGATTATTTCTGCATGGATGAAAGATCCTGGGTGAAGTCCTCTGCCCATCCTCAGAAGGCTGAAGTTAGAGGATGACTTGAAGCAAGGTTGCTCATCCTGGTAAACATAAAATCTTAGTCTGATCTGAAATAAAAGGTGTCCTTTTATGTTTGAGCCACTCAACTTTTTTAAAAACCATTTAAAATATTTAAAATACTTTAAATTGCATTTTTTTTTCCTTTAAGATCTTACTTCTATTTCAAGCACATTAAAATTCCCCCCTCCACTCCTTTTTAGTCAAAACTCTTCACTGAATTCTTCTTCAGTTTATAAATAGTTTTGGTCCCTCTAAACCATCATTTTTATGACTTTCATATTTCTGGAAAGAAGGCACTGCTATTATTAGTCACCTACAGTCTTCAAGTTAGTATCCAAAGTATTGTCAAACAACTTCTGCTCCACTATTACTGGGAGGACACCCTATTAAATGAATGTGTTTTCTTTGACCAGTCATTTCAGACAGGTTTCTCAACCTACAGTTGTACAATCACTTAGCAAATTATTTTGAGGTTGAAAATGCTCTTAGAGGAAATTTCCAGTTTGTTCCCACATGGTTGTGTGCTCCCAGACACCTTTCTCTCAGCTGACCCAAAATCACCTTGTCTGGGTTCACCAAGAATGATGCCCATCCATAGGATAGGGAATATGTGTGAGATCCCACCTTAATGGAGAAATGCATTGTTTCGGGGCCTATTAAGTCAGGAAAAAGTCATGCACCTGGTGCTGCAGTATAACATGGGGAACTTCATGTTTCTGATGCAAATGTGGGTTTATAGTGAGGGAGCTGTTTAGACAAGAGCTGTGATTCCCCATCAGTTTCCAGATGTATCTCTGAGTAATGCCTGGCTGGCGCCTCCCCCGAGCTCCACTTTCCTGCTCTTGCCACACCTGAAATATAATTACAACCTATTTCATCCGTACTTAAGTCAGGTTTAGAGTATAATTTTTAGCTTGTTCAAGATTTAAACAAAAGTTCTCCCTTACAATGGGGGTTAGTAGAAAAGGTAACAGAAGAATAATGTCTCCTAGCAAGCTAGTTAAATAACTAGCAATCTGGACTTCCTTGTGAGGATAAATATGGGGCTGCAACTCTTCCCTTCCCATGAACATTCTGCTCTGCTGGTGGAAAGAGATTTCCTTAAGGTTTTTATCCGGTGAAGTCACCTAACCTATCATTTTCAGGCATGGAATTTTTCTGCTCACACATGCTGTCAGTTTTCTGTGGGGTTATTTCTCATGCAAACCAAAATAGTTCCTGATTTAAAATGTTCCTCAACCTGACTGTTCACATGATAAATGACATAATGGAGTCGCATTCGTTAGCACCAGAAGCAAACTCTAAAATAGAACCAGACAATTACTAAACAAACATTCTGTAATTATCTTTTCTTTCCTGACCAGCTGAACACTGAAGAAAGCGGCAATGTGTGGAGCTCGTGATTAGAGCTGGTCATTTAGGCAAGAAAAAAATGTTCAATTCAAGAGTATTTCATCAATCAGAGTGCGGAGGGAGCTGTTTTCAGCCCCTGTGACCAATATTGTGGCGGATGTTGACTGTTTTCCCACCGTTTACTCCCACTGACTTTCCTCTTTATACTTTTAATCTGTCTCCTATATCACTTCATGCAGCCTTCTCTGGCTTATTTTCTTTTATCTTGCATTAATAATTCTATTGCCTTCAGGCTTTCCTTTGTACTCCAGCCATTATCAACACCTTGATATACATCTTTGGATATGTCATGCTATATGTCACATAATACATGTCTGAATACTCCATGGAAGTGTTTGCAGGTAGGTATGTCCTTATAAGAACTGCTTTTACAGACCTTTGTTAGTCCTTCTTTGGAGCTCATTATTCCATTATCTGGCAACATAATAGACTTATTCTGAGGCACACCATTATTTCAATTACAGAATTATCATAATTAGGCTCTCTGCTCATTAGGACTTCATCACTTAGTCTACAGATGGGAATCTGTATAAATCTTAATTAAAAGAAAAAAGAATGCTTGTTGTTTAAACATGAGTTTAACCTTAAATACTATCCTACAAATTAAGGACAAGCCTAAGTGCTCTTTTACATATCGCAAGGGTAACACTTATTTGATTACTTGCCCAGACAAAAGAAATATTCCAGATGTTCGAGGCAAAACACCTCAGAGATGTTGCATCTTCTTGTGAAAGAATTCTTGGGGTTTGGACTCTAAGTGACTCTGAGCAGACACCTCTGCTCTGCGTCTCTCAGGTCCGGTCCCCAAGGGCCATGGCTACCTCAGCAATGTTGACTCTGAAGGTATCTGCTGGTGATGCAGGTGAGGAGCGCAGAGCGAGGAGGACTCAGGGGAGTTTCTGCATGATGCACTGATGGCCGAGCAGCAGCAGGGTCCCTTCCACAGGCCAGTAAAGCTGGGTGCTGCCTGGTGGCAGAGAGGCAGGGAGTTTGGTTTCTTAATATGCCATTTGGGCAAATAGTTCATTTGTTGATGAAGCACTAGATGTTGATGTCACTAGAGAATACCCTGAAGGGAAGAGTTTGAAGTTTAAGAATTATTTGTTCAAAATATTCAGCACGTATTTACAAACAGCGAGGCACAGACAGCAACTCAACAACTGCAACGCAGGGTGAAGATTTCTCATTTCTGAAAGTACTTATGACAGATATTATCATTGGTTTAACTACTGATGAGCCCTAACAAGGGACCTTTTGTCACCTTGAAGTCTTGCAGCTCTGTGGAACCGCAGCTCTGGAACAACCATCACCCAAGTCCTGGCTGGGGCTTGTTCTAGATCGTGAAAACCCAAGCAGGTGGGATTGTTAGAGACTTGCCCAAAGCAGCAGTGTGTGCACCCAGTGTAGCAGAGCTGGTGGATCCCACAGGCCTCCTCCTGTGCCTACCTGCAGAGGAAAGGAGCTGTTGCAAACCCTCAAGGAGCAGCTCTCCATTTTTCTCTCCCATTGTAGCCAGGTGTGCTTATACTTCTGGAAGTAACTAGGCAACTCCTTTGCATTTCACTCATATATCCAAAGGGCATGTTTTTTATTATTGTTTGTAACATCTGTCATCTCTTCCTGAAACAACTCTTCAGGCGTGAGGTAGAGAGTTTGGTGGCTCCACAGAAAAAATCAACTACTGCTCGTTCCTGTAACAAAATACGGAACACCCAGGCCTTGCATTCAACACAAGAAAGGAAGTTTAATATGTAAAGCAATAATTCACAACGAATTTGTTGTCTTCTTCATATTAACCTTTAAGATTAGCCTGGAGAAATTTGGAAGATCAGTCCTCTCCTCCTTCTATCATTGTGCATTGGTGCAGTGTCTGAGGCTTGCTCTACTTGGTAAAGTGCTACCAGATGAAGACAGCTCTATCTTACGTTGCTTTATAATAAGCAGTGGATTAAGAATACAAGCACAGCTACTTCATCACCACGACCTACTGACATGCAGTAAATACAAGTGCTTTGAACCGCTGTGTTTCCAAGAGCAGGTGGAGCAGTGATTGATTAAATCTTGAGTGTCTGAGATCAGAAAAAAAGTCAGGGAGATGCTGGAAAAGGCCAGAAAAACTGCAGGAAATATTGATTGGAAGTTACTACAAGTGTTAGGGAGCATCTCATCCTCCCAATACCCCAGGAAAACATAATTTTTTAAGAACTTTTTTTTTTTTAATCAATTAGTATCATCAAACTCATTGTGCTGGTAGATGTTATGCTGGTCTTCCATATTTGTATGTGTTGAGCAAATTACGTAGTATCAGATCAAATATTATTTCTCGAGGATTCATGCCTTGTGGTTTGAAGATGCCACACACAAATGGAAGTGCTAGGGCAAAAGTGGAGCTGCCTGTGTCCACCAATACCAGTGGTGAGAGCAGGGAATGGCAGGAGCAAGCAGAGCTGATCTCTCATGGCCCACCTGCCCAGTGAGATATGAGGATGCTTGGGAAAACTGGGAATTTTTTGACTTTGAAGATGAATCAAAATATGGAAACATTGGCCTAAGCCCACTTAAAATCAAATTTGGGGAGTTTAGCCTTTTTTTCTGGAGAGTACCCCCACTCCTGTTTCATGCTGAACCACCCACAGTGCAATACACACTCAGTTTGTTAGAAACCTTATGCAAGGGTTAAATTGGTCAGGTTTTAAGAATAGTGTTGCAAAATTATAACATGAAATTGAAAATATAAAAATCAATCAATCAGCTTTTCTTTCCCTTACATTTTGAAAATATCTCTTTCGTTATTTTTTAGAAAAAGTTATTGAATATGGCCCACATCAATTTGGGGGGGTTCTTTGACAAAAAGTATTACCTCAGTATAAACCAGAAAATTCTGTGTATCCCTGCATACAAATGAATGCTTTCAGCTGTGATTTTCTAACTCCCAAGGGAATTAGTGAGTAAAGAAGAGCTCTTCATAATGCATGTGTGTATTTGTATATGTCTGTATGTAGATATTATATTGCTTAAATATATATTATTTATGTCGCAGGAACTTATTCAAAACATCACTCTAATTTTTTCTTTGAAAGTACTCTTCTATAAAAATTACTGACCTGTCTCTCTGTCTTGTTCCTTTCAGTAACACCTCAGATCCCTCTTTGTGACCCCATGGTGGGCTTCAGTGCAATGCCCCAGCCTCTACCATGCATGGGCTGGGAGCAGGACGGCCTGATTCATTCTCGTGGCTCCAGTTGGTGCTACATCTGAGACCTGCTGTATGACACCAGATAAATCATTTAATTCCTTGTGTCTGCTTAGCCCTCCCCTGCAGTGACAGCAGTGAGGAGAGGCACTTGGACACAGTGGGATGCAGTCCGTGGCCCCTGCAGAGGCAGAGCTGCCTGTGTGCTTCACCAGCAAGGTGCTGCCCTGAGGAGAGCCTCCATCACTTCCCAGGGAGCCAGGACCTGAGATTTCAGCACCCTGCTGGTAATGCCAGAGTTCTGAGGTAGCGAGACACAGAAGGCTCTTTTGATTAACAACAGGTCAAGATTTAATTGAAATGAAGATACATTTTGGGATGTGCAGAAATTTGAACCAGCCTTGAACCTTCCTTTTTTCCCCCCACCTTGATGCTCATTATTTGAAAGATGTGCAAAATTTCTGGATTTCTGGAGTTGATGGTGACCCAATAATGTAATAAAGCTCTCCCCTTGCTGCCCTCTCCAAAAAAAATTTCCTGAAGTTTTATTCATCATTTCACACATCACTAAGCAAATCTCCCCCTTCCTATCAGTGGCGTGATGGAAATTTACTGCATTACTGTGTAAAGCAGAAGGATCATGGTGTGAGATGCAACACAGAGGCACAGGCGATTTTGGTATCCTTGAGGTATCTCTGCCAGGAGCATGGAAAGCAGTTCAATTTCAAGCATAATGAGATTAATTTGCAAGCCACTTTTATTGAACCTTTTGTGAATTTGCCATTCTCTCCAACAATTACAAGTCTTGACTAATAAATAGTGTTATTATTTATAATGGGGAACATTTCCATGTCTCTGTGTGCAGTGTGGTTGGAGAGGGTAGAATTCAGCTTGACTTTTTGAATATTTTCCAATTAGGTGACCAGGCATTAGTGTTCAACCCTGTTTGGTGCAGGTTTCCAATCATGGCTCCTTAGCAACTGAAGTAATGTTAAATTAAACTGATAAATGATGCTCTAAAAAAAAAAAGAACTCCAGCACAGTGATTAATTTGTGATGCCCTTTTAGGAAAGATTTACGGGATGTGATGTGCATTTGCTATCTGCCAAGTGCAATTCTTCATCACCTGAGTATACAAGCTTTGCAAAACTGTTTTCTGATGAAGTGTAAAGTTGGATCTATTCACCCTTCCCAGCTGGTGAGGAAAGATCTACCCCTTCGTTAAAGCTTTTCCTCTCACCCTGGCTGCAGCTCTAGGGTGTCCTGGCCAGTGTGGGAGATGGCAAGGCTGTTGTTCGAGGCACTGGCCAGCTGTTGGGCACTGGGACATCATCTCCTAATGCCCCTGGCCCTGATACTATGAACCACTGTTCTCCAGTATCAGTTTCTGCCATGTTGTTCCACTTCTCTTTGCTCACAAGGTACTGAAATTATAAAAAGATACCAAAACCACAGCCTTGACACCTCAATGCTCATTTTAGCATTCCTCCTCTGTCCTTTCCTTCTCAGTTTAATTAAAAACATGATTTGAAGCCAGTATGTGGAAGACTTTGAGATCAAGTCTACTCATTTATCAGTGACGAGAAAAGGCCTGCTCTCTCCACTCACAGGGGCCAGGTGGTATGTCCCTGCCTCTTAGGAGCTGGTCCTCCAGAGCGTTTCATGTCGGGCAATGCTGAGACAGAGCAGTGAGGGATGGGGATGGTAGGAATGAGTTTTGGGGTGGACCTCATGTGCACCGTGAGGTGATGCTGTGCCTACCTTTCCAAGCTCACCCTCGGAGCCTGCCTTTTCATACCTATAGAAGGGGATCAATGTTCAGGCGAATGCAAGGCTGCAGGTGCTTTTTCTGGGCTGAGCTCCCCAACCATTTCCATGGCTTTCCTCTGGACTATCCTGGCATGTGCCACTGCCCTGCTGTGACTTCCAGCCCCTTCACAGTGAAGTCACTGGTAAAAAGCTACTTGGTTTATGCCCTCCAGTTTCCTTTTCTTTTTCACTGATTGCTTTATGTTGCAGGCGGTCCTTCTGACATGTGCACTTAATCAGTTTGTGACAGGGAGATGGGTCAATGGGCGAGCTCTGAATAAACAGCAAGGTCCCAACATTGCAAATAGGGATTGCTCTGATGAGCACATTTCTGATGTCCTGGACAGAGGAAAGTAAGAGAGTAATTATGAGTTATGTTTCTTCTGCACCTCTGCTAGTGTGAATCTTGTTTATGCATCAAAACAGAAAGGCTTTTCAAAAAACATTTCATTGTTCTGCAAATTCTCCTTTTCCATGCTGATGTCCAATTTCTTTCTGATTATGTTTGGCTCTTGTTCTCAATAATTTCCAGCAGCCTTGCATTTCATGGGGCATTTATATATTGGCTGTAAAATCTTTTGATGGGCTTTAAAATGTTGGATTAAAGGATTTGACACCCATGAACTACCTGCCAGTTGGCTGCCTGTACCTTCTAACTTCATTTCCTTCTGTTGTTGCTATCAAGCAAATTCTTGCCCAGAGAATATTTCCAATTTGCCCTACTGGTGCCAGTGATTCTTAAAGTATCTTCAGTCTCTTCATCTTTGACAAAGACTGAAAAAACAATCCCATGCTGGCCTCCATCAAATCAACACACCTACCCCCATGGGTTCACACATTCTTGAGCTATGTCCCAAATATTTCCCCTGAAGCCAAAGATGTTAGAGATGGAAGCAGACACCTCCAGGTTAGTTATTCCACCTCCACGTGAACTCGTCCATCCTTCAGTGGTCCAACTTTTCCCAGAAAACACAGAGCTGAACTTCATAATGTGTTCTCCGCTCCCCTTCTTAACAGATTTTATAGCGGAACTTATCCTTGTTTCTTAACCTACAAGCATAACCCATAATGAACCCATTTATGAACAGGTGATTTGCTCCTTGTAGTCACCTCTTGCCTCTCATGACAGTCCTCTGTGATCTTTTCCTAATATCAACAATGACTTACATTTTCCAGCATCTGTGCAGAGTAATAGATGCCCGTGGAGTTTATGCAGCCAAACCCTTCTTTCTGCTTGGAAAACACAGCATTATTTGCCCAACAGCCTTCAAAATGCCAGACTATGGGTCCTCAAAGAGGTACATGAAGCCAAATGATCCATTGAATTTAGTGGAGTAGACTTGTTTCAGTGCAATGTTCCTATTGTTTCATTGGGTTTTAGAAAATGACATAAAAATATTCTTAGACTTCTTGTGAGCTCCAGGAGAACAGGTGTTTTGTCATGGAGCAAAGAAGAGTTTGTGGCTCTATCTCACATTTAATTTTACCACCCATTAATTCTGCTTGTAATGTTTTGGATATAGCATTGCATTTCTCTCACTCCATGCTGTCCTCCAGCTCTTCAGGCAGCCAGCAGCTCTGTCACAACTGGGTGTGATGCCGGAATTTACTTTCCTTCAAGGAAGACTGTTTCCAAATAAAAGTATAGTTGAGGTAATTCCAGATTTATTGAATCAAGTCTTTAACCTCAAGAGGTAATGTGTGCTGTATTTTATATAGAAAACCCTTTTCCCTGCCAGATTAAATCTTAGGGCAGAGTAACTCTTATTTTATATAGCTTCTTGGACATTTCTATATCTTGGGATTAATGGTGATGGTGTAATTTATATTCTGTAACAACTTGAGACAGGTGGATTTACAGAGTTATCAGTCCAGCCACACACATACAACTTTGCTTTTATTGAATTTAGTGCTGAAGAAAGGAACAACTTGAAAGAAAGTGCTTCTTCACCTGCTTTGAGAATAAAGGTCCACCTAAGGCAGGAGGTCCACTTTGCCTTTATTGCCAGTGCAGGTGGTAACTGCAGGCGTGACAGCAGGGAAATGGTGTCTAAGCATGCAGATGGTTGCCTTCAAAACCTGCACAGAGCAAGAGAGAGGTCTGCTGCCTTGTGGTGCCCCTTGTGTAGTTAAGCTGAATGGCAAAGGCTTGTGAAGCAGTCCAAGGGGAGCTTGTAGTTCACCTGACATGTCTGTACTGGAGGTGCATTTGTTTTCATCACCAAATCTCCTAAAGAAACAGGGCAGCATGATCATATGACCAATGGACTGATGTCCATCAGTCTATATAAACTGCTGCCCATTTTTAGTCTGATTTGAATTATCTCAAATCATCTCAAACATAATAATGACTTCCTACATGTTTAGGAAAAATAGCTGACCAGCAGAAAAGAAAGTGTTATTGCTCCCCTGAGAAGGAGAACACATTAAATACAATGATGTTGGGACAATATGACTCTGGGGCTATCAAGCTGAGGCCTCAAGTGGGAAAAGACCATATCCCTAACCAGGACCAGCTTCTCAGCTTTACCCAGTCCAGGAGGATTGCCAATCTCCTTGCTGCCTAACTCAACGCCTGGCCACCCTCTCTTTTTTCACACTGTGTTGGCAGGAGATTTGCGAGTACATCATCATGTGCCATTTCAAGCTTCATTTGAATAAGCGTCCCATATAATAGACTTTTATAGCTCTCTTTCTGTGAATTCTAAATTAACGAAACTAATTAAAATGTTCCAAAGTTTTATGTAAATAACTAATTAGCATTTGAGAAGGAATAGTAAATTCACAGATGGTCGTGCTCCATTCAGGGCTCACTCTGCTCTCACTGGCTGTAGCCAGTGCAGTGTTGGGTTCCTGGTGCATCATCCTCCCTGGCAGGAGTGGACTGCCCAGGTTTCACCCCGAGGATGACCCAGCACCATTCACCCTTCTGCAAACAGCAGGAACTCTGCATCTTTCAGGATTAGGCCCATTCTTTCTGTCCCTGACACCAGAGCTTGCATGAGTAAGGAGAGCATAGAAACATGGGTGAGAACCTCAAGGAAGATGAGATCTGTGCACAGGAGATGAGGTGGGTGTCTGGTATGATTTTCAGTGTTCATACCAGTGTTGCTCTGTTGCTGCAAGGATGGTCCTCTAGAATGCCTTCCCCAAGCATACCTTTTAGATGTGCAAGCTATGATAACACAATGCAGCTGAACCTCAGCACTCCTAGTTTCCCGCCCCAACGCTACCATCAAGTTCCTGGAAAACTGTCCAGTCACTCAAATGCTGTGCCCAAGCATACCAAGAGGCAATGTAAGCTAAGGATTTTCTTCTTCTCTCATAGGATTGGGGCTAATTGTGTCAGTAGCACATTGGAGAGACCCGGGGAGAGGTGGTGCACAAGTATTACCTTATAAGAATGGGGAGATTGGAAAAATAGATCCATAGCTAATGCTGACTGCTGTCCAGGTTGAACTGAGAAGAATGTTGCTTCTCTGAGGTCCAGACTCTGATATGTATAAAATTCTTATCTTTATACAACTCCTAACACATCTAAGTGTTATTACAGCACAAAAAAAAAAAAAAAACCCAACCAACCAAACCCAAATGCAAATAAAAGGAAGGATTTTTACAAAAGTAGCCAATTGTAGTTTGTTTGCTCTAGAAGAGAAAGATTTTCATTGGTGTAAAGGCAGGAAAGAGATTATTTTCCCCTCTATTGAATAGGTCCTATGTAATCACCCTCACCTGATTTAAGGGCAGCTCTGAGTGTTTGCACCTTTTGCTTCCGGAGCTTTTGCTCCCATATGCCCCCCCCAATGGGAGATGAGGGCATATAAAAACCTGCTTCAGGGCAAGCTAAGGTTTTCTGGTGAAATTGAGCCAGATCTCTAAAGAGGGATCTCTGAGAGGAGATGAGCTTGGAAAGATTCATATTGCTAGGAAGATGCTGCTTGGCTAGAGGGAAATTGAGGAAGCAGAAATCAGTGAGGAAATCAAAGGGTGAGTTTTAAGGGACAGGTTGAAAGAAAGAAGTGTACAGAGACTGGCTGTTTCAATGTGTTGAATTTAAAAAGAGGAATGTGTTCTTCACATGTATTACCAAGGTAAGAGATAAAGCTGGGAGATAAAAGCTGGTTGGGGATTTGCAAGTTGAGGGGGAGAAAGGGCTATGCTAAACACACCTCTTGTATGGTCTTATTTGCAATCCCTACCTGCCCTAGAAGAATCCCCCATCTCTGTCTCTGTTTATACATGCAGCAAACTCCTGGAGAGCAGAGTGGAAGACGTGAACTCTCCATCTGGTCTTCTATACAGCATTTCTCACTCTGGCATCAACCTGGAGAGGAGCCGAGCTGGGTGGCCAGAGAGCAGCCTGGCTGTGCTGCAGGGCTCTGGAGGCTGATGCAGAGGGGGAGTAAACCAAGAGGAGCTTCATCATCTCATCCCTAGCCTGATCTGACCTACACTGCTGCAGGGCGTTTGGAGAACACAGCGCAGGTGAGTAAACAGCATCTCACACCAAGCATCCACTCACCATGTTCCCAGGCAGAGCATTTGAATTTTTACCTGTCACAAGAGGAACATTAGAGAGCAGCCCACTGTTGCTGTGTTTCTTGAATCTGTAAGTGTTGATGTGAGCCCTCCCTAATTCTGTGCAGGCATTTGATGCAGCCTGTCCTGAGCTGACTCTGCCTGTGAGAAATAAGGGTCTGAAATCACTGCTCTTCCCTGCCCAGAGCCCAGGTGGGCTGGGGGTACTTGGGGACAGGCTGCACCTGAGGCCCCCAACAATTCAAAAGAAGCCCATGGAGGATAACTGGCACAAATTCAAGATGCAAAGTAAGACTATAAGCAATCACCAACTGTGGCAGCAGTCACTAGGTATTTGGAAAATCTGGAGAAGCTTTACGGTGAAATGCCAGCAAGTGTATTCACTTCAGGGCACAGCATGTCAAGCCTTTGGTGACTGAGTGTTGCAGGAGATACCAAGAGACGTGTGTGTGTCCCTGTGCCCATATGGCCCCTCTTACAGAGCTAACCCCTGGACTGGGGGGTTTCTTGGTGAAGTAGTGCATGTACCAGCTGATAATGACCAGCAGCATGATGTATTTCAGCATTCATTGCTAAGTGGTTCTGCCTGGAAAATTGACTTGAAAATGTGTTTCAGGATGTGCCAGATATTCTCATGCTAATTTCTCAGCCAAAACCTCCCATGTGGTATCCAATGTGACATCAGTAACTCAAAGGCAGGGGAAAATGAAGCCTCTCTCTGCTTTCAAGCAATTTATTCTCCTTTTGTCTTTCTACATCCAGCAGCTAAGTAAATTACAGGGATTAAAATACAAAAGACATTTAATTTTTTAACTGTAATTTCTTAGCTCCTGGCAACAGAGTAACAAAAAAAAGAGAAATTAAGAAATAGAAATAACCCCCAAATATAATTTCTAATGATTAAAATACAAATAAAATTTTAACTGATTAAAAGTAAGAGTACCTGTTTGAGCATGAAGAACTAGTAGCAGACTTCAGGATTCAAGTAGCTGTAATCAGCTTCAGTGTCATGTTAAAAAAACCAAAGGGGAAAATTTCTGCTGGTGATTACTTTGACTGTATTTTTGGTATACTTCATCTTTCTCTTTATTCAAGCTGTTTTTAATTTTATCAGCTTTATCCTTAATTCTGACTTTCTGCTCCTCAAGTCTGGAGGGTTATCCAGCCCTTTGAACTGATTTCTGACATGCTCTGTGAGAGGTACAGTGCCTATCTGGAGGGCTTGTGCGATAAAAGGTCTCTTACACCCTTTTCCAGGTGGGCTGTAATAGACAGAATTCATGGCTGTGTGGGAAGTCAGTGACAGAGCCGGGAATTATCTCAAGTCCTAATGTCCAAGCCAGAAATAAAAGAAGCTAAACTGCCACTTATTCCTCAGGTGCAGTAGATCTTAAAATGTAATTCTGACCAAAAAAAACTGCTAGGCTTAGCACAGATCCCATTGTTTTGGCACTTTTTTTTTAGTACCCAAGTTAAGTTTTCAAAACAAAACTCAACTTGGGGTGGGGAACCCAAACCACTTCTCTAAATTCTTTCAGCTTCTCATTGCTCCACCATGACACAGCTGTCTGTAAAACACTGCTTACTGTTTTCTGTTTTTAACGGTGAGACCAGAGTTGCTATCAGAGTCATGGGCATAGGCAAGACACTTGCTGGAAAAATGTACTTCTCAAAGTTTCTTCCCCCTGTGAATTCCAGAGCAAGAAAGCTCCTGCCTAAATAGTTTCATGTGTGCTCAGTATTTTACTCATTGCAGTATCTATTTCAGATGTTCATTATCGGGTTGAGCAGAGCTTTTTGAACAATTCACAGCAGTTTCTCATAACAATTCAGTGGACTTTATGCTTTGGATAGTTTTAAAGTTTTGATGTCCCATGAATGTGTGTTTTAAGGATTTGAGGTCTTCATGAACAACTCCATATGGAAGACAGTTTTCTGTAGTTCTCAGTCTGGGGTATGCACACGTATATGGGAGAAATCCCTTTTACAAATAACTAACCTAAAAGGAGATTCCTTTTCCTTTAGCTTTCTGCCATGCAAAAGGCTTCTTTGACCCCATTCTCTGCTAGATTTTCCCTACTGGTACACCAAGACAAACAAAAGTGCTCTCTGGACCATCTGAAACAACGGAGATAGCTGCAGTTGCCTCAGATCTGAGGGTGACCTGCAAAGCCTTGCTCCTGGGGAGGATGCAGCAGAACAATGTCCTCCTTGTTTGCATTCATTTAAATCAGTGCCCAGAGTCTTTCCTTCCCCCTGTGCAGCACGTCCCCCGCACAGGCTCACAAAGGGAGGTATTCATCAGTGAGCAGCAACTAGTTATAATCCTTTTGAAAGACAACAGACTGTGCCAGCTCTACCAAGGCTTGCTTTAAAGAGTTCATCCTTCCTCGCTCATGCAAGCCCAGGGATGTGTTGGCTGACTCCTGTGCGTGTGGATGGATTTGAGCATCCAAGGACCAACTGGGGTGGTTTCCATGGGATGGAAAAGGACTCTCTGGGTCAGCAAATCCTGTTGAAGTGGTTACATCCCCTGTGGGAGCTCAATGACTTCCATCCCAGGGGCCATTTGGTTTTGTGCCCACACTCCTCCCACGGACAAGCTGCTGCACAACCTCACTGCTCCAGATGGGGTGAACCTTCTTTGCGTTTCCAGTCTCAATTTACTCATGGTCAGTTTGCTCCCATTTGTTCCCATGCCAGCACTGGTCATTAGCTTAAATAGCTTTCCCTGGTGCTGGATTTATTCACTTCAGTGTGATTGTAGGGAGCAAGTGGCTCCTTGCAGCTTTCATTTTGTGAGGAAGTGACTGAAGCTGCTTTAGTTCTCCTGTTGCAGAGAGGCAATGCTCAATCCTCAGTCCTCCCTGTTATCTTGTTCTTTGGCAAAACTCAATTTACCTGTCCTGAGTCTTGCTGTGGCAGACTGGGAAGGGATAATTGTGATCTGGCTGAGCCCAGATGCCGAGGATGCAGCTGCAAAAGCAAAGACTGAGCAAGCTATGGCAGTGAAGTTGAGTAGGGAGAGAAGAGCTCCCAGCAGACCTGGGCTGGAGGAAAAATTGATTGTGGTGTTGATGCAAAAAAAACCTGTGATGTAAAAAAACCAACACAGGCTTAATTAACTCTTGCCAGTCAACCTTAATAGAGAGCAGGGCTTCCCTGCCTTTCCTTGTTTCCCAGCTCACATTTCAGTGCATTCTTCATCTTGTTGTGTGCCCTTTCCTGTGTCTGTCTCACATCTCCTTCTGCCACCCTCCTTCCTTGCTTTCTTTCAGAATTCCATTCTGGACTGTACTGGGAGGCTGCTCAGAGCTTAGCAAGGTGATTGCTTTCCCAAAAATCATTCCCAGCAGCTAGCAAATGCTCTGAAGGCAGCTAAGAGCTTGAAGCAGGTTTGAAAGGCCCACTGTGCTTATGAGCTGCCAGGGGCTCTGTGTGGGTTCTTGTTTGCCAGTGAATTTCCTCCTACTTTCACCAAAACCCCAAGGTCCCCAGGGTGCCCCTGAAATTTTGGCTCAAACCAAAAGCATGACTGAAAATTACTGTAGGACACTCAAGCAAGCAAAGACCATCATTTCTAGTGCACATACACACACGAATGAGCTTAGTTGCTGAAATTCGGACCCTTAATCCATCCTTAAACCCATCAGATTTGACAAGTTAAATCAGCTTCTCCCAAATTCTCTTGTTTCCTCATCTTGCATTGTTTTATGTGAAGCCCAGCAAGAGCCAGCCTCCAGTGGAGGCAGTTTCTGTAGCAACTCTAAGTCACCCTTTGGATGATCCTAGAACTGCCCATCTTCCTCCCACTGAAAGGAACAGGCACTTTAAGCAAAGAGATAATGGACAATCATAAATTGCTGTACATTGCAGTAGTCCCTGTTGCTGTCTGGGAGATGCATTTGTCACCTAGCAACAGCATAAGGTGATAAGGAAATAACAGATTTTTAATCTAATGGCCATGAATTAACGGCTATCAGAGAACAGCCTCCTAAGTCCACTGATGAGGTGGATATAATTGATTGAGGAGGCAAGAGCTACCAAACTTTTCATCAGTAAGTGGATGATGAGGAGAGAGCAGGGACTACCTCTCATGTATGTATATACATATGTGTGCATATATTTCCTCATAGGTGGAATGACAAAAAGCCTAGAAAAATCTCCCCGACCGGAGATAACCCTTAGACACAGAGCTACCCAGAAGAAGAGTCCCCTGGTATTGTAAAACCCCAAAGGTAGTGGTGTCACAGTAGGCATGGAGTGGGCAGGAGGGGTTGCAGCCCACCATGGGTTTCGGAGCAGAGCTCCTCTGGGCTTTTGATGTCAGGTCCTGGCTGAGCAAGTGAAGAGGCTCTATGATATTCATAGATTCAAGCTGCTCAGCAGATGACAGGCAAGGAGAATTTTCCTGCTGAAGCAGCAGCCCTTTTCAGTATCGGGATCACCCCTCAAGCAAAGACAAGCCTGTTTGTGGACCCCCTCTCAGCCAACTCAGTCTCCTTTAACTCACTTTGACTCTCTCCAGTAACTTACCGCTACTGAGAATACGGGGACAGGCTCCACAAATTGCCACCACGACTTGAAACCTCCGTATTGGACCAACTATCAGAAAACTTCAAACTTTGCCTCAAGGGCAGGAAGCTGAGCAGTGGCAGAATTGATTTCTTTCCCTTTTCTTCTAGAAATATCCCCAGAATAGATGCCATGTGTTATTTTTCAGTACCAGGAGCTCATTGTGGTACCTGCCCCCCAGAATACTGGGGATGATCCATTCGGTAGCTCTAAATTGGAAGTACCCTGGGTGCTGGCATGAGGGAAGTAATTGTAAGAGGAAGAAATCTGAAATTAGTTCACTGATGGATGATCTCTTTGAAGCCTGAAATTGTAAGAGTCACAAGGTTCCTAGCAAGGCTGTGCACATTTTTATACTGCAGGAGCTTTTTCTTTTAAGAAAACGGCTAAGAAATTGGCTTGGCAATTTCCTGTTGGACAAAATTGAAAAGGATTGGTCTGAATTAGGACACCAACATGTTCAGACCATTTATATAATGTAGCACAAGCACTTAACACCATTGTGAAAAGACGCTTTCTCAGAAAGCACTGTTTCAGAGGCTTGCCTTTAATTAGCAGTCAGCTGAAAGTAAATGTTTGAGAACACCAGGGTTTGGACTGAGTTTATGCAAAACTTTAACAATAAATAACAAACCCAGGTTGAGTACGTGTATCAGAGTTTGTTAGACTTCTTGACCTTTTAGTTGAAGCAAAGCCACAGAGGTACATCTCAAGAGCAGCTTGGCTTTGTCAATCATTACTGAAGTAATAGCCCCACACCATAATGCTTAACTTTTGGAGTGATGGCTGAACATATTCACAGCAACACCTTTTGTGTTAAATCTGGAAGAACCGTAGCTAATGGTGCATTTCAGCCACGGGCTATAAACCTCAGTGACAATTTATTAGTGACTGCTGAACAAACCACAATCATTGTTCTGTGGTGATCAGAGCTGCAGTGCAAACCATCTTACACCTCTGTTAAACTACATCATCTGGATGTCTCCATTAGGATCAAATCCATCCTTATGTTGTACAATGAAATCTTGTATTCCTTATGAGAACTGTTGGGCGTATGTGGTTTTTTGGATGCATTTTCCCAGCAACCCTATGCCTGGCAGCTGTGTAGCAGCAGTCAAGGTGCTGGTAGTGGTTGTCTCAGACTGGGAAGAGTTTCTTTTGTCCTTGGTGTACACGTTTGAGGTGGTAGACAAAGTGCATAGGAGATAGTTGGAGGTAGCTCTGCTTTTTCTGCAGTGCCAGAATTGCAGCTGAAGGAAATGTGTAATGAAAGCATGGCCTCACAATATGGTCTCCAGTGATTCTTTATTTGTAGCAGGTCCTGTTAAATACAGCTGTGGGTTAATATGGAACTAAGTTCAGCAACAGGAATTTGTGAACAGCTATGAAAATCCCAAAACAACTGCAAGGTGCCGACCTTAAACCAGTGTTTCTTTAACTTCTAGCAGCTATTTGAGTGTGTCCATGCAAACCCAAATTCGTTCCTTGGCTAGTGGTAATTTCTGAAGTGTAGGAAGCCATTGGGTAATGTATTCTCTGGCTAAAGGCACAATATGCTGAGAAGTTTTAAAAGCTCCAAATTACAGAGGGTAAAACACTGCTGCAAGCAAAGGTCTTTCCATGATTCTCCTGCCAGTGATGCGGAGACCTGGAGCTTTGTGTTTTTCTTCATGGATCACAGGAACTGGAGTTCTGGTTTTAAACTTCTTCCAGGTAACCAAACCCTTCACTGGGACCAGGCTGATTTTAGGGATTTGGTTGTGGGGAGAGATTTCAACTTTTATAGAATTTAATCGTCAGCCCTTTTTACTTTTTTGGGAAGAATTTTTTGAGGATCTGATTAATTTGGGGAGGATTTAATGTTTACAACAAATCCAATTAATGCAGAGAAAGCTGTCTTAATCCTTTATTCTGTCTACGGGTATTGAAATGGAAGAGCATGGGTCTTCAGCAGCACGGGTGGGTGTTTGGTTGCATTGATAGATTACTATTTTTGCTGCAGTTTAACTATGCCAAGGTAGCTCTGCTGAGATAGTTTGAAGGATGATAAAAGAGGGTCCAGAGGTTGTCATTCAGCCATGAAGAATACTCAGGGCACACGTAATCACAGCAATCAGCTGTCTGTTTTTGACCTGTTATTCTAATAATCAGTTGGAGTGAAAAAAAAAATAATTAAAATATTCTGCACCAGGGTCCGTGTGTGACATGGTAAATTAGCTCAGTTTTTAAAGGACACGTCTGGAAGAGTTGAAGCTTCTGTCTTTTTCTCTATTCCTCATTTGGGTTTCAGCTGCTCATGAAATTTCATAGATAATGTTTTATGTGAAAGACTTACTATATCTAAAGACCTCTGGTGAAACTTGAGACCAAAAGGCAGTGTGTGCACAGGATCACACACATTATAGAGATTTGTGGGGTAATTTCTTGCTGTTTACAGTGACACAAGCTTTGCACAACAAAATCCTTCCAAAGAGATCCTATTAGAGCTGTAATATGAGATCTCTCAATTGCACATATTTGATACAAATTTCTAATACAGAACAGAGATTTACAGTCTGGCTCAAAAAAGAAGTCAGATATCTCTAATGTGTTTTGGATATATGCAGAAGGAAATTCCAAGTAATGAATTACAAATTACATTCTAATAGTTCTCTGCAAGAAATAAATATCAATTCTTCCATCTTGCTTATTCTGCTTCCCAGTATTAGGGCAATTCTATGCTTGATCTGAAGTTTTTTGTAGCAAATTTGGGCAAGTATTTTTACACACCTAGTGCGAGTCAGCCAAAAATTGTATTGGATTTGGTTCAATCATACTGATGAACCACTCCAGTTACTTTTTTCCCAGATAATTTGAAACTGAGGCTAAGATCAACAAGGCTTGCAAAAACAAACTTGCTTGAGTGGAGAGTAGAAAATATACCTGAAAAACAAGTTTCAGGTTCACATATTTGCAATACCTGAAACCTGACTCTGGGAATGATGCACCACTAGTATCTAAAAACAGGAAAATGGTGGGCAGAGCACGTCTCATCAAAACAGCTCCAGTTTAGAGCTACATTCTCAATTACCTCCTTGGAAATGAGCTACAGACCAAGAATTTGTCACAGGACATTTTCAGCAGACATTTCTGAATAGCAAAGCCCACTTCTGTAAACAGGTTTCTGATACCTGCTTTTGTCTCCCTGCTCTCGTCCTTCCCTGTTTCGCATTAAAAAAAATGCTTTCCCTCTGGCTTAGCTTTGATCTGCAAACTATTGAATTTTCGGAGTTCTCTGTGAGGGTATCTGCTGGTTTTGATATGGACTAGCACAGACCAGAGACGTGCAGAGGCTCTGTGGTCTCTGGGGATAGGGCTAGTTTTCATCCTGGAGGAGGCAGCACCTGTGTGGCTCTTCCTCCCTGACTTCCCACTCTGAGATCAGTAATTATACTGGTTTAAAAAAAGCAACACGTATTTGCCCTCTCTGATTGACATGTGTGTTTTCAGTTAGCAGACTCTGGGTCGGACTGTGAGCTTGGCGAGAGGTGAGTGTGGCTTTCTGTTTTCTTACCTGTGGCTGCTCCCACCCCAGGCTCTTTTGGGGATGCTGTGCTCCTGCCCGGCACACTGGCACAGCAGAGGAACGAGGGCTTCCAGGAAAGGGCCATTTAGGTTTTGTTCCAAAAGAGGAAAGGGAGACTGTCAACCCTTTGGGTTTTCAACAAAAACACTAGTTGTGGATGCCAGCGTTGAAAGGCAAACCAGTTGCACTCTGCTTCGTACATCATCTGTATCTCTTCCCATCTGCATAGAGAAGCTTTTAATAGTGTTCCCTTGGTGTACAAAATCTCTGTCCTCTGCTTATCAGTGATGCTTTTCTTTGTGTTGTTGACATGCGTTGGAGACGGTACGTTCCCCTCACGCTGGACTGAAAGTTCTTTTTATTTTTCCCTTGTTAGGTGCATCAGGGGGAGCGATGGAAACTATAGCAGCTGGTATGTGTGGTAAGTTTTAGAGCTGGTTTAGAGGGAAAAACTGGCAAATAATATTCTTTGATGGATATGTAGAGAGAAAGGCATTAAGAGAGACTGATAGCTAGAGAGCATTGCTCCTGGGCTGTCCCTGTGTTCTGTCTTTACTGACTAATGGGAATCATTTATCCATATTCTCCTCACTGTACGCTGACAACTGAGCTAGGCAAAACCGATGAATGATTTTGGGGAGAAATGTTTGAGTTTCCAGCCAGCACTCAGCACTGAGACATAGGTTTCCGGGGACTTTGATCATATCCAGTACATTGATGGGGAAACCGCAACATTTAACGGCTATTTGCAAAAGATGTTAATGAATATGTTAATTCGAAGACATGAAACCATCTGTCGGTGCTGCCTGCAGATGGTGATGGTACTGTTCCTCCCCTGCTGCCTCTGCCTCAGGTTCCTGATGTTGTTTTTCCTGGCCTTGCTCCTGTCCTGTGGGATCTGCTGCTGCCTGCAGTGCTGGCTGAAACGGTGGAGCTGCCTCCCCCAGCGACGCACCTTGGCCGTCTTCGCGCTCAGCAGCTCTGATGCCTTTTGCGGTTAGTCCTCTCCCTGCCTACTGCAAGGTCCTGGTTGACTTTCCACGGCCCATCTATAGCCCAGTAGGTGGTGGCTAGGCTTGCATGGGAGCTGGGCTGTAACCGGGTGCTGTGTTTAGGGTGAACAGTGGGGTGCCCAGGTCAGGCATCTTGGGAGGATGTTTGGACTATGGACTGGAGACCTTAAGCAAGCCACATCCACTTTTCCCCAGGCATACCTTCAGCTGAACTCAGTGCTGTCCCTGTGTAACCCTGTGTCCCAAAGGAGCCTAGTTGGGGCTTGGCCATGCTAACACTGAAGGTGTGTGGGACCTTCTCCTCGGCACACTTAGCCAGCAGACACATGCAGCCGCAGGCACTGTGTGGGGTCAGATAGCCCTTTCCAAAACATGACCTGCATTTCTCACTCAGGCAAAACCACACCAGTCTACTTGAGACACCCCAGCAGGCAGACTGATACACCCTGGCATCTATCAAAAAAATTGTCTTGGTGGGTGCCACCTTCTGCATTCCCCCAGGAGCTCCTAGTCTTGTGAAGACTGGGCTATAATGACTATGTGTAGCACCCAGCACTGGCCTGGGATATTGCCAGCAGTGTCAGGAGGTTGGGCCAGACAACAGTCCTTCCAAGAAGAAAAAAGCTAATTCTGTCATTAGACTAAGCCCTTCCCAGAGAAGGTATTGCCTGTTTTCTGGGTGGTCATAAACACTGTCTCCACAGGGAGGATGCACCTCAAACCCACCCAAATTCCTCTGCTCTCACTTCTTGTATCCGGAGTTTGTGGAAGAGCCTTTGTGATACCACGCTTCAAAAATTACATCCATGCCTTTCTTGTTTCCAAGCGGTTTGGCAGCTCCTCCCAGGCTCACCCCTGTCACCCCCTCACTTGCTCTGTCTGCCGTACAGTTATGGCTTTGCTCTTTCCCCAGCGAGTGAAGCACCTCAGTGCCTGTTCTCTAGATCTCCGAACCCCTGCATGACGGCAGAGACGTCGTCTTCTCCTGCCCCACAGTTCAGCCCTGGGGAGAATGAGTTGCCTCCATCCTATGAGGACATTATGAAGGAAAACAAGCCCTAGCTGCCACGTGTTGGCTTTCTGTGGTTACATTTGGTCCATTGGAGATCTTCCCTTATGCTACAGTCACGTGAGATCAAATCAGCCCTTTCCACAGGTTGGCCGAGAGACTGAAAAGCAGCACATATTTCATCTGAACCTAAAAGGGGAGACAAAATGCAACAGAATAAATGCCAAAAGCATGTGTTGAATCTGTCTCAGGAGCTCAGTTTGACATTTTGATAGGGCTCTGGATTTTGAGAAGCTCCCTCAAAGGTCTGTCTGTATTCAGGGTTTCTGGCTCAGTCTCCAAATTTCTCTCTCTAAGGCTGCTCAAGCTAGTGAAACTCCGTGTGTTTTAGGACCGAATGTTGACAAATGACTTGATAGTTACTTCTCAAAGTTGGGCTGCCTCCTTCACTTGGCTGGGTGCCAACAAACACCCTCTGGCAAAGTCATGTTGCTCTGATACATTGTAATGCAATCATGCCACTCCGCGATGAAGGATCGTTTGCCACATTTAAAACATTTAGCACGGCATATCAGATTTGTCTAGTGCAAAAGGCAGCAAATTTATGGCCAGGGAAGGCAAAGCAAAAAATGGGGATTATGGGGGGAGCAGCAGGAGCTGACTGCAGAGCACCAAAAAAAAAAAAAAGGGAGTTTGCTCATTTGAGCTGTTCTTAATTTCAGGGTCACTGTCCACAGCTATGCTTGCCCCACCATTGCAGGCCTACAGGCTTGGAATAGCCCAGGACCCACACGGCAGCTCCCCACAGGCATGAATTAGGTTAGGTATTTGGTGCTTAGTTACAGAAATTTATTAGGCTAAAGAATGTGATTTTCTTTGAGGTGACCGCTGCAGATAGGATAGAAAGAGATAGCTCTACCTGAGCTGTTCCTGGGAAGTATTAGCCTCCAGAGCTCTCAAATTACTGAGGAAAGATCTTGAATTCCCCTCCTTAGCTAGACTCCAGAGGGAAGCAAAGATTTCCTTTGTTTGTCACGGGCAGGTCGCTGCAGGCTGGATTCAACCTGCCTGACCTCTCTACCTCTGATCCCTCACTGGCAAGGCCCAGGGGCTGCAATCAGACCCCTCTTGGTGCTGAAGGTAAATGTCACACCTCGTACTGTGCACCACATGCCCGTGGAGCCACGAGCTCATAGTCAAAGTGGGCAGCTGGGTTCATCTTAGGTACCCCAAAAGATTAATGGAAGCCCACAGCCTGCCTCGTGGAGCAGCTCCCCACCTGTAGAGTGGGGTTAGTGCCAGTTCTCCTGCTCAGGAGGGAAACCGGGAAGATAAATCCACTAAAGGTTACGAAGTGCTCACATATTCTCATAATGAAGCTATATAAGTACCTTCGCTAGATAAAGAATTATAGCATATTTTGAGAGACAAATTCTCTGCCAGCACCACCGCAAATTATCTCCATAAAATCTTATTTTAGAAGCAGCTTTAATGTTTGACTCTTGTGTGAAAGGAAATAAATGTTACTGTAGCAAAATGAATGTTTGTGCCAGCAGGCTAAAATATTACGGGGTTTATTAATAAAGAAAATTAGCAAGTACAGACTCAGACATTGGAGAAGCTGAGCAATTCCCAAGTGTCCTTTCACTGGCTGAATTGGATAAGAATTGCAGGTAATCAGCACCTCTCAGGATTAGACCTTTTATATACATAACTGCTTCCACTACTCAACCCCTTCAATTTATGCCTTGAAGCATGAGATTTGATTATGTTTGTCGCTTTGGGTTGCGTAGCCTGCTAGCGGGCATTAAATCAGCCATCACTTCCTTCCCACCTACACACTGCGTTTGCTTCAGTGACCCCTTCATGGAAGTGAACTCCACAGGCTGTCTGCATTATATGCTGCATAAAACATTACCGCCTCCCGCTTATTAATTGCTTGGCTCTAAATAAATTGCTGTCTTTAATTTCATTGAATGTCACCTTCTAATCAGATGGCTGGAGAGGCTAACAAGCAACGGCTGCTCTGGTTTCAATGCCTCCATCACTCTGCATCCTTCCCCAGCCACCCAACAGAGGGCAAGCGAGGCTTTCAGCAACGAGCCCAAGAGGCTGCTGCTCCTGCAGAAGCAATCCTGGGAAACAGGTTTGTGTTTCCATGCTAGTAGCATGCATTCAAGTGCATTCAGCTTCATGTTTGGGGTGCTTTAATTATTCACTAAAGGAATAATTGTGTCAAAGGGCTTATGGTAAAGAAAGCTACTGGTGTCACAAAATGAGGCTCCAGCTGGAGTCACTAGCATGGGAGAACCTGTGTGCTGTGGTACTTGTGCAGCACGGCAGGACTCCTGGGCTCTTCAAAAAACTGCAGAAGACCAAGACTCATCTGCAAAAAGAGTTCGTGTAGGATTGCTTGGAGGAGCATAAACTGATGTTGCTGATGGCTTGAGGTAGGGAAGGAGAGTACTCTGAGAAGGGGCTCAGTGGACACTGTCCTGGTCCCTGGCTTCCTAATCACTAAAATAGAGAAAGAGATGGGTTTCCTCCTTATGCAAATGTGTTTGGGATGGTCCCACCAACCCATGTTGCCCACAAAAGCTGCTTCTCCCAGATTGTTCCATTACTCCCAGGTGCTCCAGGAGAATGGACAAGGTTTCTCCAGACCTGTGTTCCCATTCTTACAAAAGCAGACATTTTGCCTAGTATATTCCACTTTTATAAGCACTCAACCCTTAATGAAAGCAATTAATGCATCTTGGCTTTCCAGATGTTATAAAGAAACTTTCCAGAGTTATAAGGAAAGATGAGCCATGTCATTATAATACATCATCTTCTTAGGAATAGAGTCCACTTTGGAAAAGCACTTGTTTGGGTCTGACCATCTGGCTGCCACCCAACCTCTGACTTATGCTTCCTGATGACTTTGAGAAGAAATAGCAAACTGCTCTAGAAAAACCCAAAAAACACTATAAGGCAGATGTATTTGTAGGGGAAACTTGTTGGTAAGCCATGAGAGGGAGAAACGGGAGCATTGCAGAGTAGCTAATTGCTTGGTGACCATCTGGAAGCAAAAGACAAAGAGAACGTGGTGAGACACACGGTTGGACTTTCACATCACACATCAAGAACTGAATAATAAAGTCATAAACTGGCTCTCAGGCAAAATAGAGCAAAACCAAAGTCAGCTGAATCACAGCAGAGGATTGGTCAGGGCTACCAGGAGGGTTGCACATAGAAGATGTGAAAATAACAAAAATGCTCATTAATCTGGTTTTTATTTTCATCTGAAGACTCTGAATTATGGGCTAAAGGCTTTTGTGTAGAGAGGAAGAGGATGGGGCTGGGAACAGATGCTCACACTCTTCGGGTCACTAGATGGCAGAAGTCTGACTCTTTCCTTGCTCACTGAAAGGCAGGGACTCAAGAGCTACCAGGGGAAAATTGTCCTCTGCTCCCTGTAACGGTGCTTGGACAGAATATTTTGGTCACTAATCGTTTGCCCACAATATCTAACAGATGCAGAGGAACAAACTGCGGGGGTCCAGCCCCAGCTGTGAGAGAAAACTTTGCTTTCTTGGTGGAATTTTAATTTTTTTATCTTTGAAAGTTTATAAAATGACTGTAAGTAGATGTGCTTAAGCTGGGAATAAAGTCTGCCAGCAGTTGAAGAGCACCTGCTGCTGGTGTGCACTGGGGTCTGTACCTACCAGCAAAGGTCTGGGCAGCCTCTGAACTCACCCCCTACTTTCCCAAGGATTGGTCTTGTTTGTGCTGCTGCCTTTTGTGTGTTCTTCCAGGAGGGCAGCACTTTTCCTCACAGGAGGCAGAGCAGGTCACCTGGCAAAGCAGCATTCTGGGTGAAACTTAGACGTGGGGTTAGAGAGACACAAGGCTCAAACACAAGTGCATTTATTATGTCTCACGGATGTTACAATATGTAAGGAAGACGGAATTCTGAAGTGAAATTCATATCTACTGAAAATAATTGTTCAGATCTACTCGGTTCACACAAAAATCACATTAGAGTATGTGTGAGAAGGAGGGAAATCCATATTTTGGAAAATATTCCTGCAGCTGCAAAAGGATATAGTCTAGATCAGAAGGTCAGAGTGAGCCCTAATTAAGAGTTATTAAAAGCCCTTAAGAACAAGGCTGTTTGAGGTAGTGAGAGGACAAAATATTGCATGCAGAATAGGACAGCCATTGCAGATGTCATTGCGTTATTCTCTTATTTGTGTATATCAAAACGGGAAATCAATACCTAATTGTAAAGCAGGAAATCAACTTAGCAAAGAGCTTACCTACAAGATACTGCTATTTTCCATAACCTGCAACCAGCCAGAGTCCTTGCAGGCTGCACCAAGCTGTGTGCTGTCAGTGGAGAGGGCAATGGGGAGCCCTATGTTGAAGGAGACACCACAGAGCAGGTACATCAGGGAGGAAACCCACAAGTCCCAGCTCTCAGCTAAGTCTGTGGCTCTGCCTTACGCTGGGAAATGAAGCAATGCAACTGAGATGCCCAAACACAGAAAAATATTCCGTAGAAGTTAGTGAAAATCTAGAGAAGGCTAAAAAGCACTAGAGGATTAAATGTTGGGCCTCAGCTGGAAATTGCAACTGAGCAAAGAGCCTTGGTATACCATCAATGGCCGTCAGGAAGGCAAAGTCATTCTATCATCATATCTAATGAGCTGCTGCTGGATGGGATGTAGGTAGGTATTAAGGAAATACCTTAATATCTGAGCTCACCTGCAATGTCTTTAGCCTTAGAGACTGGTTGTGATTTTGAAAGAAAAAATAAATCCTATGTACTTTCTGGGAGGTTTCTCTCTAATGAATAAACAACCAAACAAAAACAGATCTGCATTGTGACATGGTAATGAGCTAATGGGGAGTGAATACTGCAGTCATGAAATCAGAGTCAGAATTAAATCAAACAGTGAATTAACAATTAAATATTAAAAACTGATCAAAACACCAGATAGACTGTAATCAGGATCTGAATGATGAAGCAATGCAGCATTGGACTGGTTGTTACAAAACATTAACCCGGCAAACCTAAAGCTTGCTGTGACCTTTTCCTGGTCCTCTTGTGCAGGAGACAGATCTTCAAAAGCCATCCTATAATGTGGCTAGAACAGGAACATGGTTAAAGAAGTAACCCTTATTCTACATAGATACTGAAGAAGAGAAAGCCTCACAAATGTTTATGCAACATTTTTTGAATACAAGTATATTTAAGGATGATGCACCCTCAGTTACCATAGTATTTGGGATATTCATGTGCCTTATCTGTGTACTCCCAGGAGGAGCACCTGGCTGGAGGGACTACTGACAACAGTCCTCTATATTGTCCTGACCAGGGCACGCACATTTAATCCCAAAGTGTCCACTGAGCCACTGCTTGGTGTCACCCACCTGCTGCAATTCTCAAAACACCTCCCACCACCTTAAAAGAAGCTGAAGACCATTAGGACAAAACCCCAGAAGTCTCCTCAACAACAGTTTACAGCTGAAAAAGAACAGGAGAAATCAATAGTCTCTGATCTGCAATTACACCCACATTAGAAGGCGATCCCAGACTATTTCTCCTTTGCTAAACAAGAAATAAATCTTCCCAGCAAGAGATAATCTTCTTGCCTCAGAAAGAGCTATAGAAAAAAAGCATCAAGAGGCTGGCGGGTGTCCCTGAGTGTTAGTGGTGAGGGCTAACGCCCTGACTGCATAGTCTGGGGAGGATTTGATTCAGGATTTTGGTCCCAGTGATGTCTTTGCTCAGTACCTCCTCCCGAGGAGCGTCTCTGTGCTTGGTGACTCATGCTGGGGTGGCCCACAGCGTCAGGGCCCTTGAGGACACTGAGGCAGTCTTAGCCTCCCTGGGGAGGAGCAGCAATGAAGGCACCAGAGCAGGGACGAGGGCGTCAGAGCAGTGGCAGAGAACAGCTTTTCCTCTGCTGTGGATTCATCTCTCTCTCCTTCGTGGCACGTCCCTGAAGGACGAGGAGAACAGAGGTACAGCTAAGAAACCAGACCCACAGCCCCAGAGTTTCCCTTCCCTGGCATGGCATACCACCTCCAGCCCTTCCACCCCAAAAGCCCCATAGTAAATACATGTTTCTGATGTGACTGTGAAAAAGCTTAAAAAAAAAAAAGGCTTTGGATGCACCTTCCTGCAATAACAGGCAGAAATTCCTATCACCTCCACATCTCTTTGTACATTCTTCGTGTAATCTGTGAATTCATCACATCGCTCATAACTCTTGTACTCCTCGTCTCCCAGGACTTTGTGAAAAAGCCTCCGTCACTTCTCCTACTGTGTTTACATCTGTTCAATACAGCTCATCTGTTGGCAATAAGTTGCTTTCTGTTTGGCTAACATAAATGTCTGCCAACCAAAGCAGCATGAACTCTGCAGGCACAAAGCCTACTTTGCCTCAGATCTGCTGCAAGGGCCCTTGCTGAGATGGTTGTGTTACGGTCTGAGCCTTGTGAAGGTATCAGAGCCTGTAGCAAAGCCATATGGACCTGCTGTTGTCCCGTCTGTCCCAGTGCCTGAGTCAGGACTGGGTTATGTTTTCAGTCTTGCTGGTCAGTTCTGTGCTGTTGCTCAAGATGGTGTCTCTAGGACAATCCGTGAGAGGACTTGGCCCCTCATCTTCCATTGTAAGGGCTATCAGAAGTACCCTTTGGGACACAGCCCACTCCATCCACAGCCATCCCATCTCCTCCTGATCCTCATAACATAAAGCTTTACTTCAATACTGCCTGAAGGGAGGAAGACAACTTCTCTATCCATTCCCTCCACAAAGAGGTCAGTGGAAGAAGCCTACCTCTGGTGGAGCCTCAGCACGCATGATTGTGCTCCTGATACCCTCCTGATACTCCGCTGTTGTTTCTCCATTCCAGGTATATCTCTGTGCTGAGATCCATGACCATGACAACATGATGTGGTAACCATGCTAGAAAGGACTGGATTTGGGCAGTTCCTATCAACCCTAAGAAAACTGTGTCTCAGATTCTCTTTCTTTCAAAAGCATGGAAGACCTTTCACACCCATTCTTAGGGAACGTGTTAAACCACACTGGGATTTTTTCACCCACTTTAGTGAAGACATGACCGATGCTATAGCCTCACCCAGCCTATGCCAGCTTGGATTGCAGCAGGGGATAGCAGTCCTGAACTGGATTTAAATATCTTTTGATAGAAAGGGACAATAGATTTTACTATTGTTTATCCTGGTTCCTAGCTGGTATAGACATATTGTCATGCATGCACAAGGTCATATCTTGGATCTTCACTCACTCTGTCCAGGCAAAATTTTTACTAAGCAGAAAGAAGCTGGCACTTTCCAGATCTCAATGGGCCTAGAACATCTGTAATGTACATTTTAACACTTATAGAGAAGGACTGTATTTTGCAGGGAAGAATTAACCTGTATTTGCAGCATTTCCTCAGTGCAGGGTTTCAGGTGCCAAAGAGAGGGCCAAGCATTTAACACAGCTCTTCGTCTTCCACTGAACTCTCCAGCTGCCTTTCAGAGAAGCAGACCCACATGCTGGGTGCACAGGGTCCAGATGTTGGCCAGACAATCAGTCCCTCTCTTTGCCTCTATTTTCTGCTTTGTATGTTCTGTCAACACATTGCCAGACATGGAACAGATCCATCTTACAGTCTGGGGATCTTCACGCTGACCGCTGGGGTCTGATCCAGGAACAGCTGATTTATGGCACTTGTGCTGATAGTGTTGAGCCAAATGCTGGAAGAGTTTGTGTTGGTTATTTCAGTCCATGTTCATCCAAGCAGCCTCATTACACAAGACAAGAGGAGCAAGAATTCCTTGGAGACCAGTTTCTTGAAAGAAGGGGGGGGGGATTTCAAGCTCTTATAATGCAAACATTGTAGCATACAGTACACCCATTAAATTTAACTTTACATCTGCATCACAAATACAGCAGCTTGGGTCTCTCCACAATCCACTGCAAGCAGAAGTAGAGCTTTTTTTGGACCACTCGCCTCCTCCTCACACTCTTGTGTCCACTGCATACATTTTGGCAGTAGCCGTTTGAGAAGATGGCAAATGCACATTTGTTACAATTGTCCCAGCAGAGGAATAGCCTTTCCTCAAGAAGTAAGCAGAGTGGAGTCTTCCGGAGCTGGTCTCTGTGAGGCACAGGGAAAGAAATAGGATCTGTTAATGAGTGCTTGGTGACTTTCAACTGCAAAGCCTCGAAATGCAGAGAAAGTAGCACTCCAAGATATGACATAATAACACATTTCACGTCATACCTGCTTATACCGCAGCTCCCATCTCACCACCTTGATGTGCTTTCTAGAGCTGCAGAAATAACACTATTCCCATTTTGCAGCTGAAGATATTGCTACTGGGGATGATATCCCTGAAGGACTTCCCCCACACAGTGTGTCTATAACAGGCCCCGAGCAATGGCTCTATCTCTGAACTGTGTTTCAACCCTGCCACGGTTCCTCACCTCTGAACAGGTACATGCAGCAGGTGAGCAGGGACCCGGATAAGAAACAACCAAGTGACCCCGCCATGCCGAGCCAGCACGACCAGCCAAACTTGTACTGGATGCCCAGAAACACATTGTGGAAGACCAGAGAGGAGCGCTCCACGTAGACATCGACAGCATACCACACCGAGCCGGTAATGCCTGGGAAACCTGCAGGACAGGAGGTAGGTGCCACACAGAGCTCCCCGATGGACCACAAGGAGATCACCAACATAAAATCATAAAAACATAAAAGCAATAGCCTTTTGTCTGCTGGGTCAGACTTTAGGATGGACAGGTTTTGGCCCCTGTTCTCTCTCAGCCTGGTCACTGGTGGATTCGTCCTGGTTCCTACTCTACTTATCTCAGCTGGAGGGCTGTCAGGCAGACGCTGTACCTTGCAGCTTGGCACTCACAGACACCATCAGAGCTGGCTGGCAGCACTCAGGTTTCTGCATTGAAAGGCAGAAACCTCCTCCATTCTCAGCTCATTTATCAACTTTTTGTGAACTTACTTCAAGAATTTAATTTTCTAATCTGTTTTGACTTTCAGAACTTTGACAGCATTTTTCAGACAAGCTTTGGGAGAATGTTTACAATAACTTTTCAAAGTGCTTTACATGTGCTCCCAGTAGCAGAGCTTATGTTAGAGCAGAGGTAGGTGCTCAATATTGGCATAAAGTCAAATGAAATTACTTGGTACTTAGTTGGCAGTCTATTTATTTTTGCATTTAAAATTCTCCCACTGGCTGTAACAGCAAAGCACCTCAGTCAATTGGGTATTTATCACCTAGGAGGGACAGATGTGTTATTATCCTTTTATTAGAGATTGGCCATGGAGATTTTAGGCTAAATGACTTGCCCTAGGTCACACGATCTGTGGTGGAGCCAGGAACTGAATCAGGTCTCTAGGCCTTCAATGATTAGGCCTCTTTGCATTATCAACACTTAACTTCTTTACAGTAAAACAATAGCAAATGAAAGTCAGTCAACACAGAACCAAGTTGATGTACTTTAGAAGTCACCTGGTCAATATATCAAATGAAAGCAGATAAACTCAACCATGTGCTGTTAGGGGCAGGCAGTGAACAGAGAAAACTCAATTGCACAAATAAAGCAAATAAAGATCCTTCCTGCATTCCTTACCCTCAAGAAAATCACCAACTCCTCTCCCCAAAATAAGAGAAGGCTTTAAACCATCCCTTTTTTTCTGAAAGGGTGTCCTGCAGGATGGGGCACACCAGGGGAGTACCTGCAATGAGCAACATAACTCCAGACACCAGGCAGATGCGCAGCTTGATGAGTGGCTCATCAGGAAGGAATTTCACACAGTCCAGTCCCAGGACAAGGAAGAGAAATCCAAATCCTGCCAGGATATCTGCTGTGATCATCATGGCTCGGGTCAGCACCAGCTTCACTACAGGACAAAAACAGATTGTTCTGGTGCATGAGGAGTGGAAGTGCTGGTGGGTAATGGGATGAGATCCCACCAGAACATTATATTCTGGGGTGAAGTTCTCTCCACCTTCCCCTGGTGGAGAAAACCTCACTGAGAAAAGAAATATGGCTCTAATGTGTACGTGCACCAAATTATCTGTCAGTGAGTAGAACAGGTCCTCTTTTTGTCTACATTCAGGTGTCCCCACCACTTGTAGAAGCATCTTTGACATACCGGGGTGCTCAGCGAAGATGGAGTCGTATTCATCACAAGTTTGGATCCCATCGAAAACATTTGTGACACATTCCCACCAAAGGCCACGGCATTTTGTACTCACCTGTGGATTAAGAAGAGAAAGAAGTCTGTAATTTAATATATCCACCATCACAGTGCATGGTCAGCTGGGCCCTTCAACAGAAATCCTGGTCCAGCTATGTCAATGACAAACCAGAGATGATTAACTTGAAAAAGAATAAAAGTGTCAGGGTGGAGGAAAAGAACAATGACTTCTGTGTCTCTGCTAATGGTTTTAAATTAAAGCAAAAGGAAGTCAGACTAGACATCAGGGAAAAAAAAAAAAAACCTTCTATTGGTAAGGATAAAAATTCTGAAGGAAATTTCTGGGAGAAGCTGGCGGGTGGCTGACAGGAAAGATCTAAGAACAGATTTGATCACTCCTTGCCAAATGCTTGTCTAGGTTGAGCTGGGCAGGGCTATGAACCAGATGACCTGTGCCTTTGCTGTCCGTGCTCCACTCACACCATCCTCCCGCTGAGAAGGACCAGCTCAGAGGGGATCATGGCAGGTGCTGCACCAGCAGCTGGGTGCTCGCAATGGGAGGTGGCTTCAGCGTGGTAGAGGAGTGCTTTGCTGTGGACGTTGGCCCTTCTCCACACACATGTGGAGGGCTGCCCCCAAATGATTCAGCCCTAACGCTGGCTGGAAAATGAGAGACAGCTGGAGCTGATCGTGGCCCTGGGGCTCCCGGTGCGCTGCCGGCTACTGGACCACGCGTGCCCGAGCCACACTCATCCTTGAGACATCCAGACTTGAGCAGACATTGCCGTAGCATCATGGCTCATCATCTCTATTGTCCTGAAGCCGTAGATACCATTCCCAGCCCAGCCTTCCATAAAGCACTTTAATATGGGAGGTATTTCCATTACCAATGCAAATATGGCAACAAGCACCTCTAAAACATTCCTGGAATTGCTCATACAAGGAGTAGAGTTAATGTTGGTGCAGCTTTGGACTCCAGCCTGTCCTGCTTCTGTCAGCGACACCTGCTGCAGCTAATAGAAGAAGAAACTCTCCCTGGTAATGGGTTTTACACAGGGTAAAGGGACCAGGCTTGCTTGGATGATGCAATAAATTCATTTTTCGTGCACTGTATAAATCACAAAGCAGATAATAACATATCTGAGCCACTTAATAAAGTCTTATTTAGGAGGTATTGAAGTCCGTAGCCAACCACAATATTTTCTCCACAATACAATCTCTGAGCCAAACGGCACATCTTCTCTGTGATACAGCACTGTGGATAAAAGGTAAAAATTACAAAAAAAGATACACTATATATGTTTGAATGAAAATAATCTACACATTTTTTTTCATGAAGATAAAAACTACTTACAATTTCTGAGAATTTGGGGGAAGGTTTAATGAAAAATATCACAAAAAAAATAAGAAGCCGTGCTGGAAAAAAACTGGTTTCATTGATTCTGTGTTTTTCAAATGAACTATGTCATGTAAAAAATTTGCCATGTTTATATCAGATGTAAGTTTTTACCATGGCCCTCTTAAGCTAGCTGCGGCTCCTCTTCTGACTTAACTCACCACTAACATGAAATTAGCATATTTTTATTAAATTATATTTTGTTCCACTGGTATTTATATCATTTCATGTTCCTCCCAAACCACCATAGGCTTATTCTTACTACTCTGTATTCAGCTAGTACTCTCAGTTACTTCCTCACTTGCTCGCATTAGTATTGTTTTTTAAATCTTACAAGCAGCATCTTCTTCTAAATTATTTATAGAGACTAAGAAGACTCTAGGTTTCATTAGCCTCCCAGCAAAACAGAGATTTTGAGGTGCACCAGTTGTGATCATGGTCTAGTTTGTGAAACTCCCGTCCCAGACTAGAAAAAAACTTCATAGGTATTTTGTGTTTCTTGGAATGTTTCAGTTGTCACCTACTCCTGTTAGCACTGAACACGGGCAGGAGCAGGGGTAAATGCCTCATTGCCTGGTGCAGGAGGGATTGGAACTGACAGAAGGGGAATGCATGGCTGGTCTGAGCCAATGCTGAGCTATTCTAGATTCTGTTATCTGCCTCTTAACCTTCTTGGCCACCCTTTACTGTGCACCATTTGTCCTTCTGTCTGATAATCCTCTCCCAAACCACCTTGGGCATCATCTGTCCTTGCACAGACGGCACAGACCCTCAGGCACATGGGAACTTGCTGGTATAAATGGGAGAGGGGTCAGGGCTGGCTAGGGTGTTATACGGGGGCACGGATTTCTCCATCTCATGGTTGGACTCGTGCACCAGGTAGGTAGCACTAATTCCCCATCACCTATTTCTCCCCATAGCAAATCTGCTCCAGCTTCCCTGGGCCCAGCCAAGGACTCCCTTGGCATCATGACCAAACTCTTCATCTGCCACTTTGATTACAACACACGTTGCGATGACCTGCTTTCCCTAACACAAGTATGCATGTAAAACATGAACTGCATAATGACTGTAATATATATAATTATATCCTATGTATAATGTATAATTAATAGTAAAATAATTCTAATACAAAAATAAAACGACAGAACAAGCACATACTTCCCCTTCTGGGGAAAGCGCAGAAGACAAACATGCGAGCAGTGTTAGTCACAGTGTTTTACCGCACAATAAAAAGGTGCCAACATACAATGATTACAAGCCCAGCACGAGAGTACAACAGGCAGTGTTTAACAGTAGTGGTAATATTTTTAATCCGCCTGCAACAAGGAGGGACCGTGTACACAATATAGTGCTTGTTGGGAAGCAGATTATGGGTTTTTTCTTGCTCAAACCACTGCAAAAGTTGATCCAGGCTTGTCTTGATGCTCACAGGGAGTGCACCAGCTTAAACCACTTCCTGTGTTGCCGTAACCTGGTTGTTTCTGAAGGGGAGGCAAGGGGCTGTGAGAGCCGAGCACTGGCCTGGGCACCGGCTGCTCCTGGTGCTCCATGGCTTCTTTCTCCTGGGCTGCTCCCCTCCAGGGGGACCAGAGTGAGGGCTTCATCCTCCCCAGCTGCTGGGGCCAGGGTTAAAGCCAGGTGAGTTTCGATGCTGGAGGATTGGAGTTCAAGGCCAGGCTGGATGGGGCTTTGAGCAACCTGCTCTAGTGGGAGGTGTCCCTGCCCATGGCAGGGGGGGGTTGGAACTTGATGATCTTTAAGGTCGCTTCCAAGTCTAACCATTCTGTGACTCCTTTCTCCTGAAGTCAAAGTCGCCAGCAGAAAACAGGAGTCACTGTGGACTCCACACCTTTCTGGTCATGTATGATTTACCTGCATTCTCCTGTTTGAGAGGCAGTGAGTCATTAAGGCCATTAAGGAGACCGGTGGTCAGGTATTAAGGCTGGGGGCACTTTTCTCCATTATTTAGTATTCACACTCAGAGCAGGAATGTGAGAGTAGTGGCTGCTAATAACCAAACTGGCTGTTAATGGAGCGCTTCACCACAGCCCAGCACAGATGCCTTTGTGCAGAGAAGACAAGGTTACGCAGCCTCAGGGTAACAGACTGGATCTTTCCTGGACTCCCTTTGCTCAGGAGCTGGGTTTCCCTCTTCTGTTTTTCCCACAATCTGGGATCCCTTTGGTGTTTCAGAGTATGCTGATAACTTCAGCTGACCGTAGACAATTCACATTTTCCTGAAGTGAATCTAAAATAGCTCCTAAATGAAGATGATAAATGAAGAGCGATATCACAGCCAGCTTCAGCGGGTGCACGCTGTTTTCCCTGCAAAGAGGGTCACCGGGCAGACACGCTGACCGTCTACAAACAGCTTCCAGGGTGGGACTAGCAGTCAGATTGCCAAGAGTTCTTGTGGTATAGAGAAAAAAAAACAAAGCTATTTTCCTTATAATCAGCTTTATCCTTCTTTCCTCAGATAATTCGTCACTTGATATGATGCAGCTGAAGGTTGCACTGTAATCACTCAGTGCCGAGGAGCTTTTCTGGTTTCCTATGCTGGATAGCAGATAAAAAGTTTCCTCCTGGTATATTCACCCAAACCCTCCCTTGGCTTGCGGGGCGTTCTACCTTCACTGCATGAAGCTCCCGGTTTGCCAGAGAGTAGATTCCCACACTGTGGATCTCCAACTCTTCAATGTACAGAAAGTGCTGGCTGCTCTGAGAAGAAAAATACAACCTTGCAGGACTGAGTACTGGAGAAATAGCAGTGGTTTTGGATCTGGAGTGTCTGGGGCACACCTTGCATGGAAGTGGCATTCTGATCCCTTGTTTGCAATTTACTTTTGCCAATACCTTTCTCTAACACGAGAGTGTCTGTACAAGTTCAAGAAGATATTTTTGCATGCTAGATCTGATGCCAGTCATCATGCTCCACATAAATTTCTGCTTGCCCTATAGCTCGATGGCTGCTAGGAAAAGGACTTGAAGAGCACAGTTTTACACGCTGGACTTTTCCATCAATAAGTCTGATCTACAGAACTGGAAACATCTCCAAAATATCCATGCAGGCTGGAGATGCAGGATAACTGTACTCAAGTTCCTGCATATTTAGACCTGGAGTATGTAGACCTTTCCTGAACTTACCAAGTGAGAGCAGATAATAAAGTCTGGCAGAGAGAATTACAGAAATTACCACCTTCATTTCATTTTCATTCACTTTCATGCAGCACAACAGGGAAAATGTACATGAGAGTGAAACAATGATGCCAAGAACCAAACTCTCTCTAGGACACGTTTGTTTTGGTGATCAGGCTCTCCTTACTCTGATCTTACCTCCAGGGAATCATCGGCGTTCACCATCCAGCAGTCTGTCCAGGTAGATGCTATTAAAAACCCAGTAGAGAAAAAAGCAAAAACACAGCCCGCATACTGGAGGAAAAACCTCATGCCAGCAGGTGACCAGCACTTCCAGGGGTGTGAGAAGAACACTGCCCAGCCCTTGCTCTTGAAGATGGTGTAGAGGCAGAGTCCCAGTGTCCCAGGTCACTACCACCCTCTCCCAGTAGCCACAAACAGCGGGAACTTGTCACTTCTACAGATGCCATCCATTAGTGACGGCTGCAGGAGCAAGGCTGGCCTGCAGTGAGGATGGGAGGAGGGCGAGAGCACCCACGGGAGCTGCTGCAGCCAATCCACCCCGCACAGGTAAAGCTTTTGTCATGCCTGGCTGAAGAAAAACGGGGCTGTGGAGAAGTGGCATGCAGGTAACTGGAGTCCTGGATTTGCAAGGAAAAGAGGTATCATTGCAGGTTTTGGCAAAGTAGGGATTAGGAAAAAAAAACAAACTTGTTCTTCAGGGCAGAAGTTTTGAGCACTGCTAAGGGACACACAGAAGAGCTCTCATGCACACACAGTTATTCCTCTACGTTGGTTCATGCCTTAGCAGTGGGCAACTAGAAAGTGTCTTTGTGTAGATCCTAGGCCCTTTGGTTACCCTGCTGGTCTCTGATGCAGTGATGACCTAGCTCAATATAGGAATGTCACTCACTGGAAGGGAAGGGAAAAGGCAGCAGCAATGGGTCTTCAGAGCCAACACTGACAACCATCTCAGCTCGGTTATGGAGCTTCGTTTTCTACATTTAAGCCAAACCTAGACACTTCTCATGCCCTGGGCTTCAATTTATTCATGGTCTGAGTCCAGCTCCCCTGTGGGAATCTTGAACTTTTCAAGCCAGTATTAGTTTAGGGGGCTTTACTTGGTTGGATTTTGCCTGCTCGCTTGTTGCCATTGCAACCTTCCTGCAGAACTCCCTGGGTGAGCAGGGGTCACACAGGCTGCCGAGGACAGAAGGACAGGGCCTCTGTAAGGAGGCTTTTCACTCTCTCGCAGTGCTGAGAAACCCTCCAGGGCACCTTCCAGGAAAACCAAGGGGGAGCAGGACTTGAAATTCCTTCTATACCACAGGTACAAATGCACAGAAATCATCATCTCAAGGACCTTTATTTTTCAAAAGAGAAGCCATAGAAGACCGGAAAACCCATAAAAGGCATGCCCCTTTTTTACTTGACAAGTCTTTACCGCAGGGCTGAGGAGCAGATTCTCGCTCTCAAATCTGCTTGCAGCCCGCTTGCCCAAACTGATGGTGTCTGTCATCTCAGATGTCACCTCCAGGTGGAGCCAATCGGTACTTCTACAGCATTGCTCAAAGCTTGCTTTCTCTTCTCTGAGATTTCCCTCCAAATACAATAGCAAAAAGTTTATTATTCTTACAATATATAACCCGTATAATTCCTATAATAACCTCATGAGGCAGTTTTACTGTCAGAATTAACAATCTTTTGCCTTGATCCCAGGATTACTCTGGGTCACAACAGAGAAGAGGTCCTCAAGTACGTGCTTTGGGAGACACAAGGAAAAGAACAAAAGTCCCAGGTCAAAAAGCCAGGGTACGCGGGACTCTGCTCCATTACCTTTTCTGCTCTGTTTTCTAATTGCATTCTTAGAAACTGACAATTGGGGAACTTTTTCCTTCCCTGCCAGATATATTTCTTGGTGTGTTTATACGAGTACGAAGCTTTCTGCCGAGTTTTCTGGTATCCAAATGGACATCCTTAGGGACATGGCACTGGCCACACAGGTCCCACAAAGAATAATGACTTTCATTAGCCACATATACACAGATTGCCTTGATAGGAGACAGGTACTAACAATATGCATGATCTTCCTATACTTGTCTTGCACTGTATTCACTAACCTGTGGCTGTACCACTTTCAACACAAGGTATCTTAGCCAGTTTTTTATTAGTAGTAACTCAGAAAAAGTGGTGTGGTGAGCTTATAAAAGGACTGGAAAATCTGAGAGAGCCTTCCCTCTCTGATTAAGAGCAGAGTTTGACAGTAGCAGAGCCTGGATTAGCCAGGGAGATATAGTATAACCATATGGATCTCCCTGCTTTCTCATTCTGCCATGCACCCAAATACAAGCCTATTTTAGAAAGGATAAGCTCAGCTGGGGAGAATGGGGCCAATTTTCCTCATTTGGTGCATGGTGAAAGTGTGGCCAGTACAAACATAACAGAGCTGGAAAGCAAAACACTGCCAGGGGAAGAGCAGGACCATCGTAACAGCCACGGTGGTGTTTCCAAGCTTTTGTAACGAGCACATCACACTCTGTTCTTCCAGCTTAGGACATGAGAGGTCCATGCATGCCAGCCCAAGGAGCAAAATCCACTAAGGGATGAAGGCAGCATGTTGATGTGCCAGTGCTGCCTGTGCTTCACTCCATCTCTCCATAGCTGCCATGGCAGTCCTGGCAAAGTCTTGTTTATTTTCTGCATGTCCAGCAATTCGTGTTGCTGTCCCAGGTCCATCCACCTCCCTGTGTTCACCCTCCCTGCAGGGCAGGGCAGGTGAGTGACCCTTCCTAGAGCAGGATGCCAGTGCTTCCCTGGCCATGAGTCACCAGGGGACAGGAAATGGCTTCAACACCTGCCATTTGCCTCTAGCTCAGGGCTCATGGACTCAGTGGCAGAGCAGGTCAGGATCCTCCAGATTTCCCTGGTTTAAGACTGCTCCAGAGCGTGCAAAAAAATAAAGATGGCTTGTGATTTTCACCTGAGAGAGAAGCCAATCCAATAGCTGATCCTTCATTAGGCCCATGTCTCCAACCAGTCCCACAGTAACTGCTACAGTTATTAGAAAGAACACAATATTCTTATTCAGTAGAAACTGGCAAGGTACATATTTAATGCTCTTTATTTAAAACGAGTCAGCAGCTTCATGAAGCAAAGTCTGTAGCAGCTTCTCATTGTACTCTGCTTTCCTGGCTTAGCATGACAGATGTCCCCTCAGCTTCGGAAAACAGGTCTCCCAAAATAACCTCCCAAGATGTCTTTGTATAGCCTAAAACCTGGCTGACATGACTCAGTATAGCTTTCAAATGGATTTGTAGGCTGTACTATATATGCTCACTGTATTTTATTCTCTTGGCTAGCCTAACATTTACAATACTGCAACACTAACAAAAGCATTAGAGTATTGTCATATGTAATTATCAGAGCTTGGCCTTGTAGGGCTCTTAAAGGGCCTGGTATCAATGCAGCATAACTTCGCTAATGTAACAGCCTTATCACCTCGTCTACACACACTCCTAGCTAAGAGATGAATGCACTATGGGTCAATTGCTCTTATTACTCATTAACACAAGGTGGTCTGGGTTCTGCATTAAAGGTAAGCCATTATATCACAGACAGAGATAGAAACTACCGCCACTCTTGAGAGGATCATAGCTGGTTTCTGCCTGTCTACCTATAAAACCACTCTTGCAGCTACACCCCAATGAGGTTGCAGTCCCGTGAGCATGAAAGGGTTATGTCCTTCCTCTGCTTCCACAGTGCCTAACGCATAGTGTAACAGAGGGCCTTGAGCAAGAGGGAAGCAGTGATGCTGCACATTAACACATGAAGTATGGACCTAACTGCACGCAAGCAGTCAGTGGTGCGACTGTCGTGTTCAGGGCCTGGGGCTTGTTTGATGGGCACAGCTTGGGAGCCAGAGGTGATGGAGAGCTTCAGGAGGGGTTTCCCTAAGAACTCTTCTGCTATTGTGGAAGACTCCATGGGCTTGTCCACTCAGCTCTTCTCACTCCTCCCTCCTGGTTTTACTCCCCCCATTCTCCTGCTTCATACACCACCATCTACAGCCTCTATGTGTCTTCTTCTCCAGAGCAGTGCTCCTTGGATATGAGATGCGTACACACATGAATTACAGGGCAGTGCATGTCAGCTGTAATGCATCACTCCAGCCATGCCCATACAGTCCAAAACCCTAGGCTTTAGCCTGGAGTTAGCTTGGTAACCCCAAGGACAACAGTAAGCCTTCTGAACAACCTGTGACTTTTCAAGCAGGCAATATATAGGATTAAAAGAAAATAGGAAAGCACAGGCATTTTCTAGTACATAGGAGCTTAAAGGATTGGTAGGTAAAAACCCCGTGTGTGTGTGTGTATACTGTACACATAAGTATTATGCTTCCATACACTCCTTTAAAATAGTTTTTTCAAACACTCCAATGCAATAAATAATAAAGGCTATTAAAGTATCCTGCAACCTCAATAAATACTGTTTTACAGCTGCCTATGTAATCCCACACCTGAGAAACACATCATCTCAACGATGTATTACTAACCCCATTTTAGAGCTGGGGAAACCGAGGCACTAAGTGCCTTAGATGGAGAGTGAGGAGTCACAGCCCCGCTCCTCTTTAACACCAGGGCACGCAGTAAGATCCTTATCAGAGCAAACATGCATGGCCACTCACTCGGGTTTCCTGAAAGCAGCCACTGAGAACACACAGTGCCGTCGCTGCATACCAGCTCCACGCAGGCGTGTACAGGCAGAGGAGCCGGGCAGTGGATTAGACACACCTTTTCTTGGCATGTCAGTAGTTCCAGTGAATAGCCCTCGTCCCCAAGCAGCCCCGAGGGCTGTTTGATGCCCTGCCATGTCCTGCCGGCGTCATCCTCATCCAAGCGTGTGTTTCCCAGTGTGAGCCTGAACTTTCCCGTGCCCTGATGAAAAGGTGATAAAACGCGTGTGAAGCACAAGGTCTGTGCCACTAATAGCAGTCGTGTGGGAAGGGAAGGGAGAGCAGGGTGAATATTTAGCTCTTTCCACAGAACCAGAGAAAAGCAAAGGAAGAAGAGTCCCATGGTGGAAGGGGTGTGCATTGTGTCCCTGCTCTGGCAGCTGCTGCTCAGAAACTCGGCTCACTTCAGCTAAGTGAGAGGGGCTGTTGTACGTGTGTTTCACCCTGCAGCCTCTCCTGGCTGAAATCCAGCCCCTCTTGTGACTCACTTCACAAGAAACATCCGCTTCAGACCTCTGTGCCTCTCTCTCCTGTTCACCAACCGTCTTATCGGAGAGTGATGAAAGACACTCTAGGAGACTCATCGAGGAGGGATAAAAGGAACTGCTGGGTTACAAATGCAGCTTGGTAACAGGATGTTTGATCTTCTATAACAAGACAAGGAGGGAAAGAGCTGAGGCTCGGAGTGAACTGTTGCTGCTGTGATTCACAGCCCAGGAGCTCGGGACAGTTTTGAGACCTGGGTAGGTGAGCATGAGTCAGGCTTGAGCGTGGGATCTGCGGGGAGCTGCCCTGCAGAGCTCTGGGGCCGCGGCTCTCTTAAAATCAGTGTCTGCCCACCTGCCCATCACCAGCCCCTCCCCACACTTGCACTGTCCCCTTCTGTTTGATACCCAGCATCCTGCTGCATAATACTGCACACCAAACCCTGCCTAGAGCTGCCGCAGTGACCACCAGGTCCTGCCCCGGGGCAAGGGACTGTGCCCACAGCCGGGCTTCAGCAAGAGGGAGAAGCCAACTGCAAACACCCCGAAGACTCCCACCAGGCCACCCCCTCGCTCCAGCCCTCTTTTTTTGCATGGGGAGGGGATGGGGCAGGGATGCCTCTGCCCCCGCCGCTGAGAAAACTAGTGAGCAGAGCCCCTCATGGCTCACATATACCCCATCAGCCCCTGCCCTCACCTTGCAGCCAAGCTGTGCTGTAGGCTGGAGGACAAAATCATGGAGGAAGAGGAGGAAGGAAGAGGAAAGACAGCCTAATCCTTGACAGAAACTCCCTGAGGAATGGGGAGACATGGGCTGAGCTGCAGTCCCAGCCCTGGGACAGGAGACACCAGTAGGTGACTCCAGCCTCCAGAGCTCATCTCATTTACATAAGGAGTGTCTTCAAAGGTCTCCTCTCTCTCCTCTCTCCTGCCCTGTCCTCTCCCCAACATTAGAGTCTCTCTGTGCATTGGGGGAGGAAAGCATGGCATGTCCTTTCCCTCTTTTTCCTATTCTGTCCCTGTTGTGCCTCAGTGGTCATGGTTCATGTAGGTTCTCAGTTTCCCTTTCTGTGCTTTATGGAGATGTGTTGTTCATCCAAGCTCTCCCAAAGGAGACCATCCCTCCGCCTGCTTCTGGCTTCAGCTTCATTTGCGCCTTCTTTGTCAACAGCACAGGGTGTGGGCTCACCCGAGTGCTCCCAGATCATCCATCAGCCAAGCCTCTGTGTACACTGGGCTTAAGGAAGAGTTTTCATTAGCAGAGTAGAGAGACACAGCTGCAAGAGAAATACCTCTAGCTTCTGGCCTCTGGGCCAATAACTGGGGTTTTAAACTCCCTCTAGGCATTGAAATAATGACCTTGGGTTGCCAATGTGCTGTCCCAGTCCTAACGATAAAGGGTGTGTTAGAAAGTCCAGGGGAGAAGCCCCTTCCCTCCTCTGCCTTGCACACACATGAATGCACAAGCTCTGCTTCCAGCACAAGCTCCGCTTCCATCCTAGCAAAGGATTTTTGAGAGTTTCATTCCCACATAGGCACTAGAATAACTGGCCACATTTAAAGACTTCTTTAAGTGTTTGACCCTGCTCCCCACTGGAAAATCCAGCCATGTGTGTCACAGCAACAGCTACCAACTGCTTCAGAAATACCTGGCTCTGTTTTCAGTGTCTTAAAGGAGACTGAAGCAAACTGAGTATCAGTATTTATAAATCCCATCCTACTGTTCCTCTCACTTTCCAGAGACAACCACTTGTTGGAAGATGTCTGTACAGGTTCAGCATGTCCATGAGGATGCTGAGCAATTGTTCACTGATTCTGACTTCTCGTAAGATTTTCTATAGCAATCTGTGTATCTTGAATTGTTCCAATATCCAAGCAAATCACCAAAAGGTTAGGTCAAAAAGATCCCTAAGGGAATTCCTAGCAATATGTGCAAGGGACTGAGTTCAGCAACCCCAAAAGAGACCTGAAACTTCATCTCACAGACTTTATGTTGACCCTGAACAGACTGATCTACAAATCTTATAGCAGTTTATGGTAGAACCTTTCTAGGAGGAACTCTAGATCACTTTATCTTCCCAGCACCAATTATCTGATATGTCATAAAGGCTGAGGAAATGGATAGAGATTGTGGTCAAGGCTCAAAAAAGTGAGACATAGCCATATCCTGAGCAATCATCAAAATGCTGACTATGGCTTGGGCTTTTCCTTGACATGAAGGCTTCCCCAAAACCAGACCCACAGGTACTTGAACTTGATGGCTTAGTTCCTCATTGGGTAAGTAACGTAAGTGGTGGTAACTTTGGCTTCATGGTGGTAACTCTGTCTTCAGTATTGATTTAAAAGCAGTTCCTGAGGAGGACTTCAGATCTAGTCATCAAGCGTCCTCTCTTCTTCCTCCTTCTATCTGTTTGTTATATCATTCCAATGCCCCCCTCCTTCTTTCATCTGATTTCAGGAAGGACCACCTGATGTTCTTCCAAAGAAGAAGAAGAAGGATATTATTCAGTGGTGATTCTGAAGGTGATCAGATTCTTCACTTGCCAATCTCAGGAAATTCATTCCATAACTATGCCATCAAGCTCATACAGGAGCACAGTCATGCCCCATCAGTCAGTCCCTGGTGGAGATGCGGTGAGATATGAGTAGAAATGTGATCCCTGCTATAGCTGATCCCTGGAGGACCAGTGCCAAAACCTTGCAGGAATCAGAAACAGAAAACAAGATGGCTGGATGTCAAGGGTTAGATCTTCACAGAGCCCATTGTCTGAAGAAGCTGAGAGATGTTTTCCTAAATCCATTTAGAAAACTCTTCCATGGACAGTACCAGGGATGAATTTTATATTGTCAGGACCGTGGTGTACATCTCTCATGGCTCAGGCACTGAGTATGAAACTCACACACACAGATCTGCCTCCCTCTCCCTCTCAGTCAGGCCTGGGTTTCACTTACCCTCATTACTCCCCCTCACCCGCCTTCACAACCCCAGAAGATGCTGTGCTCTACCTGGTCCTACTGGGACATAGTGGGGAAAGTGGTTGCACTTTGTGGTTGACCCTTCCAACAAGGCACACTCTCCACCTGCCACTTCACTGCTGAGCCTCTTTCCTAGATTCCCCACCACATCTGTCCCATCATCTGACACCATGATTAGTTTCATACATTGTGAAAATGGCAAATGATATAGAGCTACCTTCTATTGACAGCACGCAGCAGTAAGTTTAATAACTCGCTGCTTTCCTACCATTACTTCCCTAGTACTGTGAAACTCATTGTTTCCATTAATTTGATTGTGTCTGACTTTTGTTTTCTCTCTGGCCTCTGGTACAAAATGTCCAGTGAAAGAACAATCCTAAAATAGAAAAATCGAAAGCAAAATAAATCCTACCGTATGGGTCAAATCCCTTGGCCTCCATGGGATGGGTTTCGTGCCATGGAATCTCGATTAGAACTTCCAGTATCACTTTGGTAAACAACACGTGAGTGGCCAAATGCAGGACCACCTTTATTTCTCAGCAGCTTGCTGACTTGCACAGACAAGCCCATTGGCCTGAGAGCTGGGGGTAATGGCACACACGGTGCAGCTTTATACGTGCCAAATCCTCTTGTTTAGAGACAGGAATGATTTCAGTGTTTTGGGGCATTTTGAGGGACAGTCTCAGCCCCTCTGGTTATTTGTGGGTGCTGATTCAGGAGACAAGAAAAAAACGAAGGCAGCAGGTGAAAACCGAGAAGCTGGCGAGGAGACAGGATCCCTTCCAGAGCCTTCGCCGGCGGGTGGTTTGGAGGAGAAGCCAGGAGTTCAGCCGGCCTCCAGCCTCATGCAACTTCAGTGTGTTACATATAAGTATATTTTAACAAGAGCCAGATGAAATCCATCATGTGAAGAGCAGGGTGAAACTACTCCCAAAACTGCAGCTTTTTTTTACAGCCACTGAGGAAACCTGAATGTTTGAATGACTGCAAGAAGAGAGTTGATTATTAGCCTGGTTTATCTCCAGCAGATTAGGAATTCCAGGTCATGTCTACTTACCAAATACAGAGAGGTCTATGGTGTTTCTGGCCCCCAAAATTTGAGAAGGAATAATTCGTGCAGCCCATTTTAAATGTAAGTTTTACAACGTAATCCCTGTGTGTAATCAGTATCAAATATATCCACTTAGTCCCTCTAAGTGATGCTACCTCCATCAACCACAAATTTTAATTTCAAAGTGGAAATCTGAACTTTCCTCCTGGAAATGGAGATTTCAGTTTGGGTATGCAGGGAAAAACTCTGGGTTTGGAGCTCTTCACTATCCTCTTGCCTTTAAAGCAACAAGAGTAATTTGGAAGAGGTCTTCTCCAGCAACCTTTTGCAAAACTTTGTACTGAATGGACAAAACTGTTTCCTGCAATAGCCAGCAGCTGATGAAGGGTTAAGGTCTCTTTGAGCTGCTCTGCTCTGCAGTCCTGCAAGCTATGATCTTTGGCTGCTTCATCTGCTACCATGGTCAAACACAACGCCTGTCCCTCACTGCAGACTGGGTTGAACACAATCCTGACTAATCCCAGGGAAGATTTGCAGCAGCCTTAGATCCTCCTGACATCTGGGCAAAGACATCTGGGCGCTGCCTGCAAAACAATGCTTGGAGCTAAGGTTCAGCAGGGTTCTTTCTCCTGGATGGATAGGGGAGTAAGTGGGAGAGAGAGAAGAAAAGGCAGCCTGTAGATAAACAACAAAGTAATTTTAAAGTTTTTCTAGACAATGAAAACTAGAGCTAAATGCAGGTGGTCCCACCAGTCTGTCCTTTTTTTCCCCAGAACCTTGTGGACATCAGCAAGTCACAGGTTGAAAAGAAACAAGGTGATGTACTTTCCTGTGAAACACAGAGTAAACCTGTAAAACCCTTTGCTGCAGGATGGTGCAGGTGCCAGAAGTTTCAAAAAACAAACAGCCAAGTTTATGGAGGAAAAATCAAGTGAACAAAATTAAAGTTAAAAGTACTGGCACTGGCTCAGGATATATTCAGACATTCATGGTGGGCAGTAGCACATTTTAGGGTAGTGCCATTTTGTGCTTGTGTGATTCCCTGGCTCTACTAAAGCCTGGATGCCACCAGAATCACTGGACTGGGTTAATGCTCTCTGGCCATTCCCATTTTCTGGTCAAAGTGTGGAGCTTGTGGTTTTGCTCTGAAGCCAGGATCATGCAGCTGTGCCTGCTCTGCGCACCTGACCATATTTATAATAACTTATAATTGGAATGAGATATTTTCTGCTAATACATCAGTTTTAGCTCAAGGATGAATTCAGGCAGCCTGGGGGACGGCTTTTGGGGATACCAGGACAGAAGATTACATGTGAACCTGTGCTCTCCAAACACAGGCATTGTACAGAGAGACTTTCCCTGAGAAACGTCTGAGAGAAGAGGAAACCAGGCTGTTCACCTGCAAGTCCTGGCAAGTGTTAAAGCTTGTTTTTGCCAGAAAAGGAAACAGGTATCGTTTACTACCCACAGAGCACAGATCTCTGCTGAGTACGGAGGTGAGGCTCTTGGTCTGACTAACAACACCCAAAGGAGCGACATGACCAAGGTGTTAACCATTTGTTCAGTGCAGCGAGGACTGTTGCACATGAGGATGATCTCTATGAACAATTAGAGGACTCTGTCTACCTGCAGACTAAAACATCCCAGGCTGATGCTGGTAACTGCCTATAGACATGCCTCTTCTTACTTGATCCTGCTTTTTTAACGGGCAAAAAATGAAGACTCATGTTTACTTAAGAACAGGCCAGTCAGTAAGGGCTGTCAGTACTGGAGTACCTTTAGCCTAGAGAATACAGAGGAGATTGCAACATTTTGGATAAATCCAGGTCTTTCAGCTGAGATTAATGACCTGTAGGAATGGTATTTCCCCAAAAGTCAGGTAGAAAAAGTAGGTGAAAATAGAGCTAAAACTCTTTGGGACTTCCAGTGAAAAAAGAATGTTAGGCAGAGGAGGAAAGGCTATGATTACTGAGTAAAAAAAGAGCATTTATTTTGACTGTTGAACCTGTGCAGAAAATCACCAAAGAAAAGAAGTAAGATATTTCACTTCTGAAAGAAAGGAAGGAAGTACAGAAGAGGAGACTCGATACTCTTGGAGATGCTGTAAAATTCTCTGCAAATTCCAGAGCACTGAGCACACTGATGAGTGATGAAGGGGAAAAGCAGAGTTTCAGTGTTTATCTTGCTCTGCAAATTCCTTGTGTTGCTCACAGAAAGCATCACTGGGTTTTGAAATCTTTCATGAAACGTGAGTAAGAGTATCAACTTCAAATTGTCCCTGGAAAGCAAAGTATAAATTGAGTATTCATGAAGGTAGGACTCCGTGCACAAGGTGTTTATATGGGTTGTCAGGGGCATTCAATGGTCAAAGAGACATGAGAACTTGACTCCAAGCTCTCACTCCCACAAAGCAAGATGCACATATTGAACTTGTGCCTAGAAAGTATACACAACGGCACAGGGAAGAGCCTGTGCTGCAGCCTACATGGACTATGGGAGGTACAGGAGCATATGGGTGTATCTCAGTATCGCCTTTCATCGGCTTTGTCTGACCCAAGGCCACTCTGTCACGTATTCGCCCAGCGCAGCACCCATCAGGGACAGAGGAGCAACGGGATGGCTGTACAGATCCTCAGGAACACAGCACCCACCTCCAGGCCACTGAAGACTGTAATCCCACAGCACCCCTCACAGAATAAGGCTGTCTTCAGACTAAGTTCCATGGCCTTCTGGAAGGGGAAGAAACACAACATAGTGTCATACTGTATGTCCAAGCAGTCAGACTCACACTATGGACAGATTTGGCACAAACTTTCTCAGAGATGCCACTGGGACACACGCTAAGGCCAGCTGCTCCCAAGTACAGGGTGGGCATGGATTGCAGTCCTTCCAAAACCCAGCAGCGTGGTCAGAGTGTTAGAACATACAGCACACGCCTGCATGCTTGCTACATGTGTCCCCTGGAGACCACTCTTGCTGTCCCTTCCAGTGCAGTGCAACAGGATTGTTGCCACCCAGGACTCTTCCCTGTACTTTCCTAGAAGATTCCATAGAAAGCCCAAGTCTTTCCCCACAAAACATCTCTGTTCCCCCTCCTGGCTGCTCAGAGCCTGTAGCCAAAGGATGTAAACCTGCTAAAAGTGTCTTTGAAACTTGTACACCTGTCCAGAGCTGACCTCACACTGCACGAGTCAGTGAGGAGCTGCCCGCTCTGTCTGGGGGGGGTGGTGGGAGGGCCAGGAGAGAGGTGAGTCACTTAAGCACTCTAAAGCACCTGGGAAGACTGCACATTCCTTTGCAGATGGACATTATCAGACTGATATGACTACCCAGACATCAATGATCAAATCCAGACACTCCTAACTGTGTTCTCCTCAGGTTAGCATGGGTTTCTGCACTGCCTCTTCGTCAATTGTTCCTCCAGGGACCAGCTCCAACAGCCAGCACCACGCTGGTTTCTCTACTCCCTGTATCAGGGTTCTCGATGAATACACAGATTCATGTATTTTGTTATCTCTGCCAAAGAGAACTTTGCTGCTTTCCTCTCCTTCACTCCCAAAGCTGTAAAACTGGGGTCCACACAGACCCAGGAAAACACCTTTTCTTCAGCTGCAGATTCACAGCCCCCTAGTTCCTTCGCAAGTGAAAAAGGACATGACTGGAAAAGTTTGCTACCAGGTAACTAGGCTGGATTTCGTCACACCAGCGCTGCTGGCTGGACGTTGGGGACCGGCAGCTGCAAGTGTGTTCAGAGCAAACCAGCCCTGCTTTGTCTCTGCCCGGTGCGGTGAGATTGCAGTTGCTTTTTTCCCCTTTGACCCCCCCTGCGTTGCGCAGGACCGGTCAGGTAATCACGAGTCTGTTTGTTTGTCTATTTGCAAATCTCAGGAAGCAGCTCCAGCAAAATCTCCGAAGTCATCAGAATGCAGCAAACCACCCTGTCAAAACAATACAACCCCGTCCCTACCTCCAGCAGGACGTTTATCAGTAATTATCACCTGTTTATCTCAGAGCCTGGGATTACAGCAGGTCCAGGCTGAACATCCCCTCCAGCCAGCCCCTGGGGAAGGCAGGCAGGACCACGCAGACCATGCCGAGTGCTCCCCGGGCCCTCTGAAGGAGACACTGTTTCCTCAGTCCGCCTTTTCTCAGTCCAGATCTGTCAATATTCAAATATTCACGTAGGAGAAAGGGAAACTATAGCAACCGGACAAATACACACTCAGGAAAGAGGACACTCC
>JAOQGH010000051.1:12796794-12999134 GCA_025769975.1 Gallinago jamesoni | reverse complement strand
GTGCTGAGCCTGGCTCGAACAGACTCCTAAAAACCTGCCCGAGGATCTCCAGACCCGCCCCATTCATGGCTGAGAGTCTGAGAGTTGAAAACCAGCTGCTCCCCTCACCTTTGTCTTGCAAACAATAAGGGCTCTTTCTCTTCCAGGGCTACGGGGGAGGGAGGTGTGAGGTGCCAGGGACCAGGCTGAGCTATTAGTGGCCTTTTGTCCTCTTACAGAGCCCCTGGCCCTGCAGGGCACACTTGACTGAAAATTCCTAGGAAGCCCAAAAATTATGGAAATCGCAGGGGATGCTTTCCTCGTTGGGAAAGTCATGGAGAGCTGGCTAAAGGACTCCTTGTTCTTTCATACCCCAGCTTGTGCCTTTCTGGCTTGAAAGCAGGTCATGCCTAGGGACCATAGACCTTATCTGCTCTTTTCCCTGCCTGGTCTCCCTTCAAAGTCTTACAGCCACATAGGCTTGGACAGGGACCAGCAATGTTTTGGGTGGAGGTGCGAAACCCCCCCATTTGCACCCAATTCAACAGCCGCACCCTGGGACAGGTGCAGCCCTGCAGTATGGAGCTCCCTTCACCACGACATAAATGAATGCAGTGAAGGTGGGACAGCTATGTGGGCAGAAAAACTTCTCCTGCCTGGCTGTGCTTTCCTACCAGAGCTTCACATGTCCTGGATGCTCGGAGCCACACGTCAGAGCCTCGTGCACTGATGGGAGAGGCTCAGATCTGTAATTACTTTGTTCCCATAGAAAGGACTGAGCCTCCTTACGCACACCTGCAGTAATTCGTGGTTGTGGGAATGCTGGAAAACTTTGCCAGCCAGCTTATGTCTGGTAGCTATTGCCATTCCTCCAGATATGTCAGTGTTTGGTTTCTTCGACTGCTGCTGCATGTCAAGAGATGGGGTTGGCACAAGCTGATGGGCACCGTTAGCCAACTGAGGGGCCTCCAGCTTCCCGTGTGGCCACACACTGCTGGAGTCCACCCATGCTGGCACTTCTCCCACAGCTGCGTTCAGCTGAGAGCTTATGTCAGTGCTCCTATTCAGGCAATAGAAAGGCTGCGTTTTGCTGGCTTACGTGAAAAGCAGTGCGTGGCCACATGCAGACATAGAGGCAACAAAAGCCACCCTTGCAACAAGGCTTTGTTGCACAGCCTCAGCATTGTTCTTGTAGCCCTCCAGCATCGTCCATGGAGCTTAGCTGAGCTTTGTGCTCCTCTGGGATCTGAAGGGAAAGGTCTCAGGCAAGAGGGAGAAGGGCTCCTGGTACCTAACTCTGGAAGCTTTCAGCTCCACCTAACCACACTCATCTGCTCAGAGCAGAGGTTGTTCTAGGTCCTGTCTAGGCTGTTTTAGCTGAAGATACTCATTGCCCTGTTTGGTTTTGCTGGGAGAGATTCTGTGCTTCACACAAGCTGAGACTCATCTACCACTTCATCACCAAACCTAGTACATCCATAATGAGCCTTTGTGCCCTAGCCCAGAAAATAAACATGGGTTTGGATGCCCTCTGGGTCAAACAGCATCACTGAAATGTGAAGTCTCCCCTCCTACATCTTTAGCACTCTGGCTGAGCCTGTTCCAGGAGCTGGGGAAGAGGATGGGTGGGAGGAAGGAAAGTTCATGCTCAGGTTACTGCTGCTGTGTGGTGATGGTGGGAGAGTGGCCCAGGGAGGGACAAAGCTATAGCATGAGAGACAAATGTGTCCAAGTATATCTGGAGTAAGCAGGTAGAACCTGCTGGTATCTGTGCTTTCTTGTGGGTTAAGGGTTAATTTGCTCCCGTGTTTCTCAATCCCTGTTCCTTCCTCATGAAAAATCATGATTGAGTGATAAAAAAGTCTGACTTGTGCAGCGCTTTGAGAAGGCAGAGGGTTACTTGGAATGCCACCGAGGCTGTTCATGTGTGGTGTAGTGTTGTGTGTCTGTAAGAGAGGATGGGAGTCTGTTGCAATACCCTGGTTTTATTGCTCTACAAGCAGGTTCTAAGCAGCTTTAGTATCTGGTGTTACTATGTGTTACTAAATCTCTTGGTAAGAGAATTTTCAGGCTTTGTGGGAAAACGGGCTGCCCAGGTCTCCTCTGATCAGGAATCTGGAAGTGGCGCTACTGCGTGTTGCCTGTCTTACCAGCAAGCTTTTGTGCTGATTGAGTGACTGCAGGAGGGCATGGAACCCTGTTTATTTTGGGGTAAGCCACTCTGAGTACTTACTCTGAGTACAGGGCCACTGTCACCTACTAAATGTGCCTCTTTTGCACTGGACATGCAGTGAAGACTTCCCAGCCTTCCCTTATCGGTAAAAAAACCGATCCTTTCTGAGTCTACATGCTGCCCAGATTCCTCTGTATAGTCTTCTAGACTTGTGGGAAGGTACTTTGAAAGAGTCCAGACTGGCTATCTGATGGCAATGTCATGTAGATCATGTCATGGTGATGGTTTGTAGGGTCATTGCAGGGGCTGGTAAGGGGTTTGAAAGCCTCCAAGGCTTTTGGGTCCAGCCAGAATGACTGGCGAAGTGTGAGAGATGTTTGCTGGGTACATCTGAAGCTATTATTGCTCACTCCGATTTTCATTCCCTTGCCTGCTGCACAAAAGTAAATTTCACATGCTGGCAAGGCAGAACAGCAGGATCTCAGGTTCTGCTCCTTCAAGGAGATTCAGCTTTTGTGAAACCCCAGTGGGAAGGCTTTGGAAGACTGCTGATTTTTCTTGAAGGTGGATGGTGGAACATGCTTCTACACTGTAGGGGTGCTTGGAACTTCTGGGGATCTTTCCTTGCAGAGATTAGAGCGAGCTGCACAGTGTCTGCATCACTTGTATTCTTTCACTTCTTCTATCACTTGGTTGCATTGAGACCCATGGGAAGGGAAGAAAAAGTCCACAGTTTAAATACAAACAAGGTGGTCAATGAGCATCTCTATCAGAAGAAAAATCTGCACACAGAACCATTACAGCAATTTTGCATTACAAACAGGCATTACAAAAATCCCATGGCGCTTTTCTAACAGCTTTTCTATAATGTGGATGATATAAACAGAATAAATAAGGAAATATGATGGCAGAAAAATAACCTCAAACATATGCTGGTGAAGTCGTGGTTTGTTTTTTTTTTTGTAATGAAGCAGTTGCCAGCAATTACTCTTGTGTCAGGTAATGATAGTTGTGGGAAGGAAAAAGTCTTACATAGGCTTTAGATAAACTGCATTGTGTAGTTCATTTCCAAACCCACTAAAGATAAGTTAAAGTTGTTTGTTGGCATGTTTCATAAAAAGTGGGTTTCATTATGTGAAATAGGTGTGAGCTGCTATGTAATTTTTGTGGATTTACACAGCATTTTACAGCTTGCAGGATTCACATTTGCTATTACCCATTCTCAGTAGCTTTAAGCCTCTGTTCTTCAGTACTCGCTGCTTTCTTGGCTATTGAGGCCAGGTCTCTCATTACTAATCAGCAATAAAAGGGCTTGGCTTCTGACTGGATAGTGGCTTATATTGACAAAACACTGCTGCCACCTGACAGCTGTTGTTGGGTGCCAGGCCAGTGTGTCTCACCTTGTACAGGACTGTTTTTCCCCAAGGGCTGCTGAGACTGCCTGGGCTTCCCAAGAGCCGTGGTGTATCGTGTGGGAGGCTACAAGCCCTGCTCCCCTTGGGGAGACAGTTGCAGCAGCAAGGAGTGCGGGGGAAATCCAGTTTCTCCTAATATGATAGAAATTGTAAAGTTAAATTGGTGTAGAGTACTTCTACTTGTTGTCAGTAGCCAGTCCTGCTTAGCAGGTTAAGACAATACTGTGCTTATATAATCTGGGATTTTTTTTATTAAAGCACCTGGAAAGGCCCGTGTGAACAACAGAACTAATATTAAACTAGCGTTCTCAGCCTCTGGATGCGCGTCTTCCATTGACAACGCGGCTGTTAATGTGTACATGATAACTCATAGCTTGTATGATAATTAACTGCAGTCAATGTACTGCACACATTGCAAAAGGTAGGAAGACAAAAGCCCTGTCTCCCAGCATGTGCTAGAGCACAGAGCAGCCAGGCTGGGCGGAGGAGAGGGAGGATGGTTGGCTAATACAGTCATGTCACATTAAAACTTCTTGGAATAAAGGGGCAGTCTGTTCTGCAAATGCTCCAACCTGTTTTTCTGTCCGACTCCAAGTTTCCAAAATGCCTCTGTCTTTTTATGCCATGGAGCCATGGGTGAGGACACCAGGACACCTCCAAAATCTGCTGAAAGTGGGTGGCCCTGGGAAGTGTTCACAATTATGCTTTTTGTTTGTCTGCTTCTGCAAAGCTATTGTGTGCATCCAGTTAATACTTGTACATCTTGAGGTTTTTAGCAGGTTTCATAGCTAGGTCTTCTGAGGTCATATAAACATTTTCAAGCATCTTCCTGTGTTTGTCCCTTAATACTGTGTTTGAAGGCAAGAGGTCTCTTTCCACTCTTAAAACTAGTTTTCTAGTTGTTTGAGATACAATGCACCCTATTATTGGCTTCATGAAAAGAACTCTTTCAAAACCCTCTCTTATAGAGTGTTCTTATAAAGTGCTGCTTCTGTAGCAAGACTAAGCCCAACTTACTGTAGACTTGATGAAACAGATTTAGGACCTCTGAAGAAAATGTCCTTTCCCAGGTGAAGTATGAACTAGTGTTTTCAGCCATTGGCCTCTCCAGAGTTGCTACTGTAAAGCTACTGAGTGTGCAGCAGCTGAGTTGGTCTTCTGGGTGGTAACCTGCCAACTGAAGTCTTTCTGAACATTGGAATCAATTCTGTAAGCTACAAAATATTTTTAGTGTAATATCTGGCATTGGAGATAAATATATTAAATGTTTGGATAATGCTGTTGTGATTATGTTAGTGATAAATGACTTTGTCAATGGGTTTCTGCAATCAGTGCAACAGATGGGTTTTGATTAACACCTGGGTGATGCAGAGCTGTCCTCCTTCCTCTTTGAAGGAGGAAGACATGACATTTAGCTGAGCAGATTGTGGATTTTTTTTTTCCCAAGAAAGCCAAGCCTCTTGCAAGTGTGTCACTTCCTACTGCTCTCAGTATTACCTTTCTGTTATATTGTTTTGAACTGGTTTCTTAGACTATTTACAGAAGAATATGTCTATGTGTGTAGAGGCAGATCCAGATCTGTTTTAAAGCAGAAGTAGAGCCTGGTAGCCTGTTGGTGTGCATCACAAGTTTCCTGCATGAGCAGTGCAGTGGGGCAAAGTTAGTAAAGAAGCTGCTGAGGAAAAGCGGTGGCTGTGCAACCCTCCTGGCCAGTGTCCTGTTTGAACTCCAGTCTGTCTTCTAGTCGAGCCAAAGAGCCTGTTCTTGGAGCAGAGGTGGTGATGGGTTCACCGTAATGGGGATGGGTTTGCAGGTGCTCTGCTGTAGGCCTAAACCTTGCAGTTGTCCAAGCTTGAAGTGCTTTGCAGAGCTTTAGCAGAATGCAATCAGTCTGCTTTCTGAGGAGTGAGCTCCAGGCTTGGGAACAGATTCTGGTGATACTTTGCAAAAACTGTACATGTGTCACTGCTAGATACCCTTCTGTGTCAGGGGACACTTGCCTTGGTTACAGCATCCTCTTGGGAGCTTGTTCCTCTGATTAACCAGCCCTGTTAGTTTCCACACCTTAACAGGGCTGTATACTAAAATCTATGCTGTTCAAACAAACCTGATTAGCCAGGCAATAAAGCTCAGACTCTTATTTCAGTGCTGTTCAGGTGTTTTGTCATGTGAGGTATTTTCAGTAATGATTTGGTTTTCAGTATTGTCATTGTTTTCTTTCTCCTTTGTCAAGAAGATCTGAAATCAGTAGGTCAAGTTCCTAGGGTTAGTGTGTCTATGCCTTCGGATGTGTCAATGTATAAAACCAAATCTTGGATAATGTAGATTGAGTCTGTCTGCAGAGAACTCGAGCAGACACAACACTTGCCTATGGGAGGCATCACCCCATGCTCCAGTTCTTCAAAAGCACAAGAGAATCTTAAAATGTTTGAATATCTTTGAGTCTAATAAGCTAAATATTTTAGGTGGAAAAAACAAACCTATTTTTCACTTGGCTGGGAAAATCCGGTTTCTGTTGCAATTGGTTTTTTGTACCCTCTGGCGCACAAAGGATTTAGCACAAAAATTATCTCAGTCAACACTGAGGTATTCATGTAAGAGACAGGTTTTGGAAGTGTTAAACAACAAAAGGGCCTTGCTCTCTGCTGTGGGACTATACATATGTATGACACTATTCATATTAAAACATGTGCCTAATTGCTTTGTCAAGATAGAGCCTAAATCTGAATACTTCTTTTGATAAACAGATATGTCCTTCCAATTGGGATTCAAATGATCAGGGAACAAAAGATGACTGAGGGCAATTCCCAGGTCATTTCCTGCAAAAAGCTGTATGCCCTTGATTGCCATGCATTTTTAGAAGAGGCTGAGAGTCCTCTGATCCTGATGCCTGACAGTTTCTGGGAGCTTAAAGCTAAAAAGGAATGTCTGCTTGTTTGTATCCTGTGTTACAGCTATTTGTATCTTGAGTTTCCTTTGTGGTAACTCAAATCCTAATGTCTTCTAGGCAGTCTGCAGGCCACACGGGCTTTGATGGTGGCTGCAATACTCCTGGGCCTTGTTGCTGTATTTGTTGCTGTGACCGGCATGAAATGCATGAAGTGCATGGAAGATGACCAGGTGAAGAAGATGCGGATGGCTGTCTTTGGTGGGGTGATCTTCATCATTGCAGGTTGGTAACATACAGATGTGTTCAGTGTTAAATGGGCGGTTTAATGAATGGCATTTATCCTGTGTAGGATGTGCAAGGATGGGGAGGGTTTGCTGTCATTGCTTGTAGTATGAATTCTATACATACTGCATGCCTTCAATCTGTTAGAGATGAGTTTGATTTGTACACCCTGCTTCAGTGGAACGCTGTCAGCAGTCCTACCTTTGGTGCAGTGTAACTGTGGGTGACCCTAAATCCTGTCTTGGTTCTCTGTTCTCTCCCAACCAGCATTAACTGCTCAGAACTTCCCAGGGTAGTAGCAGCTGTTCAGCATCACTCCAGATGCTCGTTCTGCTACATGCTTATTTTTGCAGTGATTTTGTTGATTGTTTTTTCTTAAGTCATGACATTGTGTTCTCTTCATGTGCAGGTTTGGCAGCATTGGTGGCCACGTCGTGGTATGGCAACCGAGTGGCTCGGGCCTTTTATGACCCGTTCACCCCAGTCAACACCAGGTACTGACCCGTTAGATATGACACTATAGTATAGCATGATAAATGCTGCAGGGCTTAGCTTTTGAGTAGCGGTGGCTCAAAACCAAGGGAACTTCCTGAGCCAGTGGGGTTGGCTTCAAACTGAAGGAAAAGCATTAGGACCAGATCTCATCATGCATGTGGTTTGTAAGTCTTGGCATTGTTCTAAGGCATCTTCACTGCCAGAGACCTAACTGATGTGAATTCTGCAATTTTTAGCTCCACCAAATGCTTAAGGCCTGGTTTGCACAGTGTGGCCCTGCAGCAGTGAGCTGAAAGATTGGACTTGACCAGTGTGCAAAACTCAGGGCTTGGAGGGTCAGCTCGAGTCTCAGGCTGCTCCAAACTGCTGCCTGCCAGGAAGCTGCTTCCATCCCAGTTTTAGCTCCTTCCTGCTTTGTGTGAACACGCTAATACTGTAACCCAGAGACATTGCTTGTAGTATTCACTTTCTTTTTTCTTTCTCCTTCAGATTTGAATTTGGATCAGCTCTCTTCATAGGCTGGGCAGCTGCTTCTCTGGCCATTCTGGGGGGGGCCTTCCTCTGCTGTTCCTGTCCGCGGAGAGAAACTTCATATCCACCCACCCGAGGCTATCCAAAAAATGCTCCCTCCACAGGGAAGGATTATGTATAATGAAACAAAGAAGAACCACCAGCACTGGTAGTGAAAAGCATTTTGGAGAGGACACTACAACGCCACTGTCCTGAGCAGAGTTCAGACTCTAGGTTCTACCTTCCTCTTCCCCCCAAAATGTGTATATTTTTATAATCTTCTTTGCTACTGGACATAACTTCTCCTTTCTCTCCCAGCCCGTGGAGGAAGGCTAGCCTAGGTTCATAGGTATTGCCACTGGAAAGGTGAAACCTCCAAGCTTGGGTTAAGTTTAGTATTTGGGAGTAAAAGGGAAAAATTATACTGGTTTTTTTTAGATGGATGTTGGTGCTTTTTTTAAGTTGTTTTTTTTTAAAAATAGATGGTAACAATTCAGTCCCATATCCCATTAAGTTAGAGCCCAGTGTGGTGTGTGTAGAAATTAAAGGAACATACAAAATGATGAAACAATAGCTTAAGGGGAAACATAATTTTAGGGGAAAGACTTTACATGTAGGAATGTTTGAAGAGATCTAAAAATGCTCTTGTACTGTTGTCTTGGTGTCATCTTCAGCACCCTCCTTTCTGTGTGGATTGGCATGGCAAAGGGTCAGACACAATTAAATTGCTGTGACTTAACGAAGTGAAATCCATAACTGTCCATGCACATGCTGTTGGCCAACAGAAAATGCAGTGTAAGGTGGTGTGGCTTAACTTATCATTGTTTTGATAAGATCTCATAAGTCGATTGTGTCTGAGCAAAAGGCAGCAAAACCATGACTGCTGAGGTTAGCAGGCACCCAAACCAGCTGCAGCTTCTCTGGTGCCAGGGGAGAGCTGAAGAAAAACGATTGCCTTCTGTTTTCACTGGGTGTCTCTGGTGGGGCTGTTGCTGCTGTTCCTTAGATGCCGAGTGGTGCCAGTGATAGTTTCTCCACGTTTCCACTACAGTGCCTACCTGAGCTTGAAGCTTTATCCCTGTGTGTTACAGGCCACCTTTTAACAAACACTCTCCTCTTACCTTGAGTCTTTCTTATTTGGGCTCAGTTACTGATCTTGGTTCGCTTTATGCAGCTAAATGTGTTAAACCAACCAATGCACTGCTGCTCCCTGATGTTTCCCCAAAGATACCTCACATGCTGCCATTTGATCCTGTCGTCTTTTCTTGTAAACACTTACAGTGATGATATGAAGGCAAGTTCCAAGGAAACTGACCCAATTGTTATGGCATGTTCTTGTAATCCAAGCTCACAAAAGAGGAAGAAACTAGCATTTTAAAGATAAAGCCATCCTTGCATATTAAGTTGTATCTGAGAAAAAAAATGCAACTCAAAGGTTCCCACCCATTCCTCTGAAACACCCAGTCACTTGGTGTTTGACTAACACTGGCTGAGACTGTCTGGAGTTAAGTCTTGTAATTCCTAGAAGGGTGAGACCAGTTCCCCAAAGCTCAACCTTGTTTTTTCTGCAGAAGGAAACTGGTTGCTTCTGACCAGGTTTTATAATTGCATAGGTGTTCAGAGGCATCAGATTTCTTGATTTCCTTCTGTAGACACAGAGCCTCTGGGGCTGAGCGATGTACAACGATGTTGTTGGTGGCTTGTGTTAGCCTTGTACCTCTGTCTGACCTGACTCTGCAGCATAATTCAAAGTTATTAAAAGAAACCAACCAGAGCATTTGCTTCAGGCTTGAGTTGATGTTGGCCTGTACTTGGAGCTGGGACACTGGTTTCCTCTTCTCTGTGGGGAATTGCCTGTGCACAGCAGCTGCCTCATGAGACCTTGTCTTTAGAGGTGGCAGCTCAGGTCACATTAAAGAGCTGCTGAAGTCTGTGCTCTTCTATTTGCATTAACCCTAAGCCAGGGAGCAGATGCGTATATTGGGAACTTGTATAAAATGTTTAAGCAATTCCAATAAATGGATTTTTTTTAAGGAAAATCAGACTACATTACTTCATTTCTTGGTTTTGAGCTGAACTTGGACAGTGTGCATGGAAGTGAAGGGGGGGAGGGTCTTGGGCTTTTTGGGAGCCTGCCTGCCAGCCAGTGTGGAGCTTGTTTAGCTGTTTGTATCTACAGCAGACATAGGTGGGGACACATCTTCTGCAGTGAGTCAGGCAGTTGTGGCCTCTGGCAGAAACTCACCCAGTAATCTGCTGTGATTGCAGCCCAGGAACCAGAAGGTCTGCTCCTTGGCGAGGCAGGCTGCACCCTGGGTGGAGCAGGAAGGGGTAGGGGGAAGGCAGATGGCTCCTTCGCAGGGGAGTGGGAGCTGCAGGAATGGGGTAGGGATGGGGTGTGGAGCCAAGGCACTCCCAGGAGGGATGCTCTTGTGTTTCAGCAGTGCCTTGTTCTCTGTAGCTTTATCTGGGCTAAGGTATGTGCAGGCTGTGGCTAGCTGCATGAGATGCTTTGCTTCCAGAGCATGAAGAGACCCGCTGATCTATGTGTGTCTCTTAAACTCTTCTGTGCAATTCCTTGATGTTTCTTGGTTAAAAGGATCATGAAGAGAAGGGCCATAGGAGGATCCACCTCACTCTAAAGCCTCTTTGGGAGGGTATTGTGCTTTTTCCCAACAGTGACAATGAGCACAAACAGTTAGGTGTACGTTTTTGCAGGTGAGGTAGAGAATGGTTCCAGGTAGGGATGGTCTATTCTAACCTGCCCTGATGCCTCCCTAGGGTGGCAAGGCTGTATCCCCCTTGCTTCTGCCTGGCCTGGAAGCCTTTTTCCATTTACCAGAGCTCCTGTGTTTGTCCTTTTTGTATTTACAAATACATCTGATGAGAGGCAAACTTTATTTAAAACATTCTCTTAAAGCTTAGTCAAGGAGCTGCCTCCTCTATTCCCCCTCTCTTTCTCCAAGGGCTGTTTGCTTTTGTAATTACAAACAAAATGAATAGAGCTAATTAGGCCTTGTAAAGCTGGCAGAGCAAAACAGCCAGGCATGTGGCTGGCTGAGTGAGATTGCAGTGCCTGGAGCAGACTGGTTGCCTGGCATAGTTTGGGGTCTGTGGTCATTCTTATTCCAACCTGTCAATTAGTCAAGGATTTCCAATGAGATTAATTTTTTTTTTCCCATGTTTTCATGCTCACTCCTTCTCCAATGACTTTTTCAAGTTCTACTCAGAAGTTTCCTGGACAGAAGTAAGGTCATGAGCAGTAGAAAAGAGAAGACAAGCAATCCTACCTATAAAATGGTCAGTAGGACTTCTCATCTGCTGGAAAAAATAAACCACTGTGGGAGAGACAGATCTGTGTGTGAGGCCATCACAGAGAAAACAGCTAGAGGCTACCTTGTTTGTTTGCTGTATTTTTAATTTGACAAAATTCACAGCTAAGTTTTTATTTGGATAGGGCTTGTGGATTTCCAGCAGGCTGGCTGGGAAGCCAAGGGTGAAGTTTGGATGTAAATGTGATATCATATGGCTTATGATCCTAAGTCCAATCTGGTGGTGACAAGGAGCAGCAGCTCCTCTCTTACTATGCAGGGATGGGGACAGGAACTTGAAGAGCTGATCAAGAGATCATCCTGTCCCAATTAGGACAACTCTCCCCTTCCTTCACCCTGCTTGGGAGGGAGCTTTCCAACCCTTTTGTCCTGTCTTTCATGCACAATCATGGAATTCCTCTTGGCCATATTTTCTATAGCCCTTTGGCCATCTCTGCTGTAGGTTTCATGGAAAAGGAGTAATGTGAAAGTTGGGAGAGTTTCCCACTGGATTTCAATCCTTGCATGTGATTGACACTCCTGCTGCTAAGCCCATCTTTCAATGGAATGATGGCATTTGTCTGTACAGACAATGGGAACTTTGACTGCTGCTTGGCATCTTCTTCTGCACCTTATTTATTATTCACATGGTGCCAAAGCTATGTATACCATGCAGGGAACTTCACTGTCAGTGGGAATTACATGCTTGTTTATAGTGCTTAGATATTTCAAAGAAGTAAGAGAGCTCAAGTTGTTTTTGGAATAGTGTCAGACTGTTGGATTTCTTGGCTTCTCGAACTCAATTTTAAGAAACTGTCCATGCTAATGCCTTTATCAGATTCAGCTTCTGATTTACACATGAGCTTCTTATAATAAATCTGCCTTTGTTTTCTATACTGCTCTGAGTGCAAATATATATATAGTGTATTAAAGTACTGAGACATCTCTGACAGTGGAGATCCCAGAAATAACCAATAGAGCTGGTGTCAAGAAATGCTTGTGGAATATTCATACAAGCTCAGAATCTTTATAATATAAAACAGAAGCAGAAATAATGGCATTATTGCGGGAAAGAAGTTAATGCAGCATTTCTGCTTAAAAGCAAACCTCAGCATTGCCAGTAGCTGCCTTAAGATGCCTAAATGTAGCAGATTTACAAATCTAGACGAGTAACTAGACTGAAAGAGCTTGAGCCTTTGTTCTGAGCGTGGAGACTCCAGGGCAGCCAGTAAACTGATGGTGATGTAAAATTGTCTCAGTGTTTTCACAAAGGATGTCTAAAAGATGCCAACAGTAGCAGCATCTTCTTCCATGGTCTTATACCTGTGTCTAGCTGAAGAGGCATCCTCCAGTCAGCTCTCTGCACTGTGGCAGGGCTGCAGTCAAATCTTTAAGACTTCTCACATGGCCAAACAGTTCTGCTGGCAAGTACCACCCATGTGCCTGTGTATGCCATCAGGATCTCTCCTCTACGATGTTGTTTGCCCACCATCTTAGCACCCACCAACTGGCAGAGAAGACGGCTGGCTCCATACAGAGCTGAGATGGGATTGCTCATCGTGGATCTGGTCCAGGTACACTCATTTGTCAGAGGGTGCAGCAGTTTACCCCGCCAACCACAGACTCACAAGAGCAATATGTTTCAGCTGAGGCTTTTCCTCCAACTGGGCGACTGACCTGGACTTTCCAAACTGGCCCTTTGATTGCAACACAAGTAGCACTGCAAGGGTTTCCTCATTATCCCTATTTATTAGACTCTCCATTCCTCCAGTCCCACTGGCTCCTTAATTTGCGTGGTTGCCATTTCCTTTCTTCTAGAAGCCTAGCCTGTGACAAGGACCTTGCTGTTCTATGGCATGTTGCTTTTGACCCTGTCTGCAGTTCCCGCAGAAGTCCTGCCTGCTATATTGCATCTGCATCACTGAGCAGAAAGGGAAAAACACTTCTTTGTTGAGCCTCATGTGCTCACTTGGAAAACATCCCAACTCCTACAGCTTTTCCAGAAAAGCCCTGCCTGGATTCCTAGCATACTGCGTCAGGGACTTGGTGTTTCTAGGGTCTACATTTCCTATAGAGACCGACCGGTCAGAGACACCAAGAGCCCCTGGCCGTGGGAACCTGTGGGTGCTTCTGCTTTGCTACCCCAGGGGCTGCGAGCAGCTGTCAGCTGGTGGGTCCTGCCTGGGCTGGGGGTGAGAACTGGGCAAGCCATTTGGGAAACCATCAGCTGGGTTTGCCTCTGGGGCATATAAACTGCGCTCCACTCCTGTCTGGTTAATCATCTAGGCCCAGGAGCAGGTTTCATGTCAGGAAGATGAGTTTTGACATCAGGTTTCTCACATTTAGGTGGTTTTGTGGGGTTATTTTTTGCCTTGCTCTGAAACTGGTCTATGCTCTCTTCCTGCCCCTCTTCTCTACAGTTGTCCAGGTCCTCCTCCTTGAGGAAGGACTTTTCTGAAGTCCTTGCATCACCAGGTCCATCTGACCATACCAGTCTGTTCCTGACAGGCACAGCTGGGCTGGGTTAGTTGAGCTGGTGGCACATTCTGTCCAGGACATTTCACAAGTCCTGTCCTTACCGTGATATTTTTGTATTTCACCTACCACATCACAAAATACCATACCTGTGAAAGGTACTGACTCTTGTCCGGGAAGGCGAAGGATGTGACTGACGTAGGAATCAGAGCTGAGGACGAACTGTCTCATCAGAATTAAGGACCTCCATCTGCATTCCCAGCAAGGATTCCCAGGACTGAGGGGTACAAAGACAGCCTTTGCCAATGATCTATAGTTTGCAGGTGGCTTTTAATAATAACTAAAAGAAAAAAGGTGAGGACTATCCTGCAGGAGGTAAGGAAGAAAGAACAACATGGACTAGCTAGTACCAAGCTTCCCTGGATCCTTGGAGAGACTCAGCTATGTGAGAGCTGCTCAGTGCTAGTATTAGTGCTCTCTCCTGCCTCGGATCCACCTCCTGCTGCAGGCAAGGGCTTTGATTTTTAATTGGGGAACCACACAGCAACGTTCAGCAGGTGGGAGGGGTGGGATGCTGGTACTCCCAGCCCGGCACTCCTAGCAGCCTTCAGAGCCAGCTCCCCCAGCAGGAGAGCAGCAGGGGAGCCATGAAAACAAGCTCAGCCAAGGGAAAAAAAGGCAAGAAATAGCATTCTTATTACAAGGTAAACAGCATTAACTCCATCTTGGGGGAGTAGAAACACCACAGCAGTGATAGGTTTTTCTGCCCACAAGCCGTAGAAGGGCGGTGGAACGCACTCCACCCTCCCCTTGTGTAATGCTCCCCACGCAGCAGCTGTAAATAATCATTTACCTGTGTGTGCGCCTCTTTTGCTGCTTTTTTTAGGGCCTTTCTTCTTAAACGCAGCTCCCGAAGGGGTGGCTGCACTGAGGCGTGCATGGCGCAGCCTTGGCTGGAGCTGGCAGAGCTCTGCCACGTGCCACCAGAGCTGGAGCCAGTGCTGGTGGCCCTGGGTTACTCCTGTGAGAAAAGCTGCCAGCTGCAGTAAGGGGGGGGATGGGAGAGTGTGGGCTGCATTTGTTGTTTTTCCAGCAAATACAGCTCAACGGTTCATTTTAATTATTGTTGTTCCCAGACCTGCAGTACTATTTCTCAACACTTTGCAGTTCTCTAGAAAAGATCTGGTAAAAAAACACATTGGCCAAAATGCATCTGCCAGTGAGCCAGGTCTGCTTGTTTACCTGACTGCAGAATTTCAAAGCCAGGTGCTCTGGGGAGTTGTTAGAACCTTTCCTCACTGCAGGTGCTCAGCAACTGGGGACAGCAAGGGGAAGCCAGTCCCTTCCTATGTGCGGGTTTTTTTTTTAATCAGTAAAAGTGCCCTACCCCTGCCCCAGACCTATGGGCGGTCTCTTTTGTGGAGACTTACTGGTTATTACTGGCATGGTGTAACATGAAAAAAAGCATCCTCTGGGGACTATGCATGGGATGGATGCTCCAGGAGCAGAAAGGTGACTGTGCCCATGCCCAAGCACGCAGCCCCGTGCAAAGGGCAGGGGAGACCAAGGAATGACAAAACTCTCTGCCGCTGTCTTGCTTAAGGGAGGGATGTGGCCTTGGCCCAGTAAGCAGAGTCTGCACAAGAGGGAGTCTAATTTACAGTGCCCTGTAATTTGCTGATGCCGTAATATGTTTAGCTTGGGGAAAAGGCTCTGTTGATGTTAACGTGTTCGCTCACATTGGAGCTGCAGTATGTTCCATCGACGTGAAAAACAACACCGCGCTGGGCTGTGGCTGGACCATCCTTGTGAAAATAATGGAGCAGCAGCTTGGCTGGGGCTGAGCTCTTGGGGCTTCCATGAGGTGGGAGCAGCTCCCTGAACCCTCTAGAGCCAATTAGGATGTGCCAGCCCTGCAACCGCTGCAGTAATGCCGGCTCTTCATTAGGAGCTATTGCCCAGGTTAATTAGACTCAAAGTGCTAGTGCTGGATCAAGCAGTGTTTCCTTTGGAGCTGGCCCCAAATCACTCATGACAGTGTCAAAAAGCAAAACTTCATCCCCCACCTACAACCTTTCCCCTGAGTGCTGCTTTTGGAGTCCAGACAACAATGGTGAGGATATTGTTTTTAGTACTAACAATGATAACAGAAATGATAGGAAGGATTTCAAGGCACGTGCTGGGGTGATAGACAGACAGACAGACTTGCACTGAGTGCAAATAATTACTGCTCTGTGATCTGGTCCTACTTTTGGATACAACTTTGTGATGGCTCAAACACACCTCTCCGTTTGCCTAGCAAATTTGTCATTAATAACTGCTTATACCTATGCAGTTCTGGAGCTCATGGGACTGCTCCAGGCTGCCTGCTTCATGTCTCAGGGTAATTCTGCAGGACTAAGCCCTGAAGATAGAGAAAGTACTTGTCTGAAATTCGAGCCAATTCCAGAGTGGTTATTTATTTCCGCAGGCCTTACATGGCTCTTTACAGTTTCATCTGCACACCTAAAGTCTTCTTCATCATCCTCAGAGCAGCCTGGAGGGTTAGGACAGTGCATTCAATCTGCTTACAGATGGGCAGCAAGCAAACTATAGCCCTGAACATAAAATCTCTGAAATTAAGGGAAATGCCTACAGATCTATGAGGCTTTGAACTTGAGTGTCCTGTCATCTGTGCTGGTGCTCTATCCTTCCTTCTCCTCCAAGCACTCAGAGAACTCCAAGTATGTTGATTTGGGTCTGACTAGCTGTGATGAATTATCTGTCTCTGGGTGCAGGCACAGGATAAAGGTGGACCACTTTGTCCTGAAGCTGCTTTGGAAAGGGGGAGGTATCCCTTGATCCATCCTCAATGGCCATGACCTCTTGCCTCCTTCTTTTTGCCATTTCTGGAGCATGCTGAGCTGAGCAAATATTTCTCTGCCAAGTTTGTCACATGGGTGGTCAGATCAGCAGAAGGCAGGGAGCAGGGAAGAGACCCTTCAGCTCAGAGGTGGGGAAGAAAAGCAGAGCAGTGGGGTAGGGCCATGCTTTTGGCACCAGTGAGCCCCAGGACATGGCAGCCCAGCAAAGCTCCCAGGCTTTCTGCAGAATTTCTCAGAAACTGGAACACAAAATAAGTAAGACTCTGTCTGGTGTTTTATCAGCAGAGAAATGACCAAGCTTTCCTTGCACACACCTAATTTTGCTGAAGGCATGAATTAATCCTGCCGCAGAGCAGTTCTTATCACCACAGGACCATGCTTTAATAGGAATTTCCTTACAACTTTTCCCCCGAAGGAGGCTCAGGCCAGCTTTGAAAGGTGATGACATCATGACCAATGTTAGGAACGGATGAAAACTGCTCCAGTAGAATCGCGCTTTGCGGTTCCCATTTCCAAAGAGGACAGATCAGGTGTTTCAAACTGAGTTAAAAACCTTAATTACAGCCATAGCAGTAGTTCAAAATGTGACAGGCCTTTTATGACTTGTTTGTTACCATAGATCACAATGTCAATATGGCAAAAGTGTAGTTTGTTTCCATCATAATCAAGTTGTCTAGCACTGAATAATGGACTGGTGGAGGCTGCCTCTTTATCTTGGCACACAGGGAGCTCAGCAGTGTGTGTCAACATTGAGAGCGCTTGAAGGATTGCATTGTTTTGTTTGCTTGGACCCAAAAACACAAGGGCTTTGGAAGGGATTTGAGTTGATTCGTAAAGTACCCGCTCTAAGCCAGCTTACCCCCTCCTAATATTGGCAAACTTGCTTATCTATGTCCTGGCTTTCAGAAGTTAGCCCTCCCTTTCCTCCTATTATTCACCTGGATAATGAAATCCATGCTGTGTGAAAGGCGCAGTGATACTCTCTGCATGCAACCTGGCAGAGTCTCCACTGGTGCGCTGCTAACCCAAATTCTTTCAGTATTATATAAATTACATCGTTCCCCAGCCCCTCTGAGCAGTGGCTTCAGTCTAACTGTGCCAGGTGCTGTACAAATAGCTCAAAGCTGAAAAAATAAATAATGTATTAAGGTTGGGACAGAACCAAATATATACACTTAAATCAACTTGCTAATGCATGACTGAAGCTCAGTAATAGCTCTGGTTAAGCAGGCAGTATTGCACCCGGAATTGCAGCACCTGGACTCCCCTTTGGGACGCAATTTGGCTGTTCCTACTGATTTTAAAGAAGGGATAACTACGGAAACAATAGGACAAAAAAAGCAGAGAGGATGCTGGGACTGACCACAGTCTCATCCCTGCTTTGGTCGGTTAAGTGTTTCTTACAGAATGGCTGCAGATGATCTGTGAAGTCCAAGGGAAGCTCTGCTCCTTTCCTGCCAGAGGGGAGATGTGCACGTAAAGCAGTGAGGGTATTTGCATGAAGAGATTTAGAGAAAGTCTTGTTTGGGGCTCCCCTAGAATATGTGTAATTTTGAATCACGTCTCCTGGAAAAATGGGAGCTAAAAACAGTGATTACAACATCCATGTCTTCCGATGGGAGATTCTTTCAGGACATTTGAGTTTTTACTTTTTTGCAGAATTGAAAGGAGCTCAGAAGAAATGCTGATAAGACCTAAATAAATACTCTTCCTTCTCCCCATGGAATTCATCTACAAAACACCTCACATTGCAGCTAATTGAGACTGGAAAGGTTCCACTCAGCCATGACTTTTCTTTCCTCTTAAGAGTGAGGTGGTTTCCTGTGAAAGGCTATTTCTGCTCAGTGTCTGTGGCGGTGTTTTTCTTCTCAGGACAGGTAGCCACACATATTTGCGGAGACCACTGGTGCACTTGCTGTTGGATGTGCTGTAACGCCCAGCCTGGGATGGGTGAAGGTGTCCCTCCCCACGAGCATGGCACATGGGTCTGTTCCTAACACCAGTAACTCAGCACCAGCTCTCTTCCTCCCCATGCTCCCCCTCAGCAATGCAATCTCTTCCATTTGTTAGATTTCTTTTTTTCTGGAGGATGTTTCTCAGGTGGATTTAATTCTGTTTGTGGACGCTGCTGTGGGTATAGACCAGAGGAACAGGATGGGGGAATGTCAACTTCCCACATGTTATCTCTGGTTGACCAGGGCAGGTGGGGAAGGGAGGCTCTGGGCTCCATCCAGCCCAAAACCTGTGGGATTGCTAAGGATGGTTACTATAATGATGATATCTCCTTCCAGAGCAGACTAGAAGAATGTGGTGGGTGCAATCTGGGACACATTCCCACACCCGCCTCCATACACTTACACTCATTCAGCTTGAACATCCAATTAAGCTTGATGGTAGCAATTAAAAAAAGCAGCAGTATCTGTTCTTACTCATCTGTGAAAACCAGTTAGTGAGATTCTCTTACAGATGATCAGTTAAATTTTAAGCTGACTGGTGAAGTTAGACTCCCAGGGTAATTCTGTCTTCTGGAAACGCTGCCCATGTGTGTCAGTGTAACGAAGCACAGCCCAGCGCAGGCAGCCTTCCAGCAGGGTGAAGTTTAACTGCTCACTAGAGTGGAGAATGGGTTTCCATTCTGACGAGGGCCTGCAGGAGTAAAAGTGTGTTTGTGCGAGTGTGCACAGGTAGGTGACATGGACCCTGGACTAACTTTTCAAGGGCAAATGCCAGAGCGGTAAGAGGCGATCGCAGCGTCTGCTTGAAAAAGGCTTCTGGAGGCATCATAAGCAGAATGAAAGCCTGGGACTGCTGCCATTTGTGGGACAATTTCTGTTATTTTTATATATGGAGTTCCCACTGGAAAAGAGGTTAAGTCCATGTGTTTTTTGTAACAACACAGGAAGGGAAGAGTTTTTCCTTTTATCCTGCTATTACAGCTACCTTTGTCATCATATCCTTTTTCTCATCTGGTTGAGGTCTGTATTCAAACTAGCAAAGATCTTGTCCGTAGCTACCATTCAGTAAACAGTAACAAGCTACAGCCAGCTTTTATCTAGACTGAATTAATCAAGCAGCAGATCAAAGATGTAACACATTTACCTTTCCTTACTCTGCAGCAAGGGGTATACTGGAGTCCAGTAGGAAAGCATCTCCCTCGGTTCTGATGATAGAAACTCCCAACTGCAGTTGATCAAATAGAAAGCTCTTGATTTGTGAGCTAAAATTTCCTAAATGTGGTTGACAAGTTTCTGACAAAACTAGTGGTGAGCCCCTGCTTCCTTCAGGTGCTCAGGTCCGTTCAAATCCAGAAATGATCCCAATCTCTCCAGAAATGCCATCAGATTTTCAGAACTGGACATACCCTGAGGCAATCCTCGGCTACCAACTCTGGACTTTCATCAGCCACCAAAACTTCGACTAAGCCCTTTCTCCTCTTGGATAAACAAACCACCCTTTGCCTCCCTGATCCCCATCCAACAGAACAGTCACTCCCGAAAACGAAAGCAAGCTGATTTACTGATCTAAACTGCTCATTTCCCCACGTAATATTCAATGCTGTGAGTCATACAAAAATACTCTTCCCTTTTCCGTTAAGGTCAGAAGCAGTTTCGGTGGGGAGCAGGCAGGACTGGCTGCCTGGTGACAGCGCCAGGCTGAGCTGGCAGCACCGTCAGCAGAGTTCAGGTGGAGGAAGGCTTCCCGCGTCTGCCTCTGCCACAGCCCATTGCTGGCTGGGAAGAATATACTCGGAGAAGTATATTCTTTGCACTGATAAATCTGATTGTCAGCTCAGTTATACTGGGCGAAGCAGGAAATACTCCACTGGAATCAAATGCGTAAGTAAGAGTGTAAATAAAATCCAAAGTCAGACGGTAATCTTAAAGGAGGTCAGGTGAACCAGATCAGTAGCATTGCCCCAACCATCTTTTTTAACGACTCTTTTCGGATGCAAATAACTCAGTTTAATAAAGGTAGGTGCTGCCCCAGGACTCCATGTAATTTGGGTGACAAATGAGGGATGACTGGGAGGCAGGGAGCTTTGCCTAACTTTAGGAACAGTTTCATCTCTCTCTTCAAACAGCAACAGGGAGGACTTTTCTTTGTGTTTGTGTCCTCAGACAAACTTCCTTTGTTCTGGTGCAGTTTCTCCTCCCCTGGAGTTTGCTGTCCCAACTGCCTCACTCAGTCATGCTCAGGCTTGCTCCAGTGCCAGCATCTCAGAAGTCTGATGAAACCTTTGTGGCCCCCGTACGCCTGTACCCAGCCACCCAAAGAGAAGGCACAGAGCCATTTTCATCAGACAGTGTTGGCCCAGCAGCACCATGCAGGGATGAAGGGCTTGCACCTGCTGGAGCTGGGCCATTGGGTACAACTATTGAGTGACTCGTGTTCAGAGTGAGACTGGCTCACCAGGAGCACGGGAGTCTTGTCTTTCCTGATGGGTGTTTTCACACTTGGGCACACCTTGACCACAATGGAGGACAGGGAGACACCCAGAAAAGCCACCAAACTGACCAGAGCAGGAACAGGAATTAAATTTTCCACCTCTCATGTGCTTTTGCTCAGGCTGACTTTATTATCAGCTTTGAGGACCCCTGGGGCAGAGGCTGGGAAAATGCCTCTGAGTTCTCCTTCAGGGCATCCAGCTTGCGCTACTCTTTTGCAGGACCTCACCTCTTGGGCACCTTGGCACAGCTTGGTGAAAGCTTGGGATCCTGCTGGGTACGTGGACACACTTGAGTGAGGAACTGTGGCCCAGGAGTCTGGCCCGTTCCCACCAGCTAAGGCCAGTCAATCAGCAGTCTGGGTGGCTGACTCAGCCCAGCTCTCCCATTCGACTTTACTGAGAAGCACCTCTTAAATCATGGTGTGACTTCAGACTTGGGTGATACAGCCACTGGACAAAGGAGTCACTCTAGGATTTATGGATTTGAGTGCCAGCTTAACTTGCTACCTTAGGCTGGGGTCATTTTCTAAAGGGCAACACCAAATGCAAGGTCTAAGGCACTAAGACGCCTGCTGCAAGAACCCTCCTCCATTTCATTGCTGTTCATGGACCTGCGCAGCCATTTCAGAATCAGAGCGCTCTGAAATCTCCTGCATTGTTCTTAACCCTTAGTGTCTTCCTCTAAACATCGAAAGTCCTTTTGCAACAGGTAGGATCAAACCTAGAGTCAAAAAGCAGCGCTGTGTTCAGTGAGGGAATTCTCTCTGCCAGCGTCAGACCAACATGTTCAAAGGACCAGTGTGAGGCCAAGCTTTCCACGTTGGGCAGGGGCTGGCACCACTGGACAGAGCAAAGTTTCACCCTGAGAGGTTGTTTCCACCAGTGCTGCCTGCACCTGCCTGTGAGACACCCATTTTGGAGTTACAAGGAGGGGGAGCAGGAAGGGACCGGGCTCCATCTCTGATCCAGCCTGTATCTACACCCCCGCCTTAGCTTCTTGCTTTATTCTGGTTTGCATTTGCTCCAGTGCTTTGTGGGAGCAAAACTCAAGTTTCAGGAAGTGTCTCATTAAATTTTCCGTATTTTGAAACGCAGTGACTCACTCTCAGCTAGCCAGCCACTGCTATGTCCTTGCTCTGTGTGCTGAACCGAGCGCACCACTCACCCCGGCCCCACGATTGGCCCTAGGGTCCGCTCAGCAGCCAATGCTCCTCACCTTCCCCCTCAAAAAATGTCCCTTTGTGCCTTTTAGAGACAAACATGAATGTACATGAAAGGGCAGTGGGTGGGGGTTTGTGCTGAATAATAAGCAGGTCTCTGAGAAGCAGCCGAACAAGTTGAGCAGGTCTGTGGAAGGCAGGCCAGCCAAAAAGATCGTAAGGTGAGATGTAATTATGATCCCTCTAAGCTGGGACACCAGGAGCCGAAGGATCCACGACACAAACATCAACCGTGCAGCCATGTTACACCAAGGGGAATTAGGCCCCAACGAACAACATGTTTACAACTTCACATTGATCTTGGTTGAGGCAGCTCCGTGATGATGGAATCATGAGCACGCCACACCTTGGCCAGGCCAAAAAGACCCTTTTGGGGTGTAAGAGGTGGTAGGGAAGAGGGACACAGGGGTATAGGGCAATTTTAATTTTTTTTTTCCTTTCTTGTGTGCTAAAAATATTTAACTGGAGCGCAATTTATTCAGCATTTTTCCCCCGTTTTCCATTGTGTGTGACGTGCTTTGCTGGTGTATCAATGATGAAGGGACTGCAGAGCAACAGCTCACATCCAGCAAAAGTAAAATAAAGTTTGAGAGTGCAAGCAAACAGCCCCCAAATCTCTGCTAACCCCTTTAGATAGCAAAGAGGCCAAAAGGTACCTTGGTTTTCACCAGAAAATAGCTTTGGGAAGTATCCTGCTCATTAAGCTACCCCTCACTCATTTGCAGGTCTTGGCTGCACAGTGGCACAATGTGAAAGGATGAAAGGGTGGCCATCATGAGCCAAGTGCCCAACCTAAAGCTAAAGGGAAAGAGGGGGAGTTTGAAATTGTCTGGTCATTTCAGATAAGATCTGACTTTCTACAGCTGCAAAAGGGAATAAAATGAAAGGGGAGGAAAAGAAAAAAAAAAAGAGAAGCTGGGGAAATGCTGAAAGCTTTCAGGCTTTGTTCTTACATCACAGGAAAGGAAAAAAAAAGAGGAGCACATTTTACCCTTTATGGGTTGTATTTCAGAACTAGACCCTTCTTCATTTCAAGTGAAGGGAATTTTTACTTTTGAGTTTGAAAAAAACAGAATCAGGGTCAGGATTTTTAAAAAAAGCTGAAATCCCAGGCATGTTTTAGAAACAGATTCAAAAGCACATGCTCACTGCAATTATCTACGCCTGCGGTGTTTTCGGACATGTGGACTTCAGGAAAACAATGGCCAGCCCTGTTATCAGCACAAAGGAGGATCAGTTTGGAATTACCGTACCTGTAATGTCGGCAACCCATGGCTCTGAGGGTTTCCATTCCCTCTGTTGTTCAGCTGTGAATTTACTTACAACATTCCTGAAATTAAAAAAAAAAATAATGAAGGGCATTCCTGACTCTGGGGCAACTGGGAGAGCTGGCATCCTCTGAACAATAATCTTAGCACCACAGGTCTTTTCTAAATCAGGGGAATATTCTCCCAAGTGGAAGCTGACGGCTTTTGAAAAATCAGATGAGGGTGTGTGTGTGTGTGTGTGTTATCCAAGCCCTGGGGTGCTTCAGCTCAAATGCAGGCACTGCACAAGGTTAAAGAGGTGATGGATATGTCCCTGGCTGCAATATTCCCAGAGCAGAGACCGTTTCCATCCATTTAGTACATGGGACCATGATGAACCATTGCCACCCCAGGGGACACTGGTTTATAGAGAGATTTGGAGATGATGGAATATATCCTGATGCTACCTGATGTGATCACTCAGAGGTATGCACATCCTTGGGTAGCTGGGTTGGGCTGGTGAGGAAGTATCCCTTGGAAGCCCTCAGCTTGTTATTTAGGTTAACTACACGTGACTCTTATGTATTTGAGTTCAACACTCCAAGGATAATATTGCTGAATCTCAGAAAGTTGGGTGGGACGCAGCTAGGCATGGGCAGTCAAGACTTAAGGACTGAAAAAAAAAAAAAGAAAAAAAAGTGTGGTGTAATTTTGGTGAGTTTTAGCAGGTTCTGACCACCTGGAGCAGGACCTCCAGAAGAAGTGGTCTCTCTGCTCTGCTTGCACTGCAAACTACACCATACAGGTAGCAACCTTGCTCAAACAAAGTGCCAGAAACATCTTAGAAACATCTTAAAAACATCTCAGAGAACTTGGGTCTCTATACCAAGGGCTACAAATCATCAGTGGCCGGGGCCTCTGTGGTATGTTCTGTCATTGTAGGGTGATGGGTCACCCTGTGGGGACTGGGCTGTCAGCGCAGGTGCTGGTATCTGTAGCAGCCATCTCGGCTCCTCTCACAATCGATGGGGAGAAACTGGGAGGAAGGCATGATTCACCCCACCTTGCCTGACACTCCTCCAGAGCGCTGCATGGGTCACAGAACTTCTGTGTGGAATCTGCCCTGCCAGACCTCTGCCGCCACTCCCCTCCCTGCACGGCGTGTCACCTGCACAGCGTGTCACCTGCACCCCGCACCACCATATGTATCCACTGCTAATAGCCCCTGACACCCAGATCCAGGGTGGGACACTGCAGCCTCCCTGCTGGGAGCTTGTGCTGTGAATGCTGGGACAGGGCAGAAGCCACGACACAAGGCAGCACCCCCAAACCAGCACCCTGCCACCTGCATGGGTGATCCCTCAGCACCTTGTAAGCGGGAACAAGTTTGTCACCCTTATCCACACGATCTCAGCTGTGCGTTTCGTTTCTCCACCTGCCAGAGGAGGAGCTGAGATCTGTGCCAGGTGTGATTCATGAGACTGCAGCCTATACCCATTACTATGGGTAAGCCCCGTGATGATGATTAGCAATCACCTACAGAAAACACCAGGTTTCCAGGCTATTGGGTACCTATAAATGGAGACAAATTGCAGGCAGGGTGCTTGGAGCTCCTGTATCCCCTGGTCTCTGGTAGAGGCACCCATGGGCTTCCTTTGCCCCAGGCTAACCAAAACTGTGATGCTGCGTGGTAGTGAGCCAAGGGAACAGCCCTGCCAGAGGGCTTTCCCCTGCGAGGGGACAGGGTACCTGTACCTCCCTGTGTTAGGTCCTGGTCTGATTGTTGGTCTGGGTGGTGCAGGATTATCTTGAGGGAGAACCGAGCCAGCAAGAAAGGACTTCGGATGGGACGGAGGTAGAAGGGGGTGATTGTGGAAGGGAGGATGCAGGACAGGCTGCACTAAAGGTGGGGAGGAGAGGTTGGAGAGGGGGACAGAGCTTGGAGGTTTGACTGGGAAGGAAAGGCTGGTGAAGGGATAGGGTGAGAAGGTGACAGTAGAATGTGAAGACACTGGGAGCAGACTCACTGGGGTAATGGGATGGAGCTGGCAGAGGAGTTAGCAGAGGAAGGGAAATGTGGCAGATTGTTTCCCAGCTTTCTGCTACAAGTGAAGGGAGTGGGAAAGGCTCTGAGGACAGATATGGAGACTTAACTAATTTATCTTGAGTTGCTGAGCAGGTAGCCCATCCATGGGGCATGCAGGAGCCAGCCCTGATACTTCATCCTTCTGTGTCTGGTGGAAGCACACCAATTGCTGCTAACTCAGCATGTGCAGAGAGACCAAGTGAGTCCAGGCTGATGGCAGCTGGATGAGGGACAAGAGCGCCTGGTGCCAGGTGCATCCCCCCGGGGCTCCTGGCAGGGACCACACTGAGCCTTGATGAATCCAGATAACGGGGTCTGGGTGAACTGGTCCTGTGGGGAGCCTGGCAGAGCCAACCAGCCAGCTATGCACTGGTTAAAGTCAGCTCTGTTCTCAGCCAGAAAAACACTCTGATAAATAAGTCAGCCAGCTGTGTATTTACCTTCCAATGCCGGCCAGCACTGACATGCTTTGCAGAGCCAGGCCAAGCTCCAGCAAGAGGGGGAGCGCCCGGGAATGCTGTTGTGGGGAAGCAGGAGGATTTATAGCTGTTTGCTATGGGGGTCGGGTGGGTCACCTGAGCTGAGGGGGCCTCTTGGGTCCTTTTTTCTTCCTTGCCAAGAAAGGCTTTCCTTGTTTGGCCTCCTGGATAGTTGGGTCCTGCAGCCCCCTCCCGGGGAGAGGGGTCACTTCAGACCATCTGAGCCTGGGAAATGACCCCATGGGTAGGGCTCGCACCTCACAGGGAGCAGAATCCTGGTGAGGAGAAGAGCTTAGGGGGCTGCAGGGACCTTGGCAGAGAAATGAGCTGGGCTGTGGATGAGTTCTGTTTTCCTGAGCTTTTCTCTCTCACCAGCTGACCACCTCTTTGTACACCCCCACCCTTCCTGGCTGCTCTCACACTAAACAAGAGCAATAAAAAGACATTTTTTGAGTGAAATTGGGCTGATGCCTGATCGTGGAGGGGTGTACAGGGATGGGTTGTTTTCTGGGTACAATGGCTTAGAACAAGACTAAGTGTTTTACCAGCCAGAGCATTCTGCAGGGACTGTAGTACCCTGATGTTACCCCCCCCGAGACTGACACACACGTAGCTGAACATCTCTCACCTCTGCTCATACTACCATCACCTCAGATCACTTGGTAATTTTTATTTTTTTTTCCCCCCTTTGCCAAGAACGCAGGAACCTGCTGCTCCTGGACATCTCTGAGATGAGTTTCTGCTTCAAGTGCTCCCCCTTCCAAAGTGGAGCTGAGAGTGCATCCAGCGGAGCTGCCGGAGAACTGCACTCTGCCAGGGAAATGCTTGCCAGAGGCTGCTGCAGCACCCCAAAGTGCCTGGAGCAGCCGACCTGGCGTTGGGAAGGGACAGAGAGCTGGAAGGAGGGGATGCATGGGGAACCCCACATCTTCCCTGGGTTGTGGTACAGCTGTTGGGAGTGTGTAGGGGGGGAGGGCGGGGGGGGGGGATTGCCCCAGCTGCTGCTCTGGGAGAAGCTGTTGTGGGAGGAGCACTCGCAGTAACAATTTTCCACGAAACTGGAAAACCTCTCAGAGCATTTCATGGCAATAGGTGGCATTTAGATTTCTGTCTTTTCCTGCAAAAACTCCTTCCCGAACTATAGAAATTTTCCCAAGAGGAAAACCTGAAGAGGGTCTAGCAAGTTCTCCTGTAACCAGACACTGGGGACAGGTTCAGTCTTTCAGGGTCACTGAATATTGAATATTTATGTTAATTGAAAAGCTTGGCAAGGTGAATGCTGCCTCTACAGCTCCGCATGGTGGTAGTCCCAGTCCGTGTCACAGAACATGATTTTCAGCCTGTTTTCTAAGCAAATGACCGGACTTTTGGGTTAGTGTTCGTTTGGGTACTTGCGATGTTGGCAGGGCTTCCCTGCCTGCCTCTGGGATTTCTCTCCCTAGTTAGGAAACCGCTTGAGGAGCATCATTGGATTCCTCCAAACATAACAATGATTCCCCAGCCTGGGGAGCCCCGACCTTCCCACACCAAAGTCCGTGGCCAGAAGAGGGTCACTGTGCTCCCCCCCCCGCCCCTGCCCCACTGCCTGCCTCACCCACCACCCACCCGGGCTTTGCAGGCAGGGTGGGTGCTGCCTGCAGCCCTTCGGAACCGCTCTCGCAGCTCCATCTGCAGGTGCTCAGCCCAGGCTGTGCCTGCACAGAGCCCCGGAGCTTGGATTTCCAACCAGGCTGCCTTGGTCACGCTGGGTTTGCACAGCCCATTGCTGTCTGGCCCTTTCCATCAGGTTCCTGCCCTTCATTGCGACATCAGGGTGCCGCTCCACCCGGCTGTCCCACTGTCTGCCCCACCGTGCGGAATATTCCCACGCTTCACCCTCCAAACTCTTTGAACCAGTCTGTAAGATCCTTCTTATCCTCCTTCAGATCTTCCGTCAAGACAGGAGTTCACTGGGACACTGAGGAGGAATTCATCGTCTAGCTATGAGGAAAGGAAGGGAAGGGTGTGAGGCGTTATCTTTAGCTCCAGTCCCTGCTGGGATACAAGCTTCTGGTGTGATGTGAACCACTTGCTGATGTATGTGTTTTAAACTCTCCATCGGTTGTTCTGGTTGCTGCTGGGTTTCTCTGGAGAAACACAGAGCCACGGACAGCAAGTCTTGGGAAGCTGGTCTAAGGAGCATGCAGATGTTCCTGTCCCCACCTGCCCACGTTACCCCCTGCCATATGCAGGTCCCTGGAGCAGGCAGAAAGGTGTATTTGACCTCAGTGCAAAGTCCATCAACAGTTAAGACAGAGCCTATAACAACATTTCATCACCCTGTGCTTCTCAGGACTGGCAGGGAACAGTGGCAGCCTGCGGGGCTGTGGCAGTCCCTTTGCCTGCTGGCAGTCAAAGTGAAAGCCCATGTCACCCAAAGACGGGAACAGCTCTCGCTGCCCCTTTGGTGGCTGTAGTTCTGATGGTGGCTCAGCACACCTTGAAACCACAGCTGCAGGGTTACTGCATTGACCCAGGCAGTGTATGATCAGATTAGCACTCTGCAAGGAGGGGATATGAGGATTGGAAAGACCTTAAATGTCCTCATCTGCAACTATAACCAATATCCTAGGTGCAGCCATGACTGGGGAGGGGGCTTCTGGTCTTGCATTACTAATAACAGCAATGAAAAGCTTTTTAACAGCAATCCTGCAAAACCTAGCATGAGGCTTGTATATGCAATTCATGCCCAGTTTGCTGTGTGTTGTGAAAGGCACCTGCTCTGAGATGTCTGTGGGCAGAGCTTGGCAGGCTCTCCACAGGTGAGAATGTCAAGATACTGGAGCAGACTGTGGAAAAACTGCCCAGGAAGAAAGAGGCTCTTCAGCCCAGGGCTGACTGGCTGTCAAGTCGGATTTCACAGTGGCTGCTGTTGCTGCACAAGATTACAAGATAAACAGGCGCACTGGCCTACAAGGCTTTAACTCAACAATTTTCCTTGGTATGTGAAAACAAAGCTGACAAAACAAGCCAGAGATGGTCAGTTGATCAGGCTTCCAGCACTGTTCAAAGCAATGTGTTCAGGCTGAGCTGCTCATGGGGTGTGTGTGTTGATCCCATTAACCTCAGAAAACGTGGGCACGGTCGCTCCTGTCAACCAGACAGTACTTCACACCCCATCTCTTGCACCTATGCGCACAACCCTTGCTTATCCTTCCGTCTGAAGGAGATTGCAGCAGGGACAGCTAGACTGACCACCAGCCCAGTGTCTGGGAACTGCTGGATCTGAAGTTTAGGCTTGGAGAAATCCCACCACCTGTGACATAAAATGGGAAACAGTGATGCTTAAGTAAAAGTTGCTTAGAGCTGCTATGGGGATTAATTAGTTAATCCCTGCAAAGTGCTGTAGACATCTGAAATGTAATGTTAATATTACTGCCTTCCATGTAGGCAACCAATGTTCACTTCATTTGAGAACTTAAAGCAGACTGCTCTCATTAAGACTCCCAGAAGAGTAGTTTTTGCAACCTTTTGTGTATATGACCTTGTCAGTGTTGATGTGACCAGTCTGTGTGAAATAAACTGCCGTGATCCTGTTCATTTTTTTTTTTTTTAGCAGTCAACCATGGCTCTTTCATCAGCTCATTTGTCCGTTGGAGAGACCAGTGCGTGGGATTTCAGGCCCCTGGACCAAACCTGGTGCCTTTCTCGGCACAGATGGGATGCTGTTGGCCTGGCTTCACCTGCAGGTTTGCAAGCTCTCCATACTGAATAAGCTGGCAAGAAGCACATAAATATAGCATCAATCCACTCAGGCTTTCATACATGGCAAATCCAAGCACTACAGGCTGGAGCAGAGCATGCCTTGATGATTGCTTCAAAATTAGAAGAGGGCAATTAGGAAAGTACCTTGCAGTGGGAAAATGGCTGTTGCACATAGCTGGTAAGGCCAGCAAAGAGGATCTCTGTCTCTGAGAGAACCCAGGGATGTGGAGCTGCTTACCAGCCCTGGGACAGCTTTGTGCAGTTGTTAGGATGGTTTTCTTGGCACTACCAAGGAGGCAGGAGGGTGCCTGGGGGGAGGCAGGTAGCAGGGCTGAGTCAGGCTGCAGAGGGACCCGCCAGCGCTGCTGCAGCGGCTGTGCAGTCAGAAAAAGACCAGTAGATGGTGGTATGATCTTGGCACCTCTTCGCTACGGCGCTGATGCAGTGAGGATGCATCATTTCGAGGGGAGCAGAGGTGAATACCCGGGTTACTGGGCCTTCAGCCCAAAATCCTGCCAGGCAGAGCCCTGTGCCCTCAGCCACAAGCCCAGAGTCCCAAAAGTCCACTATACCCCAAACAAGCCTGGGTGTGCTGCTTACAGCCACTCTTTGTTCTCCTAGGTCCCCAGCATTTGTTCCCCAGATCTAACAGAGGGAACATGCGCAGGAAGGAGGGAAGAATTTGCCAAAGAGCCAGCTGGTTCTGACCTTCCTACCCTTGCCCCTTTCTTCCCCCTTGAATGCAGGGGCGGCTGCTTACCCGCCCTGCAGGGAATGAAAGGCTGGGGAGTGAATCAGAAGGGAGGCATTGTGCCCTGCTAATCCCCTTGAGCCGACACTTGTCAATAAAAGGCGTAACTTCGGTTTTAAAATGTGTTTTCTGCCTCCTCAGTACAGCCAGGCAGCTTTGTCCCCAAAATGCTGACTGGCCTTGTCAAGAGGCTGCCAGCTGTAACTTCAGACCTCAAAATCTCAAAATAGGACAACTCAACCTCCCTCTGCCCCTCCTGTGCTATCGCTCCTCTTTTCCCTGCGTTTTGTTTGCCTTATGCAGCATCTAGCTCTGTTATGTAAGAATTACGCAAACTTAATCCTTATCCTTCCACTTAATTGATTTTCCTTTTTATATTTTCCTGTTAAAGAGGGATGCTTCCCAGGTGCTGAGGAGTCATCTCTACTCCTCCAAGAGGGGCTGAATTCAGTGCCTGGGAACAGCAGAGGTACCAGAGAGCAGGGGAACGTGAGGGGCAGCAGCATGTCTCCCGGACATATTATTGGTCTAGCAGGACAAGGGCAGTGCTGGGCAGAACCTTACATGGGAAGGGAAAGTGAGGGACTTCCTACCATAAGCTGATATTTTTTGATCTTGTATTTTAGAGCCTTAAATTTCTCCAAGATGGGAGCCTGGGCAACCTTCCCCACACCTACAAGTGGGGATGTCTCCCTTGTGACTATCTCATGCCTGTGAGACCTTGGATTTTCTGTGTCCCCTCAGGTTTGCCTTTATGCAGCACAATACTCACACCTTCCTCTTGGCCACCCATATCCCCCTACCCTGCTCTGGCACCAGTTTTCAGCAATCCTCCCGCACACTCCAGCCCTAGAGGAAGAGCTGGGAGGCGGGCAGTAAAGTAGGCAGACAAGGAGCTGGGGCAGGAGTTAGGGAAGAGAAAGACCAGGTAGACCATAACTTCTGTCCGGTGGTTCATTCTCCTGCCATGCTCCCCCACAACCCCTTTGTCTCACTGCTTCCCGAATATCTTCTGCAATACAGACACCTTGCTTGCTTGCTACCCTCCAAGTCCTCCAGCAACTCCCCAAATACTCCTTAACACACTTATACTCTCCTTTTTGCCCTACTCCCCATTCCAAGGAGAGAAGGGAAGCCATCCTCACTGCTCCAGTTTACAGGGTGTTGTATCCTCCTTCTCCCCCCTGGACCCATCGTAGCCAAGGGCTGAGGACAAGGTGGGTGGGAAGCACTCAAACTCCCTGGGCAGCTATAGAACTCTTAACACTGAATAATACCCTCCCATGCACCCCAAGCCAAGGGCTGCTCCTTGTGCATGCAGCGCGCTGAAGAACCTGGCCTTGGTTTTCAGCACACTTGGGGCCAACTCCTGATTTATTTATGGCAGTTTTCCAATCAACTGGAATGGATCAGGACTTAGACCGAGACACACAATCGCACTGACGTTTCACATAGCTGTAGTTATTCTTGCAACACGATGGTCTTGTTAGTAGTTGGAAGTCTTGAGAAATGTGCAGAACAGATGCAGATAATTTGGGGGTTCCAGTCTTGGGAATATTTTGGGCCCATTGAAGTCAGTGGGAAAGCTACCACCACTTCCAGTGGGTGCTGGAATGCCTCTGAGCTATTTGGCGTCATAAATTTGACTGTCTTAATGAGTAAAGGAGGGCTTAGTTTTTCCACTAGATAAAATAATTAGCAGTAGTGAGTTGCGGAAATGGTTGTGTTATCACTGACATGTCTTTCACAGAAAAAAAAAAAGAAAAAAAAAAATAAAAAAAAAATAAAAAAAAAATAAAAAAAAAGAAGTTCTGAATGCAGGTAAAAGAGAAAAAAAACAAACTTTTTTTTCCTTAAAAATTCTGGGCGTTCAGAGCACTGTGAATGACTGTAGAGCACTGACTGGTTCGGAATCAGGGTGTTTCTTAACCCCAGTTTGTTATGGAAACATGCAGCCTGGGTCAAACAAGATGGTATTTCTGTTCTGAGCAAAGGGCTTATCTGGCAAATGAGCCAAACTACCCAAAATACTTGTGTTTATGCCACTCCTATGGCACAACAAGGTCCAAATCCAACTCCATGGACTCGCACAGCTGTGTATGCAGCCGAGCTCATTTTGGGAGCACCTTTGAGATTAAGATTTCCAGGAGTTCCACACTGCCCATGGGGTGCTTTTTTCCCACATCATGGATGTTTCCATGCTCCCAGCTCACCCATTAGACTGACGGGGACTATGTCTCCTGCTCAGCTACCCAGGGAAGACTGCAACCTCAGAGTCAAAGGCTGAGATGCAAACTTTTGCTGTACCTTTTATTCTTCTGGTCTGTTATGCCATGCTTTCCCTTCCTCCAATAAAGAGATTACTTTTTTCCCTCTGAAAATGGGTTGAGAAGATGGAGGAAGAACTATCCATGCAGGAGCAAAACCTCTTACATGATGTGAGGCTGATTCACAGCCTCCTGTTACACTGATAGGTTACAAGGGTGTCACCTGCGTGATGGGGGGGATATTCCCAGGAGAGTTTAGGAATCTTGAACAAGATACAGAAATATCTCAGTATGGAAATTCTGTTCATTTGTGAGACATCAGGGACTCTTTAAAGAAGTCATGAAAGAAACAGCTCTTTGAGCTTGTTGCTCAGGGATCTGCATGTTTTCCTAATGTGATGGAAAAGCCCCCGTCTATTATCAAATCTTTATAACTGCTCCCAGCCATGGGAGTGTTTTCTCTTAGTGTGTTTTCCCTTTTTATTATGTTATTTCATCACTTTAATATCGCTTGCTTGTATTTCTTCAGTTCATAGCTACAGAAAGTACCTTCAGCTGTAGCTATCCTGCAGCCAAACTGATGTACTCCACGTAGGAGGCAGTATCCTGTGAATGACCTTATGATGACTTCACTTGGTGCCTCACAATAACCTATAGATACTGATGCTGTAAAAATGGTATTTTAAGAAGTATAAATACAAACACCATGAGATCACATATTCCGAATTATAACTGAATGCAGGCTCTTGGAAGAAAATCAACTCAAAGCCCTCCTGGAAAAAGCTGTCAAGCACAGCACACTTCATAATTTTTTCCACAACCCCAAATGCACCATGCATCAAACAGGTTTCTTTCAGAAACTGGTGCTGTGAACCCCACAATGCTTGGACATCAGTTAGATTATATGTAACCCATACAGCATGGGGAAGGGAAAAGGCTGTCTCAAGTCCTCTGTGCTCATGGTGTCCTGAGATGCCTGTCCTTGGCAATCTCCATGAGAACCATTGTGCAAGACCATCATGAAAGAATCAAGTGTTTCCTCTGTAAAATGAGCCTGATGGCTTCAATCTTGTGCCCTGAGGCAGCTCCTCTTGCCCAGAGAATAATAACGAACCTGGTTGATTGAAGACAGTCCCAGCAGTAAAGCTGGTGAGTGCGTGGATGAAGAGATGGGCCCACCCAACCCAACTTTGACCCCAGGTAACAAAGGAGGGTACTGTGCAGGAAACTGTGCTGAACCTCTGTTTTTCTGAACTCAAGTGTCATCAATGGATCTGAGACTCACATACCTACCCAGCAGTTTAATTTTTGCTGTCCTTTTCTCTATAACTCTAGGCAAGCCAGAGTAAAGACATTCCAAGCAGGACTCCTAACAGCTTACTACCCTTACTCTGGAGCCATAATCTTTCAGATTTAATTGGAAAAGATTAACCATCCTGGCAGATGCACCTGCTTGCAGTCAGAATAGCCAACATCTGCTATGCAAATGATTTAGTGACAGTTAACCTGGCTGTAAAAGGTGCCATAGCAATGAAAATTACAGCATGGCCACAGGGATCTCAGAGCTCTTTACATCCCATCTCACGCTTATCTATTAGTGTCTGGTGATGTTGCACAAAAGCCTGGTGAGAGCAATTAAAAAGAATTACGAGCTTAATTAAAAACTACTGTGACCATTTAACTAGGCGTAATGACGCTAACCGACCTGGAATTTGCCCAGCACTCAGACACTTCCTATTTCAAAGGAGTAAAAATGGCCAGAATTTGTTTTACATTTGGGGCAAAAATAGGCATATCCAGTCCTACAGTCCCTCTAAATCCATGCCAAGGCCTCGGTGCAGCATGATCTTTTGTACATCTCCCACCATACAGTAGCTGGGCACCGGGCCACCCTAGCACAGCCCCTGCCAGGAGCAGTGGCCCCGACTCAGTGTACTGCACACCAGCCTCTGCGACACTGCATTTTTAATCCCTCTTTCCGGCTGTTCCTCTTCATTATTCACTGGAACAGGGACTGTGACAACAAAGTTTGTGCTGCAATCCTGCAGGGTCCCTTCCAGATTAGTAAATAGCTGTTGATATTGAAAATAATCCATCCGGGCTTCTGTTCAGCATCAGAGGAGGAAAATACAGAGGCCGTAGAGGGCTTTCACTGCCACCTCCTCATCATGCTGCTTTTAATGAGGTTTAGCCATGCTCATCAAGGCTCTGTCTCAGCAAGGGGCTGCAGCGCAGGAATATCTGTTTTGGGAGGGATGCCAGAGCTTAAGCCATGACGCAGGACCCCATCCCTCAGCAGGGTCAGCCCAAGTGACCACTGCTGCGTTGCCCCTGAAGACGCCGCAGGCACATAGGCTGGGTGCCCACTTGCGCTTCTGGGCAGTACCTCGCAGCAGAAGACCTTCCTCTGTGACTCTCTGAGCTAAAGGTTTCCATGTGGTCTGCCCGCCTCAGGCATTTCCATGTTTTTGGAAAGTTTCAGCTATAATTGTCCTACTCTCTGTGGCTAAGATTTGGGATACATATGTAGTTTTGTGCATTCTTGTCTCTAGTTTGTTGAGAAAACAAAGTGCTGTCTGAGCCTGGAGGTTTGGCAGGAGGTGCCCACCTTGAATAGGAGGTTTGCTGCTTTCCCCAGATTGGCCAAGTTACAGGTGAAAACATTCTGATAGAATTTGGCAAGGATGATGGTGCTTGTGGATGCTCACTGATGTGGCTGGTGTTAATAGAAATTGAATCCTAGATACATTAAATATGTCATAGTCTTGAAAAATCAGTATACTGATGCCTCAGAAGGCACACCAAAGTTTGTTGCTATATTTTGCCTTCATTTTGTGTGGATTGATTTTATACAGCTAACATGGAGCTGATATTATTTCCTTCTTGCACAAAGAAACTAATGAGCGGCAGAGCAGTCCCTTGGGACAGCATGAAACAGTCAGAGAAGAGCTTAAAGTGAAGTTGTCTTCTCAGAGCAATATTTAAATGCTTGCCCTGAATGAGACCTGAAGCCACATGCTGAAGAATGAGGAGAATACAAAACTCAAAATTATTTCATACAACGTGAACGTCTACTCTGTGGTCCGAGCAAGCCACAGTGCTGAGGGGGAAGGAGGCAGAAAGAGTAAATAATGAAGAACATGCCCTAGAGGCCTCCTGTCGTGCATTCATCTCATGGGTACAGCAGGAAGCAAAATAAAGCAGCCTTAGCTCTGATGGCCCCTAATTTCAGAGAGTTAGGTAGTACGACTGTTGCACTCTCATAGTATTTTCCTTTTTATTTTTATTCAGTGAATATACACAGTCAAAGATTTTTGGTTATGCCTCCTGAAAATATTTGTTTGCTTATCTGGAGATGTATAAAATCCATTATTCTTCTATTACTATTCAACCTAAAAATCCACTCTGGGTGTGCATCTCTATTCTGTTTCTCCTCTCCTCTTGAGACCCCTGACTAGGTCTCTCCCACAAAAAACCCACCTTTGCACAACATGAAGCTTATTTTTATAATAAATTATCCCCAGACTTTTGGACTACTATAGGATGGAGAAAAAGAGAACTTCCTTGCATGACATGTTAAAGCCATTTACTTATGGTATCCCCAGCTCTTTGAGACTTCCCTTGGGCTTGCCTCTTTCAGAAACCTGGCCAGGCTCAACCTTGATGTCTCTCCAGCTTTCTAGCATACTAGATGAATGTCAAGAACATCTAATTTACACCTCACTGTGGGGTTCGTTTCTCTCTCCCCACTCCAAGATGCCAGGTTGATACCAAAGGGAGGGAAGGGAGCTGCAGGCTAGGACCTTTCTTCGTTATTCAGGACTGGGTGGGGTGATGGGAAGGGGAAGGTTTCCCTTGGTTTGTTTGCCATCACGAACCCATGACTCTGGATTGCAAACATTTCACCCACCTTCTCCAAGGGCAGACCACTTTGTGGAGGTTCACATTAAGCTCCCAAACAGCCTGGGGTGGATTTATAAGTTATTGTGGAAGGCATATAAGCCCCTATGCTTTTTAGCACAAATGCAGGCAATATAACACCTATTGGCTTCCAATTAGGAACAGCGTTTAGCACATATGTAGCACCTGCAGCTTTCAAAGTGTTGTCCAAACATCATCAGAGTCCTGGGAATGTGGCTTCAGAGAGGTAAGAGGCTTGTGCAGAGACCTGGCCTAGAGTTTGTGCTCTCTGTCGGTCGTCTCAGGTGCACGTAGCAGACTTTTCCATATAACCATGATCTTCCTTTTCCCAGTTTGTGCTAGGCTGCCTAATTGCAGCAGCTGTGGCACAGAGAGCAGCAGCCTTCAGGTAGCAGCCACTAATCTAGTCAGCCTCATTTCAGTGGCTTTGTTTGTCTTTAGAGAGTCTGGAAGATCTTTGTTTCCTTCTGTAGTAAAATCCTATGGAAAATAATCTATTTAAGGCTTGACATCTGATGACTACACTAATAAGTTAAGTCTCATCCTAAAAGTATTCCTAGAAAGACTTTGCTCTCCACCTTTCAGTGTCCCTAGTCTGTGCATTTAAATAACACACTGAGGCTAGTCCTGACACAAAGAATACCTGTTCTCCTGAGCTAACAGTTGTCCTGTGAAAGTAGACCTGACTGCAGACACATGGAAATGGGTGTCAATCAACATGGTGAGTAAATAAGGTTCTGGTTGTTTTTTTTTTAAGTTTTTTTTTTTTTTTTCCTTCTGTTTTTCTCTGTGTCCAGATGCTTTCTGTTTTTATGTTATGAGACCCTGAGAGAAGGGACTGGGTGTTTTTTTTATTTATTTATTCTGCATTTGTACAACATTTTGTACGCATCCTGAGTGCTGCCATAACACAGATATTCTAAAAATTCCTGTGTATGTAATAAGTTATGTTGCTTCGTGGTCTGGTGATGTGGTGCCTGATTAACATATACATCTAATGCTTGGACCAGCTCCATCACTGGTGTAAACCGGCATAGTGCCTGGTTCTTGTCCTCTGGTAGTGGAATTGCTGTATTTAACCTGACAGACCCTGAAATATTACATGTGGCTAGAGATTTCTGTCTGAATTTTCTTATTTGCACCTGTCACTGTGAGAGATCATTTGGTACCAGGCTGGTTATCTCTTATCAACTCTCAGCCCTTCAAGGAGAAGGGGACCCAATCTCAGCTCTGTGCTTCACTGACCTTACAGACCATGCTGGAAACCAGCAGAAACTTCTTTGAAACAAATAGGTAGCCTTAATATATGACAAAAATACAGTTCCAAATATGTTTAGGGGAGGGGCACCTTGATCTTTTTTTTCTTAGCTGTTTGGATAAAGGAGGAGAAAAAAAGTAGCTAAGACACATATAAGACAAATAGGACGGTTGGAGACATGGGGGTAAAAGAGGGTGGTCTATATTCATGGGTGCCTGTCCAGCCATTTCCCATTTGATATGAGGAGAGGCAGCACCTTGGTTCCCAAATACAAGGATTTATTGTCTTAGTGTCAGATTGTTGAATGTCACTGAGATATCTCAGTCTCTAGTTTTGCTGTGCTAAGTGCAGCAGAAGTCTCCATGGCCAAATCACTGCAGGGAGATGAAGCGCTCTGATTTCCCTTGTGTTAGGGGCTAAATCTGCTCAACTGCCCACTTCAGCATCAACGCTGCTCTGTGTTCGGGGCAGAAGGAACTCAATCTTGACATAGCTGTTAGCCTTGACTTAGATTTTACCTCAAGTAATGCTGTCTTGAGCACAGAAGCTCACTCTATTAGCACAAAAATGTTTGCGTGCATGCGAAGCTGGGGGTGCAGAATAGGGAAGAGTGAGTTGCTCTGATGTTTTGTGATGAAAAAGTGGACACGCAGTTAATGAAAAAAGGTCCCATTTTCTCCTGGCCAAACCTCACTGGGGAAACTCCAACAAAATCAGTGATGTTTGGCTCAGAAAGTGAGCATGTTGGCATAAGCATAAAACAATGCATCCAAACACTCACAGATGATTTATGAGAACTCCTAATGCCTTTACTGCCATTTCCTCCAGCTGCCCAAACTCCTTCCACACCATCCTCCCAACTGAGAGCAGGAATTAGCCTCCTTTTTCCTAAATGTGAAATCTGAGGAAGACATCTGACTGAGCAGACACACTCCCCAGGTGCTCGTGGGGTGGGTTCAAATATAAAGGGCTTCTCTTAAAATAAACATGGTAGCTTGAGCCCCCGTGAAAAACCAAACACCTCCCTTGGGCTCCTTGAGCAGGCAGTGTTTCCTCTCGTGGAAGCACCAACTCTGTGTGTAATGAATACAGCATCAATTAGGGAAAATATAGCACTAGCAGATAGATGGGCTGTGTGATTTGATATCTCCCCCACTGTTGCATGGGCGGTGTTATTTTGCCTCGGGTTCTCTACTTGCTTGTTCACCTCTCCATGTCAATCCAATGCTCGGTTTGTCCCAGGGCTGAAACATGCTTTCACATAGGTCCTCTTCAGTCACCATCTATATCTTCTGTTCTTAGGGCAGGGGGCCTCTGCAAAGCCATGGTTAATGTCCTGCAGAGAACTGACAAATTTATGAGGGAGGAAGAGGATCACAGACCTTTGTTGTTCCTGTCAACCTGACCATCATGAGCTTGAAAAATCAAAGTAGCCTCTCATTTCAGCCGGGGCACTGGACTCCTGGTAGATCTTACTGACTCCTCATCTTTGGAGGGTGATGCTCAAAATAGGCTTCTTCATTCCCAAGTAACCTCCAGCTAGAGGTGTGCTGTGCTGAGGACAGGAGCCAAAGGTGGTGGCAGTTTTTAGGCAACTGGGAAGTTGACAGTGGCTCACCAAGACCATAGGCCTGGGGAGATGCCCTTGCTCTCTGCTAGCTGGTACTGACCCTGATGTCAATGGCAACCCTCAGCACTGTAATCAGAGCTGGATTTTGCCATCTTCTCTCCTCAGGCTCTGTCTCTAGTTGCTGCGTTGTCCATGAGCCATCCCTGACCTAAGGACTAACCCTTGCATCATTACCAGGATGCCACTCTTTGGGGAGAGAGAGACAGAAGAAAAAGCTGTGGGCATAGCATTTCTGTGTGCCACTGGTATGCAGGACCCTGATCAGCAAGCTGCTGTCATGGTGAGTCAGAGAAAATCCACTGAAGCCCTACTTAAGCAGCCAAGCTCTGGCCAATGCAGTATGAGCTGTTCTGCTCAGCTGGTTAGTGCAGAGGGAGAAAAGTTTCCCAGGGATGACTCACAAATTCCTGGTGATGGATGTACTAAGGTTTGCCTGAGATGAGGTCAGCTTTCATAAAGCACAAATGCTGCAGGAAGGGGGTTAGCTGTTGACTTGGTCTCCATCCCATATGTGTACAAAGAGACACCGGCCCCAGTGCAGAGTCCAGTACTGGCACATGTCCCTCTCCAAGGGCTGAGCAAACACAAAAAGCTCTGCCAGCCTCTCCTTTGCCATCTCTCTCTACTGGATTAATATCTTCAAACTTGTCTGGAAGCAGAATATCATCATTTCCTTGGGATTTGTTTGGCGCTAATATCCAGCACTGTAGCATGCTTGCAGGCAGAGACAGAAGCAGAAAGAAAAACAAGGAAACACTGCAGGCAGTGCTAACATCAGACTTGTTTATTTTAGCTTTTGAGGTGCTTTTCCAGATTTAATTGTGTTCAATAGTTAAAAAGCACATTCATTTCTTCATTACCCACAGCATATTGGAAGTCCCTGTTCTTAAGTTGTTTTGATTTCTAGGTATTTGAGAGTTTAATAAGGTTTTGTGTTTGTTTAAGGAATTATTGCCCACCCAATTGAAAGATAATGGGACACTGTAGCCTTGCCAAGTGTTTTTATGCTTCAATAAAACAACAAGCAATTTACACAAGGCAATAAAATGGTACCCTGCGTCCCCAATGAAGAAACACAAAGCAATGTTTGAAATTACGTCTAGCTCAGAAAATAAATCCACCCTTAGTCAAGAACTCCATAAAGTTAACTAGGTACAAAATCCCCCGTACATTCTCCTTTTCCCAGAAGTTTGGAAAATGAGCACAAGATGCGCTTGAAAATCCTGTAACTTATCAGCATAATTTTTCCCAAGGTATACTTGCTGTCTGCAAAACAGCAGACTGACTACTCATTAGGACTTCCAAAGGGACATAGGTTTGATTGTATACTCCAGCGCCCCTAACTTCTTTTCGCTTTGGGCTCTGTCACTTTTAGAGCCCTGCCCAGTTGAATGAAATGCTGAAGGACTCCATCTGATGCCATGATTTACCTCTCCACACACTCTGCTGCAGGGCTCAGGCATTCTGAAAATTTCAGAGGCTGTGCTGTCCTTCTGTCTTCTATCCAAGGGTTGAGAGCATCTCTGAACTCTGAGTGACCTGTTGTTGCCTTGCCTACTTCTTCTGCAGTGGCAAAGAAAGATTTTTGGAATCTATTCATGTCACAGTGAGCACTGTATCCCATGGAGACTGATGCTAGCAGGGAAGTAAGAGCCCTGTGCCCTCAGAAGTGTGCTGTCATGTGTCTTGGCTCAAGTTGAGTCCTGAGCTTCAAAAGCCTACCTGAAGCTCCATCTGAAAGACCTTCTGGCCATAAGGATGCTCTGGCCTGCCCCTTCAGGGATTGCCATAGAGAAGAGATTTCATGTTGTGTCTTGGCTAAAGTGGCAAGAAGAAGTCCGAGCCCCAAATGGGGTACATACCCCTCTTGTTCTCTTGTCCTGCTTATTCTTGGCAGAAAAGGCTTTCTACTGGCTGTTCCACTGGAAAATGCCACAATGAACCCTGAACTTTATATTTTGCTGATATACAGTGATCTGCATCATGAATGTTGCTGTTGGTAGCACAGCAGAGGCACCACCAATGAGTATAGGTTCAGTTTTGTCTTTGCAGATGCCAGCTGAGCTGAGGCCCTGAAGCACGGGATGGCAAAAAGCGTGGTAGAAATCGCAGCAGTGCTGCCCTTGTTTACAGCTGTGACTCAGTGGGGAAACACACTCTCTAGGGCTGGCTGTTAGCCCCTTTCAAAAACCATCAAACCCAGCATTTCAAAGTGTGCATTGTTTCAAACGCTTGTAATCATTCTCAATAGCACTAGCCTTATTGGCATGAGGCACCCCCAGATCAGCATCCAGCTGTGGCCAAGGACCTTGTGAGATGCTTTTTAGGACTGCATCTCCACCCAACCAGCTGCTAATCCCTTGGAAATGCCCTACACCCTGCTTGGAAATGCTCTGCTGACCTTTGCTCTCGGGCACCCGCCAGCCTCTTCAGCAGCTGCTGCTCGGAGTGACCCTCCTGGCTTATAACAAGGGAGGCTGTTTAAAAAAACAAATATACAGTCTGGCCAGTGGCAAAACCAGATTCACAGCAATCTCTCCTGACAAATAAGGTCAGAATCTTCTTAAACAGAAACACACCCTGGCATAAAGATTAAAGCATTCGCATATCTCTTTTGCTATTAAAAACCTACTTCTCATGAGAAACCTCCCTCCTCCTCACATAAATGATCCAGCCCGTTTGAGCCATCCGCTTGTCAGGGTATGATGGATTAATGCAGCAAAAGGTTGCTGAAGCTTTTAGGTCTCCTTCTCTGGGCATATACTTCAAAAAGCACCCTTGGCCTGGCATACTGAGCAAATTTCACTCCTAGTCCTGAAGGTTTGGCCAGGGGGATGCTTGTGAGGCCAGATCACTGTTCTCTGCAGAAATTACAGGGGTCAAAGAAGTAACCGCACTCTAATTTCTAACAGCTGAGATCTTCGACGCAAGAAGCAGATACAAAAGCACCACTGTCTGTGGCTTACTTATTTTTCACTAGAAGCTATATTACAGAAACTAGAAAATTAAAGAAAACAGAGTCCTTGCTACCGTGTTCAGAGATCTTCTCCCTCCTAAATCTTTTTTTGGACACGTCCCAAAGGTAATGCAATCTAGGAGAGAAGGAGCGAATGCACACCAGAGTCTATTTTTAGTGATTACAGTAAGGCTGAGATCTGCTTTCCCCACCTCTCCCTCTCCCCAAAATCCATCCTCAGCCAAAAAAGGCCCTGGAGAAACTGCTGAAGCTATAGTGAACAGTCTGTGCCAGTGACACCTTCTCTGCTGGGGTGTCCTTCAGTGTCTGACCTAGCAAAGGATGTCTCCATGCAAGGTCTCTGGGAGGAGAGTCAGGAGAGCTGCTTCTGAGTGATTTCAGGCTCCTTCCTTCCCTGCCTGGGTGCACAGCACCTTGTGTATTGGGAATCTGCTCCCTCCAAAGTCTTTGCCTACTTCCCTTGGAGAAACAGCCCCTAATCACAGCAACATCAGCTTTCACAGAGCACTACGCCACAGGGAACGTAGAGGCAATTTCCCTTATTCTTCGGCAGTGTTTCTCATTGGCAATTTCTCTAATTATAGGGAACACTTCAATGAGACAGGATATTTGCTCCTCTCCATTTCATTATCACCATCTGGATTTGCTGCTCTTGCCATATGTTCCCTAGCTGATGTTGCAGTCACCCTCTGCAGTGCCACCACCAGCTGGCGTGCAGCTGGCGTCCCTGGTGCTTGGCATCCCCTAGAAGGGGAGGGTGGCACACGGGAGCTCGAGGCGGATTCTGGTCTCTCAGGTTTCAGTGTTGATCTTGAGCAAACTGGAGTCACTCTGCATTATTTACACCACTGCTCCACCATATCCCACACTTTCAATAGCCAACTTTTCTGTAATATATGCCACTGTGAAACCAGAGTAAATATGCTGCTGCAGGGGAATTCATCCAGCTTTACTTCAGCTTTAACAAAGCCTAAAAACTGGCCATGGGGGAAAAGAAGGAAAGAGAAAAGGGAATGGCGGAACATGTTATTGCTTGGATTGGAGAATTGTTCCCAAACAGAATGTTTTCCACTGGTTTGCAGCAGCTCTGCAAATAACAGTGTTACTCAGTCACCCATTCCAGTCTTCCTCTGCTCAACGCTTTCAGACCCCTCAGACCTTCTTCCAACAGGAAGGGCCCTGTGTAGTACCCGTGTAGCATCCAGCTTTCCCCAGTTGTTGATACAGGTACAAAGGATGGGACGGGAGGAGGAATGACAGTGCTATCTCCCGCACACCATGGCTGGCCACAGACCCTCAAATCTCCTGATTCCCTTTGGCTGAGCTTCTTTTGTTGGGGCTCTTAGGAAGTTTCTCATGGGCTGGGGGCCAGGAGATACCCCCGCTGCTGTGTGTAACCAAGCTGGTACCAAGCAAGGCAGAGTAGCTGCTATGGACCCACCCCCAGATTAATCCTGGCTTGGTTTTTGCACACTCACAGCCCGACTCTGAAATCTTGGGGTTTTCCTCTCATTTGCCCCAGGGCCACACAGTTTGCTTCAGTGCTCCACATCCTGAATTACATCTGTGAGGAAAGACCAGGACCCCCAGAGGTCTGTGTATTACACAAAATGTTAAGAATTCAAGTTCTGCTTCCTTTCCCAGGGGTAATTTCCCTTAAGAAGGGATTTTGCTGAGATGTCCTGGGTTGGTTATTCTCTTCCCACATCTGGGTGGGAAGCAGTCTGCCAGCAACCCGTCTGCCTAGCAGCTGTAGTGAAGTGAGTTTTATGTGTATAGCATTAGCAGAGCATTTTAGGATTCCCTAGGATGAAAACTACTGCTATATAAACCTATCACCTTGCAGTAAAAATGATTCTGCCAAATGCACTTTGGAGCGTATTTAGTTTTAACTATCTCTGTGCCTCTATCTCTGTGCGCAGTGTGTCCATGATATGCCCCAATCTCTTCACCCTCATGAAGCTTTTTTGACTTTTAACCAGATAGGTCTTCTTCGAGGAAATCAGGGAGCGGGTACAGAGCTACATTAACTTATATTTAATTGCACATCGTTTCTTCCAGTTTCCCTTGTGTTGTAGATGATTGGGATCATTGGGATGATTGAGATGTTGATTTATGCATTTTGATCAGATTGTCAGGACTGCATTAATGTACAAAAAAGATGGGCGGTGAAAAGGGAGCCACAGGAACCCAATAATTGTGAAAGAGGTGAGCTCAATGTTTTTTATAGTCTCTTAGTCCCCCGCCTTTTCGCTGAATAATAAAAATTAAAATTGGGAAAGACTGACAACATGAGAGTCCCCCCTCTGCTGCTGCTGTGTCGCTGGCAATGAGAACTGTTGGTGTTTGCTGTGGTCCTGCTGAGGGCTGCCCCCAGTTATCACTTCTGGTGCTCAGCCGTGCCTCTTCCAGAGAGCTCCTCTCTGCAGAATATGTCCAAATTTAGTTTTAACTTCCTTAGTGGACTTTCTCCACCTCTTGGGTTTCCCCTGCAGCTCTCTCCCCTCCTCTGATTTCACGGGCAGGATGTTGGGTTTCCCTCTGACAACTCTCCTTTCTCTCCCATTGGGTTGCCCTCCAGTGGGCCTCTTCCCCCTGCCTGATGTTTCCTTCTTTCATCCCACAATAAGTCGGGGTCGGGCTCACGTAGAGAGCTCTGCAGGGAAAACAAATATTTGCTCTTGGAGACCCAATCTCTCACTGCTGGGTAACTTAAGAAGGACGGTCTGTGGATAAAACCTTGCTGTTTGCAGGTTAAGTTTCAGAGCTCGATGCAGCACCTTCCTGAGCTGGCTCAACAGCCAGGTGGCTTTCACATAATCTTATTTTTAAATGTTTTTGAAGTAGGTGCTGAATGATATTTTGAGACTAGACAAGAACTGACAAAGATAATGGCAAAAATAATAAATGCATCAAGGTGTCCGGGTTATGACTTAAGGCGTAGGGAAAATAAGCACAAGGTCATGCAGAGGAAAATGTGGCCACACTGGATTTGGGGATAATTATATTGATTTTAATGGGAGATCATTTAACATTTCCACTAAAATATACAAACTGTTTCAAAGCAGCTCTCAAGGGATCCTTGAGTATTTTTTCTATTGTCCCACTTTGATGCCCACATCTTGCTTTCACAAACTGTGATTCTCCCATGTCAGTCAAGACCAGCTCAGTGTGAACAGCCCCGTTGCAGGCAGCAGAGCGGCCAGAACAAGGAAACCTGGGAGTCAAAGCTACCAGATGTTTACACAAAGATTTTCATGGTCATGGTTTTCATGGGGAGCTCTTGCCTGGAGAGGCGGTGAGTCTGCAAATATCCACACCAGCTGCATGGGAGCCTGGACCACTCCATCCACAAACTCTCTTCTCTATGAACAGCCTCATTTGGGGCAGAAATAGGAGGTTTTCTATGTCTCCTCTCTCCCCTGTCTTTCTTCTCCCTTCACACACCACCACAGGGTATCACAGTCATGTCAGAGTCATGTCACCCCTCCTACATGAATTTCATGTCCTTCAAACCTTACTCAAACAGGGCACTTCATCCAGATTGTCCCACCACTGTCCATTCACCATGTGTGGGACCTCCTAGAGCTACAGCCAGACTCGGACTGTATGTGCACAGGCTCTACACTTGACCCATCATTTTGGCAATGTCACTGACTTTGGTCCAATTACAGCAGTCCTGAATTGGACCCTGTTCACCCCCTGAAACTGAAACTGCCGCAGCTTACGGCTAAAATTCAGACTGTTACACAATGAAACCATTCACACGTCTCATTAACTCTGGACTATGCATTGAAAATAACTGTGTCATATGAGTCTGTGATTAAATTTTCTCAGTTTATAGCATTTATAGGTACCTTCCTGTTCATAACAGCAACTCTCTCTCAATACGTAAAACATTTAGTGCTGCTGCTGTAGGAAAAGTGCTATGTAGGGCACAATATAACAATTCCTTAGTGTTATTAATTGTTGTCATCCTAAATAACACAGGCCATGGAGGTATTTTAAATCCAGGCTCAAAGATACAGGCATGTGGCCAACCTCTCCAAGACACCAGTGCGCCTGTGGTTGTGTATTTTGTACGTTTTGAACTTTATTTTTACTGGGTTTTAATTTATAATGGCAGTAAAGTCAAGTCCAAGTTTCCGAGTAAGCAAAGCGTAACAGGCACTTGGAATTCAATAAGGTTATACTGTTGCCTACACATGGGAAGACACAAGGATCTTCTGCTTATGTGATTTATATGATTGTGTTTCTCTGCTGAGTGCCAACAGCAAGCCTTGTGTTGTACTCGTCTGTGCTCTTGTATTATGGTTTTTATAACAGACCCAGCACAGGGATTTCTGTGTATCACGAAGTGCTTGCAGACTAAAGAACACGTCCAAAGCCTTGAGAGGCGCAATGGAGGGATCATTGCAGAGATGACTTTGGGGAGTTAATTTTGGTTTGTGCTGCAGTAGAGAAGCTATGGAAAATTCTAGAGCACAAAACCTTTTCCAAAACAGTCAGAGATAGAATAAACCCCATGAAACGAAGCACAGAGACAGGCCAGAGCAGGACGAAGAAAAGAATGAGCTGTCGAGGCTGGCATTAATAATGGTGTGTAGTAGAGAGAGATGTGGACAAGCACGTGTCTTCTGCCTGGGCTAAGGGAACTTTACTGGATGCTGCAAAGGAGGATATGAGATGACCTTGACACTGTGTGTGAGGAAGGGTACATAGGTGGGTGATGCACTCAGAACAACACTGTAAGCAAAATTGGCAATCGTTTTGGCCATCTGCAGAGGTACTATCTCTGCAGATGTCAAGGGGAAGTCATAAAAGAGGCTGTCATCAGCAAGATATGAGATGAACATGCCTGGAAGAAATAGGAGTATAGAGGCCTGCTAGGACAGAGGACTTCCCATGTTCTTGTGATTGTAGGTTATGGCAGAAGAACATACAGTGTTTGACCACAGATCAGATGTCTGTTTGGGAGAAAATGATAAAGTCAGCTGTGGACACATCCTGAGCCTACGGAAATATTGATAGAGGGAAGACAAAGAGAAAAGGTTCAGGAGGACCTGTTCATCTGTGCTGAACTCAAGTCATCAGCCACCCACTTGGAGCAATATGTCAGAGACAGGCTGAAATGTACAGCTGGGGGGAAGCAAATTTGTAAGTCAGCAGCAACAAAACAACAGGTACAACCTGGAGGGGATGGGGTGGCATCCCCAGCATGCACCTTGTATCCTCTCCATCCATATCCTGCTCTGTTGCAACGCGCATTCACTGTGCTATAAACAAGAATAATAATTTACAGAGAAAATTACTCCTTAGTCACTCAGCCTTTCACCCCTCCTGAGCGTAGACCAGTTTTATGTGACTGATGATGGATTTTTCCTAGGAGGGTCCCAAAATGTGGTGCATGTTAATTATTGCAGCACAACTATTTATTTGGTAGTATTTTCCTGACATCTACTGACATTCACAATCATTTCCACACTTTCTTGAATAAAAAAGGTGTTGGGTAGATGGAAGCATTCCACAGAATTCTGGCCTGGATTTGGGTCTAAATCATGAAGTACTTCACTAATGGTTTTGATATATTCGGTAAACTCGTACTTTCATACATGAGGCAAAGACCAAAACCTTGCAGCGAGGGCGTGTTGTACTTTTCCATCTGATTCAAAGCACTCTCTCTCTCTTTCACTAAGGTACATGGCTGAAGAGGTCACCTGTGTTTGATTTGGGAATTACAAAGTTTGTCCATGAATTAAATGCAAAGGCAAGTCTACAAATTGAAACAGAGAAGGCTTGAAACTTAGGTCTGCTTGTAATGTGCATGTTGAAAAGCCATTTTGAAAGGCATTTTAAAATTTGCTCTTATCTGGTTGCCAAATCAGCAGTGCTTTGACCCATATATCAGAGTTTTCCTCAAAAAAGAAAAAAAAAGGGGGAAAAAAAAGCTTCAGATGAATCTATTTATGTAGGAAAAGGTCTTTCAAAACAACTGCACAGGGGCCAGGATCAACATTTGAACACGGACTGAGCTGTTACATTTTTAGAATTATTCCTTTCATTAGATGCATGAGGGATATCTCAGGCATCTTGGGGCCTGATTCCAGGCTGTAACATCCTAAACTAGTAATTGCTCTGCTGGGTGAAATCCTGCCTTTATACGTACAAGGGTTCTAAACCCAGCTCCTTTCCAACTCTAACAAGGCAAGCCCAACTTGCCTACCACGCTGCTGGCTGGAGCAGCTGCACGGCCAAATTGCTATGGTTCAGATCTTCTGCAAGAACAAGACCTCCAATCAGGGGACCACCAAACCTCTTTCATCTGGTTGCTGCCTTTTCATTTAGGCAGTGATATAAAAATAAGGGTGGCTGCTCAAGTGACTGCACTAAATGCCCTAGAGATACCCTGGACTGAGTGCCTTGTGTGTGCTGACTATTTTTGAGGTCTTTGCTGCAATTAGGCAGCTATGAAGCATCAATGTGAGAGAGAGCACAAACTTTGGTGAGCAAAGAAAGTATGACTCTAGGCAGGAGGACTGCCAATCAGGGGCAGTGTCAGGCTAGTCCTAGAGTGGGTGCCTGCAGAGAAAATCCCGGAGGAAGCGCAGTGGAATTGGGCTGCAGGGTGTCAGAACTAAGAACCTTTTCCTTACCATTTCAAAAAGGATTTTTAATGAAAGAAACATCTGGATCAGAAAATACAGCAGGATGAAGTTTAAAAAAAATGTTTTATTTCATTCTCTCTCCAGTCATTTATTCCAGCAATGTCGCTGATTGGAATCAATGTGGAATTACAGACAGCACTTCTGCAAATATATCAGCTGAGGTGCATCCACCAGAAGGTGCACCCAAGGAGCACATCCTTTATCTCTGCGATTTGCGCAGAGCTGCCTCCCACTCTAAACCTGCGCAGTCACCAGTGGCACCTCTGTCTTATATCTAGGCAGGAAATCCTCAAGTGACCCTTGAGAAGGTTGAAGTGGCCCTCTCATGAGGTTGCCTCCATTCCCTGGTAGTGCTGATAACCCTTCCCTTGCAAAAGGCTTTTACCTGGACCTGAGAACTCGCATTGCATAGGCAAGTGGTTACAGCAGGTACCTCTCCTCTCCCCGCCGGGTATCTCCCCTCAGGGTGTTTTGTTCCCCTGTTGTGAGTACCCTCCCTGGCATGTCAGTCTGGCTGGGCAGGAGGACAGAGGGATACTTAAACCCTGAAAACATTTTGTGCCAATTTGTAAGAAAGCAACAGAGATGATGTTTGTTATGAAATTTTTGCCAGATGGGAAAGCTCTTCATAAGAACTCTAGTAAATCTCCAGCCATGTGGGAAAAAACTTTCCTTATGTGAAACTGCCGCAAACCAGACTCCACAATTTCATCACTTGCCCAAAGAGAGGGCGCTGAGCCCTGTTTCTGATCCTGGACACAGCAGCATAAACTAGGAACAATTTGATCAAAGCCACTAGAGCAGCAGAGGGGAAAGCCCAGCTCAGCAGGACTGTGAGGAACATCTGGCTTGATGAAATAATAACAAAATCTGCACCAAATGGGTTTCGAGCATCTCCCATTGGCAGCTATTTTAGTCTATGAAAAGATAGCTAACAGCTACAGAGATATTCCTGAAATGACTAAAGCCACCGTCCCTGGTGAGAAAGCCTGCTGAACACAGTGCTGTATGCACAGACTTTGGAGTACTCGAGCCCAGAACAGCTTACAGTAAAGCATCTAATGGGATCCAGGATTTGCCTATTGCCTCTCATTCAGAAACAGCTGATTTTGGCCAATTTAACTGTATTAATATGAAAAACTTCTTGCTGACAGGTGTTCAACACTGAGATTATTTAAAATGCCAACTAAGATTTTTTTTTGTGTGTGTGTCACTAGGTTACATTGCCAAACATCTCGTCACAAGAATGCCTTAAAATTCATGCAAAAAAAATGAGTAACATTTTTGGCAGGGCAGGGGTTTGCAGCACTGGAAGAGAGAAACCTTGGAGAAAGCCAGACAAACACACAGCTGGGAGCCGAAAGGGCTTCAGGAGCCACTCACCGTGCCCATCCCAGATGACTGATTTGCAGAATTCCCGGCGGCGGGAGGCTGTCGGGGGAAGAGGGGCTCGGAGGGGGAGAACCCAGCGAGAACCGGCTCCGAGCAACGGCCCCGCAGAGGGGCGAGAAAAGCATCCTGCGAGTAACGACGGCAGCCGCGGGGAAGCGGGAGGCGGTGCGGGGCACTGCCGGGAAAAAGAGAGAGGAAAATCTGCCGGTGCCCTTTAAATCACCCCGGGGCAGTTTAAACTGCACGACGTCATTTTAAAAACTCCCCGCAGCCACGAGGCGAGCAGCAGAGCGGGGATGCTCCGAGAGCCTCCCGGCCGGTGACTGCCTCCCGTCCCCCCGCCTCCCCGCACCACCATCTCGCTACGGGGGGGCCGAGGACGGGCCGGGCGGGGCGGGCCGGCGGTGCGGGGCCCTTTAAGAGGTGCCGGCGGGGCGGGAGGGCGGCACAGGGCCGGGCGTGCTGGGAACCCAGCTGTAGACCCGCCACCGCCGAGGGCAGAACCGCAGCGGAGCTCCTTGTGCGGACCCCCGGACCCCGCCGCACCGCAAGCCGTTGTAGGGTGCCCGGCTCCTCGTTTACACAGACCCCCGGGCTCTGCCGCCCCCGCGCCCCGCTGCACGGACCCCCGCATCCCGGTATATCGAGATCCACTGTGCGGTGACCGGCTCCCGTTGCACGGACCCCATCACACCGAGATCCATTTTACGGTGACCCGCTCCCGTTACACGGAGCCCCGGACCCCATCACACCGAGATCCGTTGTAGGGTGACCGGCTCCCGTTGCAGGGACCCCACCGAAGGCGGATTCCGCTGCGCGGCCCCCCGCACCCTGTCGCTCCGACCCCTATCGCACCGAGCCCCACTAACACTGCGTGCGGACCGCCGGTGGGGCGGGCATGGCAACCGGGAGCCGGCCCGGGGGGGCCCTGCTGCTGCTGCTACCGCTGCTGCTGCCGACGGCGTGCCGAGCGGGCGGCGGGTGTGCGGGGGAAGGCGGGCGGCTGGAGCCCTTCGATGTTCTGTACGCCAGCGGGGTGGAGGCGTACTACGGCGGCGACTTCGCCGGGGCGGCGCGGTGCATGGAGCGGGCGCTGAGCAGCCGGCGGGAGGTGCGGGCCGCCCGGTTGCGGTGCCGGCGGAGCTGCCGCGGGCAGGTGCGGTTGGCGGCTCCGGGCCCGGGAGCCGGCGGTGACCTGCCTTTCTTCGGCTCGGTGCTGCGGCGGGCCGGCTGCCTGCGGCGCTGCGAGGAACCGCGGCTGGGAGCCGCCTCCCGCCACCGCGCCTCCGAGGAGGTGGGGGCCGACTTCCAGCGCAGGGTGCCCTACAGCTACCTTCAGCGAGCCTACATCCAGGTAGGCATCACCCGCCACCCCCAACCCCGAGCAGGGCTGTCCCCAGCCCCGTCCCTCCCAACCGCCCCCCTCCAACAGGTTATCCTCTCTTCCATCCCCCCAAAACATCCCGGGTGTGGTTCCCCCCCTTCCATTCCCGCTGGTGTCAGTGGTCATGACCTGTTCCCGACACAGAGCATCCTGGATGACAACTTGAACTCTGTCCAACCTTGGCTTACCTGTGCTTTTCCTGGTTTGTTTTTTGTTTTGGGGAGGGATGTTTTTGTTTATCTTTTAGTGTAACATAGTATAATTTTGAAAATGGTCTGCCTTCCATGGAGAGTTTGCAGAGAAAAGTCCCCAGAACCTCCCCCAGTAAAACCCAGATGCCAGAGGTGCTTTGCTTTCAGACAAACTGAACTGATGCTCTGTTCCCAGAGCTGGGAGTGTGTGTGAAGCTGGGGGATGTTTAACCTCTGCTACTGAGATCTGATGACTTTATCCTGTTGTATGATATGAAATACCTTGCATGACACTGTGCAGTCAGTATTTAGCAGCCACTGGTATCTAGAGTATCATCCTCTTACTCCAGTAGCTTCTGCCTTATAGCTGTTGCTTTCCGAGGAAAACGGTGTTATACTTTGAACTTCCTTGCCAAAGGAAGAAAAAAACCCCAAAACAACCAACAACAAAAGCTAACCCGTGCCAGCACAGTTAATGGTATTTTTCTTTAAGTTCAAGACTTGTGCTCTGTCAAGCCAGGTAAGCCTTCCTGTTCGTGACTTGTAAGGACAGAAACTGTGGGAATTTTTATTCCATGCCAAACTGAATGTTTAAAACATTTCTGGAACATTTCCCTCTGGATTTCTGCTTTATTTGAGCACATTCATAACCTTTTAGTTGCTACAGGCAACTTAATAGGTGAAGACCTGCACAGCGGAGCACAGGGAGGGTGATTCTGCTGAAATTTATTTCTGGTTGGAGAAGCAAACATCTGTCCCTGGCAGTGCCAGTGCCTGGGGTGCAGTGCCTGTACAGCAGCACATCAAAGAGGCAAATCATCAGCTACTGCACTTTAAAACCTCTTGGAAAACCATAGCTATGTTGCTTTTTCTGTATTTCCTTTTTCTGCCTTAATGTCATTTTTTATAAGCCAGGGACTAGAACTGCATTGGCTTGAATTCTAGTGTCCATGTGTTACATAGAGTTCCTGAAAGAAATAATGGGATTGGACTGATTGGACTACTGGGACTAAAACTTGGCTTGTATGTGATCCCAGTGGAGCTGGCAGAATTTTCCTGCAGTCCTTGCCCTGAAAGATGCTCTATGTAGTGTCACCATCTGCGGGAAGTGACACACACAAAAAAAGAAGTGATTTCTTTGCCTGAATTCAAAGCCTTTCCCAGAGTCACAGAGGTTTGTTCATGTCAAGCTTGTCAAAAAAATTCCCTCTAAATTAGGGAATGGGGTTTTTGTCTCCTATTTCAGTAAAATTATATACAAAAATCCAGATGATTTTGGGGTATGGATTGTTCTTTCATTTCTGATTCTAGTGTGTCTGAGGTTTTTATTTTCCTTGTTTAAATGTGCATTGTAAAGTTATCAAAGCAATGTGTTGAAAACAGTCTTTTCTTTCTTATGTGTGACATCTTGATGTGCTTTTGCAATGTCTGGAGATTTTATATTCATGCTAACACTTAGATTTTGCCACTCTCTGGCGCAGTAGCGGATGTTCTTGTCACCTGCAAGGATGCCCAGGTGTCAGGCACTGTAACCAAGGGAAAGTACTCTTTGAGTAGAGCTGTTTGTGGTTTTAGTACCTTTTTTTCCGTAGCCCTTTCTGATGCTCTTGGGCTCTGTAAGCAGCACAGAGCAACCTGTGGTGGTTTGTCCACATCCTCACCCTGCTGCTGCCTGTGCCTGAGCTCTGTTCCCAGGATTGCTCTTTTGATCTGGCTCAACAAGTCTGTGCGCGGAAGAAAATGCCCCACGCTGGATTTGCCCGCACTTGCACAAAGCACGAGGTCTAACGTCTAGCACTTACATACGCTCGGATGTGAACCGTCCCCTCGTGCCAAGGCTGAGTGCCAAGGCTTTGGCGTGTTCCCTGAGGGTTGGGATGCATCAGCACATGCACCCTCCAGGGAGACCTCAGCTGCAGCGTCCGCTCGGCGTTTTGCCTGAGGAGGGGAGCCGCAAAGCGGGGCTTGTGCAGGGCCCCCCGACCTTACCATGGGAGCGTGGGCAGGGGCTGCGTGGCTCCAGGGAAGGCTGTTTGACCCAGCGTGTTTTGCTCCTTGAAACCAAAAAGGGAATGAGATGAGGTTAAACATCCTGCTGCGTATCCTGTGCTGTCCCTTCCCGGGCTGCGGGGGGGGGGGGCTGGATGCTGGGCACTGGCTGGGCTGGACAGACGGCAGGGGTTGGTGGCATTTGTGGTTGGAGAGAGGAGGAGCAGCGTGGAATGTGCTTCCCACCTCCCACTCCCGCTGACCTCCTGCTTGTTTGTTTCTCAGGAGGGGAGAAATGCGTCCCTTCGGGGGGGGGAGGGAGTGACAAAGCAAGGAACAGATTTAAAAAAATCAAAGGGTTTGGCTCTCATGCAGTGCTTTGAAAAGTGGTGCTGAATAAACATGAGCTAATCCTTGCGACACTCCTGTGGGGTATGAAAAGCAAAGGCTTTCAGTCTTGCTGGACGGATGCACAGGCCAAATGTTGGCCTGCACTGTGTGTGCCTCTGCTGCTTTTGGGGCACTCTGTGTCCTCTGGGAGAGGGCTGGGGTCTCCCGTTGCCTTCAGTCTCCGACTGCAAAGCAAGCACCAGCACAGCCTGGCCCAGTCGTGGTGACGTGATTCGGTCTCTGCAGTGAATTGGTGGAAAACTGATGTTAGAAATGGAGGTTTTGGATTTTCTTAGCTGCATATTGGACTGTAGCAGCAGCTGCCCTGGGCTGTGCAGCTCCTGCTGCTGAGCAAGTGCTTGAGATACTCCCTCATGGAGCACTGAGACCAGAGAGGTGGTGATGCGATTTGGTTTAATGCCGTTGATAACCCTGTGTGAGAATATGTCCCATCAGTCTCTAGATCCATATCATCTTAGCAGTTCCCTAAATTATTTCCTAATTTATTTTTTTTCTCTGTACTTTTCTGAAATAGAAACAGTGGTCTTCTGAAGACCACTCTTCTGTTTCTGAGATGTGATCCAAGTGTTTTTGGTGACTTGAGCATGATGTGAGGGGAGACTGTGGTGGACTGCAGAACTGGTACAGCTTGTGGATTCAGCTGAGGGTTTCTGTGGTCTTCGGGCTCTGGATCAAGCCCCTGAGATTGATTGCAGTCTCTACAGAGGCTGTAGACAAATTGCATTGAACAAGCAGCGCAAGTTCAAATGTGCTTGCAAGTCTTCTTTGTAGCTTCCAAATATGCATTGTAAGTAGGAAGACTCCTCCTTTTCCTAGGATAGCTGATGTTTTCAGGTAATTTAGAAATATACTGGCTACATCTAGCTGAGGCAATTAGAGTGGGATGGATTTTGAGAAGATGTGGAAACAGAGAAGGTGATGAGAACATGGGATTTAACTCTTGTAGTGCATGTAGTGAGTGGGTTCTCCAGCCCACAGAGAAAAGGTCCTTCCATGTGTTTCTGATGACATGTCCCATGGGCAGAAGAGCAGTTTTCCTTATGCTGGTGGCTCTCTGCTGTGTGCTGGCTGCTTTGCTCTTTGTCAGTGAAATACCCTCTAGGCTCAGCAGATGAGCGTGTGTGGGCAATCTTTTTGCTCTCTTAAATATTTTATTAATCATGTCCTCCTCCTCTTGCCACCTTAGTCATCTTGTTTCAGTTAAAACCTAGCCTGCAGGAATGGTATTTCTAACCCCCCTTTTTGGGGGGGTTTTCTAGTTCTGAGAATGAGTGGAGAAAGAAGGGAAAATGTACACTGTGTGAGTGTTTGCTGGCCACGAACTGCTGACTCAGTAGCCATGTTGGAGCTTGTTGTTGATGGTCTGCCATGAACCCTGTTCTGCCTCCTGCAAGTCAATCTGGTCCAAAAATAGCAAGTAACCTAGAAAAGTTGATCACTATGTCAATTACAAGAACCATGTCTTAGCTCTTTTCTACCCTGCTAACACATCCCTCAAAGTCTCTTTCCCTCGTCTTATCTTGTTCCCAGCCAGAGAGTCCTCTGGCCTTTTGCTGGGCGCTCTCTATAGCTAGTTTTCATTTTCTCTGTGTATTGGTGTGCTGTTCCTGAGATCTTATTCCCATTTTATAAATGCTGACTCGCAATGGCATCATCTTCCCACTTGCCTGCATGCCCTGTTGCACATCAGTGAAGCACGGCAGGAATCGTGCTTATGTAGTCTGTAACCACCAGCCTTGGATCTGGTGGTTATGAGATGAGGAAAGGCCTTTTGGTCTGTGCTTGCATTTCAAACAATAAATAAAACAAGTCTCCAGTGCATAGGACATTGCTTCTCTATTAGTAATGTGAGATTGTAAGTAGAACAAAAGGTGCAAGAGTCCAACTTGGTCTTTCTTAATCTGTCTTTGTCTTGAGTTCCCCCTTGCTATCCCTGAGTTTTGGTTTAGTTCTATTATTATCAGGATTTCATGTGTTTCAAGCATAAAACAACAGTCTTTAAGTTTTTCATGTTGTAGGAGAGGTTGTTTATTTGTTCTTTAAAGTTGAAAAAAATGGTTTTTTTTGAAAAAACTCTTCTGAATGTGCAAACTTTATACAAGCAGCTTAATCTTTCCAGTGGTCTTGTTTGTGGACAGCTTTGACTTTGCACTGTTGTCTTCTGTGCCGGGTGTTCCACACTGCAGCTGATGAGGCAGTGCTGGAGGCACCGCCGGGAGCCTGTCCTTGTGTCGCCCCGTGCTCTCCTGCCCACCCATGCCAGCAAGATTTCTGAAATGCAATACAGACACACTAACGACTCGATGAAAGACCATAGGAGGAAAAAAAAAAAGGAAGCAGAGCGCGAGCCCAGACTTCAGAAACCTTTGCGATACTGCTTAATGTTATTGCTCTGCTCCGGTTCTGCCTTTGAAAGCTCCCTATTTATGGGAATACAAGCTCAAGGGAGGAGACCTCTGTATGCAAAACCAGGCCTCTAACCACTCCAGGCTGATCATTCTGTCTTTTGCCAGTGCTTATGTGAGCCTTGCCACGAGCCACGCTGGGAGATCTGTTTCTGAGCATCTGTAGCAAGCCTTGGGATGGTTGTTAAGACATCTCCACCAAATTCGTTCCACCTCGCATAACTGTTTGCTGATGCTGCTTCCCATTCCTGCGCTGTTGCACCAGGCCAGAGTCTTTTGTCTCCTTGATAGACATCTGCATTACCTACCTAGGGATTGCGGAGTAATGCTGGGTTCACACCAATGTTGGGAATTTGGTTTATTTCGTTCAAGGACTGGTATTTCCCATGAATGTTTTGCTCTATTTTCCTTCATGTTGCAACACTGCATAAACTTAAGCAGATAATAGTGTCCTGTCCTGGGGTGAACCGCAGCATTTGTAGGAAAGGTGGTGATTTCACCTATGGCACCTCATGGGTAGTGACACAGAATAATGTGCAAAACCCCACAACTTAAAAATCTTTGTGGAAGCAGCCTACTGAGGCTATTTCTCACCACAGCCACCACCTGTTCTGCAAGGTCTGTCCACTTAGTTGGTCTTGTTTTCATAGGATTTATATGACACATCCCAGACAAAGACCCATAGTAGAACTGTCAGATAATCATTATTATTTGGATTATTATGTTTAGCAGTGTTTATTTATCTTTAATCTTGAGAATTGGTATTACTCAGATACTGGATAAATAAATGGATCCCAGAACTAATCTTTTGGAACGTCTCTTTATTTAGATTTTCTGAGAGAGCATTCCTAGTCCTCACCAGAGGGTAAATGTTAATGCTCAGAAAGTTAAAATTATGTAGACAAAAATAAACTCAGTTTATGGGATGGAAAACTCAGAGTCTTGATGGTTGGGTCAGTATCCCAGGTTTAGGGAAGGATATTTAGTCACTGACCCAACTGCCCTTGCCCCTGTTCTTGCTGACCACTTCAAATGAAACGTTTCTGAAATGTTTCATTTTGGGTTGAAAGTCTTATCAGAGAGAGAAAGAGGTGACCAAAAGGTTCAATACTGACACTAGCAAATGCACACTGGAAGACAGGCACATGGTTTTGTGGTGAAGGTGAACTAGCAACTTGCCAACATACCAGGAAGAGAAAAATCCGAAAGCAAAGCTATGGTGTTTGTAGATATCCACATCATTTCAACTGATAGTCAATTAGCACTACCCTGCTCAGCACTGCAGCAAATCAGGACACAACCAGTTAGCACAAACTGGTCTTAGACCCACTAAGCTCATTTCATGCAGGCTGCTAATCAGCCATTTGATTGACCAAAGGGTCACTTCTTTGTTTTGCTAAGTTCCTCTTCCTCATCTCATAGCTATGCAGTTGTGCCAGGGCTCAAAAATATACTGGTGGCAGGTTCCAGCCTGCAAAATTTCTGTCTTCTGGAGAAAAAAGGTGAGCTTGGGTTCCTCCTTATTTATTGGCAGTCCCTGGTGCTGTAGCTTGGATGATGGAGGAGACAGTACTGTGATTTGCACGGTTTCACTGGATTTTTTGAGGCCTTGATCTAAAGGTGTCCTAATGCATGAGCTAGACTAACATCCCAACTCAGGAAAAACTGGGCACCAATGGCACAGGAGAGTCCATTGGCTTGGGAGAACAGATTCCTGCTCTGTGCTGTAACCTGGGAACCTGCCCCTTCCCTGTTCTTCTATCTCTTTAGTTTCCTGTGGTTTTTTGCACCTTGCTCATCACTCATCTCGTGACGGCTTCTTCTGCTGGCTGCTCCTTGGCAGAGCCTTGCTGCTGAACTGCCCCGTCCATGTGCCCTGTTGTGCTGGGATTTGTTAAACGGCTTTTGTGTTGCCTGTTAATTCTCATCCATACATCCTAGTGAGCTCTGCTCTGGCTTCAACCGAGTCCTTTTGTTGTCCTTGGCCACAGGAATAACAAATGGCACCTGATAATGAACTGCGTGTGAATTGAGCCCTGCTAAGCTAACTTATGCCCAGTACTCACTAGCTGTGCCTTAGGTTTCAACAAGGATTATTCCCATTTCCTTGTACAACTGGTGATTTCATCATGGTTGGCGTGGGCAGTAATGAGAAACCATTGCATCAGTAACTGAGCCGTTTGCTGCCAACCTCCTGAGCATTGCAGGAGACTTGCTAGCAGGACTCTGGGCTTGAGGCAGCACTTGACATCTAGAGCAAGGGATTCAGGGGTTATTTATCTCAGGTTTTTTCCTTTGGAGGTGGTATGAATTAGTCATTGTGATTGGGTTTGTTCCTGAGGAGTAGGGACCCCCACACCCTGCACGTGGCATATGTCCATGTGTGTAGTCTGGACTGAAGCTGGGCTGAGTTTGGATACATCCATGTGAACCCAGGGTGACCCAGCTGAGGGCCGTGGAGTTTCTCTGCCTTTACACTGGGGAAACTGAGATCAGGATTTGGCCTGTACTTTTTAACAGTAACCGATGGCAGGAAGGAGGGTGCAAAGTTCCCTGGATGCTTTTGTTTCCAGCCAATGTATCAGCAATAAGGTATTGACATTTTTATTTCTTGGCCGTGAGCTGTTGATGACTAATGAAGGCAGGGGGTCTGCCTGTGTGTGGGTTCAGGCAGCAAAGAGCTGATCCTCATCAGCCTGTACCTCCCAACCAATCCTCCTCCTTTCCATGACAACTGGTCAGTTAAACTGACCCTCCAGAGCTGACGTCAAGGGTCAGGGATTTGGCCACGGAATAATTATAGCAACAAAAATAGCATCCCCTCCCCACCCCTTCCTTCCCACACGCTCCTGCTGAACCCCGGCTCATAAATGTCCTTTTTTTCCTTTCTTGGATGGGAAGCAAAGCCCACATGTATTAGCTGGAACATATGGCAGAGTTTGGCTGCAGCCCATCAGTTGTGAAGGCCAAATACTCACTTGTAGCTTCTTGTTCACTTGGGAAAAAAAAAAAAAAGAGGAGAAAAACACGTTCTTTCAGGATTGGATGAAAGGCTGAGTCTGTGCTTATGCTAAGATGGGAAGCAGATAGTGTGCAGGACAGCACGCTGACCATGCTGTCACGCCGAGGAACGTGTCCCCTCACAGTGCGAAGGTGACAGGCTGGCCATTGAGAGGAGGTCTGGTGGCAGGTGCCACCACCCTCTGCTCCCTGTCATCATGCTGATCAGGCAGAGGTTGCAGATGGGCTGCTTGGGAGAATGTCATTAGCACAAGGCGTACAGGGCACCCTGGAGGTTTTAAATGTGGGGTAGCTATGGGCAGGAGAAATTTCTGTCTTTGTAACACTAAAGGTTTTATTGAGGTTAAAGAGAACATCTGGGAAGTGGCAGAAAAAATCTTGAAGGAGAAAAAAATGAAGTGACATTGTCAGAAATGGACTGGCTACATTTTGGACTACCAAAATGTATCTCTGTCACATCAAGGCATAACATCAGATTTTTACAGTGAATGTTTCCCTGGATGGCTTAAATCATAGGGGCTCCTATGGGAGATGCGTTCAGTGCTCAAAAACTGGGATTTAGCTCCAAAACCAAACTCATGTTTGTTCCTTAAAAAAAAAATCTGGTTTCCAGTAGCAAATTGCATCCTTAGAATATGGTGTTACAACTTGGTAGCAGACCAGAAGCATGTTTTGGGGATGCTGTTGGCTCCGGGGTGCAAGGTGCTCTGTTGCTTCTCTTCCATCACCAGGTTTGCTCAGGGTGATACCACACTGTGTGCAGTCACACTCTGGCACACGCATGTCCGAGCTATTTGTAGCATTGCGAGTGTGGGTACCACAGTGTATAGCTGGTGTAAGTGGGGCTGGCCATGACATGGCCATCAGGAATCACTGTGGCTGCATTAAATGGCAATTGATGCTAACGTACTTCTGTTTGCTGACTTGCACAAGGCTGGTGGGTTTCTGCCCTGGCAGAGCCAAAAATTTTACTTGCTGCACTGCCAAGCTGCATCATTCCTTCCTTTGCATGGAGGCACTTTGCCAGGTCCTCTGCTTCTCTTCAATGCAAAGCCACCCAGGTCTTGTACAAACTCCCCTCCCTCCTAGCACATAGGGATTTTGCAGTGGAATTTAAAAAAAAATAAATAAAAAAAATCAGAAAAATCACAAAAATTATTGTTAGACACCAATAGAAGACTGCTTTCCACCATAGTATTTCCAAAACAGCTGCAGTGGTGGCCTTGATCTCACATTGTGTCCCTGCAGAAAGATAAGCCTGAGATAGTGGTGTGTCCTGTCAAGGTTAGAGGCAGGAGCACTGAATCCAGAGAGCGTTCTGCCTGCAGCTTTGCCACAAAAACAAAGGGGGGGCAAATCTTGAGAGAGAGTATTGCAGGTAGGGCACTGCTAAACCCACAGCTCTTTGAGGTCAGGGCTGGACTCCTGAGGCTGCGATGGGGAGATGTGCTGGAGTTCATAGCCCAGGGCTGTGGGTGCAGCTTCTTTTGAAGATGGAGCCAGCTGTATTCCTTCCCAGAAAAGATCAGTGGGGTACAGAGAGAAAGAGCTTGGAAAAATGTCCTTCAAAATATTTGCTGAAGGTGTTGCTGTGACTGCCCAGGGTCTGAAGCAGAGTCTGTTGGTTCCCTTGCTCAGAAAGCTCTGTTTTTAAAGTGGTTTTTGCCAAGGCACTGCCTGTTCAAAGGCTTACATATATTCTGGGGCATCCGTGTCCTGAGTTACTCTGTCTCTTTGGAAACACATGAGAAATTGCAAAGTTTCATTGAAATAGTCTGAAAGGAAGAGCACTGACTTGTGGTACGTTGCACTGTGCTTCTGCTGGCAAACACTCCTTCATGCAGGGCTGCCAGACTCATAGAAAGGATCTGTGATTGAACAAAATACCTTAGTGATGGGGAGGAAAGAACATTGTGTCTTATCCCCGTTTTTCATGCTTGTGGAACTATGTAATAAGTGGATTTTTTAAATGCACTGGTACTCCTGAGATGCTTCACTGAACGAAGCTTTTCATTTTGCTCTTGAGAGTCTTTCTAGGGATAAAAATGGCAAAAAGACTCTTGGAGAAGTGTAGGTAGGTGACAAGGGATTTTTTTTTTTTTTTAAGGACGCTATTAAAACTCATTCTATATTAAGGAAGCTAGAATTAGTTAAAAAGCATTTTCAGAGAGTTTGCCTCGCCCATGTTCCTTTCAGATGTGTTGCAAAGCGTTCTACCTGCCAGAACAGCTGATCTCTGTGGCACAGGAGCTGAGAACAGACAGAAGTTGTCTCACGTGCGGGCAGTGCTGATCTGGGTGGGGGGACGTGTTTGCAGGCTGTTAAGCAAGAGTTGTGATGTGCACTGATCTCTGGAGGTGGGTGAGGGAAGGCTGTTTGTTTAGAGGGGACTGACATCGTTTTTGGGAAAGACTTCTATTGCTTGTTGGTGTTCTGAGTCCTGCTGATCCCTTGTGGGAGCAGGAGGTTGGGACAGGGCTTGCTTCAGCCTGGCTGAGTGGTGCTGATGCATCTTGTGCTATTGAGTTCCTGTGGTACAGAGTCTGCACGCCATGTGTAGGCACTTCATGGTGCTGCAGTGACTGCAGTTCCCTGTTGTGGGCTGCTGGAGAAGCTGCTTTGCAGCTTCACAGGGACTGCTCAGCACTCCCACACCTTGGGCAGGCAGGGGGTGCCCATTTCACGCAGCTCCATGCATCTGTGAGGTGGGTTGGCATTGTGCAGAAAAGGTTAAGTCCCTCTAGGTTGTCTCCAAATAGGCTCAGCTAGGGAAAGGATGGGCCAAAATACAGCTCCCAGCACCAGCATCACTGGTGTTGGTGGGGACCGGGACACTTGACAGCAAGCACAGCCTCCCCACATGGACAGCATGGCAAGAGTTGAATGGCTCTCATGTTCGGTCACTTCTGTTTTCTTTGCTTTAAGTACTAATGTCTTTTGGCAGCTGGTAGTTCTCCTCATCCCTTGGTTGGCAGCCACACTCCATTTCCTATAACAGAGGCGTTGCATCCTGCTGTCCGGATACTGGTGGCTGTCCTGCTTCCCTGGAGTCGGTGCTCCAGGGTCAGTCGCGGACACGCTGGCCATGACTGCCCTTTCAGCTCTTCCTCCAGCCAGTCACCTTGGCTTGCTAGGGTACTGCTAATAAAACTTGATTTCAGACTGGATCCTTTTCCAAGGCAGGCAAATAGCAAATAAAACAGCAGGGCGCTGCTTTAGGAAGCAGATTGTCCACTCTGCAGCTGTTAACTCTGCGTCCCTCTGTACAGCCCAGGCTGTGCTACACGCTTCTGGTAGCTCTCTGTGATCATGTTCTGCACCTGGTAAGGATGCAAATGACATCCTCAGGCTCTGACCCCTCTTTACATCAGCTCCAGCAGTGCCCGTAGAGCTTTGCCTCTTTGATTTGCCTGTGTCTGAGCTGCCCGTGCAGCCTGCGGTCCCATCCGCCTGGCTGCTGTGGCAAACCAACAGTGCCCTGTTTTAGCTGCACCAGGCAGTTATTCTAAGCCTGTTTGCCTCAGTGCTCCTTATCTGACTAATGTCCATGCCTGCTCCTCAGCCTTCAGTCAGGTTACAGCTGAAGTCTGGTCCAGTCAGGTTTCATGCAGCACTTTCACCTGCATGGTGGAGCTGAAGGTGTTGCGCCCCTGGCTCTCATCAGCACGTTCCTTGTGCTCTCCTGCTGCTCCTGTTTCTGTTTCCTTCTTTCCCAGCCATCCTTCCTGCTGCTTGGTTTGCTGTCCACCACCAAAAGTGGCTGAATCTTTCTCACTGTGACCTGAGCATCCCTAGACCTGACTCACCACCACCATATAAAGGGGCAGATCCTATACATATCTGGTGCTTTAATGCTGGATTTAAAGTCTCATTCCAGCAGCCTCAATGACTTGGGTGTAAACTAGACCACAATGTGTGACATCAGTGTCTGCCTGCTGAGCCCAGTTGTTCCCCAGTGCCTGAGCATTCCCATCACCCATCAAGCCTGGGTGATGGGAAGGCTGCAGTGAGCAGTGTGAGAGGAGGTGGCTGGGGGAGGCAGTGGTTTGTAGAGAACAAAGCTTGTAGCTCCCTGGCTGCCTGCGATGTGCAGGAGAGCTTCGGTTTTGGTGGCTGGTCTCACCAGAGTGACAGATGAAGGTCTGGGAGTTGAAATATTCTATGATTCTTTGAACATTCCCGAGCTCAGGTCAGAGCTTAACAAAAGAGATTTTCCCATTTTAGGGGACTTGCTCCATCCTGATTACTGTTTGGGTTTTAGATGTTCAACAAAACAGTCTCTGGAAAAAGACTTTTGCACTGCAACACAAGGCTTCCCTTGGTGTTTTTCTTAAGTCCCAATCACTGTTATTTTAATCAGCAAACTTCTGTTTTCCAAATCTATTTTTGAATCCTTGCTGTGAAATCTAGCTAGATTATAGACTACCAAATAAACCATTTTTAGCCTCTAATGCTTTTTGAATCAATCCAAGTCAGGTAGAGAGACCTAAATAATAAAGAAGTGTGGACTTTTTCTTTGAAAGTTACGGAGCTTAAAGCTGTCACTGGCTTGCCTGGAATCAGTGCCCTCAGTTATGTTAGAAAACACAGCGTGGAAACCATACTGTCTTTCATGATGCCTTTGAGATGTATTAGATAGGAAGGGTTTGCATGCTTCAGGCTTATCGTTTACATTCTTGTTCCTGTGCTATTATTTTATGCGGTGGATGGTACAGTTCAGCTCCCAAGTGGAGCTGTCAGTGGAGTTGGGCAGTGGCCGTGCTCAGAAAGGGGTCCCGTGCCATCCCTAGGGATCTTCTGTGCCACTCGTTGGGGTTGCTTTGGTGTTGCAGCCAGCCTGTGCTGAGTGGCAAAGTCCTGCTGAGAAGGGTGGACAGTTGTGCTTTTGCGTGCTCTGGGCGTGTGTCACAGGCTGTGCTCACGTGTGCGCAGAGAAGCCTGGAGCTGGGATGATGAAGAGGAGAACCCTGCTGGTGTTCTCCTGTGTTCCACACTTGAGACGGGAGGGACTGCTCAGGTGTAGGAGCCAGCAACGCTTGGCCCTGTGCATAAGGGATTATTTCACTGGGGTAAGAATAAACTCAAGCCTAGAAGTAAGTGGTTTTGGGAAGTGATCAGGATTACTGTGCCAAGGGAAGCAGCATTCTGATGTAGCTACCAGTGCTTCTAGGTACAGCTGGGTCAATGTGAACCACTTCACTGTCCATCTTATTTAAGCTATTTAACACCAAGCTTGGAGATAATCCTCTACAATTGAGGAAGAAGAGCTAAGCCCAGACAGCTGAGCTCTCAACCGTATTTAATTTTTCCCTGTTTGCTTGTGGGGCCTGGGACAGGAAAGGTAGAGTTTGGAGAAGGACAAGGAGAAGAGAAGCTGCTTCTATTTTCATAATTTGTCCTATGTGCCAGGAGGGCCATGAGGCCTTTTGGAGGTTATCCTTGTAGATTCTCCTGTTGCAAAACTGCAGTAGATTTAGGCTGTGCTACACTCTCCCTTTTATGTGCCAGCTGCTTAGTGCTTTAGCAGTCCTGGGAATGGAGAACTAGATCTGCTTTTACTTAGCGTTAGGCGTCATAAAACAGCGCTCAGCTATCTCTTGTTTCAGAGCCAGGATGCTGCTCAGTGCAAGCACAGTCTTTCTCCCGCTAGTGACTGGTGACAACAGAAAGATGTCAGCGCTAGGGAATTTCAGGCAGCGATATGTACCAAATGCTGCTGGAAATAGCAGGGTTTGCAGCCTCCTGACTTGCATGCTTTGATCTTGGTCCACCCTGAGGACAACTGTTCTGAGTGCCAGACTGTGGAGTAAGTAGATTATGGATTTAGCAGAGTGTCCTCACAGGTGTCTGGGTTTGAAATCTGGTGATATTAGCAATAAAGGTTGCAGTTTTATACGGTGTAATGGCATAGGTGTGTCTGAGCTGGAGGGTGTTAGTATAAATGGAAGTGACTGTGACTTAGCTTATGCAGAAAGAAAAAGGGTTGGCTGAGTTGGTACCTCTACTTGCTGTGGACTTGCCTGCATCGGTTCTGATGGCCCAGGCTGATGCCCGGTCACTTACTAAAGCACAACAACCACATTGTGTCTTGAACCATACATTTTGAATCCAGCGTGTTGGGTTTTCATTTTGCACAGTGCCCAGTTGTGATCTGGCCGACTATGTTTATAACATAGCAACTGCTTGATGGTCCCCACTGTGTTTTATTTGGGGGTGTGTGACACGGACAAGTGCTGCTGTGGCCACTGCCAACAGTTCAGGAGGCAGGACAGAAATGGCTGGGACTGGCCCATTCCAGCCCATATTTTGTCAGATTAGGAGCAGAAGGGGAACCAGCTCTCCATGCTCTGATTTGCCCATCTGTGGAACGACTCTGATGTGCAGTAATCAGGCACTAGGCATTGTAAGACATAACTGACATCACATGTTTGGACAGTATCAGATGTGCTGCATGATGTCTGTGCACTGTGAGGAAGCTCCAATGGGAATAGCATGCATAAACAGTAGCAGATTAATTAAAGATGTCCTGTACTGCAGGAGAAAAGCCCAATTATGGAAGTAATTTGCTCAGAGTCAGTAGTGCTGCCTGGCTTACTAGCAGAGCATGATCTAACTGTCCTCTCCGTGGAAACTGATCATACAGCAGTGTGAATAGTCACAACTGTCCTGTATATGAAGGAGGAGACATATGTGACAGTCATGCAGGTCCGGAACAGGTCATCTTCAGACATGTCCCTTCGTTAAAGCTCCTTCTCAGGGAGCAGTACAGTGTCTGTGTTTCAGCAGCACAGGACTCCAGACAGCAAACATTTGTGGTTAGGTATTCCTTATTACCTTTGCAGTGATCTTGTTTTACTTCAGGACTTTCAGTATCTTTCATTCCAGATTTTTTTCCGTGGGCTGCTGCTGCTGTTTAAAGGGTCCTTAAAACCTGATGGTATCTCTGGGATCTGGGGGAAATTGAGTACCTCAGATGAGTGGGCGCCCTTAATTATTAGCAGGCTGCAGAATAATGGTTTTCCTTGTTTTGGGCCTTTAAAGACTGATAGGATCACTGCTGGAAATGTGACCCAAGGGTTTTTTTTTGGAGTCATTCCTGAATTACAGACACTTTCTGGTTGAGACCTGGGATGAATCTGGAAAGCTAGCTGGCTTGTCCAGGGGCAACAGCTTTCATTTCACGGTGCAGGATGCATCTGGCCGGGGATGAAAGGTGAAGTGATGGTCCTTAATGTCCTGATCTCAGTCCTGTCACTCTGTCACATGACCACACCATGACATAAATCCCACCCCATCATGATGCCACAAATTCCCCTGGGAATCTGCCCTGCACACCTTTGTATTTCTTTCTGCTGAGCCTCATCAGCAAAACTCCTACAATCAGTATGAGCTGGTGCAAGGAGAGTAAGACCCATCTGCCTCTGCTGAAGCCCAAGCGGCTGAGGGGCTAAGCAAGGCTGACAGCTTGACCCCTCTACAGCTGTGTTGCTTGAGGAAAGTTGCTGAGTCTCCCTTTGCAGCAAGACTTTCTCTATTTTTCATATTGCTTTGCTTTAAAAGAAAAAAAAAATCACTGCTGGAAAAATAATTATTTCAACATCCATTGAGAGTTTTTTTGGAAAGAAGATATTCTGCTTAATTTCAAATCCATGGAGTGAACTGTAATTTCAGCCCTGGAGCATGTTTCAGCTTGTCTTCCTCCCATGGGAGAATCAAAGAGAAATGTAAGTGAGAAAAGTGGTGCAGGGAACAGAAACAGCAGAGAAATATGAGGGGAAACGAGTCACAGCATCAAATGATCTTGGCAGAGTGCACCGAAGTGGAGGAGGAGGTCACAAGGACACCGTCCTGTTTTGAGGAGGATGAGTAGTGATGGCTTCAGTTTGTCTTGAAAGGAGGAACTTGCGAAAAGGTTGGATTTGATCTTCTTCGTGCAGAAAACCAGAGCAAGAGTTTGTGCTGGGACTGAAGCAGCCAGACAGGCTCCACTCCAAGCTGGGAAAGAGGGAGCTGAGGGTAATATCTTGCAGGGTCTTGATGCTGAACAAAGCAAATGTTTGTGTCTCGTGTCTTTTAACTTGTTAGATATCTTGTCTGTGTCCCAGTTTTGAAGGCCGTGTAGCTTTGCTTCCACCCCTGCAAATAAAGCCTGTGTGCTAGTTCTCTGGCAAAGCCAGCACTGTCAAATGGGGGATTTGGTCCTTCCTCCGGGAGGGACAGGTCCTCCAGGCCAGGCAGACAGAGAGGTTTAACCAGGGTTACTCTCAGGTAGTGCACATCAGATTTTCCCACCACTGAAACATGTCAAAAATTTGATTTTGTTTGTTCGTTTAGGCCCTGCTAGAACTTTTCACATTTATAATATAACCTTTCTTTTGTACAGCATTACTCTTCAGCAGGAGGCATAGACACATTTCTTTTTTGAAGTTGCGTGCACTGTTACAGAAGGAAACTCATAATGGAGCTGATTGGTCTTATGATGGCTCCCAGCTTAGCAATTGGGAGCATCTTAGCCTGTTCATAAACACTCTTCCTACTACAAAGTGATGATTTCCAGGAGCTTTTGGCCTCTGCATTAGCAAAAGGGATATACTTACCTGGCATATGATGTATACCCCATACCTGGCTGTACCCCAAACCTGGGACATACGTCTTTGTATCCAGTTACACAAGTGTTGGTGTATTAGACTGCTCGGTGATGTCTTCTGCAGAGCTGTGCAGGGAGTCTTGTGGATTCGGGAGCTCTCAGAGCTTGCTTGTGTGCACTCATGGGCACAGAGCTTTAGGAAAGAAAATAGCAGTTGTATTCCTTGAATCCTTCAGAATTCCCCCACTGGAAGAAAACTTGGCAAAAATATGACATCCTGAATTTGTAAATGTTTGCTTCTTTGTTCGCGTTTGCTCATATCCCTGGAGGAATGAAGTCATTTATTTGATTTGCCCTGCTGCTTCACACTCCTACTTATGAATGGTAGGGAACAAGACTGGGAGTATGAATAGCCTGGCCGCATGTGGTTTTGAAAGACGTGTTCACTTGCACATTAAGAGTCCGAACAGAGTAGCTGGCTCTGAAATCCTATCAGTAAAGCTTTTGAGTAACGTAAAACCTTTCTAGTAGATGCTTAGAATTTCTTCCACGCTGACATTGTGTAAGCCCCTGTTGAAGTTTCATTACCTCAGTAACCACAGAAAAGCAGCCAGCCTTTTCACTGAAACCTTCCCCACAAAGGCTTGGATTCATTTTCTTTTTACTCTTTTTTTTTTTTCTTTCTTTTTTTCTTTCTTTAAGAGCACAGCTTATTGTGGTTTAAATACAGGGTAGAAGGCCAAGACCACATATGGATCTGGGTGGCAGTCATGCTAAAGATGGAGTATGAATGTGTCTTGTCCCCTGGCTACTTCTGTGCATCCCTGCACTAAATATGGAAGATGACCTGTATAATTTTCAACATAAGGAGGATATTCAGTGCTTTCTTTAGAGTAGCTTATAAAAGACCAGTCTCAAACAGCTGCTGTTTCATGGGCCATTCTTGGTATTTTCCATGCTTTAAATAACTCCAGATCTTTGTGTTGTGCTCTGGTGGTTCCTCTTGCTTCATGCCTTACCCATGCCTTTCTGTCCAGAAGTTGTTCCCCATAGACCTCCAGAGGCTCATGTGTTGCTTTAGGGATTCAGCTTTGGGTCAGCAGGACATCACGGCATGGACAGTCACAAGATTTCTCTGTCTCTCCTTCTGCTGGCTGCAGGTTTCCTGGCAGAGGGACTTCAGCCCTCCCCAGAATGGCATATGTCCTCCTTGGCATGAGTGTCCCCTCCTCACGTTCACCACCGAACCCCATCATGGTTTCTTCCAACCTGACTGCTCCTGTTACTGATAACATAGGACCAGAAGAGCTACCCAGGAAAATAAAAATGTATTTTTTTTACCCAGCTTTTCATCCTGTCTGGTTCCAGACCAGAGGACAGGGACAGTGTATGTTACTGTTATGTAGAGAGCCTAAAATCTCCTCTTCAAAATTTTGGGCAAATCTCTCCTCACAGCCAATACATGGTGCTGCTGAGGAGTTTTTGTTGCTGTGGGATGCTGCTAGGACTCTTTAGTATTGGGAAAGATGTTATTTTTTTCCTTTTTGTTCCCCCCCCTTTTTTGTTGGTTTTTTTGAGTTACCTGACCCCAAACAACTGAAAGAAATTGTAAACTGAACATCAAGTGAAAAGGTTTTTTATTTGAACCCTCTAAACTCTCAATTTAAATCCAATCAAATTCCAGTTGCCAACACTTGGAGAGAGGCAAAGACCTTTTTAGACACCAGGCAATGCATTATATTTTCATTTTCAGTTTCTTTTTCTATTCAGACACCTATAAAATTAAGGGGTTATTTTCTTTGGCACAAGATCATGCCTATTTTCAGAAGCATCCAGAACTGCTCTGAATGCTGTAGTTACTGCTGCTGCTGGGGGAATTGGTGCCAGGCAGCTGCTCTTCATTTTTAGGCAATTTAAGAAAAGGTCACAGCGTTTTGCTGGTGTTTTATGTTTAGTAAAGCCTATGTTTTCACCCTTAGAGTTCATTAATCACATTATTTGTTGCTTAAGCAGCAAGGTAGCAATCAGACAGAAATGATTGATAGTATTTGCTCATATCCAATACAAAGTCATTGGAGTATGGAAAAAACCAAAAAAACATCTGGGTACTGAGAAAGAAAAGCTGTTACTTCTGTCTGTGCTGTCAGGAATCTAAGGCCATAAGCTTACCTTAGCTGAGTGAATAAGCACACAAAACTCATCTAACTCTCTTTTACCGTGGTGATTGTTTTTTTTTTTTCCTCCAACTAATGATTTTTTCCCGTGTAATCTGCACAGAGCCAGTGTGTGGTTCTGCTCCCTGCTAGTGGATGGGATACTCGGGGCCAGTAACAGGCGTGCAGAGTTCTGGAGTTGATGGACTTTCATCTCAAAGAGCCTGCAGTGTTTGCACTGATGTGGTTGATAAGTTACTGAGAGTGCACAAGTTTCAGCAAGGTGCAAGGAGGAGCGGGAGTTCCCTGATCTCAGTTTGTGACTGTGGGCAGAATCTGCCGGGGATCAGACACCCACCACCCCCATAAATGAAGACATATGAAGAGGCTCGAAGTTTGATCATGTGCTTTGCTACAGATCACACTACAACTTGTTAGAATTATTCAGTTTAGAAGGCTAAAAGGCCCCAGTGAATTTCCTTCCATAAAAAATGAAAAAAAACCCCACCACCACCACCACCCCCCCCCAACCCAAAAGGGTTGTTTTGACAGAAGGGTAGCAATGGCAAATGAACTGGCAAGGCTGTTCTGTACCCTGCTCTAGACAGCATGGGTCTCTCCAATGACCTGAATTCCATCTCTCTTTCTCAATTCATTTTTAAAGTGATTTCAGTCATGTAGGTACAGCTGTTCAAACTCACGTGCAGGTGAGAGGTTTTGCCCTACACGTTTTTATTGCAGATAACTACAGAAGGAAGAAGGCTTCACCGCACTGTGGGCATCTGGCTGAACTGTGTGTGTTGGCAGGTGAACAAGAATTATCTCTTCATTAGTGAGCTGTGAATGTTTTATCTAAACTTGTGGGGGCAGGAAGTGTGAATTGCTCCCTGCAATTCATGTTGCATTTCTTCTGCATCTCCTTCCCATGCCAGATACTATCCAGTTCATCAATGCAGCCACTTGTTTCCACTCCGTGCTTCTGGTTAGACCAAACCAAATCCACGAGCCTGGTATGAGGAGGAAATAATTCTTGATCTTTCCTTAATATTCCCAAGACAGATGTTCTCCATGTCTTTCAGTGGATGCTGATGTTGCCACTGCATTCCTCTCTGGCTGTTTCAAGTGTGGCATGCACTAGACAGGGCAATGAAACCATTTTACCATAAAAGCTGTGGCACTAGAGCTGCTTCCTCTAAGAAAACAGATATTTCACACTCCCTACTGAGAAAATCTTGCTGTAACCTGCTAGATAAGGAAAGTATTTTCATTTCACCTCCCTTTCACCTCTGAATCCACTGCTTCCTACGAATCTGGCTGTACCACAACTCCACATTTTTGCAAGGGGAAGAGAAGGCTCTTGGTTACCGCAGATGCTGATCTTACCCCTTTACAGCTTGCTGAGTCAAGCAGATGCAGCTCAGAGATGATGTAGGTTGCATCTCAGACTTCCCAGGTTTTCCTGCCCTTGCAGATCTCCAAGTTGGTCATTGCGGTTTCAGCCAAAAATAGAATTTAAGAGACTTGATTGATCCTCCAGGAAAAGAGCAGAGGAAGGACCTGGATTTTCATTTGTTTTCCATGCAGGAAGCATGGCTGATCCTATGGCTTCAGGAGCTCATCACCTGAGTTCTGATGGGTGGCCCTGTGATGTGTGGGATCTGGGAACTGCTCCCGACACTTAGCCCTTCACTGGGGTGAAGATTGCTGTACTGGCATTGCTTCAATTCAAGTGACACTGAATAGGTCGGAGTAGAAATATCAACGTGTCTTTGTTGGGAAAGTCTTAGAATGGACCAAACCCTCACTGAGAACCATGTGCTCACAACGTTTTGAAACCAGGAGCCTGGAATATGGCATCTCATCCTGTAGGAGAGCAACTATTAAGTTTTCGGAAGCCCTGAGCTCTGACAGCTGGTGTGAACCTCACACTGAAGTTCCACAGGCAAACATTGGCATTGACCTCTTGGAGAGCTGATCGCCTTCCTGCTTCAGCCTTGGCGAGTCAGGATGCTTTCTGGCTGTGATGTTTTGAGCTGTGACACTGGATGCACCTGAGGCTGGGAAGTTACTGTGGTGCAAGTTCAGAAAGGCAGTTGGGGAAGATGCTAGAAGATCCCTGTATTGTTGCATTTGTCCAAAAGACATTATTTCCGGGAAGAGAGTGGCTATACTTCTTTCACAACTGCAGTTATAAGTAACCAGCCTGGAATAGAGCCTGGAAAATACAGTCATGGGCTTTTTCACTCTTAGTTGTACACAGCCTCTTCATCTTGGCCCTTGAAAAAGAGCAGAGCTCTGGTTTATTTTCCATCTCACAGCCAGGGCAGTCTAGTCTCATGGAAACTAGATCCTTGCAGAAGAAAAATGTAGAGGGTGTTGGTTTGTTTTCTTTGCCATTTATCTTGCTGGAGAGGAGGAGGTGAAGGATTGGAAATGAGACAGGTATATCATTCCCTGATTAATGTGAATTGTCTAGTGTGTTTTGGGATGAATCCCAGTTTCATTTGGTTATTTTTATCCTAAAAGGTGTGAAGCAGTAATCTGAATTTCATCAAGGGCCTTGTTGATGCTTCTCACGCAATAGTTGCTTCAGCTGAAATGTCCCAGCATGAGGAAACAATCAGAAGCTCTACAGGCACTCTGGGAGAGAGCAGTATATTAGGCTGAAGCTTGAGATACCAGCCGAGGAGAAAGCTGATGGAGGCAGTGGTGCATGAGTGGTTGCCTGCCTGTGCCTGATGCACTCATCTTACACTACAGACTGATTTGCTGCTCCTGTGTTTTCAGAGATACCCGTGACATCAGTCAAGCAACTTTTTTTCATCTTCCTCTTTCCTGGGTCTGTACTGTTGGGCTCAATACGGTGCCAAGGAGCAGCACAAAATCAGAGGTGACATGCTGCCTGGCCAACAAAGGGCTCCTTTGACTTCTGGTTTCAAGAGGAGACATAGTTGGAAGAGATGCAGCTTCCCACCTGGAATTTCCTGTTTGGGTGCTGGGAAGGTTGTTAGAGATTCCGATCTTAATTAGGAATTTTCTATTTCAATTAAGATCCCTTCCAGATAAACTCAAGCCCCATACCAGATGTGTCATAAACTCTTCCCTGCAATTCTGCTCCTTTGAAGCTCCTCGCAGTAACAGACAATTGACATGTCGTGCAGAAACCACATTTGGATTTTCTAGTGAGAAAGGCTATTTGTCCCAGGCTTTTTGTTATTGCTGTTGTTACTCTTAGTAACATTGTGTCCACTAGAAAACAGATGATTAATGGTATGGTGGGAGGGGGATGTTTGTTTTTGTTTTTAGGCAACTGACACAAGAACAGCTGTATCCAGTTGGAATAAAGGTCTCTAGGAGCAGCCAGCACTGGGCACTCAAGAAAGGACAGAAGAACAGAGACACTGTTGTGACACTTGCCTTAAATGCTTGCTTAGCCGCCAGAACTGGTGGCTGTGGGGCAGTCTAGATCTGAGGTTGGTGTCTGTGCCTCTGAGAGCCTCCACTGGATTTTTCCTCTATGAATTTGTCTGCTTGCTTCTGGAATTTCATAAAGGTATCCACAGCTCCCTCAGTGAGGATTTCAAAGTGCAATGATGCTCTGCATGAAGGCTTGCCACCTTGCCTTTGATCTGAAATTGTCACTTCCTCCTTCCTCTCTCTTTCCCTCCTTGAAATGTATTTATTGGTGACTCCCCTCACAGTTTTTTTCAATTGTAGCTTGAGAAAACCTACTACTTTCAGCGTTCCCTCCTGGGCCAGACCTTCTAGAGCCATATTATCTCCCTCTTCCTCCCCTCTAGCCTAACTCTGCTGGACTCTCTTTAGCTTGTATTCTCTTTTCCCAAAGCATAGACTTTGCATTTCTTGCTGCTCATGCCCTGCAGTGGGATTGCTGAGACTGATTTAATGTGAGATACACTGTTTGCAAGAGCAGCCCCCATTCTTCAAGCACTTTCTGCAGAAATCAGATAATTTGCCCTGCAGGTGTATCCTCTGTGTTTGTAAGTCCAAGGCTGGGTTAAAACTATGCAGGACTAAAGAGGCATTTTTTTCCTGGGGGAGAGTGCTTGTGGGAAGGGCTCTTCCTACCAAGGGACCTGTCAGATAAAGATGGAGGGGTGATGACGCCTACTCAAGAACACCGACAGCATGTGGAGATTACCAGATGTTTTGGAGGCAATAGGATGGACAAAGGCAGTGTTTCCTGTTAGGTATGGTTATTTTGCTGAGGAAGTTGTATTCAGGGCCAAAAGAGCAAGAGCAGAAGAGTCCCGTGGGTGGTTTCTTGTGGTATTTTTCCAGAGGAGATGCTGATTTAGTACTTCCTGTTGTTCAGTGTTGCAGTGGGATTCTCTGGTTCCCAGGGCAGGAGAGTTCATGGTGCTGAACCCTTGCTTAATCGTGTGCAGTGCAATGGCCGCATGTGCTCTGCTGTGCCGGCAGACCTGGGAGATGCAGGATGCTGCCTCTCAATCACATTGGCAAATACAACCCAGTTCATAAGGAGGTGTTCAGAGAGCAGGGGCAGAGCTGTAGGATATTGCTCTGAAAGCAGATGCCATTTGGGGAGCATCCTGCAGGGACCTGGTTAATCGGGTAAGGTCATAGCACGAGGGCTGAGCTGTCTGCACAGCACCATGAAGCTGCAACTAGTGTTGAAAACAGTGAGTTCCTTAGTGTTTTACCAAGTGTCCTATGGTCATCTTTACAAGTAAATTCCCCTGTACTTGGGTAATGAATTATCAGATCCAGACAGAGGAAGTCTCTCACCATTCTCCTCCTCTGAGGTAACTTGGATTCTTTGTAAATTAACTTGTTTTACACACTGGAAGCACAGGATAAAAAAACAGTAGTTAAGAATTTCCTCCAAGTACTCCTCAAATAGATGGAAACTTAATATAGGTCAGATTGCTATGCCAAATTCTGACTATCCAAAATGGGTAGCTGACTTTCAGCTTTCCTAAATCCCTTCCCAGATGTAAGCATCACTAAGCAGCTCAACCCGCATGTCTGTATTACAATGATGTCTATGGATAAAGCCACACAGAATACATGCTCCTTTTGGCTGAAGCTCTTTGATGAGCTCTCTTTAGAAAACCGGAGATGTGTTTTCCAACTTTGCCCCCTCACTCTGTTATCTCTGACTCCAAAGACAGCTGATAACCTCTTTTCTCCTTAACCTGGCTTCATACTTAGCATAAAGTGCTGGTATGGTATAGCAGACCAGTCCGTAAGTGTGCTGTCACTCTGCAGCAGGGTCATAATCCTTTTTCCCTTTTTCCCTTTTTCCCTTTTTTCCCCCCTTTTCCCTATTTTTCCCCCTTTTCCCCTTTTTTTCCCTTTCCTTTTTTTTTTTTTTCCTCTTTTCCTGTCATGTCCTGTCCTTTTCTGTAGTGGAGTTAAAGTTCATTGGTTTATGGCTCAGCACATTTTGTCTGCCTTCCAAGCAGTAAGTATGGCTTGGCAGAGTGATGCTGAGACAATGTGGGCCAAAAATTATAAATACCTTAAAATTAAGGTTGCATGCTCCCAATTTCAATTTTTATAGGGGAAAAAGTATTGCTTCATGTTACAGAAGGAAAGTGGAAGAAGTAGAGAAAATCCAGTGTTTCAAGCAAGCTTTGGTCCAAGAAAGGAATCCAAACAAGCGCTGTCAGCTTGTGGCCTCTACAGACAGAGGCAATTCCGTAAGAGGACGTGAGCTCTGCAACGTGCTCCTGTGTCAGGGGACTTGGCTCTGCTGATGTTGAAATAGGGGGAGAAGGGGCCAGTGATTACTTGAAGATACTGTTTCCAAAATGAGGAAGCCCCCTCATGGAGAGGGATTAGATGAGAAGGGGCCTTCCCACTGATTAGGTAAAGATTTGGGGAGGAGATGGACAGGAATGGGTGACCCCTGAGAGTGGTGACCAGTTATGCAGAGGAGTGTGCGTGCAGGAAGTCCAGTCTGGAAAGTGTTTTTCCTTTAAATTCTGGCTTGCAATGAAACCTAGGTGGGAAAAGGGCACTTGTGGGTGTGACATTTAGCCTGGAGAGTTTTGGGGCACTCTGGGGTCATGCTGGAATGCCAACTACCTGGATTTATCCCTTGTAAACCACTGAAGTTCAAGTTCTTACCAAGTGCATGCCTGTGCTCTATGATGTCTCAGTGCCACACTTGTAAAATAAGGCTTGTAGCCATAGATAAATGCATTATATTTGGAAAGTCTCATAATACATACATATTGAAAAAGGGAAGATACAAATTTGCATAAAATTCTGGGTGAGAACTGTTGGAAAGATTTTAGTAGGAGATGATTTAGGGGACAGATGACAGTAGGGATTATGGAAGAGTTGAACTGTTATGTTCCTACTTTGTTAATTGAAAAAATATCCTGGGGAAAAAAAACCCACAGTAAATTTCTATCAGGAGCTGGCCACCAACATTTAAGTGATCGCTTCGGATTTGCCTTATGGTGCGAGATAGCAAACCCATTCAGCAGTATGTTTTAATTAATGTGTGAGTTCCCTCCTCTGGAAAACAGAGATCAAAGAGTTTTAGAAAATGCTTCCTTCCCACATAGAGGGAAATTCCTAGTATTATTTTTGGAACTGGGGTTACCAGAAGTTTTCCAGGAAGAAAATTGCAAATCTCAGTGCTCCACGGGCCATCTGCTTAATTTCTTCTTTTTTTCATACATGAGACATTTTGCAGCCTGTATGTAATCAGACAGTCGTGTTGACTGATTCTGGCGTGTCACAGAACAAACACCTTGTGGCCTGAACCAGATGTAGGGAGGCTAATGAGGTGTCTGTAACCAGAGTGTGAAAACCTGAAGCTGCAGCAAAGGTTTGGAACTTGATACCTCTTGAGGTAATGGAAATTAGTGCTTTAGGCAGAAGAGAGAGCACAGGTTGGGGGAAAAAGTACTATTAAAGGCAATGAAGCAGTACATCAATTAGAAATGAGGGATGTTATTTTGAGAGTTGAAGGTTGGCTAGAAAGGGAGGTCCCTGAAGAAGTTTATCTCTCTATTTGATTATTTCGACTGCTGAGAAAACACAGCTTACAAACATGTAATTTAAATCCATAGTCTGTTTTCACCTGGAGTGTGATTGAATCTCTTGCACCAACAGCCTGCACAATGTTTGGGGTTGCAATCTGAGTCTCTACACAGTCTGGAGCAATGAAGTGGGTGCTGGTTATGGGCCATGAGAGGTGACACACTGCCTCTTCTCCCCACTGGTCACACGTAGATGGAAATGGGGATGGTTGGAAAAAGAGACTCTTTTGGAAGCTAGCAAGGGATGCTGGATTTTGTTTCTGCTTTGGCAGGAGGAAGAAAACTCAACTTTCCAGCTGTGTGCAGTCCCCTCAGACCACTATTACTCATTTTGATGTGCTTTTATCCTCTAGACCCATAACTCATGTGTAGTACTGTTGGTAACCATATTTTTCTCTTCACTTGATCTTTCGACATCTCCCTTGGAGTGTGACAGCCTGTTGGACTGCACAAGTGGTGAGGGCAAGAGTAGTTGGTCTCATAGCTGGAGATGGGGCTCCGCCTTTGCCTCGCTGAGACTGGATACTTGAAATGCATGTGGTGGGGTAGCTGCAACTCTGCACACCATCATCTCAGAGCTAAGGTGGGTCCTCCATGCTCCCAGTACCCATCGGCTCCTTGGGAACTGAACCCAAGGAGTGGTACCAGATAGGAACCAGATGGGAAAACCTGTGGAGCACAGGACATGCAGTGCATGCTGTTGCCCATGTTGGTGCCCACCCAGTGAAGTGACTTTTAATCTGGAACTTGCTCCTTGGTGCTTGTAGTAAGTTCAGGCTGTAAAGCCCTCATCGTTCCCTGGGGTGGGATTCCTGCTCTGGCAGCTGTGCTCTCAGCATAATATAGGTGTTGTGGGCTGGACTAGGGGAGAAACCTTCTGGGGCGGTCCTAGGGCTGTCTGACTCCCTTCAGATGTTCAAATCTGCATTTAATTTTGAACGCAAAATTTTTATGGTGGCATTCTCCCAGAATAGCAAGGAATGATTTACTGCCCCTTGGCAGTACAGGGAAAACCCACGTAACTTGGGGTATCTTGCTAATACCCTGGCGTTGCATGTGTTGCCCCTATCTAGACAGATAGGAATAATTATTTTAACCTATCCTTCATAGTTTAAGGCTTTTGTATTCCTTTGGGACAGGGCTTTTCATTCATCTTCCTTTGGGAAACTCCATATGTTTGTTTTCCTCTTGCCTGTTTGGCATGTTGAAGCAAAATGATGTGATTGACCTTTAAGGTTGCAGATGAAGCCTGGTTTCCGATCTTCATTAATTTAGGATAGCTGCAGGAAAATCTCAGAAGCACTGTAGATATTACAGATGAAAGCAGAAGCTGAATGGCTTGAAGAGGTTCAGCACTTCGGAAATTTGTAAATATTCAGCTGAGAGGGAAGTGGAGCATATGTGTATGATAGATTTACTGGGTGTCCTTGGCAACCTTCACCCTTATTAAAGCAGAGGAGGAACAGCCATTACTTTTTTTTTTAAAAAAAAAAACCAAAACAAAACAAACAAAAACCGGGAAACCTGTTTGACTTTTGCTTGCAGAGCCTCCGAAGAAATAGATTAGGTGGCCTTGCTCTTACATCCCAGTGAAAGTCAAGGCATGGCGAGGAGGCAAAGGAGACACAGAGGGGTGGTGCTGCCTGGGGACCCGTGCTGCTGCCCCGTGGGTCACAGCCAGGGCCCTGGCGCCTTGGCCGCCGTCCTCCAGGCATTGCTTACTTTGCAGCTGCTGAATGCTGTCTGTGGGAGAGTCACTCAGCATTTTTCTCAGGGATTTTGGAACATGTTTTCAGCACCACGTGGATCACGTGGAGTCCCCGGTTTGCACTGGAGCGAGGAGGAAAGCTGGGTGCAATTCCCTGCCAGTGGGACTGAGTCCTACCCTTCCCCCTGATGTGCTCAGTCCTTCCCGAGGAGTTTCTGAGGAGGGGGCAGCAATCTCCAAATTCAGTCCCAAAGGACTCGGGAAAGAAACCTCTGTCCTACACAATCTGCTGGAATAAAAGTCAGCCCAGAGCCTGTGGGACAGACAGACAGATAAATCCTCCAAGCCCATGCTGACAGGGACCACTCCATGTAACTGGCTTTAGGTGACTGGATCTGTACAACACTAAACGTTCAGTGAGGCTGTTCCTGTTACATCTCCCGGGCTCTGCTTTAACCATCAGACAAACTCCTGTTTCTTGCAGCATCCCTGCCTGCTTGCCCTGTCCCTGAGGAAGTCACAGCTCTAATGGAGTGAGGACACAGCAATTAACTCGAAGGCACAGGGTAATTAGTGACAAGGCTGTTTACATATCAAGCTCCCTTTTTCTGACCCAGTGATTTGGCACTTTGAACGCAGCTGCTGGTTTAATGCTGAAGCCAGCCTTTTCCCAAGGAACAGTAAACTTGGCTGCGAGAGAACCGCTTAAAAATGTGTTGCCTAATTGCTGTTCCTTAATTAAACAAATGAACATGCCAGCTCTGCATTCTGGCTGTGCTAGAGAAGGGAGACAAGCAAAGCTGGGAGGGGGAAAGCTCAGAGGAAGCCTGGAGCAAAGGGGTTTTGTGCAGGTCTTAATGGGTTGCCAAATGCTGCTGGACTTTTTCATGGGGCTGCAAAAGCTGTTACAATTTTTTCTTTCCCCTGTCCTTTCTTTTCTTTCCCACACAGAGCCAACTCCAAGAGCTGCCAGCTTGGTATAGTATAGATTGGATGGGAAGGTGTTTGGCTTAGTGAGTCCTAGAGGTTTGTTTCTAGCTATTTCCCCCCTGGTTGCTTTGAGCCAGAGGAAGGTGGGTGTCCTGTGGTGGCCAGCACCTGGGCCAGCAAGTCAGTGTGGAGCAGAGCAGCACCATACAGAGGAACCTGCCTGGGTGAGGAAACAGTACGGTTGTGTTTGCATACTACTGGGCCCTCAGCTGAGAAACACTCCAGGCACAACTTGCTTCTGCACAGCATCCTGGAAATGTGCTAATTTTGTCACAGCTGCATTGCCCAGATGTTAGGGCTGTGCAGTCCCACTGCTTCCAGGTCTCTGGTCAGTGTGTGTTACATATGGTCAGATCTCTCTGCACCCATGCGGTGAACATGCCTGGCATTTCACCGTTCTGACTCTTTGGCTCTAATTCCATAGGATTTTTTGTTTGGTTTGATTTTTGTGTTTTGTTTTGGGTTTTTTTTTGGTAGCATATTACTAACTTGCACTGCTGGACTTTGAGGTCCAGAGGTAGGAAAAGCTTGCACGGTCTTGAGCTCTCCACTGCCTGTGGAGGGGTTCTCTCCTGTGAAGCTGGAGGCTAAGCAGTGGTGGCCTGGCCAAGTTCACTGGTGGGAAGTGCAGACAGGAAGGTGTTGATGTTCAGACTCAGTAGTCAGCTCCCAGCCAGCTCGTTTATAGCATTAACTGTCTGCTGCGATGGAAAGGCCATGTTCAAGCAGAATATCCATATGTGGGTCTTGGATGCCAGTGAAGTAAGTGAGTGGGTGTCCTCTTCTGCTGCCTGGCGATGAGTATGTGCAGTCCCTGCCTTTGTGGGGTCAGAGAGCAGTTTAGATCCATCTGCAGAAATGCACCGAGCCTCTCCAATGGTTAAATGGCTGTTGAGTCTTGGAAGGCAGGACTGGAACCTAAGATCAAAGGTAGATGGATGAGGCTGTGGGTCTCTGCCATCTGCTAAACGCATCGCGGGTAGCGGGGCTGGCTGTGCTGCAACGTTGAATTCCCAATGCTTCTTGCATTACATCGCAGCACAAGTGCGCAGGCTGCGCTGGGCCGCAATAGGGTTTAATTAGTTTTCCAGACCAGCTTTTAATCCACTTATTTTTCAGTAGGCCTGTTTGAACATAAATGAATGTAAATGTGCATTTCCCAGTTGGACAGAAGCAAGACAGAGGAAGGCAGCTGGCCTGGAAAGAGGCACAAAGGCTTTGAAACCAGCTGCTGTGAGGTACTCTGATGCTCTACTTGGAGTTAGTGAGTATCCAGTGAGGAAGATGCCAGGGAAAATGTGGCTTATACCCGTGTGAATTGCCTTGTTCAGAATCCTCCTGTTGATTGCGGAAGTGTGTGGGACTCGGCAGGGTAAGCGGTAAGAAAATGAATGTCTCTGGAATCTTGTTTATTGCTATTGCATCTGTGTGTGTGTCCATGTCGTGCTGTTGCTGTAGGTCTGTTGGAGTTGTATCATCTGATGAGCTGCTGAACAAAGAGCTCTCAAGATGTATTGGTGTCACTCAATGTTTTGCAGGATTTGACCCACATGACTAAGCTAATGAGATACCTCAGTGTGTGTGTTACAACTCCAGGACACCGGTTGCTTAAGAAACATGATCATCAAATTCCTAAAGGACACTGCCAGGTCACAGAGACACAATGAGGTGAAATAAGACCAAGTCAGAGGTCCAGATTTCTTCTCTATTATTTCCTCACCCCCTTTTTTGCAATTCCAGTTAAAAAACATCTGAGCCTTCATATTAAGAGGGTTATAGTAGAGTTGTGTTTCACAGTGCTTTCAAGAATGGGTCTGCACCTGCATCTGAGCACAAGGAAGAGGTGTAATCTCACCCTGTTTTCTTTCCAAGAACCCAGTAGTTAGCAAATTTGCAGGAAAGAGGGAAATTTGCTGTGGCAAAAAATAATTTTTCCTCTGTGACCAACCAAAAGTCAGTGACTGTCTGGCCATTACATCATCATTCACACCACAGTTTGGCTTGAAACCTGGACGGTGGATGTGCCACCAGAGGTTTTAAGGATACTATTTGAAACATGAGGATGCTTTTTTGTATCCTATCCATGGGTTCAGCTGAAGTTGAACATCTCTTTCCCTGCTGTCACCTTCAGGATGTGCTGGGGAAAATACATCTTTTGGTAATGCAGAAGTCACACACTATGCCAGACGGTCCTCTACATTTCCACGGGAGTTTTCAGTGGTCTGAAAGGGAAGGAGCTGTGATTATGCCTTCCCAGACAATGTGGTTAAGGTCTGTTCTTCATGTCGGGGAGACTGAAGAAGTTGTAGGTAGGTTGCAAGTTTGTTATTGATGTGGCATGCAGGAGGACCCAATCAAGATGTGAAAGGAAGAATCTAGGTATGAACACAGGTCAATTTTAATTCTTGTGCTGCTATGAAGGCACTTGTTGAAGTGTGGAGTAGATTGAACTGGACCGATGACAATTGCCTTAAGTACTTTGACTGATGGAGCCGGGTGCCTGGTTGTGATCAGATACAAAAATGATGTTGGCTCTGGGGGCCTACAAAAAGAAGTACCACAACATCCATTTGTGCCTCATCCCTGGAAATGTCAGAACAGCTGGAGCTGCTTGAAAGTACCTCCTGGAACTGAATCTTTGGTTTACTTGCCCATCATTTTGGGAGGTGAAGTGGATGTAGTTTCAGTGTCTGAGGTTTATATTTTCAGAATTGCTGTGAAGAACTTCTGATGAAAATCCTCTGGAAGCTTTAAAAGAAAAAAGGCCCCAAATTACCATAAAATTTCCTCTCCAGATCTGGGTTCCTCCCTGCGGTGTTCTCCAGCATCATCCCACCTGGGTTGGCACCAGATCAGTTTGATGCTGGGGAAGGCTCAGGGTGCTGCTGGGAGCAGGTTGATGGCCAGTTTGCACATGGGAATGTTGTGTGGGCTCAAGTTTAGCTACTAGAAAGGAAGGTAGCCTGAAGGCTAAGGGATAAATAAGCTGTTGATATACCTAGAATTGACCACTGCTGGCTGATGGAAACTGATGCATGTGTCTCAAGCTCTGGATTTCTTTCTCTTTTCATGCAGTCAAAGCTAAAACATGTGTGCACAGTGAAGCCACAGTGTAAGGGTAATTTCTTAGGCTGCGGAGGACTGATTTTGTTTCAGCTGGTGGCCAGCAGTGCCTAGGGTCTCTAGCATCTCCCATGAGTAGAGCTGGGACAAGGAGCAGGAGTAATGTTTCCAAATTCTTGGTGATGTGGAACGTAGCTGGCTTGTTTCATCCCTCCCCATGGCAGCTCGGTGGGGACAGAAGCCACACTTGGAGAGTTTTCTCACCCCCATGGTGACAGCAGGAACATCAGTGCTGCGTGCGGAGACACGGCACAGCTACCCCGAGCCGGTGAAAGATGAGAAAGCTCTTTGGACCCCCAGGCCTCTCAGCACAAATCCCAGAGCCACTGACTCAAAGCAGCAAGAGGGGATGAGGGCAGGGGATGGGGGCACAGGGAAGCCATGGGCCCATGAGCCAGGGTGTTCAGAGCCATCCTGTTCCCTCGGTGGGAGCAGCAGGGCAGAGAGGGGAGTCAATATTTCCATTCTTGACTTTCATGCTTTATTACTGCTGCTTTCAGCAGACTTGTTTGGCAGGAGGAGCTGTAGGGGGGCTGCAAACAATGTCTACTCACATTTTCCAGCTGTCAGGCACTTAACGGCATTAATTCCCCAGCCCTCTATTTTTTTTAAATTTATTTTACTTTATTTTATTTCTCTCTGGCACAGCCAGCTGAAGTGCTGCCAGCAGCCAGCTTGACCCGAATCCTGGCCCCCTTTGCTGCCCTTCACCTCCCAGGGGACCCCCTCTGCCCGGGCTGCCCTCCAGCAGCAAAGGGGCTCCTTGGTCCTAGGAAGCAGAGTGCTGAGCAGCCGAGGTGGGATGGAGTCCCTGGTCTTTCCCTCCCCCTGAGGAGCTATAAATGTACATTAACAAGATGTACATGTGGGAGGGAAGTGTCTCCTCCTTGAGAGCAAGGAAATAATTTGTTTTGTGTATGGAAAAGGCATCTGTTCTCTTCACAGACTACTGAAAGCAGCAAAAGCCATCCGGTCTTAGCACTCCAGAGAAAGGGAGGGTTCAGGACTTTGCCAGCTCCCTCATCCTGCTCACCCACAGCCACCGGTGTCCCTGCCTTTAACCCATTGTAGCCCCCTTCCTGCAAAGGCTGCCAAATTTGCTCCGGTCACGCACTGAACCTTCTCCCACCATCCCGGCCCGTTCAGCAGCCACTGAGCTGTGGGTCCAGTCCAGGCTCTGAGCAGGCTGAGGTCTGAGTCTCACAACCTGCATGTTTCCAGATGCTTTCCTGAGCTCTGCTGGTGCTGGGTTGGGTTGACACTGAGCTCAGGAGTGTGCTAAGCACTGCTGCAGCCCAGTTCATTCTGTTATTCTCGTGAATTAGCAGGCAATTTGTATTCAGCCTTTCCCGGGGGTAAGGGTGGTGGAGGAGAAGACAGAGAGGAAAAACAAAAAGTACCTTTGGACTCTATCCAGATCCTTGAATTCTGGAGCCGAGTTATATCACATTGCTTCTAAAATGATTCTTTTGCCTAGCTTTGACTCTAGGCATAGTTTGCCCTTGTTATGATATATACATTATATATAAGCGCATGTAGGTCTGTACAAACTTTGCACACAGTTTGCACGCTGTCACAATATGCCTGCTGCTGTGTATGAGCAGTCTTGTGTGTTTAGATGACAAGAGCTCTAATGCTTTCAGGAAGCTGCGGCCTGGGAACATCATCCTGAAGATTTACAGTGTCTTTATACCCAACTGCTAGGTATGTGCTGTCACACACACACTGCTTCACTCCCATCATGTGCTCTGGGTTTTGCACAGACTCTACAGGAAAAAAAAAAAAAAGCTAATTTAGGAACACTCTAGAGAGTTCCAATAAGTTACTTCAATTAATTCATTGGTATTCCTGCTTTTATTTATTTTTGCTGCCATAGCAGCAGGGAGTCACGAAAGGTCAGTGCTTCAGTTTGTTAATCAGTGTAAAGGCATGTTACCAAACCCTCCCGGCCCCTGAGAGCCCACGGTCTGTCCGGGCTGTGAGGCAGGTGGGGTGTGATGGACTCAGCGCAGGAGAGCCAAGGCATCGAAGTCTGGCAAAGTCTAAGCTATCATTCCGTCTAGCAGCAAGGAGATGTCCTTTGCAGATTTTGATTTAAGAGCGGAGAACTTATGGGTCAGACTCTTGAGCCACAGTTCATTACTGGGGTTAAGTACTAGCCAAAAGCATTTTTGTTCCCCCGTGCGCTGAAGAAAGTGCACTTTAAGGGCTCTTGAAGGTGGAAAGTGCGGATGTCCTTCCTCCAGCACATCAGAGTGGGCAAGAGGAGCATCCGGCTTGTGTTTCCCAGGGGCTTGCTGCGGTTTGGAGGAGACACTTGCCAATTTACTAGGAATGCAAATGCAGGAGCATGGGGTGATTCCCATGGGGTGACGAGTAGGAGTTGATAGCTTGTACCTCACAGACCTCCCAGTGTGCAAGAGAAAAACTCGGGCATTAAGGGCACTTGAAAGCTGTCATTTCTGCAGACACCACATTATTCCAGTCCACTTCACCTGCAGCTTCTCCTTTTTGTACCATTTCATTTTCTGCTTGACTGCCAGTGAAAGCAATACGCTATTTTGATATTATTAGTGATAGAAAGGCCTAATCAGACCTTTTCTTCTCTTGACAATATCTGCCCTGCCTGCCTGGGAGCTGATCCAGCCTGCCTGGCTGGTCATGCAGTGGGATTTCCCAAGGTCTGCAGCACAGCATCCTCCTCCTGTTCCTGATGCTTGTCGCACTTACCAGGAATAGAGGACTGTGGGAAAAAGTGAGCCTGACTTTGTCATCTTCCTTGCTCTGAACTGACACCTCCCTGGGTTGTTAACTTGACTATCAGATCTCAGCTGTGGGCTGAAACTTGGCAGAGATGGTATTTGGGCAAAGTATGTGTGTGTGTGTGTGTGTGGGACAGGATATAATGGGTTTTCCTGTAGGAAGCATCCTGGATTAGGGACATAAGCACAGTAACACAGTCAGGTTTGCCTTGGTTCTAACTGCTCTGAGATGTGTATCCTGTAATGACTGTGACCCCCAAAAGCAAGGGTCTGCTAACTCCATCAGCTCAGAGCTGGTCCAGACCCATTCCCATGGCCGAGCCCGCTTGTAGACTCAACCCAAGTAGTTGCCTCCATTTCCCAGCAGTCTCAATAACAGCTTTTTACCTTAAAAGTTGGCTGGGAAATTTAACAGGAGAGGTTCTTCACTGGAAACTCTAGCTACTTAATTTATTGCTTAGAGGTGCAATTAATTGCTGTGGTTTATTTTGTATGTTAAACTAGAAGTTAGACTGGCAAATGCTGGAGTTGTAACATCTGGGTTTATGTTGGGAGCTGGGGTAGGTGAGGAGACACGGCACTTTGCCAACCAGGGCTGAGCTTACTCTGCACGCTGGCCTTGCTGGTGTTGAGCCGATGTAACCAAGTCCTGGTGGAAGAGCTCCTAGGTCTTACCAGCACATGTCCTGGCATGGTGTGTACCACAGCTGTGTACCACAGCTGGCATCATGCTTGGTACCGACTGCAGACACGGGCACCGCTCTTGGCTCTATCCTTACGGAGCCTGTGGTGAACATGGCTGGGTGGGTCCTAGCACAGTGTTCTCTTAGGTCAGTGTGTCAAGTTGCTGACACTCTTATATGTTTTTCTAACCTTTATTAATGGCAAATTGTATGTTTAATCCGCCTAAGCAGACCTCAGCCTGAGGGGCCAGAAAAATGGGGTCTGCCTTAAACCAAAACAAAGCAGGAAAATATCTTACAAGTCTAATGCTGGCCCAAACCATCATCAGCATGGTCCTGGCTTTCTTCAGAGCAATGTGATTTATGGGCAGGGGCATAGTCCTAGTTTCAGATTTCTTCCATCAGTATTTGTGGGCCGTGCTTCATGCTGGTCTGCTGGACCTCTGACTCCTCATCACTAAATGCGTAGTTGAGTCATGTCAGGATCATTTGTTACAGTGCTCAATGCACAGTAATAGAAATATGGATTTCTCCCTGGGAAACTTATGAAGTTCCCCTCTCCCTCTCTGCAGATGTGATATAACCATCTAAGCAGGCTGTGGAATTAACCATTGGCCACAGTGGGCAGAAGGTGTGTGGGAACCCTTGTGACCCAGCTTGTCTGCGCTGACGCTCAGAGGCAGCCATCACTTCTCAGGGGGGTCCCTGCACCGAAGAAGAAGTATGAGCTGGAGAGGAGCAGAGCCATCAGCTGGGCACCACCCTGTCTGCTTCTCTGTGTCTGTGTCTGTGCTGCCGTGGGACACCCAGCCCAGCTGGCACAGCAGCTAGCTATGTAGCCAGTATGCAAGAAACAGCTGGATTTAGCCTGCCCAACTGAGAGAGGGCTTGGGGAGTGGCTTTGAAGGGACAGGCAAAACTAGAGTATCTGGTTTTTGGGCGTCTTTACCTGTGGTTGTATTTTGAGCCCCCCTTAGTGCTAGAGACTTGTCATTGACTGTAGTCATTCCGTGTCTTGATGCTTTCCTGCACCTGTATGTGGACTCAAAACCATTCAGCCTTATATGTAGAGGGGAAATATTCGGGTCATGTTTTATGTTCTACAGCAGAGGATAGTGAGGGGAATCTGCCCAGCACCAGCATTAGCAAGACCCTGTAGAGCATGTTGACACCGCTGTACAGTGCATCAGCTCGCGTGTTGTGTGCCAAAGGACAGTGTGGACACAGCCATCGCTCCACTCGAGCAGGTGGTGAAATGCTGAAAAGGGTGTCTTACTCCCATGGAAGGAAAGGTCACTTGTCCAAAACCCCTCTCCGTGTTGAGGCAGCACCACACCATGCTCTGACACCTAGAATCATAGATTCATAGAATGGGTAGAGTTGAAAGAGACTTTAAAGAGTGTCTAGTTACACACACCCACACCTTGCCATGGGCAGGGACACCTTCCATTAGACCAGGTTGCTCAAAGCCCCATCCAAAAAGCCTCTCATGCTTTGCACACCCTTTCCCCTTTTTTCTGCTGGACCTAAGCGAGGAGAGCTGAGGAGGATTTTCTTTCATTTTGTTTCACCAGCTTTCTAGTTTAAGTCTCCTTGTCGCTTCCTCACTCCAAAACTACTTCTTTGGCAGGGCTGGGAGCGTGAGTCATGGCCATGGGCTGGGATCCTGTCTCCTGCTTTGGCCAGCAGCGCTGTGGCTGGTTCAGAGCAGACCTGCTGGGGATGCTCTGGGGATGCTTGTGTGCACCTGCTTGCTGCAGGGGATGGAGGCACTAACCTGAAGCAGGAGGGAGGTTTTCCAGGTGTGAGTAAATGAGCAGGTAAATGAGCAACAACCCTTACCGTGATGTATGACCCCAGACTGTTTCCTAATGTGTTTCTTTCCAGGGAGACTGTTGTGTGCTCTCACTTGGTAACTCCAGCAAACTTCTCCCAAAGGCAAGATAGCTCTGAGAAGCAAAACCACATGGGAGATAATCTACATGGAGGCCGTCTCTAACATCAGGGGCCAGAAAATGAAACTAGATTGTAAATGAAGCTGTTCCTTAGAGATCGAATGGCTTTTGCAGATTTTGGTTGAATAAGGATAGCCTTTCCATGAGGCTCGTAGGGAACACGGATTTTTGTTCTTTCTGCTGATGTCTGAGTATGCGCCTTGTGCCAAACCTGCTGTTGGAAGCAGAAGTGAGGTTCCGGTTGGCAGTGCTATGAAATCCAAGGTTTCCTGGAAATACCCCTCCCTGATACCCTGCCCTCCTTGTTTCCAGTGTGGCAGGATCATGTGGGCCAGTTCTCAAAGATTTGGCTTCTGCATCCCACTGCTGCAAAAAATCTGGGAAAGTAAATATGCAGACCCTTGAAAAAAAAAGCCAGACGATTGCGTCCGTAAAAATGCAAGTGGCTGCTGCAGATAAGAAAGGGAGGGAGAGCAGCAGGAGGGAGGAATGTTTTGTTTCTGGTGCATAGTGTTAAAAGCAAACAAAAAGCCCCTCTTAGGCTACAGCACTTCTGATTCTCCTTTATCCTTGTTTGAGACATGTAGAACTTTCTCCACAACCTTGAGGACTTCCAGACTAGCTTCAAGCATCGCATGTGCCGGCCAGACAACAATGAACCCTTTGAAACATTTTGGGTCAGAGTACTGTTTTCTTGGAGGGAAAAAGGGAAGGGAGGCTGTTGCTCTGGTCTTGTATCAGCAGCCGTCTGTGGTGAGCCCCAGATGCCGTCTGTGGATGGCAGGGCTGGCTGTGGCTCCTCTAAGCAGCCTGGTTCCCGAGGGACTGAGGTCTCCCACAGCAGCGGGTCTTCTGCAGAGCCATTGCTCTGCAAGGCTTGAAGCTTCTCTGCCCTAGTTCTGCAATTTCAAAGACAGCTTTTAAAATAACATGGGAGTCCATTAAATTATCCTGCTGTGATGTGTCAGCTGTTGACACAGCAACATGACAGTATGTCATCACTTATTTCCTGCTTGAGGGATCATAAAGCCTTTTTGCATTATTTGGGCCCATCTGCTTTCCAAAAGCTAAGCTTTATTGTAGTCCTCTTGTCCTCACTGTCCTTGTCTTCCAGACTTGGTCTCTGGCATCTTCCCATTAATCTCATTCAGCTCTCCAGACTGGGGGCTTCTTAAAGCCTTCACTTGACTTGGGCATGGGTGAAGAAGTTACTCACCTTCTTGTAGGTGTTTGGGACTCTGCTGGCCAGCTGGCAGAGAACACCCTGCTCCTGAGCTGTCTCTTTGGACCACTGTCATCATATAAATAAGCAACAACCTTTCCATGGGAGGGCTGATAAAACCTATTTTTCTGTCCAGTTAATGGGCATGTAAGTCTGACCTGATTCCCTGCATAGCCTAGGACCAGAAGTGCTTGCAAGCCAGCCCACCTGTGGGACACAAGAGAAAAGTCTGTGATATGGCATGGGAGTGACATGTAGCAATTGCTTTGCAGCCCTGGTTTGAGGTGTCCAGGCACGATGGGCAGCCCTCAGCCCATGCCTGAAGAAGAGTTTGAGTCTTGAGCTGCAGTGAGAAGCCCACTCGCTCCTGCCCATGTGCCTGAGCAAACTGAGGCGTAGAGGCTATTGAAAAGCTCAGACTGGGCTCTGGGGCTTCACTCAAAGCATCTCTGTTTTCTCCAGAGGAGTCACAAGCTGCTTCTGTTGTTGGTCTGGTGTAAAATCCAACCAGGGGTTGCTGGAAAGTTGGAGGTTGGTGTTGTCACTCCTGACCCATCACAAGACAGTGCTTTTGCTGTCACCAGTGGCATAATAAATCAGAGCCTTTTCACCTTGCCAATGCAAGGCCAGGTCTATGTGCAACCCAGAACCAGACTTAAGGATGGCCTCATGCTCAACACTTTGGAGAGCTGCTGAAGAAGGATCTTGGCTCAGGTCTCGTGTCAAGTGGGATGAGGGAGGGAAACGACTCCAGCTTGTTTGTGGTCTGGCAGCCAGAGAGCTTTTTGCTGCTGTCACTGGAAACCGTTTTTCTTTACTTTTTCTTTTTATATTTGCGTCATTCCTGGGATATTTCTGCTGTGTGTGCCTGTGCCGCAGCCTGGCAGCGTGAGCTGAGCTCTGCCAGACCTCAAAGGCTTGCAGGTATGGCCCTGGGCTCCGAAACGAGCTCCAGGCTGAGCCCTGCTGTGCCACGCTTTGCTGGGCTTTGCAGGGCAACCGAGAGACCTGTGCCCCGCTCCCCGCTGTGTGGGTTTGAGAGGCTTCATCTGGGTGAGCCCCACATCCCCGCATGGGGAGAGGCTCAGGAGCATCCCACACTGGGGACGCGCTCCCGAAGAGTGAGAGGGGAGAGATACGGCCATCAGAGGAAGCATCTGTAAATAATAACCCATAGGGATGAACGCAATACTGGTGCTAGCTATGCAAGTCTGCCCATGCCTCTGTTTGCCAACCAACTCACCATTTAGGTCATGCGGATTTTATTCTATGGCCTAGATTTATTTTGGATGGAAAGCTGCATGTTTCCAGTGAAGCTGCACCTGCGGTGATTTATGTTTTGGATTAGCCTGAGCAAGGGCCAAAACACATTTGTCAGAAGTTCTTCATATTTGTACTTTTTAAAGCATTGTTGTTGGTTTTTTTTATTATATCTTTTTTTTTATTTTAGAAGTATGCTCTGCCTTTTTAACAGTAGTCTGGGCTGGGAACGGATTAATGTTTTTCCAACAGCTTATTGAAATGAACAGCTGTTGTGCACTAAATTAAACAGAAGAACTTGGTGGAAATAAGTCCAAAGTGATTCTTTTTAAAAACAAAAAACAAAATTAGATGCAATAATATGGTGAAGTGCATATGCCAGGAGGCAAAGTGAGTAAATGAGAAAATGGACTTGTGACTTAGTCTTCCCCCTCATATTTAACCCACCAATAGCTGGCTGTAAATTTATGTTTAGAACAGAAATGTTGGAAAGTGGTGAGGCTCTGGCACTTTGCAGTGTGGGATGTGCTGAGATGTTGTTATTGCTGTGTGGTGGTGTGTGGGGTCTGGAAAACCCACCGTTTGTTGCATGGTATGTGGTGTACCATTGCCTGCTGTGACCAAAAATAGGCTTAGGTTTTTTTGGGAGGCCACCACTACTGGTGGATTTGTGGATTACTCGGGTTGAGCAAGCGTGCTTTGTGTTTTATGAGAGATGAGATACAAAGTCACAGATGATTTCCTAAGTGATACGTTTTTAAAGTTAATATTAGAATAACCCCTGAGCTCTTTCTAAGGGGCTGCAGTACTGGAGATGCTGTCTTTGGACTGAGATGTAAAATTCAGATCCTTCTCACTGGTTGTGATGGAATTTCTCAGGCTGCATGGTTTCCACTTGGGTGTTTGGGGTGAGTTGCACAGGCTGTCATTACATCCTGGCTACCTTGCTCTGTTCTGTGGCTTCTATTTCAGCCTCTGTCCCTCTCAGCTGTGGCCCTAGATCATCTTTAAGCAAGTTAAAGGACCTTTGTGAATCAGGTGATGATTAGGATCATTACTAATAAGGTTTATTAATATAGTTAGCCGTATTTTCTTTCAAAAATCCCTGCATTGAGGTATCTGTTTCTTTAAGTATTCTCTTCTCTGTGCTAGGGAAAACGCAGGCTTGGTACTGGACGGCGAGAGGGTGACTGGTACTATTCTGCTGCTCCAGGGCAGGGAAAAGTTAGCAGCATGAAGTCTGCTAGATGACGGAGTTCTTCTGCCTTCATCCACTTCATGTGCTGTCATTGGAGCTTTTGCAGGTTTTCTTTTCTAAAAAAAAAAATAATTATTTTTTGAGGGTTCCTGGGTTTGCAAATTGGGTTTTCAACAGAATGGAAACATTTGCAGAACACAAGGGTGAACTAACATCTGGCAATTTCCTCAGCCACCAGATTTTTTTTTCTTTCTTGTGGATAAATGCAAAAAAGAATTTAAGTGAAGTCTTTGTGCGCATAAAACCCTTACTGTCCAAGCGTGATTGATTAGAGACGCTTGCTCTTTCCCTAATTCTCTTACTTAATCTTGGCATCATCCACCTTTTCTGTTTTAGCTATTCCCACTAGAGATGAAACGGTTCTTTGCGAAGGGGCAGAAGACACCTACCCACATCGGAGGCTCCTCAGACAGACGGGCTGCTGTTCCCCGTGGATCACAGGGGGAGTGGGAAGCCACCCCTCCCTAGCCACAGCAAAGCCATAGAGAGCCTGACCCTATTTGACTTCTCCTTTCTAGATCTCAGTCTCTATAAACAGCCCTTTTATGGTATTTGCCCTTCAAAGAGTAACCAGGGTGTGGATGGCAACAGTGACAAAGAGCCACTTATGAGGATTGAGTGAGCTTTTACAGGAGACCAGTCCATAATTTTAGGATCAACAGAAAAATCTTGCAATGTCTTAAGCCCTGACACATCATCTGAGGGATTTAAATGCTGTCATTCAGCCTCCCAGCAGCCAGGGCCAGAAGGTTTGGGCCCCACTTTAACAGGGAAACGGAGTCATGGAGATGCTTTAGTGACTGGTAGAAGAATTCCCAGTACGTCAGAACGGGAGCCAGGATTTAAAAGCAGAAACCCTGACTCTGCTCGGAAGTGCTCAGAAAACACTGGCTTCAGCTGTGTCCTCAGCAAGGGCAGACAGCTCCTCATTTTTTGCATACTAAAGAACAGTTTCGCCCCAGACGGCGGGAAACGTCTCTCAGGCCACCGGGGTGACATCAGTGGTGGGGCTGCAGCTGGGAGCCGGGCTGCAGAACGTGTCGGTGCTCTGAATAATAATGACAGCCTGTGCACGGGGGGGTAAGAGGGGGGGGGGGAAGGAAGTGATCCCCATTGGCATCCCTGAGAGAGACACCATCCCCGTGATACTCGCATCCAGGCTTCCTGCGGGCCCTAGGCTGCTGTGCGTCCCCCGGCTGCTGGCGGGGCTCCCTCTCCGGAGGGCTGCCAGCCTCCCCTGGCGCCGCACCAGGCAGCTGCTTTCCCCGTCTCAGGCAGGCACAGCACAGCCAGAGGTAATGGAAAAAGCACCTGTGTCGTTCCGACAAGTGACGCACGCATCCTCTAGGATGTTGCTTCCCGATCCTGGTGAGCGCTGAGAAACTCAGGAGCCAGCACTTGGATAGGAGAACGGTGAAGATGGTCCACCACTGTGGATGCTTTTAAGCCCCTGGAGGTGAAAAAGTTTGTGGGGGAGCCCAGTCCTTGAATTTCTCTTGCCCAGAGTAATAGCTCGGTGTCCTATTTCCAGCTTTTGGCTGTGAGGAAGAAGAAAGGTGAAGGTATACATACCTATAGGAAAGCAACCCAGAGTCAGATATGTGGGATGTGCTGCAGATCAGCCTTTTGCAGAGGGCACATCTCTTGGTTGTTCTCAAGGAGAGATGTGCCGACTTCCTCCTGGATCACCCTTTTGGCCACACGTGCACTCATCAACTGGGAGCTAACACATCCCTCCCATGCTCTTCCACTGACTTTCATGAAGCTGCAGCACTGGAGGTGCCCACAACCCTCCTCTGCCTTTCTGTAGGCTCTTTCCCAAGCCAGGGTAATGGGATTTGTGCCTGGAAACCTCAGTCAGAGAACACTCAGCCCCTTAGCACAAGTCTTCTTCGCCTTTCTCTCCCAGGCAGGTTTGCTGTAGGTCACTCCCACTGGGTACAGCATCCACAGCCACTGCTTGGCCACCCGCCAGGATGGGCAGCAGGTCCTGGGCAGCTCACAGGGGAAAATTGATGCTGCTGCAGTAGCAGACGTTGTGATTTGGTGCTATGGACATTTTAACTCCATTACTGTGCATTTGTAGGCTTTTTTTAAACACACTAATTAACCAACAATTTGATTTGATGGTGATATTCTGAGCCCTATTACAAGCAGGCAATTGTAACCCAACATCCCTGTCAGCCCCATGGCACAAAGGAGGGATTTGAAAGTGCTGCTCTGTGCACAGCACGTCTGGCAAAGGCTCCTTCATCCCACCGCTGGATCGAATATCCTGATAAGGAGACAGAGCTGAGTGGGCTTGTTTCACTCTGAGGAATGGCGTTTGGAGCCGGCAACCCTGGGATCTGGTTCTGATTTGCTGTGACACATCAGACTCCTTACCTGCAAGCCAGGGAAAACGAAACCTCTTTGCAAGGGCCTTGCAGGGCTCAGCTAAGGTTAGTAGGGGAGGGAGGGGAGATGAAATAGCTGTGACATTTTATTGTTATTATTAATGATGTAGAGTGAAGCCAGGGCATCTCTGTGAATAATCACTGCAGTTTGCCTTTTGAGATTTGGCTGCATTTTTTCCCCCTCCTCTCCCCTCTGCTAATCAGAGCAAAGTTTGATTTTGTCGAAGGAGGGCTCAGAAACTAACATTTCTGTGTCTGAAGAAAAAGCGAGTGTTTCCTGGTGTAATTAGGTCCAGGCTCTCAGGAAATGAAGGCCATCTAGTTGATAAGTGTTTAGTAATGATTACCAAGCTACGGCTGGGAAAAGCGAGCAAAGTGTTTTCATTTCAGAAGCAGCAAATCCAGCCGAGACTTGTGGTGTGTGTCATGTATGGAGGCAATTGTCCAAGTGGTATGTGGCCTCGCTCGCTGAAGCACAAGCCAAATTCACCCTGGTGTAACTCCACAGGAGATGCTGGAGCCGCACCAAGAGCCTGAGCAGCAGTGGATACTGTCCGTAATGTGCCCCTGGGCTGAGTGTCAGAGCTGTCATTCTGGAGACGGGTGTTACTCTTCTCTCAAAGCCAGTAATTCCTCTCTCAAATTAGTAACAGTGCTCATCAAAGCTTGGGGAGCTGGAGTAGGGCAAGAGTCACATTTGCAAGGGTAGAATTACATCCCCTCCAAATGAAATACACGTTTCTTCGGTAGTGCTGGATAAACCGAAGATGGAAGTGCATGGGTTCTTCGGCATGCTTTTGTTCTGTGCGTCAACCGCAGCTGAAGAAGTCAGAAACTCTTAAGAAGGAGAACCTCTTCTCCAGGATTTGCAGGGTCAAACTTTGCTGAGAACATGTCACAGTTGCTACGCTGTGAAATCAACACAGTCCATCTCACATCAGCGTAGTCATCCTGCCCACCAAGAGAGCACCCTTGTCACCTGATGTGCTCTTAGCATCCTGGATGAGAGGGTGGGTTGCAGGCTCCCTCCCCTGCACTGTTTCATCTGCCTTCATTTCAGAAGATATGCTTTTGTGGGAAAACTCACCCCTGTTATACTCAGATGGGTTTGAGTTTTATTGTAATGAAAGTTGGAGGAACCTGAGGAATTTTGCAGTGCTGCTGCAATGGCTTTTGCCTTCCAGGTGTGTGGAAACGTGTATTTGCAGCAACCTCCACGTCTTCTGAAAATTCTAACATAGCCTAGCGGCAGGTCTTTCTCAGCCACATGTTTTCTCTGGTGGAAATAATATACTGATGTCTTAAAATCTCTCAAATCCCTTATTTATTGCAGCTTGTGTAAATGTGTTCCAGAAAGGATTACACAGCTCCCCAGAGGATAGGTCCATCAGTGGCTTTTAAGCACAGTGGTGCAGAGGCAAATCCTGATTCAGGAAGCCTGTAAGCTGCTGCTTTCCCTGATGATACCCTCTCTGTGAGGGTCATTGTGTACCTGGCGTGTCCTTATGCTCTGCCCACAAATGTCCACTGCCAGGGGTAAGGTTCCTGGGAGACATGAACCTTTGGTCTGGACTAGCTTGGCAGCCCATACAGGTAGTGCCCCTTGCAAGACCTTTCCTTTGCTTTCCAGACCAACTGAGATTGTATTGCAGAACTATGGATATATTTTTCGCTTCCCTCTCTTTCTCTTCAAACCCTGCTCCCTTGCAGAAAGTAAATGCAGTGCCTCAATGCTGGCCCAGTAATGGTGAATCTGTCAGATCAACACAGAAGTTTCTTTTCAAAGATGGGAATTTTCTCAAAAGTAACCAAAGTTTGCTTCCCCTTGGCATCAGTCAGTTCCCCTTGTGATGAGAAGAGCCTGCCCCTGAGTTGTAGATCTTCTTTAGTCTTTGCCAAATCCTTGTTGAATTGGAATGGTTATCTGATGATTTATTTAATCATCTGCAGTGGCCTAATGTCGAACACCACCACAATGGTTTCCAAGCACTCAGCAGTTACAAGTCATGATCCATTGCTTTATGACTCAAGCCACGGAAAAGGTAATCCAGAAACATTGTGTTTGGAAAAAACATGGTAATTAAAAATATGTCCTTGAAGACTGTCAAGAATTTTGTGTGAGGGGACAATGCAGAGATATGGTGTGAGTCTGATTTCTCCTTGGGATTTAAGGTTTGTTTGCTTTAAGGTTTATTTCCCTTTGCTGTCCCGTCGTGGATCAGGGCACAGAGAGATAACAACCTCTTTCTCAGATAGCACAGTCCACCCTCAGGGTTATCCACTCTGCTTTTCAAACAAACGCTCTGATGTTAATAAAATAAACTGGCCATAATCACTGTTGGGGTCAGTCAGTACCTTCAGAGGAGATGACCTTTTCATTCCTCAGGGAAAAGGTAGGGAGAGACGGTCTTCAGGCTTGGGACAGAATTTAGATAAGCCGTTTGACAAAATTCTATTCACATCAGAAAAGGGCTGCAAAAAAGGAGTACTGTTTTATCACCAGATCAGTGTGACTTTCTGGCTTAAGGATAGTCATGAGTAATCCACATGTCCTCTCAGAAAGGCATTTTCTAGGGGCATGGGTAGCTGTTTGTATGATGTTGGGTAACGGCAGACAAGCATATGTATTTTCACAGGAAACTTTGGCTCCCAAAGGACATTCAACAGCTCATCACGTCTGACTCTTTTAAAAGGTGCTGAGCCATTGCTAAACCCTGGAAAGGGAGGAAAGTTTCTGCTGTAACAATTTTTCTGTTTGTCTCAGATTTTTCTGTTGTGTTTTTCTTACGTGTTTTAGTGATTATTTCTATAGAGATATCAACGTGGAGACAGCTTGGTTAGAAGCCTGCCCCAGTGCTCGGTGTTATCAACCAGTGCAGTTGCACTGATTGATGCCCAGGGAGGCAGGATGCTGGAGAAAATTCACATCTAAACTGTAAAGCTGCTCTTTTATGGGTCTCAGAGAGGGAAGATATGGAAAACCAGGAAAAACACAGAATCTGCAAAGCAGAGAATATGTGACAGCTATGCTAATTTTGGATCTGGTCTCTGACTTGCATTGCTGCTTTCTTGCAAACATATTGGAGAAATGCCATTGATCCTTTCCAGGCAGAAGTACTGATGTCCAGAAGTTTGCTGCAATAAGCTGCTTTGCCTTATTCCTGTAGGCACATGGATGGCATCAGCCTGTCATGCCCAGCCCCCAGGTTATTCATCGTTGCTTGTATATTTGTTAATCAGTTCATCACAAGAGTCTGACTCTCATCCCCTCATTGGGAGAGGAGTCTTGTTGTTGTGTGTAGCTGTTGTAATGAAATCTGTTACTGATGGGAAGTCTGTTGATAGAGATGTGCTGCAGTGTGCTTTGGCCTTCATCTTTTTTAGGATAAACACTGCTAAGTTTGTTTCTGTGCCGATGACTCTGTGTTGTGGATTATACTTGTGTTGGGATCTTGGACATCATAAGATCGTCTGCAAAAGCGCTGTCCAGTGATCCTCTCCCAAACATCTCCCATTCCATCTCTGTGTCATCACTTCAGTTCTTTCATCACAGATGAGTTTGCTTTGTTTCAAATGCCTTTGGGTTCCTGAGGTTGGAAGACCTTGTGGAAATGTAGAATATTATGTTCCAGTAGCATCTCTGCTGCTCGAGAGGGTGCCCTGTCTGCTTCCCACTGTGACTCACGCTTTCATGAGGCACCCCCCAGCCCTTTGAACTGCCTGCCAAGCTTGTTTTGCTGTTTCTCTGCTGAAAGCATGCGATCAGTTTCAGCCTCAATCAGATTGAAGCATTCCAGCCTTGACCTTCCTGCCTTCACGGCCAAGGGGCTCCCTCACTCCTTGCTGGCAGGGTTAGCAAGGCTCACCTCTCCCCCCAGGAATTACCAGGACTCTCTGCAGGGGACCACCTGCCTCTCTGTCTGTTATCAGCCAATAGATCAGATGAAAGCTCGCTGTTTGTCTAACAGGCTGTGGCCCACGGGACTCTTGCTGGTGGTCCGTGAGGAGGGGATAGTCACGTACTGCTTGTTTCCAGCTGCTCGATTTCATTAGCTTAAAACGCACGGGCTAATCTTTGACTGATACTTTCCCAGGTGTGCAACAACTGGGGCTGCCACGGGGATGTTATAGCAACAGGAGGAAAGACATGCATGAGAAACCTCTGCTCTGGGAAGCCTGGCTGGCTTTATACCCCCCACCTTTGAGTATCTAGCACTGCTCATTGCTGTTAGTCTGTAAGGGTGTTGCTTCTGCCATGCTACTCATCTCCAAGGGCCACTGGCTCTTCTCTAGTCACCTGGCCAAGGAAAACTCTGGGGTGTAGGAGCATCATGACTAAGCATTTGCACAGATTCCTGAGGGCTGAAAGCATCCCACCTTTTCCAAGGATAATTATAAGGGAAGATCTTACTTAGCCTTCAAATTATGCTAGTATCCTTAAAAATAGTGAAGAAGCCCATTTTTTGGCAGACACGGCTTTTGAAGGAGCTCCCATGGTGCAGGGTGTTTTGCACCCCTGACTGCACCGAGGCCATCATGTGTTGGCAGTGTGGTTGTGTGTTTGCAGCTGGAGTGAGAGGGGCAACTGGCCAGCTATCTGCTGATAGAAAGTGCCTTTTTTTTGGGTACAGACTAGCCTGCTGAAATACTGCTCTTGCCTGTTTTGTGCTGGCACAATCTACATCTACATCCCATCAGCAAGGGGTTTCTTGACCGAGCTTTAAAAACCCAGTTCTAGGGGGTTTGGGTTTTGCCAGGAGAGCCCGCATTGTATATTTTAGGAATTTTGCTGTGTTGAAAATGCTGTTTCACACACAGTTTAGCTCTCATCAGATTATGTTAGTGTTCACACAGGACAAAATCTGGTTTAAAGTGTTTTTTACAATCAGTGAGACCGAAGGTTCAGTAAACACAAACACATCTCCCACTGCTTGCTCCGCAGAGGAATCCCGTGATGTCTCAATGTGTTCAAGATTTATGTGGGAAGGGTCTTTCCTGCTGGGAAGTGGTTTTGCAAGTCCCTTGCTGTAATTAATGCCCTGCTCCTTGTTCAGTATTTGTTACACTACATGTGAACTGAGGCATATAATGCACAGCCAGAAACGTGAAAATCTTCATTCTTACCTGCCTGGGAACAGTTTAAGAGGAACAAGTGAGAGAGAGAGGGAAGGAAGAGTCTCAGTCTGATTTGCTTTCTCAATGCAAAATGGACTTTTTAGGAGGGGGGGTGCAGTCAGTCTGCTTGGCACATGTGCGTACACTTACCTAAAACACTGCCAGCACAGCCCAAGTGAAAGTTTCATTAGGAAATCTGATTTCTGTCTTGGTTAATTGAAAGAATTTGTTTCCTAGGCACTATTGAAGTGGTTTGTTCAGTTTAATCTTAAATTTCCAAGTGCCTGCTACTTTCTGGAGACTAATTCAATGTCTAGTCACTTTTTTTGACTGTTTACCTACCAATCTGCATATGTTTGTGTACAGAAAAATTTGCTTGTCAGAATGACAAAACCCCCCAAATGCTTCCTAAGTTTCCTTTCTCATGGGAAGTTTTCCCTGTTCCACTTGTCAAAATTTCGCCTGCTTTGGATTTGAGTCTACCAAAAAACTGGTGAGCAGCAGCACACAGCGAGGCACACTAGGGTGGTCTGAGAGGAACCATCCAAAGCACACTGGAGGTTGCCTGCATTTTGAAAACAGAGAAGACCTCTGAAGAGATGCATGTGGAGCCTCCAGGAAGGCATGAATACTGCCCCCTCTCACACTAGTAGCAAGGAGAGGGAACCAACTCTATTTATCTTGGGTTGGACGACAAAGAACTTCTCTCCTTCAAGAGCAGGGGATGGTGTCTTAAAGGCTGCTTCACATCTTCATCGCTTGGTACCTATTCTCTACATTTGGCTAAGGCCCTTTTCTGCCATATGCTTGCCTTGGTGTCTGATTTTAGTTTTCTAAGTAGTCAGTGAGTGCTGTTGTGGGTTGCAGACTGTTCAAGCATCTTTCTGTGAATGTGCAATCCTATGAGCAGAGGGAAAAAATCCTGATTAACTTATCTGGAGAATTTCTTCCTCGCCTATTTGCAATAATAAAATAGTTGAGACAAGGTCACATGCTATTTATAGCCATCTCACTGCTACTTGCTTCTGTGTGCCCAGGCAATAAGCTCTGTATAGACACAACGAGATTAATCCTTCATGACACTGAACCTTTTATTTCTGTTGTTATCTGTGCTTACTGACTCCAGAGCCTCCCTCCTCTGCAGAGCCCAGTGCACTAAGCCTTTGATGTAACACAGCAGCAGCAGAGCTATGGAAAAGTTTTTAAAAAAACAGTATCTGTTCAGCAAGCCAGAAGCTGTCTGAAGCTTTGAGACTTTGGTTTCTAGGTAATCTGAATGGTTTGAATTTTTTTCTCACAAGCTCCCTGCCAGGATCGTGCAATTAGCAGAGGTTACGTGCAGGTAGGTCCAGTCTTGGCATGGGAAGAAACACTGGGGTGTTGAGGGATGTGGTGAATCCTCTGTTTTTTTCTTTGAGGGACTCAGCAGCTGAAGTGATGATAAAATCAAATAGCAAGTTAGACATATTCTGGTGACATGGTTTATTTCCTAACCATGGCAGGTTGGGATAGTGGCCTTACGGGTACAAATTAGTTTGCTCAACCTGGAGTTTACTGGCCGATGCATAGTTTGACAGGTACAAGAATGGCAATGAACTATTAAGGGACATTATATTATATGTTTCATCATGCATCCCATGAAAGCTCCATAAAGGATTTTCTCAGCTGGTATCAATGAGAGTTGGCATCAATTGTGTAGTGATGTTTAAGATGCTCATTCAAGGTCCTTTCTCCAGCCTGTGTTTGGTCCTGTCTAATGCTCTAGTTAAAACAGCCTTCGTAATCCAAGTCACTAATGCAGGTTGAAAGTCACAGTTCCATTGAAGTCCAGGCCAGCATTGTCCCAGATGGAAATGAAACCGGGCATTTGCAATTTACTGAAATTCTGAGGTTTTGCTGCTTAAAATAATTTTCCTGTTTCTATGTGAAATTAAACACTCCTAACATCCAAATGAGGAAAAAAAATATTTTTCAGCATCAAAACCCAGAAGCACTTAAATGTTGTGTTCTCCTTTTCTTGGGTCTAGCCATTGGCATGGTAAGGCCAAAATGAACAGAGCGTTCCCAGGGCTCTCTGAGGACAGTTGTTCTGATTTCATGAGTCTTCTCTGACCGAAATACACAGGGTTCGGTACAAAGCTGCAGTGATAGTCCAGCAATCTCATTCCAGAAGGGTGAATGAGCAGACTTTAAAGCACATACTAAGGTTGTGATTCTGCAGTTGTCATTTTTTCCTTGCTGATTTTCATTCAGTGATGGTTGTACAAAAATCAAAACACCCTTGTGTTACATTCCTGCATGTGCTTGTGGTCCCTGAGTTGCTTGCCATCTAAATAAACAAAATTATTACCCTGTAGGAGAAATGCTATTATTTTTATTGTTATTCATTTAAAGCAATGGAAAATCAGGCATAAAGAAAACAAAATGTATTTTCCAATGGCTGCACAGTGAGATTGTGACAGGGCCAGGAACTTAGTCCAGGTGTCCTGAGTCCTAGCCCAGACCTTTAAACACCAAAATATCCTGCTACTTCTGAATTTGCAGTGTTTTGGCAAAAGTTTCCCCAGAGTGTTTCATAATTAATGTCAGTGCTAGTCTCTGAACGTGTCTTACCAGTTAGGAATTTGCTTTTATATACACGCATCGTCTTAAAAACTCCCCAAAATTTAGCAGCTGTTGGCTTCTTTGTGTTACTTGAATGTTTCTAACGCAAATAAGGAACAAGATAAATTGAAAAGTGTTGAGTTAAAATGTTCTACTTTGAGTCCACTTAGCAAAATCCAAAGGTCATCTCTGCTGTGAAGAGCCAGCAGGACTAGACACAGTATGAGCCTTGTTTCAAGGGTGGGAAAGGGATTTTCTGTTGTGTCTAGAAATCAGACTCTTCCTATTTCACAGGGGTGAATTTAATCCAAGAAGAACTAAGCCCATCCTAGGATTTGTGACAGTTTTTGACAGATTTTTGAAAAGGAGCTAGAACCAAGGTAAAAAATAACATCCCGTAACAGATTATCCTGGCTGAGATGCATTTGGTCCCTTTTAAGTTTGCATAGGCAGGATGCTGTCTGTGAATAGAAATCTGTGGTGTGGTGTGGAAGAATGCAATTCTCCTGAGTAGCTCAAATAGCAGCTTAATAGCAGTCCTCTGGATCAGGTCAGCAGCTCATGTGTCTCCAACAAACCTCTTGCCCCATCTTGACCTCTCTAATTACCAGCTGCAGTGGTAGTCCCACCTACGCTCAGCGTGACCTGAAAATTCCCATCGTGAGATGCTCTGGTGGGTCCTTTATCCTGTATCAGATGTTGCCCAGCTGCAATGAGCTTTTCCAGGCTGGGATTATGTTGAGATGAGCTTTTTCAGAATGGGATATATATTGATGAATAGGAATGTCTCTCTTTTTAAAAAATGATATTTGTACACTGAAGGAATTTGGGTTTTTTTTGTGCTGTCCTGGATAAAAAATTCTTACAGTCATTTTACTGGGCTGCTGGGAAGCCAAGGGGTTATGCTGGAGAGCGGTGTCCTTAGGAAAACTCCAGGCAAAGGACTGGAATAGATCCTGTTTTTACAGTAAAAGTTGGCTTCCCTACGTACATTGTCAGCACAGCGCTAATCTTGAAAAACTTCTGAAGTTTACACAAGGCAAATTTTTTGCGTTTCTGTGGGCACTGCAGGACAGCGGTGCTTTGGTGTTCAAAGGGTAGCTCTGGGGAGCGGGCTGAGATGCTGTCTGACCAGAGCTTTCATCTTCCTTTCAGAGGAATTCACGCGTGCTTCCTTAGCCAGCTCTGCCCTGGCCTTTCTGGGAACTGGACGAGCAATTTCAGCTGTGCTGGGGCAGCAGAGGGGGGTTAGGAGAGCACCTGCCTGGTGTTGGTCTTACCCACCATGACAGCTGGGCTTTTCCTCCAAAAGGTCTTCATGTATCTGGGCACCTGCTTTCAAAACATCTCCATGCCCCGGCAAGCAACTTGAGAGTATATTCAGAATGGCTGTTTGATATGAAAGTGCCAATTTGACAAATCCCTGGGTAGATTTGAGCGTCTGCTCCCATTCAGTGTCTCCCTGTCAGAATCACCAAGGCATCCCTGACAAGCTCAGCTAGTGACTTCCCACAGCCATGATGTCTCCAGTTGCCACCAGTTTGACTCACGGTAGCCCCCTTGTTTGCTCTGCAGACTGTGTTCGCACTCGTCCTAATCCAACAGCCCAGATGAAAGCGCTGGGCACTTCTTTGTGAGATTTACTGCGTGCCAGGAGGCTCAGTGCATGTCCTGCTGCACTCCACATCTTCTTCTCTTCCCTTGCCTTTAAACTGGGCTCCCAATCACTATCTATCTATCTATCTATCTATCTATCTATCTATCTATCTATCTATCTATCTATCTATCTACCTACCTACCTACCTACCTAATTTTTTTTAAATGCAAAAATTGTTTTCAGCAGCTTGCTGTACTTTCTAATTCTTCCTTGTTTTGAGAAAAAGCCAAAGGACACCTGGTGCAGTAAGTTTTTAATATTTGCCACTTGGAATTGGTATTTGAGAGTGGAAATTCAAAGGGCATCAGCTGCTTCCTTTGGAGCCAAAACACACTCCCTCCACACTACCCTTAAAGAAGGTTACATCACAAAAATAATGCATATCTTCACCAAGTCTTGCCCAGCTTTATGTGCAGTAGGAAATGAGGCATCATTCTGCCAATTAAAGAGCTGAGGTATTTTTTTAATTCTGGCAGACAGCTCCCCTTTCCAAATAGGAGCAGATTTGCCAAGTGATTTGGTGTTGGCTCAGTGCTTCCAGGTGAACTCCTCTTGTCCAGCCAAATCAAACCAGTCACTTTTGTCCCACTCCACGTATTCCTGCTCAGAGCAGCGTTCAGCATAAAAAAGGATTTTTGCCATGCTGTTGCTGCAGCCAAGTGCCTTGAGGAAATCCTTTGCATTTTTTCACCACAAAGCTTTCAGAAGATGCATATGCAAAATTGCCATAGGATAGGCATATGCAGGGGCATCCATCAAGGAGAAGACCCCATGATGTTGCCCAGGTGTCAATTCCGCTTGGTTCATATGTTATTGGAGAGGTATTTTAATTTTAAAGATGGTTGCAGACACTTTGGTGGAGGTAACAAGCAACCTGCTGATGAGGTGGCTGCTCAGACAATTGAGAGTTCATCCACATCTCTGAAAATTATCATATGTCAGAGATGAAACTAGTTATTCTATGCCTGTCTGAGCTCTCAAGAAATGCAGCTACTAGGTAGTTCCTGGGAGCTCACTGAAAGAGGCTTTGGGTGTTTCTCAAGGCTTGGCTGACAGGCAAACTATATTTGATGCTCATTTAAGTATATGCAAGTATTAATCCAATGTTAAGGTGCCCTAAGGAAGCCACCATTATCTCCCGGGGATGAGAAGGGGCTTTAGGGCAGCCATGGCCTCACCTCACCTCACATGAGCTCTTTGCCATGCTCCAGGCATAGGATAACGGGGTGTGCAGCTTATGCTTCTCTGCAGGTCTCTCTCTCAGTTCTTGTTGTTTTGCTGCTTGGGTTATCTGGTAGGTACTTTTGCAGGTTTCTGCAGGTGAGCTGCTGTTCCATGATGGCAGCATAACATAGATGTGCCTGAGCTCACTGGTGCTGGTGCCTCAGGAGGAGCCTAGCATCAGGGGCACAGGGTTCAGTGTAGGCTTTGCTATCAAGGAGAACACTTGGACACAGCCTTGCCAGGACTAGCATTAGGCTGGTCCTGGCTAACAAGCTTGGGTGAGCCTGGTCAGACTGCAGACATATTGCAGGGGTCTGACTCTGCACCTTGCTGGTACTCAGTGGTGTTGGCTTTCTTCAAGGAGCAAGTGCATTAGCCGTGGAAGTGGTTTCTCTCCTGCTAGGCAATGCAGCAGTTTTACCTGAACATCTGTGTTTGTTTACAAGGCTTTCTCCTTGTCTGGTCTTGGTTCTGAATCTCTAAATCCAAAGTAACTTGATATACCAAGATAAAATTCTCTTTAGACCTCTGTCATACCAACAGAGTCTGGCTTTTGGCACGTATACACAGCTGAGCTCAAAAAACGGTCATGAGTCCCCACTTACAAGCAGAAGCCCTCAGCCTGGATGTATCTCAGCCTCCAAGGCTTATAAAGAGAGCAGTCTTAGCAGCTGCTTTCCCCTCATCTCTTCGTCTCATATCTCACGAGTCTATCTCTCCACCTGGGACTGCGCAGGGAGTTGGAGTAGCCAAATTCAGAGGATGTGCAGCTGGAAAACAGGCTGTACCCCATCACCGATAGACCAATTGCAGACACATAAGTGATCTGTCTGGCTCTCAGGAACTCCAGCTTTTCCAATTTACCTTGCACTGGGTTTTCCTCTCATTTCAGCTGTTTTCTTTAGCTTCTGCATTCAGGTTTTCCTTGGTTATCCCGTCATTGCCCAGTCCAGTGGTGTCAAAGGGTTGTCAGAAGTGTGTGAGAGTGCAGCATAAACTGCTGTGTTCACTGTCCTACATCACCAATTCACTTGGTCTTTCTTATCTTATTACAGCTGAACAAACTGGAAGAGGCAGCAAATGCAGCTCACACCTTCTTCATGGCAAACCCTGAGCACATGGAGATACAGCAGGACATTGAGAACTACAAGACCACATCAGGGAAGGTTGACTTGATTGACCATGAGGCCAAGCAGCACATGGTAAGTCCGAGCTAAAGAGGTATCCAGCTTAAGCATCAGCCAGTCTGGAAGGAAGAGATTTAGGAGGCCACGAGAGCTTCATCTGTGAATGGGGAGATTCTTGCCAAGGTCTGTATTACAATACAGCAAAAAACCCTCTCCATTTCAGGGTTTTCCTTCAAGGCAACCCAGCTCCTGCTTTTTCAAGGCACTCTTTGCTCTCTGATGGCTCTGCCTTCAACCTGGTCCCTCTTTTTAGGGAACTCTGGGGCCATCCATGGCTGTGAACAGGCATCAGCAAGCAGCTTTGCTGAATGCCTCCATGGGTGCTGATGGATAGATCTTGGCTTATGTGTGTTTCTTTTGAGCTGCGTTCTTCCACCAGGGTACGTGCACATGAGTGGCTGTGCTGGTGAAGGGTGCAGGGTGGCAGGCAGGAGAGTGACACCTTTTTCTACATTCCCAAAGCAAAAGACCAGCACAAATGCCAGGGCCAACCCCAACTTTCTGATTTCATAAAACACAAGGAAGCAGGAGTGGTCGCTTGGTGTAGTTAATGGAGGTGATCATTAGGGGCCATTCTAAGACATATATGCCTGGGTCAAGAGCAGTCTTCTCCCTTGGCATTCAGCATAGTTGTTGGGTAGGAGGGTAAAAACAAAGCAAATGAATGTTTTTTCACATAATTATTAATCCAGCAGCGGCACTGAGGATTTCCTAAGTATGGAGGAGTTCAGCAGAACATTTAGGCAGGTTTATGAGGTTCCACTGATCCAAAAGTCCATTGATGGCTTAAACATGGTTTGGTACAACCGCTTACATCTGGCAGGTACCCGAGGAGATCGTTCTGTCCCTGCCCGCTTGTTCGTTTTTATGAGAAGCACCTGCAGTTGGCAAGGACAGGATGCTGTGGTCCAAGTAGTATGGTCCACTCATAGTCTTGTCTTCTGCCTACCTACTTTGCAGGAGGACTACAGTGCTGGAGTAAGGCATTATGACAAGGAGGAGTATGAGCTGGCCATTGACTTTTTGGAACGTGCATTGAAAGGGTACTACTCCGAGGATGAAGATTGCCAGCTCATGTGCGAGGGACCGCAGAGATTTGAGGAGCATGAGTACCTGGAAAATAAGGCTGGCCTCTATGAAACTATTGCAGGTGAGATCTTTTTGCATCTTCAGGGTTCTCACCCTTGACTCTGCAATGTTTTTAATTATTGAGTTTGGGCCTTTGCCTGAATTTGGTGAAGTGTCTTCCCTGCTATCACTGCTGCTGGTGAGGCACTTGGAAGGCCAGAAAATGCAAATTGAGAGGATTGGGAACTAGAACATCTCATTTTGGTCCTGAATAGGGCTGGGCTAGAAGAATTGCATTTCCAGAAGCATTTGAGAGGCATTTGCAGCCTTCCGTAAGAGTTGGAAGTATAGGTGCTTTAACATAAACTGCCTCAGTTTCCCCCTGTACGCAGTCTGACGTACCTCACTGGAATCTAGACATTGCTGGCCTCTGTTTACATTTTCTGTCTTTCAGGGCATATAAGAGAGCAGCAAAGTCCTCTTGGCCATGCTCCAGATGGTCAGGAAAGTTGCCAAAAGGGCTCAGAACATAGACTTCTTCCCCATCCGAAAAGGATGGATTTGTCATTAGCAGAAGCCCACCTAATTATGATCTTGACTGGAATCTCTGGAGAGAATTGAACATTGCTGTGTAATCTTCAGATTTGCATGTGTGGCTCTGAGCCAGAGGGGATTAAAATGGTTCATTCTCAGTAGAAATGAGATTATGTTTAATTAGTCATAAGGGAAAGAAGAACAATAAATTAAGGTTTGTTTAGTGACAGAGATCTTATTTATCTGCTCATGGTCTTGGAGTTGCATCAAGCTCTGGAGTTTTGCTTCTTGTGTGGAAAATACTTCACTCAGATACAGATTGTTTTTTGGTTTTGCATAATTTTGTTTGTGTCGAGACAGGAAATCTAATTGAAATGACCAAGATGGGAAACCACCAACATACTGGATGGGAAGCTGCCTTTGTTGCATTTATTTATCCATGGAAAAGTGTTGTAAGGGCTGACTTGGTACCAGATCATGCCTGCTTTTAAAGCCATGGCCAGGACACCCAGGGCCGTATCAAGCCCTCCAAGAAACTTGCATTCAGTGGCAAAGAAAACCCACCTTTCTTCTCACTGAAAGTCGCTGCTCATCAAACAGATTTGGCTCTCTGTTAAATTGGTTCTGTGCTGTGCAATTCGAGTGCAGCCTCAGTAAGCAGAGATGTTTCTGTGCTGGACTTTGCAGAGTGTGGTCATGGTGTGGTGGTCCTCAACCCAGCACATCAGCTAGGAGTGCGAACAAGCCAGATGGTCTCTGCAAGTGCAAGTGCTGTGGCTTGGGTTGGCCGGATATGCCTGGAAACAGCAAGTCCAGACCCTGGCGCCATTCAGGCACCTAAAGAAACAGGGAAGTGAGGACACACAGATCTGAAATGCAACTGCTTTTGTATAGGGAACTAAGTGGTTCCTTATGGGACAGCATAATCCAGATTTCACCCCTGGGTCCAGAGCACTCAGCCCCAGACATTTCAGCAGGGAGTAGGAATACTATTACACCAAGAAAAGAGAGTTTAAATTTCTTCAAAACTTGTTTGTCTTTTCAATCCCAAGCTGATTTGCTGTGCTGCTGCATGGAGTTGAAACGCTCTCACCTCTCCACCCCAGGTACAGATGCATTTCAGTGAATTGCTTCCAGTCTATATAGCCTGTTTCTAGGGCACCTTGACAGTACCAAGAAAAAGTGGTGCTTCTCAGCGATGGATTATTCCAGGACTATGATGCTTAAATAGGTTTAAAATACAACAAAATTATTTATGTCCTTTTCATTCTTGCTTTCCTAATGTAATACCCTGGATATGGATGGTAAATCAGATAACTACTCAGACTACCTGCCCAGAGCAAATGGGGGACTGTTTTGAGTTTCCACTTGATTTCAAGCCTGTGTTTATTTCTTAAGGTTTTTAATGGTGTACAGAGACAGCGCAAACAAAGTAGATTTGTAAGTACTTTGCAGCAAAGACTCCAAACTGGAATCAGATGTCAGTGCTGGCTTCGAAATTGTACAGCTGATACAACGCCTATATTGTGGACTCCCACCAATTAAGAAACCTTGCTAATGACAGATGTTTACCACGTGCTTGCGTTTCTCTGGGAGATACCTCATCTTTGAGAAGGAGCAAACACGGGGATTTTGCTGCCTATATTTGCACCTTAGACCTTTCAGACTCCTGGCACAGGTGCCTTGCTCTGCCATGCTTGGGAAGCTGCACTGACCCCTCTTATCTAAACAATCCCATGCTCTCGGGAGCTTTCTTGCTGCAGAAAGGAGAAGATTAAAGATGAGCTGAAGGAGGTGAGTGTGGAGATGGCTTTGAAGTGGCAGTACATGTGGTCACCCTATCTTCACATCTCCTCTTGCCTTGCGGGTATCCTTGCCTTTGGTTTGACTCTTGGGGTTGAAGAGATACCTGCCACCTGCAGGTCCATGCACCCATCTGGTTTTCCCAGGCAGAAGCAGCATCTCCCAGCACACAAAAGAGATACTCAAGCTCCCTCTACAGTTGACAGAAGGAGGAAGACATTTCTCAATGGGGGCAAAAATGTGACTGCAACCTTCCATTGGCTTTGGGAAGGAATCTGAGTTCTTTCTCTAGGTATGCAGTCCCCTGCTGGACCACAGCAGCGTGAGTTGCATATCCTTCAGTTGGTGAGATTTAACCTTTGTTTGTCCTCATCTCAGCACCATCCCAACCATTTTCTCCTTCTTTTCTCTGCAGATCACTACATGCAGGTCCTGGCTTGCAAACACGACTGTGTCCGAGAACTTGCCACACGTTCAGGTCGTATCTCACCCATCGAAAATTTCCTTCCCCTCCATTATGACTACTTGCAGTTTGCTTATTACAGAGGTAAGGGCTGTCTTTCTGTTCCTCATAGCACTTGCTGAGTTTTGTTACGTTTTGTACAAGTTTTAATTGCTTCTTGTGGAAATCAGGATATTTCCCCATGATGTATGTGCAGCAGTGATGCAGCAGCATGGTCTGAAAGAGCCAGGAAGCAGAGGCCATTGAAAATTATCTCTTCAAAATTCCTTTTCCTTTCAGGTTGACTGAAATGCAATTAAGTGTTTTTGTAAAGGTGTCTTAAGTCATCTGTCAGGTTTTAAAAGCCCCACCTTTAGCATAAAAATTATTATTCTTTAAATAACTCAGGGCTTTTTTAGGGTCTTTTAATTTGCCTTGTGATATTGAAGTTCTGGGGATTTATGTTTCACGTTTTCTGAAACCAATAGATAACATTTTCTAAGTTAATATATAACAGATATATGTTAGCCCAAGCTTATCCCAAGATGTGAATTTTTGCTAATTACCAAATATGTTAAGATTCATAATAAAGTTGCAGGAGTCGGCAACATTGCAAAGCATCAGGAGTTGGCAGTGCTATAAAATATTGTCAGTTGTGTGGTCCTATGTGGCATTTTGTTATGTTCTGTTACATAAAAGAAAATCTAGGCAGAATTTTTCTATCTCAGGCTTACACTGGGAGTTCTTTCCTGAAAAGGGCAGAATGTGGGAGGGTCAAAATTGCTACTCAAACCTTCATTCATCAATGCAATGGGAAAAAAGCTGGAGGAGTCAGCAGTGTTTCCTGCATGGTGTACAGGATTTTTTTTATTCCTCTGCTGAATTAGATGTTTAAAGTAGTGGCTAAAACCCCTCAGAGCCCTGCAAGATGCTGCCCAGAAGAGAGGCAGTTTGCTGTTGGACAGCATCTGCATCCTGCCCATCCAGTTGGATCCAATTTGGATACCACCCAACCTGTGCATGACCTCAGAGAAGATCATGTCTCTGTGCTTCAGTTTCCCTGATGGTGAAATAGAGTGGTTAAGACAAAGTGGCTTCTAAAGAGCCTTGTAAAGTGCTGGGCTCACCCTTCAGCCAATGGAGAGTTCAGGCTCTGTCCTCCCTCTCTGCAGGCTCCCCTCAGTGGCTCTGCCCTGCCGTGCTTGGCATGAGCCCCCGCACCGCTGGCAGGGCTGTGCCCCTCCTCTGCCCCCCCGACAACTGTTTTGTTGCCTCCTAGTTGGTGACTACATAAAAGCCCTGGAGTGTGCTAAGTCGTACCTGCTCTTCCACCCCGATGATGAAGATGTCTTGGAGAACGCAGGTTATTATGAGGGCCTCTTGGAAGGTACAATGGATCCAGACACAATCAAACCCAGAAAGGTGAGCGTCACCTAAGAGCCCTTGGTGGGAGGCTTTAACAAAAGCATCTGCTGGAAATTAAAGCAGCTTGGCAGCTTTCCCACAGTGGGACCACTTTGAAAACAGATGTGGAGATGCTGGACGAGCTGGTGATGCTAATTGTAAGGGTGCAAGTCCAGAATCACTGGTGTGGAGGAGAAACTGGAGGGTAGGATATTCTTTAAATGGGGACTTCAGCTCAGCAAAACCCGAGCAAGGACAGGGAGGGTGATGACCAAGTGCCTCAGCAATGTAAACCCTCCCCTTGTTCAGTGCTCTAGAGGAGATGTGGAGGAGGAATGCAATGAAGCACTGAGCAGAGGGCAGCCTCTGTTAAGAGAGGGCCGAGAAATATTTTCCCAAGGGGAGGTTGGGATGTCAGCTTAACTCTCGAGTCACTGAGCTTCGAGTTCAGCGCTCAGCCTGTTCTGCAGGGAGCAACCTTGCTATCATAGGGTGAGGTTGGGGTCAACCAACCAAAGTGCTGGGTTCAGTCACCCAGCAGGACAGGCTTCCTCTCCAGTCGGGGCAGACTTTATCTGCAGCCCTGAGGCTGCCTTTCTTATGATGCAGGAGCAAAGAAGTTATCCTCCCATCCCGTCACAGCCCTGCTGAGGCTCATTTCCCTTGCACCGTAAGCAGAGGGTAGGCAGGAATTGAATTTTCCATTCTCTTGGTAATTCCTTGATTTCCAGGAAAATCAAGGTGATTTGGTAAAATGATAAAAAAGAAAAGGGAAATGATAAAAAAGAAAGCAATGACAATTATCCTTTCTCCTTGCAAAGTGGATCTAGGAAATGAAAAAACATGTCATTGTTTCCTGTGTTTTGAAGTTTTCTGTAAAACAAACCCAAACATTTTCTGCGTTGCAAAGTAATTTTCTAGGAGAAAACCCAGTGTTTTGTTTACAAATTTTTCATTCAAAAAAAGCCCTCTGACGGATGATTTCCAGATGGCTGTGCTTTGTTTTCCCTGTCTGAGCACCCTGAGTCCCTCCCAGGCAGCGATGCTGCAGCCCACCCACCGCTGGGCTCTGGGCTCCACATTGAAGGGGGGGAACAGAGGCACAGCCCAGCTAGGGTCCCTGCTCCACCAGCCTGAACCTGCCTCCCACTCTGCAGCCAGGGTTTCTCTGGCCAGCCTCTTACTCAGATATTTAGAGGCTTTCCAAGGTGCTCAGCACTCTCTGCCAGCTACGCACATACATTTTGGGGATTCGGGTTTCCCAAATGAGTTGCTGAACACCTCTCCTTCTGTAAGACAGTAAGTAGCTCAGCCCTGTGTCTGGGGTTGCTCTAAGGCATAACCCAAGCATCCATAGCCCCATAGGAGTCTACAGTGTTGTGTGAAAATCAAACCCCTGTTGAAGCATATATGCATTGACTGCATCTTGTGAAAGCTAAGCATGCAACTACTCTCCTTCTCTTCTTCTTTTCAGGAAGCAAAAGCGCTGCTGCGGCGCCATAAGCTGGAGTCTCACCTCTTGCAGGTGGCTGCGACTGGCCTCGGATACACCTACACTGAGCCGGTAATGCCTGGGTCTGCTATGGCAAGGTCCTTGAGGAGTTCACAGCTATAGGATGCTAACCTCTTCCTCCTGTAAAATGAGTCCCATGTAGGTGACTCAGGAGCTGGTTCTTGGCACAGTTTGTTCCCTATGGGAAAAGGGCGATGGCAAAGCAAGGGAGGAGCCATTCCCGGGGTGAAGAAAGAACAGATGCAGCCTAGTCCAGCTCTCCTGCCATGGTTCTGGCTTTGTTTCAGCCACTGCCATGGTGGTAGGGCAGGACAGAGAAGGCTGGATGAACTGGGTTCGCTCTGTACTTGTTGTATGATGTCAGTTTGCGTTGGGATTACATTTTCAATTTGGTGACCCCAGGCAATTTCCCAGAGTTGTGTGGAATTGACCCATACCAGGTAGGCTGGCTGATGTCCCCAGCTGTGAGGCAGAGCAGGTAGCTTCCCGGTTTTGCCTGCAGCACTAAATTGAGAAGCATGACCTCTCTCTTTTCCTGCAGAACTACTGGAACAGGTATGGCGCCCGCCAGGATGAGCACAGGTGAGCCACCACCCAACTCATCTAAGCCCACAGCTTCACCAGTCCCTGTAGTGGGGCTAAGGGGATGTACACATGATGGAGTACCAGTCTGCCATTTCGGGGGTGCTGCCCATCCAACCCAGCACACCATCATGGTTGAATTAGGGCCCTTTGCCCCTCACCATTACAAACGTTCCCACAAGCACCTTATTTTAGCTGAGTGCCTCAAAACCAGCAATGGTCTAGAAGGAACTTGGTCAATGAAGCAAGTGTTGTTGTTCGGGTTTGTTGGTGTCTATGCTTTTATAGTGGAAACTGTTGTTCCCATTACCAGAAAAACATGGTTTGGCACAGGACAAAATGAGGGCTTCTACTTGTATTGTTGTGACATTTGTACAAAGTACCAATTTGCCTGTTTAATTTTAACCTATTGGTTTCTGAAGGGTGCAAACCAGCACAACGACCAGAACTGGAGATCTGTGGCCAAAGTCATGATGTTCCTCTTCTCTCTTGCTCCTCAGTGTCCCATCAAGTATTACCAGTGAACCAGAGGAAGGGCCCTGGCTGTCCCTGGCAAAGAAACCCATGCCAAAACCAGATCGAGAGCTGAAGGAGGGTAAGTCTGATGAAGATGTTTCAACCAAATCAAGTTTTTTCCTGTTGTTAGAGACTGCAGGCTGCAAAGGATGGCCACTGAGCAATAAGGAATCTGAAGAAGTTCAAGTTTTGTTTAAGAGACAGAGAAGTCTTCAATGTTGCCACAGCATTTCTGGGTCTGCGTATCCCACCAACACTGCTCTGCTGTTGGACTTGCTTTTTCCAGCTGCTGAGCTTCTCAGTATGGAGCTCCAAGATGTGCGTCTGGGAGGCTAGGTCCTCCTCACTGTGGGGAAGGTGGCACCAACAAATAGTAGTCTTTCCCCCAGGTGCTTTTAAGATGAAAATGTTCCCTATTGTGCAGGCTGCAGAAGGATGGATGCTGGAGGCATAAGGTTTTGGGAACTTTGGTCCTGATGCTTTGCTAAATGTGCTGGATGACACCATATTGGCAACCATTTCTGTTTGCAGACTGGCTTGTGATTTCATGTCTTGGCTTACATCAAATCACTTGGTTTTAAGGCCTGTCAGCAGATATTTCAGCATATTTTCAGCAACCACAGGAAATACTGTAACATCATCTACTAAAGACAAGATATCCCTCAAAACAATTTTGAAAAACTATATTGTAGCCAAATACCAAAGTGTCGTCCTCGCTGCAAAACAATGGGATCTCAACCCAGGAGGTGTCTTGTGTCTCTAGTGGGCAGCTCCAGAGCAGCAGGCAATTAAACTTCCCTGTAATGATGGTTGCGCTTTTGGGGGAATTCCTCAGCTTTCCATGGCCCAATTTGTGCCCAGCTACACAGTGTCATGTTCAGTGTATTGTTATCCCTTTTCTAGCCATACATGAAATAGGCTAATACCACAGGATGATCCTGAAGAGCTTGCTTAAGCCAAGAGCTGGTTGATTTATATTTGTTGGCCTGTTTGACTTCTATAACCAAATAATTTCAGAATGTATCTTCCTCTGTTTATTTCTTTTTTTTTCTCTCTATGCTTTTATTCTGGTTTAGCTGCGGAATGTTTTCAAGTTTATAAAGAAAATGGAAACCAATCAAAAAAAAAAATGTGATTTTTGTCCATCCAGCTGCTTCCTTTCTCTGTCTTTTTTTTTCTTTCTCTCTTTTCACTTGGAAAAAGAAAAGGCGAAAAGAGAAAAAGAAATGTCCATTTTAATTTTGTACTCCTCTTCTGTGCTTTTCTCCTTTCCTCCTTCCTCTTTTCCATCAATTCCTTCACTCCTAAAAGTCCAGATAATTCCCCAATTTCTTTAGGGTGTTTTTCACAGAGCATACACAGGAAACAGGTCTCTCTCTGCTGGTGCTCCAAGGCAGTGGGGGCGAGGAAGGCAGCCAGAAGCGTGCTGCTGGTGTAGGACAAGGGTTCAGTGTTCACAGCACAGGGCAGCCCCCGCTAGTTCCCTGGGAGGAAGAGAAGAAACTGGGGAAGTGGTGAGTGATGCCTTCCAGGTTCATCCCTCATGTGCCTACGGCAGAGAAAGAGCAACATCCGTGCTGGAAATCTCAGCCCTGGGTTGCTGTGTGCCAGAAGTTTGGATTTCAGAGCCCTGCTTCTGATCCAGCTGCATTTATAATAAATGCTATTGTTGAGCAACAAGAACAGCAAAGTGAACATAAGGAACATCCTATCTTTTCCATTTCCAAGAAACCTAACCCTTTGGAAATAAAGTCGTGGGCTAGCAGTGGAGCTCTGCCCTCAGGGTTACATGTCCTCCATAGGCCAAGGAGACTCTTCCAAAAACACACAATGTGCCTTAATGGACAGGAAAGTTAGTAATTATAAAGGCAGTGAAACAGAGAAGTTTCCTTGCACCGCATGGTGAGAGGAGCTCTGCGGCTCTGTTTCCTCTGTTTTATTGCAGCTCTGTGGCAACAGATAATTTCCCCACAATTTAGATGCAAGTCACCTTCCTCCTGGAGAAAACATCTGGTTTAGGTTTTTATTGTTGCCATTTCTTTCATTCTCTCTCTCGGAGGAGATAAGGGGAAAGAGGCTTCAGAAGATGGTGATTTAGTGGCCTCACCATGCTTTTCTGATCAGACAAATTTGATGGGGATGGATTGAAACTTCTTGTAAAGAGCTGATCTCTCTCTTCTCCTTGCCTGTTCTCTCAGCACATCAAGGCTCAGTTGCCCTGTATCAGGTGGGACCCCAGCAGTTTACAAGCCCAGCCACAGTGTATTCACATCCCTGGGATGCTACCTGGGACCTCCAAAATGCAGCCAAGCCATTGGCTTCTGTCAGGCAGAGGGAGGCAGCTTGGAGGCAGGGAGCAAGGTATGGTAGGGACAGCCAAGGCAGCTCCCTTTGATGCTGCAAGGGAGGATGTCCTCAGGGTCCTCTGACCCACCCACTCCCAGCCCCTTTTCTTGGTGGAGAAGAAGTGATGCTTGCTGCAAGCTCAGTGACGCGTTAGGTTTTCTATGTGTGTAAAAGATGAGAAACCCACTGATGACAATTGCAGAGAGCAGCTTTGCAAGCGAAGCCGGCAAGAGCCACAGGGCACAAATGGAAACTTATGGCCTCCATCGATGTTGGCTACTGGGCAGGAGAGCCAAGTTAGCCAGTGTCTGTGTCTCTCATTGTGTCCCATCAGGTTTTTGCATTTTGAGGCTGTGGGCCCTGCATTTGCAAAGCAGGTAATGAGAAGGTGGAAAATGCGGATGCTCTTGCAGCAAATTGATTTCATCTCCATGTGTTTCCATTGCTTCCCTTTCTTTTGTTGCTGATGTGAGGCCAAACTCCTCTCTACTGTGAAGCTCTTTCCCTGGCAGCACACCCAGGTGACTTCAGCTGGCCCTCAGCCATGGTACAAGATGTCAGTGAGGCCAGGGTACGTTTAGTAGTGTCATTCCGTGTCTCTCTTTCCATCAGGGGGTCCACTACTCTACAGCGATGTGAAGTTTGTCTACAACTCACAGCAGCTGAACGGCACCCAGCGAGTACTACTGGATAACGTCATCTCAGAGGAGCAGTGCCGAGAGCTTCACAGGGTGGCCAATGTGAGTAGGCAATGCCCCCTGAGTGGGGCATGAATGCCACCTGGGCTGAGTGCCTGATGGCTTTTGAAAGCTGACTGTGAGATCAGCCCCTGGAGAGGCTCTGGGTTCATGCCTCAATCTTGAATGTTGCAGGTGATGGGAGGATGCCTGTGGAGAGTAGTCAGATGCTTATCCCCATAACACCTAAAACCGCAGCACAGAAGCTGCTCCATCTTTGGCTGTTCTTAGAAACATGCTGCAAGACAAAACCCATGCAGAAACAGCTCTTTTCCATATGTTATGGACAGGATGTAGCCCCAAAGGATGCTCATCCACAAACCTGGTTGAGCCTTCTCATTCATCGTCAATTAAGCCTGGGAAGGGACTGAGGGTGCCTGAACATCCCCAGTCAGATGGTGGGTGGCTATTTTCCAGCATCTCAGAATGGGCTGTGTTCATGGAGAGCAGCTCCCCCACTCCTGCAGAACCAGTTCCCCCCTCATCTATGTTCATGCCTTTCAGGGGATCATGTTGGCTGGAGATGGTTACAGGGGCAAAACTTCCCCCCACACCCCAAATGAGAGATTTGAAGGAGCCACTGTCCTCAAAGCCCTCAAGGTACATCTTCTTCCCTCCTCCTGTGTTCTCCATCCCAGCCGGCATGTGGTGCTGACTCTCTCTTGCTCCTTCTCCTTGCCCAGTATGGCTACGAGGGCCGTGTCCCACTGAAGAGCGCCCGCCTTTTCTATGACATCAGTGAGAAGGCTCGCAGGATCGTTGAGTCCTACTTCATGCTGAACTCCACACTCTACTTCTCCTACACTCACCTGGTGTGCCGCACCGCCCTCTCCGGTGAGGCCCAGGGAGGAGGTGGTGGGGCAGGCCTGGGAGGACAGCAGGGGTTCAACCCCCCACGGAGGGTTTACGGGTAGGGCACCCAAGCCTGAGAGCAGCTCTGTTTTGCCTGATGCTTAAATTTGTGGCTGAGGGCTTGGCAAAGTCACCATCCCCACAGCAGCAAAGGGTGGGCACTGCTGTCCTGAAGAAGCTCATTTCTGTGGTGGCTCTTGTTTTTCATGCCTCCAACTCTCTCTTTTCTCCTCCCTTTTCTCTTGCCTCCTCTCACTGTCCCTTCCCCTTTTCACACCCCACAGCTCTCCATCTTGCTTCCCCACAGTAAGGAACAAGCAGAGCTGTGCAGATCTGAGTCCTCAGATGTTGCCTTTTCTCCCCAGCCTTTCCTTTCCTCCTCTCATCTGTGAACACCACCCGGAGTGGGGTCGGGGCAGTGATGGACCCCACAGAACATGACATTTCCATCTCATCTACCCCTTCTCCTTCCCCCTTCCTTCATATGGTCCTGCCTAGGCCAGCAGGAGCGGAGAAATGATCTGAGCCACCCCATCCATGCTGACAACTGCCTCTTGGACCCCGAGGCCAATGAGTGCTGGAAAGAACCTCCCGCCTACACGTTTCGGGACTACAGGTAGGCAAAAAGGGTGGCTGATCCCAAGGGCACCCAGGGACCATCCCTGAGGCAAGGCATCCTGCTTCACAGACCTAAAGCTGGTACATCCCAGCCATGGCAGAAGTGAGATCTAGCAGGTCATTTCTGGTGGCAACAAGCATCATGGTTAAGCTTCAAGCCAGAGTTTAACTGTAATGGCTCTGTGATATTTTAGGGTTGGGAGATCCCAGCTGTGGCCCACAGGGCTGTGTCTCTGTCATGTGGGTTTGGTGCACAATGGAAGGATGAGAGCTGGTGGGACCCAGGGGACATTTTTCAAATTTTTCCTTAGCCAAAGAGAGATCTCTTGGTTCTCAGCTGTGGCTCCAAAATGGGGGCAGTCTGGGTGTCCCTGACCGGCCTCACAGCAGGACCTCCCCTGCCTGGCAGCTCCCTCATTGGCATCTTGTTGGAGCAATGCAGGATCTACCCTGGAGGCAGGGCTAAGCCCCAAGCCCTGGTGCTCCCCTCACAGGGGTCTCCCACTTCTTTCCCCAGTGCCCTCCTGTACATGAACGCAGATTTCGAAGGAGGCGAATTCATTTTCACCGAGATGGATGCCAAAACTGTGACTGTAAGTTGGTGCTGTGAACTAAATGCCATTCCTCAGGAGTCTGTGCTGGGGCTCTGTGCTTCCCCAGGCAGCCTGTGGCTCCTACCTTGCAAAAAGCCCCTACAGAATCCTACTGGCAGAGGTACACAGACCTTCTGTGCCCTGCCCAGAGGCTGCACTAAGCAGGAAATCTGGAAATCTGCATCCCTTGGGGATCAGAGGGATAGTTGAGAGTTGTCCCTGCCTGGAGAACCACTGAACTTCCACGCCATCTCATGCCCAAACACAAGCAATGCCTCTGTACATAGGCAGTGTCTGGCACAGAGCACGTCATGATGATGGACATCAGTCTCTGAGAAGGATGAGACCCAGGCACAAGCCCCCACCTCTGCATGGGGCCATTTGGGAGGCTGAGCACCCCTCTGTGGTTGAACAGAGCATCTCAGCACCATGCTGGGATTCTGAAGTCCAGTAGATGCTGGAGAGTTGATTGCATCTACCTAAGACCAGTACCAGAGGGTTGATTTGGCTGGCACTTCTGCCCCTGAGGTCCCACAGGATGCCTGTTGTGGACTTAGCAAAGAGATGAAAGGTATTTCACAGCCTATGTCAGGGTTAGCCTGAACCTCCCTGGAGCTATGCCATGGCCCTGTTTTGCTGTAGTTGGCTACCTGCAGGCTTTGCAAGGACTCCATGTCACTATCTGCATGATGGCTGTCCAGCAGGACTAAGCCTCACACCTCCCTGCTTACCCCCTACACTTTACAGCCATTGCCAGGGCTCTGCATGTTCTCCAAAACAGCTCATTGGGTCCCGGGACGATGCAGAGAGGTGCTCAGTAGGATCCCACTCCTTGGATTGTGATGATCCATGGCCAATGATTGCAGCCATGCTGGTCCTTGCCATCCTAGTGTTGCCTCTTTTTCCTCAGGCCTCCATCAAGCCCAAGTGTGGGAGAATGATCAGCTTCTCGTCGGGTGGTGAGAACCCCCATGGGGTGAAGGCAGTTACTAAAGGCCAGCGGTGTGCTGTGGCTCTTTGGTTCACCTTGGACCCACTTTACAGAGAGCTGGTGAGTCCCTCCATCACTCTCTACAACTACTTGAAAGGACACTGTAGAGAGGTTGGTGCTGGTCTCTTCTCACAGGTAATTAGTGACAGAACGAGAGGGAATGGCTTCAAGGGTAGGTTTAGACTAAACATTAGGAAAGAACTTTTCACAGAAAGAGTGGTCGGGCATTGGAATAGGCTGCCCAGGGAGGTGGCTGAGTCACCATCCCTGGATGTGTTTAAGAGTCGTTTAGATGTGGTGTTGGGGGATATGGTATAGGGGAGACGTTTGTAGAGTAGGGTAGATGGTTGACCTAATGATCCCAAGGGTCTTTTCCAACCTAAATGGTTGTATGATTCTATGATCATGAGGTAAGAGGAGCTAGGGAGTACCCAGTATCCTGAAGAAAACTGGACCATTTTCAACCTCCAGTCCTAGCACATCTATTTTCATCGCACCCCTCTCCACGGGAGCATTCCCATCTGCTGCTCTACGGGACATGAGCTGGTGGCCCTGGTACTTCCCTGCTGGCCGTGCTCCTGGGCACCCATCACCCCGGGCCTCTGTGGTGCGGGCAGGCAGGAGTGCTGAGTGGGGTACGGGATGGCTCTGCACAGGACTGGGCTGGCCATTTCTGACACCTAGTGGCAATACCCTGATGAACAGGGAAGTCCTCCACAACTACCTGCAGCTCAGAGGCCAGTGATGTGCGGCTGCCCCAGCGTCCTCAGAAGCAGTTTGGCAGCCTGAAGCCTATCATTCTGGGCACCCAGATGCCTTGGGAGGTCTGGGCTGTGGTGCCTTTCAACAGGCAACCTCCAAATTCTATTTGAAAAGTCTACTGTACCAACCCCTGTCTCCCTTTCATAGCAATTCTGGTTTCTAAGGATAAAAGACCAAGCAAAAATAAACACAGGGAGAGAGCAGAACTTCTCCCTTTGGGAGAAGCTTATTTTCAGACACGCACTTTACTTACTGTCTCCCTGCTTTTTGGCACGAGCTGGAATTCCTCTGTGCTTGGTGCATGTGCAGGATCCTGTGTGGACAGGCGGAGGGTACACTGTGGCAGTGGCTGCTAGTGAAGTGTGATAAGGGAACATCAGTTCTGCCCTAATCATTGCAGCCCCTGGAGGGAGGAGTGAATTAGGTAACAAGGTGCAAAGTGATTTGATTAATTTTGCCCAGCAAATCCCCAGCTCAAACCCAGGCTGTCCCCCGTCCTGTCAGCTACAATGCTGGTCCTTGGATGAACTGCTTGCTGGGGGTGCTCCCAGCTGAGCCATGCTGAATAAGCTGAGGGCAGATGCTGAAGCTCTGCTGTTAACGGTTTCTTCCCATCCCCCCTTGGCAGGAGCGAATCCAGGCAGATGAAGTGATCGCGATGTTGGACCAGGAGCATCTAGGACCTAGTGAAATGAACATCAACCCAAAGGATGAGCTATGAACTAGGCCAAAGACTTTTTCTATTAAATATTTATTTAATATTGTTAATCTTATTAGAACCCTTCTATTTTTGTACAGAGCTGCTGTATAAATTAACATATGATTGTGGATTTTCAGGAGGGCTTCTTCTGTGTTTAACACAGCTCTTGCTGGGACCTCTCATCTCTGTGCCAGCATCTCCTGCTGTGCCTGACTCTGCCTCTGGGATTCCCTGTCTTTCCCTAGCACTTCTCAGGACTTATTAAGGCCCACTGTACCCCTTGAAGAATCCCTTTTTTTTAATTTCTAAGCCAGAAATAGCTGCTTCTCTTTAGCCTCTGCTAGAGAAATGCCTCAGGTGTGATAACAGATCAGTCTTCCTGCCTCTGCTAAGTGCTGGCTGAAGACCAGAGCAGTGCTGTCCTGGAGGAAACGGGAGCACAGGTCAGTTATTTCCATCTCACCATTTGAAAGATGTTTTTTAGGGAAAAAACAAAGCAAAACCCAAGTCCTAGCAAAATGCATATCTCTCTGTAGCCATGCAAAGCTGGCATTTGAGCATTAACTCGGAGCAGAGCTTCCAGAAATCACCGTCTGGGCAGGACCATGAGCTGTGCACAGGTGACAAGGGGTTTGATTTGCAGCTGACTCTTGTGAAAAAGGGTCTGTCACTCATGTTCAGTCCCTGCTTTTGCTAATAGCTTGGGATGCGTGAAAAAAATTGCTTCACAGTGCATCCTTTGAGCTTCCAGATAAGTGCTTCTGCTGGTAAAACTCAAGGTTAGAAGTCATCCTTTCCAGGTCCATGTTGGAAAGCAGCTGAAAGACTCGGGGATGTTACAGTGCCATAGTGTTGGATGGTGCAGCTTTGTACTCTGGATGTCCTGGCTGCATCCTCCCATCCTGACCCTGCAGGAGCAGCAGATGTCAATGGTGTGGTGCCATCTATTTGCTTAGAGTATTTCTGACCCAGTCCGAGGGTGTTGCATTGAAAGCACATGCTGCTTGTCACAAGAGATTTACTATGCCAGGAACTACTACTAAGCTAGTAATTCATCCTTCTCCCACCATTAAATTAATTCCTGTGTGTGGGATCAGAGCAGCCCCTACCTCAGTCAGAAGGAACACTGAAGTCATAGAACCACCCACATCCCAGTCATAGACACAGCTTTTATTTTGACCCAACAGCTGCTTCAGCTGCTAGAAAGCAGTTCCTAAAAGGCAGGTTGCAACAGTCTTTACTTTTTAATTTACTGCAAGGCTGCTGTCTCTCCAGAAAGCACTGCAGGGATCGTGGCTGGAGCCTGGATCCCTGAGCAGCTTTGCTCAGCTCCCTGCTGTGCTGGCACTTTTTCTCAGTCACTTTCTGCTCTTCTCTGACAGCTTTGTCATTTCCAGGACTTAAAACCTGCAATAGGAAATTGTCTTTTTTTTTTTTTCTTTTATTTTTTTTCTCACCCAAATCTTCCAAGCTCAGCAGCACTCTCTTCTCATCTAGTCACTGGCTGCAAAGGCCATAGACAAGGATGGTCCTTCTCTAGAGACTTCCTCAAAAGCTGATTCTGGGCCAAATAAAGGGGAACTCAGTTCATCTGAAAGGCAAATGCCCAGACTGTGAAGAGGGCACCATTACTGCTTAGAGAATGATGGAAGGCTCCCCAAAGAACTGCCCAAAGGTCTCTGCTTTCAGAGACTCTTCCCTGCTTAAATGCCTCCTCTCTAAATCCCCTTTTTTTAAAAATAGCCAGTGGAAGCTGTGGGAAGAAGGGGAGGGCAGCTGGAGAGCCAAAATGCCAGTGTCATTGTTCCCTCTCTGCACCATGCTATTGCATCCAAGGCTTGACTGCTACATGCTGCACATTCAGTGTGATTTTTCTGTTGCCACCCGCCCTGACAAGTACATCTTCCCCAGCTCCTCCTGCAGAACGGGGCCCTCTCCAAGCTGCTTGGTGCAGCCCCTGCCCTCCCAGAGGCTGCGAAGATCCCACCAGCTGGTCCCACCAGCTGGTCTTTCTCCGGGGAGGTAGGAAGCAGGACATTGCAGGTCGTGGTTGGTTTGCTGCTGTGGTGGTTAGCCAGAGCTGTGTCTAAATCCAGGGGAAATAAACTAAACATACCATCTGGGCCTGTTTTTGTCTTTCTTTGGGCAAATATTAGAAGGGGAGACAGAGGAGTATGCAGTGTATTCATGATGGTATCTCTCCCTGAGCTTTCCTGCCCCGGTTCCTAAAGCACATAGACACATCTCCCATGCTGGAGGCGCATCAGAGACACCCATGTGGTGGAGGTGCTTGAACTGTGTCTTAGCTCCTTGTTAACTCTGCCGTGCCCCTCCTAATACTAATAATATGTGCAGGGTGGGATTAGCAGGGTTGATTTATGACATTCAACGAGAAAAAAAATAAAGAAAACAACTCATAAAGGAAATATAACAATTTAGAAGTGTTTAAAACACCAACTGAAGTGGCTCTGTGTGTGTGTGCCTGTGCCCTTGGGTGCGGCTGTTGCTCTGAAGTGAAGCCCTGCACAGTGTTACTCAATGCCAGGGGATCTTTACTAGCAAGGAGCTTTGGTTTTGGTTTGACATTCCAATGGGCCCAAGCCAAGTTTGGTCACCCCTTGCACAAGGTTGCTGTTGTGGATTGGAGGGGGGTGGAGGAACCCAGTCTGTGCCACAGCTATGCTTCCAGCGATCGGGCATCAGTAGTGTTTCAAGAAAAAAGTACAGATGAAATGGATGTCTTCGTTAATGAGAAGATGAGTCATTGCACTTTGCAGTCACTGAGGCATTAGGAACAGTGGCCCAACAAGGCACTTGATGCCTTGTATAGAGGGTAGAAGCACAGAAAACACCTTATACAAGCAAAGAACCACCAACGAGGGCCAGCAGAATGTCTGAGGCTGAGCCCCTTTGGACTGTAAATGCAAGTGGCTGCTGGAAGTTTCCAGCCAGCCAAGAGGTTACCCCTGAAACCTCACCTGAATATCAGTCTGCAGGCATTTACAAATCATGGAATCCCTAAAGCTCTTCATGACCAGTGGCTACAGAGTCTAATAGGCATGTCCATAGGCATTAGCCTGCAAGACTTTTTGAGGTGTTAATTTTAAGCAACTAAACCTCACCAATATTGCTGTGGAGGCTTAGGGCCATGTGGACAAATCAGTCTCCAGCAGCTCCACTGGATGACGACTAAGCCCCTTAATTCTAAGCTTATAAAATATGGTGCATTTAGGCCTTTATTTCCCAGGAGATAGACTGACAGCCCAAAATGTAGCCCCTTTGATGACCCTTGAAGACGCAGTGACAAACCTTGCAAGCAGCCAGCCTGCATGAAGATGCTCTTCGGCTGCTACTCCACTCCATCCTGCAGCTGCATCCCTCTTGCCATCCCCCTACCGTACTGCTTGGTGTCTGCCCTGGTGATGGCCAATTTGAGTGGCACCATCCCTGCCAGCTGCTGCACTAAGGTTGGCCAGTCCCTGTGCAAGGATCTTCTGACCTCGGAGGCACCTGTGGTCGTAGGCAGCAGAACCCGGACTGGTTTGTCACCTTTGCATTACAGCTGCTGGCTTCCTGCAAGCTGCAGTGACTTGGCCAGGGGAAAGACGGGAGTGGAGGAGGGAGATGGAGTTTGCTGCTCTTCTCTCCTGGTTAAACCTGGGCAGAGCAAACCTGAGCACTCACAGGCAGCCAAACATCTTCCCATGAAAAACTGTCATTAATAAAAAAAGCTGTTTCCTCCTGTCCACACCCTTGCCCAGCCTGGGGGAAAAAAAAAAAAAAAAAAAAAGAAGAGAAAAAACAAAACAAAACAAGGCAGCTGGCTCTAATAGTGCTGGCAGTGAGATAAAAATGGGCTAGTCCTGCTTTGGGGAAGAACTATATTAAAAAAGGAAAGAAGCATGCATGCCTTTTGTTTCTGCAACTGCTCCTACGCCCACGCCCCAGCAGAAGAGTCACCTTTTCCTGCGGGAAATGTTGCTGCTTGTCTGTGCATTGGGGTATGACCCTGGCTCGGTCCCACAATGTTGGGCTCTTCTCTAGGTGTGGATGGGCACATGTGAACGTGTGCTTGTGCTCCCGCCACCCCCTTTCCACAGCAGGCACCCGGGCCCAGCGTATAAGGTGCCTTGGTGCCAGCCAACAGCACCAGAACCAACAGAGTGCGGCCACGCATGAGGTCAGATCCTGCACTGGTGTCCACCCCAAGCACAGCCCTGCCTTCACTTTGGGCATGGGAAACACACATGGACCCACACGGTGCAATAGATGTCCCTGAGAACAACAGGGCCCCCTCCATGCCATCCTGGAACATGATGTAGTGTGCATGGGTCACTCCTCTGTTCTCAGAGCTGTGGCAGCAAGTTGCTCTCTCCACAGGTCTAGTGGATGCCACGGCCAGCCCAACATTACTTTTATTCTGCTTTAAACACACGGTGAAAGCTGGCACCGAGTTTGTTTCCTTCTCATTTAGCAAAACTTTGTTATGCAAAAAAAACCAAACAAAACCCATCAACACCATAATAAAAAAAAAATAAATCATAAATGTCTGCATGTCCCAACCCCCTGGCCACCATCCAACCCTGCCAAATGTAAGTCCAGCACACCACAGGAAATCGAGAAAGCAAAACAGATGACTCGGAGAGCTGCCTGGCCACCCTCACCTTGTTCCTGGGGCGCAGCAGAGCCCTGAGGAGCTGCAGGGGAGCGGGGTTCAGCCTCGGTCCAGCTGGGCAGCAGCGGGCAGCGTGCGAGGCCTTGGCAGCAAAGCACGGGTGCAGGCAACCGCAGTGCGTGCTGTGGCAGGAGCAGGCAACGGCAGGGCCCCGTGGGCACACGGAGCCGGGCTGGCGAGTGGACACGCTTGGCAGAGGAGCAAGTCAGGTAATGATCATTTCCAGGGGTGGTTTGGATAACGAGAATGGCTGTTCTGGTAGGTATTTCCTGAGGTTGAACAGGGCAGGGCAGGGGGAATTAACATGAGCTCAGTTTAGCTTCTACCCCTCCTTTATTTGTAATGAGATTAACAACAGAGATGGCAGCGGCACCATCAGTCTGCTGCCGTGATGGGCTAAGCCGATAAGCAGCTCCCGCGCTGCCTTGCGTGCAAGCCCAACGGCTCCGGCACACAGGGAAAAACACCGGAAAAAACACCCCTTTGATCACACTTGGCTTTTTTTTTGCAATGGCCTTAGGGTGGCTTCGTTCCCAAGTTCGGGAGGAACTCATTGCATTGTATTGGTCCAGCTGTTCCCGGCAGTGCCAGGAGCAAGGCTGACCTCCCAGTGCAGCCCAGCACCACCATCCCCTCCCTGCAGTGCTTCTGCACCCGATGTCGGCTGGAAGGACCAGGCTAAAGGCTGGTTCCTGCTTTGTTGGTGAGAAATGAGGCCACCACTTGCCACCAATGTGCTATGGGCAGCTCCAGTGCAAAAAATGAAACCAGTCGATTTGACTGCAATGAGGCAGAAGCTGGAAAGAAGTGTGAGTGCCCTGCAAGGCACCTCCCAACTGCTCACAGTGCTTTAACTGGACCATAGCAAAGATGGAGAAGAAAGTCTCGTATGATCCCCCCATAGAGAGGAGGACACAGACTACTCCCAACAAATTTTTCAAAGATCTTTGTCATACCTGTGACAAAGTCTGTTCATGGCAAGCCTAGAGCCATCTCTGAGTGTACGTAGCTCTAGTAGAGGAGTTTTGGCTGGAAAACCACTGACACAAACCCCCTGTATTTTAAAAGCCTTATATTACTCACAATAACTGGGCACATACAAGCCAAGTGTGCCCATCCTGGGCGGGAGCCCCAGCTCCTGTGAGGCAGGGTGACACCAGGCCCACCTCTGCAGGGCTCGCTGTAGCAGCTGGGCACAGATGAGGTGATGCCTAAGCCTGATGTCCCCTTCACCATCTTGTTAGTCACTGGCTGCATCTCCCCACAACAGGACACCCATGAAACCATCTGTGGTGTTATGCATTTCTGCACGAAAACCTTCTTGTGGAGCCCCATTAATGTGACCCTATGGCCCAGAGTTGTCCAAGAACCATGGGGGGCAGCTGCTCAGTGAATATTGCTGGGGTCTGCTCCCACCACCACACAGGAAAAAAACAACCCACCAGCATTCTCAAATCAGTTTGCTACCCCCAGGCAGCTGGGGGTTGTTTGTTCATCTCTTTTCGTTTCGACACCTCGTGTGAGAGGCTGGGAGCTGGCATTCACCGCTCCTGCGGTGCCAGTTCTGAGATTGTTTTATTTGATTTGCTGGCCAAATTGGGTGGATGGGTGGAGACTGAATTTTCCCCTTTATTTTTGTTTTCAAAAAACCCTTCTGGCCCTGGGTGAGGCAGAAGGAACTGAGTAGTTTCACGTCTATCTTCTCTGTGACAGTTACCCGCCTAGAGCAGCCACAGCTCAGCTCCTCCAAGCAGAGGAGCTGGGTGCCGGGGGACAGGCTCACTGGCTGGGTGGGGAAAGCCCTCAGACCCCTCACACACCAGTATTTGATTCCCCAGTCTGTCCGCTCCCCAAGCACACTGGATAAAGCTCTAGTGTGAGCCCATCCTTCCTTGCTCTGCTTAACAGGCCAAAGAAAAACGAGGCCCTTAATATGAGCAGCCCATGACACTGGGAGAGGATGGGGCAGGTTTAAGCTCCTCATCAGGAGCGGGGTGATCGCTGAAAAAGCTAGCCTCATAGCCTGGCCTCATTTTACACAGCTGCAGGGAAGAAGTTTGTCACCAAAGGTCCCCAGGGAAAGCCCTTAGCTGTGTGCGGTTGACACTCTGAGATGCTCTGAGCAAACACTTTCAGAATAACCATCCCCACATCAAAACCTTGCCCCAACAGTGACTCTTAGGGATGGGATGAAGTCTATACGGACTTTCTCCTGACCCTGGCTGTGCCCTGTGCTTCCCCAGGTGACTCACATGACCCTTGCAGCACCTCTGCAAGTCCAGCAGCCCAGGAGGGCTTTTCCCATCTCACTTATGGCTGTGAAGAGAAGGCTGTTCACAGACATCTTCCAAAAGTTCAGCCATTATTAACCAATGTGCCATGCTCTCCTGTGCCCAGCAAACTGCCAGGTCCACCCTACCAGCCACAAACCCATGGTGCTGCCACCAGGCTCTCCTGGCAGCTTGGACTTGCCCACCCCTCTGGAGCCACCTGAGAGGCTATGGGGAAAGTAAACGTAGTCACATCAAACCCAGGCACTGCAGGGAGTGAGAAAGCCTGGCTGACAAGTGCACACTCTGCCCTGCCCAGCATCACACACGTTCCTCCCTGTTTGCTTGAACATCTGCAGAGGAGCTGTGGCACTGACCCAGGAGCTGTGGCACTGACCCAGCAGCTGTGACCCGCACCCTGCCAGTGCCGCAAGAGCAGCCTGAGCATGGGGTCTGCATGGCCCGGAGCTGCCAGCAGATCTGCCAACCCTCGGCTGCCGGGATCCATTGCTCCGGCTGGAGCTGCCACCATCACCGCTTGGGGGGAAACGGGCCAAAGAGACAAACTGTGTTTGCTCTGGGAGCGTAACGAATCTTCAGCAGTTCCCCTTGAGGTGGAAGGTGCTACATCCTTTCTCCCTTTTTTTTAGACTAATTACACTGAAACAAAAGGTGAGATACGCCATACCAGGAATGTTACCAAGACTGCGAGTCCTCCACCCAGCAGGATTAAGTCGGAGCTCTGGATGGCATGAATACAGATGCCGGCAGCCGGCCTCCTGCTCCTCTTGCTCAACCACTGGCGCCACTCGACAAAAGATAACAAACACCTCTCCTCCTCTCGTGATGGGCCTAGCAGCAAAAGAAAATTTCCAGGTGAGAAGCTCCTGCTGGGTAGCCCATGCTCCAGGCTATGCAGGAGAGCTGCCATCCCTCAGCACCTCTTTGCCCCAGCTATGAACACTGAGTAGTACCAGCATGTAGGGGAGACCCAAGACTCCATGACATACCTTGGGCACTCCCCTATGGCCTTCAAAGTATAAACTGCATCTTGCTGTCAGGACTTCCACTTTCCCCATCTTCAGCAGATCTGTAAGTCATTAGTCGCCACGCTGCTGGGCCATGGTAGTTTGAAGGTAGCTCTTCCTTGCAGATGCACTTGGTATAAATAGGGATAAATGCACCAGGGGGGAGGTCCTTCTGTTCTACCCGGGGGGGAGAAAAAGGACAGGGTGCTGCCTGGGAGCACAGACCAGATCTGGGACCATCACACAGACCTTCTCCCTTTCATGCCAGGCCAAGCCATCCAACATTGCTCTTCTCTCACTTGGAAGGCAGATGCTCCCAACCAGATAAATCAGCATGAATGGGAAGAAAATTAGGCTTAGGAAATTTGCCTGTACTAGTATAGATGTCTGTCTTGGGCACGCTTTTCTGCAGCTTCATTGAGTTTGATGTGGCTGTCTCAACTCGTTGAGAGCCTTCTCAAAGGTATTCCAGATTCCCTGGCCTGACTAGGTGTGCAAGGGTTAACCAGAGTGCTCCTTGGGCTCTGTGGGCCATCACTTTACTTCAAATGAAAGAGAAGGAAGGGTCTACTCTGTTCCTCTTGACCTGAAAAAGAGACAAGTGTTGCAGTGTATCTCCATGTCTTCCTAGCCAGACTCTCTGGCTGGTCTTCATCTTCTGTGAAAGGCCACAGTTAACTCTGCACTGCATCCCAGCCATGGGGATAGTCCTACAAAAACAACAGAAAAAATTTAAAAATCAAATTTCAGTCTACTCCCTCTGCTCCTGAGACCTTTCCAGACAGCCGCCTCTCACAGCCTGCGTGGGACACAGAGTGCCTTCTCCTCCTCACCTGCCCACCTTCAGCTGGCTGCTGGCATCCCTGGCAGGGCTTTCAGTCATGTCCAATTTCTTCACCTCTGAGGCAAGGCTGAAATAATCTGAGACAGCTGCTGCCCATGGCCTGACAGTAACGTACTTGCCTTAATGGTTCCTTGCTAATATTTTCCCCTTGAGTGAAATGATAAGGTTCAGGGCCAGGTGGAACACGTTCAGTTATCTCTTCTTTGGGGCTGGCTGAGTGACTGCTGTTCGACTTGGGCAAATAGAGATTGTGTGTGGTTTTGGTGCATGTGTTCTTACTGTGAGCCTGTAACCAGTGCAGGGCACAATCCCACCTGCTGATTGATAGCTCCTAAATGCTAGCTTCCTTCTGTTCAAGTCACTAATTAGGCAGCAATAAAGGCTAGAATGAAAACTATAATAGAAGTAACTGTCTTGCTATCTAGAGCACTTAAAGCTGGAAGAAAACTTTTCTAAACAGAGAGCAAACAGTGAGGTCCCTGTCTTCCAGCTATCACCCTCAGTGGCAGGCAGGCACCACCCCAGGCTGCTTCTCTACAAAATGGAAGCCGTGCTCAGGACTTCCAAAGGAGGTTGTGGATTTGAGGCTCAGGCCAGAGCTTAAATGCCAGAAGGGAAGGGATGGGCTCACACGTGCCGTTACTCAGGGCTGGGAGCCCTCAGCACACGGGAGCTCTGCATCAGCCTTCAGAGGGCCAAATACTGCCCTCGGGGAAGGGTGCTGGACTCTGCTCTGGGGCTGGGCTTCCTACACATGGGCATTGCAGCACCTTCTAGACATCTTGTGCTAGAGGTGACCCGTTACCTCTTGTTTCTATGAAAAACACACCATATTCACCTTCAGGTTGGAAACTCTCTCCAGGTTCGGCATGGGCTGCTCAACCATGTCCTTGTAATAAGGAATCAATGCCCTTATCTCGCATTTCACCATAGCAAATGGATAATTTGATGCAATTGGGTAGCCACCCACGCCTTTAATTAATCAAAGAGTTTTTCACGCAGCACTGTGCAATATTTTGTTTCCTAACATCCCCACTACACAGCACTAGGATCTGTTGTAACATTTCTTACCCAATTCCAGCACTGAGGACTACGCAGCCAAGAAGAAGATGGATCGCATGTGTAGAAATCTTTAGTGTCATCTCCAGAGGCGATTTCCAAGGTATCAGAAGTTGAATTAATCAGAGGCTCACAGACAGATTTGGGAAAACAAAATAAAACTAAAAAAGACCCCAGTCAACAAACAAAAACTACCTCAGGAAGAAAATTGGAAAGTCAGCAGACTCCCTGGGGGGGTGCCATTTAGGAAGCTCAGGAAAAAATGGAGGAAATCAGAGGCTCTCCTAGAAAACTGGAGAAAACCTTGCCAGAGTTCACTGCTCTAGGACAGAGCAAAAAAATCCCTTCCAATGGACCACAGGGCCACCACAACAACTTCCTTTTCACACCTCCTCCTGACCAGCTTCATACTGCAGCTGCTGATGGGGGAAAGGAATGTGCAGGTAAAGACTGGAGATGGACAAGTAGGAGAGTGCTTGGAAATGCTTGGTCTGAATGGTGAACAACTGAAAAGAAACACCTGACAAATGCTTGTCCACACCTGGGAGCCCCGCACCCAGCTCACACCTTTGTGTGCAAGTGAGTGGTTTAGACACCATTTCCTCTGGGCTCCCCACAGGCCACTGCCACCCCACCCAGGAAGGCTGGGCTGGGACCCGGAGGCCAGCGCAGGAGTCAGCAATGGAGACACCTCGGTGCTGAGCACAGAGCCTGTGTGGGCAGAGCAGGACCCTGCAGCCCAGATCCTGCACAAGCACTGCCCATGGCTGCCAGTACAGCTCATCCTTCCCCACCTGCCAGTCAAAGTGGATGCAATCACCATCTCCAGCTTCTCCTTGGGAGCTGCATACATCCTCCGTGGCACAGCCCTGCACTACAGCGGGTTACTGCCCAGTGCTGGGAGCTGCTCTCACGTTTTGCCTCCCCTGGGGCAGACCCACCCGTGGGCCAAGCGAGCAGGGCAAGATTTCACAGTACGCACCAGCAAACTGAACCAGAGCCAACAACCCGTGGGGGAGCCCAGGGGGAGGAGAGCCCCCCTCCGTGCACAGCACCCTGCAGAGCCGTGCAGGTGAACAGTGGGGTGCTGGGTGCCGCAGGCAGGTTGTCCCTGGCAGGGTGCCGGGCTCCCCACCCAGACTGGCTGAGCTGGCTCCCATGGCGGCGTGGGAGCCTGGAGTCAGCCACTGGTGCTCCAGCCAGGTGCTGCTGTGGGAGTTCCTGGCTGGAGCGTGTGCTCCCTGCAAAATACCTGGTGGTATTTTCTCAGCTGGAAGAAGAGATGCGTATCACTCTGGCAGGGAAGACTTTTGCAGCCAAGGCTCTGTGTGTGTGCATGGCGGAGCACCTCTCATGCCCTTGGGCAGGGCATGCATGGTGCTGGGAGCTCAGGGTGCTGCTGCACGCTGGCCATGGCTGCAGGGTGTTGCAGCACAGGGTAACCATGCAGGGCTGCTTGCCTCCAGTGTGCCTCCAGCCAGCCTCCTGGGGTGGGTAGGCTCTAGAGACATTTCTGAGCAGAGAATGTGCCAATGGAAGGCACAGCTTCATGCTCTCTGCACCCAAAAGCTGCCTGGGCTGAGAGCAGTTGTCTCACCTGGTTTGGCAGCTGATGGTTTTTGGTCTTTGTCTTCTGAATTTCTCTTTTGCGCTGGTGTTAGTTGGCATGGGCACAGTGCTGGGGAATCCCTGGGTGCACAGCAAAGGGCAGGAGAGCAGCAGTTTTCCCAAGAGTAAAAGCTGCCCCGGAACACCACTTGGCTTATTCCACTCATGCAAAATAAACAAACAAGAGCTGCCGCTGCAGCTCTTACGTGTGGGATGTGAAGGAAAAGGCGTTGAGAAGGCAGTTTTATAAAAAGGAAAAGTTTTATAAAATGCATGTTCCTGCTGTGAGCGCAGGAACCATTCCGGGAGCCGAGGGGAGCACCACAGGCTGTGTTTCGGGTTGCACCTGCCTGTGGTGGGGAACAAGGGACCACAAGGGTGGCAGAAGGAAGGCTGGCACCATGAGCCTTCACCTGCCTGAGGACCACACGATCAGCCACAGCCACCTGGGGCTGCGGCAAGTCGCTGCATCCTTATTTCCCGGGGCCGGCGGCGGCGCAGAGCCGGTGCCCGGAGCGGGGCCGGGCGCGGAGCGGGTGCCGCTAGAGGGCAGTGGCTGCCCGGGCTCCGCTGGGCTGGGCTGGGCCCGGGGGGCGGGGCGGCGCCGCTGCCTGCCGTGTTTTTATACTTTTTTTCCTTTTTATGGAGACCGCGTTACAAATGCCCTTCACAGAGGAAACAATGCGGGTAGGAGACGATGTACTCGGAAGCGCTTTGGCTTCGGTGCAGCCAGATCTCCCGTTGTCCCAATTTTTTAATTCTTTTTTTTTTCTTTTTTTTTTTTTTTTTAATGCCAGATCAGATTTGTGCTCTCTCGGTTTCAAGTCTGCTTCTAGACACTCATTTCGAGAGTGCTGGCAGTTAAAATAGAAGAGGAAAAGCACTATCTCTTCCTCAGTTCTGCTGATCTATTTTGTTTCGGTTTTTCCCATTTTCTCTTCAGCCCCTGCACCAGTTTCTTTGCCACATGCAGAGCCCTGCGGCCAGTTACTTCCCACCGGATTTGCACATGGCAAAGAGTGTCTCCCGTGGTGCAGCCACAAGCCTTAGCAACTCAGAGAAGCTGGTTGCACGGACAGAGCCATGCTGCTCAATATTAACAAACAAGCTTAGTCTTCCCTTGGCCTTGATACCAATAATGAGACAACATCTTCCAGGGCATGATTCAGAGTGGGAAGCTAATATGCTCTGAATGGCTCCCTAGGGACTTTGTTGCCACTGGTGATGCAGAGGGCCTAATCTCCTACCCTAGGCATTTGGGAGAGACAATGTAAGCATCTCCCTTGCATGCTGTAATGGTTGGTATCAGCCCAGCTGCCTGTGAGTAATTGCTGAGCATGCCAGAAGGCACCCACCTCCTGTTGGAGCACGTATCCCCATCGTCCTGGGAAGTGGCACAACCAAAAAAGCCACTGGCTGCCGTGGTCATGTTATCACTGCATGCAAAGGGCACTGCCTTTAACTTCAATGCTGCAGGCACACAGTCACTGCACACCATCCCTGGAGATAGATGCCCCTCAGTACTTGCCCATGCCCTGAGTCCGCAGCAGCAGCCTTTTTGTCCCACCCCAAATCCCACGTCTCTTGCCCTGCAATCCCACACAGCTTTTCCTTTACTCACCAATGGTCCTGGGCATCTGGTTCACTTCATGAAGGCAGAGCTGATGTTTCCTCAGAACAAAAGATATGACACTGTAAGAGAGTTTACAAGGAAGTCAAAGCATTTTAACAAAACCAGCAGATCCCCACACCTGCCCAAAAAAGGTCTTTGACCAGTTTCAGCAAAGGAAGCACACAGCCACATTGACCCAGCAGCAGAGCAGGGCAGCCCTGCAACATCCACAGGCAGATGGAGAGGGATGGCAGACAGGCTCCAGCTCCCACACACATACACATAAACCCAAAACCGTCTGGTTCCACAGCGCTGATGTTAAGGCCTTGTGCTGTAGGGATGGTGTATACATTTGGGAAAGGATGGGCATATAAGGAAAAATGAAAAGTCCTTGGAGCCTAGATCAGGAGGACAAAGCAAATAGCTACTGTCATATGCCTTTGAGTACAGTTTTGGCTCCTTAATCTTAGGGAAGCAAGCAAGGAGAAAGCTGGAACCAGTCCTTGCCAACAGAGCATAAAGATTAGCTACATATCTGTTTATTTGCCCTTCTTGGGTAAAGTACCTGGCTCCAAAACTCCAGCCTCCACTTTTTGCTATACACTCAGGAAGGTGATTCACTGCTGTCAAGGCTCGCAGAGAGTCAAAACAGCTCAGGACCCAGAAACAACCAGCTTGAGCCCGGCAGCCAGGCAAGGCTGTTTGCCAAACGTGAAGGCTGATGTTGAGCCGGTGAAGGCTCAGCATAGATACAACTTATGCCCAGGTGGCCATGCTCCACTTCTGGGTAGTGGCCATGCACTGCTGCCCCACGGAGCAGACCATGCAAGGGAGCTTTGCAGGACTGAAGCTCTGGCCTGGCGTAGCTCCTCCCTAAGCTTCATACAGTGGTTGGGATAAACTACCCATTTTATAGCTCAGTAAACCAAAAGGCCAAACAGCCCAATCACCTGCTCAGTGCTAGAGCCAGGCTGCTCAAATGGTTTTCCCACTGAGAAACAACTTGCAAAGAGGCAGAGTTGGAGGCCACGTCCTGCAATCCTCCCACCACAGCAGAGGCAACCGCTTCACTGTCAGGAAGACAGGGGTTTCTGCTAAGCCACACAGGACAGGAAGAATGTGATGAGCAAGACACCCTTCACAGGCTCCACTCGGATGTTTGCCAAGTTTTGTTGTGTCCGGATAAGTTTCATTCCAGGGGACTGCTAGCTTCAGCACACTTAGAAAACAGCATGGAAGGGCATGCACGTCTTCAGAGGTCCACCCAGGCTTGCAAAACACAGTTGGAAGCTTGTGATGGATCCCTGCCCTGAAAATTTCATGCCTGCATACGAAGCATCCCAATATCCAAAGACGAAATTCCAATGGGTATGGGTGGAGGGCAAAAGGGAGAGTGCCAGCTTGGCATTCCTCAGCACTGAAACCCTCGCTCTAACATAAGCAATGCAAAAGTGGATCACTGCAGGCAGCAGTTGCAACCATCAGCAAACATGTTTCAAGTCTACCTGGTTAATGGAAACTGAAATCCTCTTTTACCTGATAGAATTTGCTCATCTAGAGACAAGGACCCTTCAGCTGAAACAGTAGTTTTTAAACTGCATATTAGCTTTTAACATCCACATTCAAGCAATCCCTGGCTCTCAGAGTGGAACCAGGAAACCAGTGCCTCTGGATATTGAGATCCAGAGACAACTGCTTTTCCAATCCTTCAGCAAAAAGGAAAAGAAACAGTGACCAGAACCAAAGAAACCAGGCAGCCATTCCCAACCCTAATAGTAAGCATAAAACTAACTCACAATGAAAACTTTTTCCCCTTTTAAGATTTTTGTAGGTTTTCTTTTTTCAACCCGCCCCTTTCCCAAGTCCCCTTCCACAACCATAACCCAGGAAAGCTGTACAAGAGGGAGACACATGAGGCCCCATACAAAAATTACTAATAAAGCTGGGCTGCTAACATGTTGGTCCATGGACAGACTAAAGCCCCTGGCTTCCACCACGCCCCATCATTTTCAGGATGGCCACCCCAAAGTCTCTGAGCTGCTTTTCTTTCAAATTCTTGGAAGAGCAACTAAGATGCAAAGGAAAAGGAAATAGCCTTGGTAGGAGACAGGATGCACAGGGTAATGCACAAAGCTTTAGTTTAAGTTAAATAAGGAGGACAAAGCTCCCCAAGCTCTGAGTCAACTGGTGGAGTTGGCTGTGAAAGGCTATTTCCCAAGTGTGGAGATAAGAAAGGCCAGCACTCACCCTGCCTGCTCAAAGCACAGGTTCCCTCCCCACAGCCAGGGCACACAGCAGTCACAGCTCCATCATATTTATGCAGGACATTGAAGATGGGGCACTTCCCGGTGCCCTGCTCAGAAGCAGAATAAAGAAACCTGGTAAAAGGGCAAAAAGAGAGCCATGAAAATGATACAAAAGCCAGAAGACTTCACATTTCAGGAAGAGACTTACAAGGCCTGACCCATCCAATCTGCCACAAAGGAAGCTGATGGGTGGGTGAAGGCACATTTTGACACATCCTTGTGACATGGATGATATGGGGATGAGAAAACTGCACACGTGGGCAAAGGCAATGCTAAGCTCAAGCCGCTCAGAGAAGAAAGCAGCAACAAAGTCTCCTGCTCCTTTCCGAGGAGGCGCATAGACAAGAAAAGAAGCTGTTTGGGAAATCAGTGTCATTTTCAGTTTGGCTTTTATTTTCATTGACTTCAACAACAAGGTGTTCCAAAACACACAGAGGTCTTGGTGCAGTCAACACTGTCATTGCTACAAGCATTGGCAGATTATCAGCTCAATTAACCCATATGCTTTGATGTATCAAAACAAAACAAAAAAAAAAATCACAGCTCTACAGGAGGGGGGGTAAAAGCTACAGCAGTTCAAACTCAGTTGAAGTTTCCAGTTATACAGAGGTGGGCTCCATAGTGGTATACAGTAGAAAGAAGGTTTTCACAGCATATATTTTAATCATTAGCGATGCAGCAGAAAAGCTCCATCTCACTGCTGAGTTGAAAAGCACCCAGACTCTGGGCACAGCATTAATTGCGTTAACCTTTTAGTCACATGCTTCCTAGTTCCTAAAATGACGGTATTTTTGCATCAATATTTATACAATACTGAAGCAGCTCAGAAGGATTACACAATGGAGATGCAAAACCTTGGAGGTGAGAAGGGTACACCCTAATTTACCTCAAGGAATTTGCAGAGTACCCGCACTAACACTTTCCCCACACTAACGCTGCCCCGCTGAATTAATTCTTGCTTCGAGTCAAGAGCAGGATGACTCGCTTCTTTTGTAGCATATAGAAAAAAAAAAAAAAGAAAAAACCCGACATAGTAAGTTTTCACACTGAGTATGTTAAATACTTTGAAATCTAGGACGCTGGTCTTTGAAGTGTTACAAAATAAAATGATAAAACAGGCTTTCAGTACCTGCCCCCTTCCCCCTCAGCTGCAAAGTAACACAGGAATCTCAGTATGAAAAATACAAATATATCTGTCCAGTGATGAGTCATTTATTACAAGGTATACTGTAAGCATTCTGCATAAAAATAATAATTAAAAAAAACAGAAAAACAAACAACATTTCATTGTGGTTCTGTCAGACCCGGTAGCCCAAGAAGAAATAAAAATTGGCATGTTATGCTGTAGGAAACAAAAATTACACATACAAAAAAATATTTATATACACACACTTTACAGAGTAACCATCTTGCATTACCATTTAGAGCTACCCAAAATAGGCTTGCACAGTTACCAAAAGGCAGTCTTTGAATGCAACATTGGCCTGGCACAACAGGCAGATGAAGGAAGATGATAACAATATTGTACTTAAATGAAATAAGTGGCACACAGCAGGGCCCAGAAAACAGCCACTGCATTGAAACGAGATTCTTTGGTTGTAGCTAGGTAGGATGACAAGTCATTTAAGCTGCTTTTTTTATCTTTCCCCAGCCAAAAAGAGTCAGGCTTACTGTTACAAAGCAAGCCAACTTGAAAGAAGCTGTACTGAGGCAAGCTCCTCAGTTAAGGTTTGTTTTGTGTATGTTAGTGTCTCACTACCTTGGCCTGTATAAATGTGAAAACACGCACTCTGTTCAGTTACTTGTCCACAGTGTCACTGGCAGTCAGAGGAAATGCCTCAGAGCACAGCTGCTGTAGAACCAATAAAGAAAAAAAACAGAGAAAAATTAATTTCTCATGTAAACATGACTTTTTGCAGTAGCAACACTCATATTACCAGGAAGCGGTCCTTGTTCCAAGGCAGTTGGAAATTTGTCTTTTTTTTTTTTTTTACTCTCTACTTCTAGTTGCTTAACACTTATAGTCACCAGCAACTAACCACAACAGGTTCCAGCCTATTACAGATATATCTATAGATGGTTCTACTTGGCAGGAAACCAATCTAAATAAAAGATCGTCTGGGTTTAGGATAGATGAAGCCCTACAAATCAGCGTGCGGCTCTCAGTTGGTCCTCTGCTCAACTGGAGGCTAGGCAGGCAAATCCTCATGCTGAACTAACCAGGCTGTATACGTGGCAAAGCCTAATTCGCTAGCTTAAACATCAGTACAGAATGGCTAAGGGTTGGATGGGGGACAGAAGTTAAGAGCGACGGATGGGCTGTATTTGTATTTACATCCTGAAACAAGTGAGCCAGGACATATGCACGACTCTGAATTCAAAACGAGAAGAGACAGCAGGTTTGGTTTTTCTCCCCAGAGAAGGTAAAGGAAAAGGAAGTGGGTTGCAGGTGGCCGTAAGCGCTGGCCTGCCCAGGAAAGTGCATGTGCTGTCTCCACCGGAGACTATTACACATGATCAGAGCACTCAGCTCCGCGGGAAGAGGCTGTTTAAGTGCAACGTTCAGCAGACCGATTCCCATTTATTTTTCAGATGAACTGCTAGTTCAGGGTTTGGTGGCTTTGGTTTTTTGGTTTTTTTTTTTTTTGCATTTGGTTTCAGGGTTGGGGTTTTAGTTACGGGTTGGTTTTTGGGTTTTTTTTGGCTTTTTAAAGAATTATTTTAACCTTTCTGCTTTTCAAAGTGGGATCGCTGGATAAGAGAGACAAGTTTGCAGGTCAGGATGCCCACAAGGTGTACGAGGATTCAAAAGTTGAGAAAAGAAGCCCTCTCCCCAAAAGAAAATATGAAACAAGAACACCACCTTCTCGAGGAGGTCAGTGGTTTTCAAGGAAATACCACCCGCCTTCCCCCTTCGCTCAGCTTTTCCCCTTGCAAGAGCTGGGGTGGAGGTCACAGTCCAGGAGCATGACCTAGACAGCATCAAGGGCATAACCTAGCATGAGTGAGCAAGAAGGTTCCCTCTGCCCTTCGTCCAGAGGTGCAGTACCAAGCAGAAGGAAGACAAATGAAGGGCTGAGCAGTTTGTGGCTGAGGCGGGGTGGAGCGGGGTCCGTGGGGCTCACTCCCCTTCCTCCTTGATGCGTTGCTGTTTGTTGCGCCGGGCATCCATGTCGAAGTTGAAGTCGTTCCACTCATCACGGGGTGGGAAAGAGATGGTCTGCCTAAGCGTGAAGCGGACCGCGTCGATGACCCGCTCTCCCCGGGTTTCGCTGGAGCCCACGCTGACGGTGGAGGCGCCGCTGGGGGTGCGCAGGAGGTGGGGAGGGGAGGAGAAGTCATGGAGCTGCCGGTGGTCCAGGATGCCCTTCCAGATGGCATGGCGGAACTGCTCCGGGATCTTGAGGCTCACCAGATCCTGCAAGGCAAGGTGGAGGGATATTAACAGGGCAGTTGTTGTGCGAACTAGACTTGGGGAGTAGAAGCAGCCTCTCGGCCACCCTGCAAATGCCTATTAACCAACAAAGCTGCTAAAATCCAGGTGGGCCATGATGCACTGTAGAAGACAAACCACTTAGCCCAAAGTGGTGGTTCACTTCTCAACAAGCGTGTGTAGCCATGAGGCAGTAAGGGCTAATGACACAAGGTCTGTTTTGAAGTTATACAAAACACATTCACGCAAGAGATATGGTGACTTAAAGCCAGATGTTTAACTGGACTGCAAGGCCTTCAAGACAACCTGAGGGATATCTGCTGGTTGTCTGTGGTGGGGAACGCTGGGCTGCAAAAGTTCAATGGCTTTGAAAACTTCCATGTTTATGTCAAAGCCTGCAAAAGGGTTTTAGTATTAAAGTCTGAGCTCCAGTATTCAAAGCTCTGGTTCTGACTGCATATCAACTGCCTTAACTTGAACATCACCAAGATTTAAGAACAGACACATAACCTTAGAAAACTTGGACTTTGAGGCCCCATCATCTCTGGTACAGTACCTGAGCGTAGCATTACCTAAGCTCTGGGAAATGCGATATCAGCTTCTGAAAGAATTAGCAACCAGTTTTGGTTAATTTGGGTCAGCTTTTCTAATTAAAACAGGAGCAGAAGGAAGGCAGCCCATGATAGGAAGCAAAAGCACCACAGCCTTGCAAAATCTTGGGGCAGAAAACTAGGACAGCCAGCTCTGAGGAGAGCTATGGCACAGGAGAGGAAGCAGCAACCCTGCAGCAAAAGCCATGCAAGAGGAAAAAAAACCCAGCTGGGCTGTGATGCTACTGTCAAGGGAAGATTGTTAAGGTAAGGCCAGAAAACAGAAGCAGGGAGTGAAAAATGCAGACCACTTCTGGACAGCCTAGCTCTCTGCAGGCAAGTGAGGTGTTTCAGAGTGGTGTGAACTGAAACCAAGCCCTGCAGAATTAACAGGCGTGTGGGCTGGGGCCAGTTTGGGGGCTAAAACGGACAGTGGGGAGGAGGAGAGATGCTCTTTCTTTATGCCAGGCAAGGCAGTTACAATGCTGGCCCCAAGTCCAACCTCTCTTCACCGCACAGTAAGTCTTCTCTGTATGCAACAGCCTTAAATCAAACTAATTGTTCAAAAACAAAAAATGTACTGATTCTGAATTTCTGACCCGTTCCTACAGCAGGGCCAAGAGTGCAAGCAAAGGAAATGGTGAGGAGTTACTTACATCCATGGAGTAATGCTCAATCTGATAGATGGTGGTCAGCCCCTGGGTCGTGAAATAATCCACACAGGATGAGCAGCCCAACCTCGCTAAGAAGCTGCAGAGGAGGAAGGAAGGAAGGAGAGAGAAAAAAGGATCACCCTGGCTGCAACAGCCCAAACCACAGAAAAACCAAACACTCAGCCAACCTGCAGCAACAGGAAACAAAGCTTTTGCCCTTGGCTTGACCTTCTCCAAGACATCCCAGGCCAGCAAGCCACATCGCTGCCGCAAACACAAGGGAGTCCTTCAGCTCAGTGCCTAGCGGACAACCCTCATGGCAGCACCTTGCCTTAGTCAAGAGCTGGTGCTACACAGTCTGAATCTTGGGGCAGGAAGGCTCAACATGGACCCTCCTGACAGGTCATTTCACCCTGGTGGCTGAGCCCATGGCAACCTGCTGCACAGATAGAGGGCTTCAGCAAGGTGGTAGGTCTGGAGCTCAGACATATCATGCATACAAAGTACTTTAAATCAGCACATTCCTCCCTAAGCATAAAGGATTCCTCCTTTATGGACAGCATTTTTCAGCCTGTTTGACCCCATGGAGGACAGAGGGGCTTCTGGCTCCAGCGATGGTTTGCCAGTGGCCAAAGGCAGTGGAAAAAGAAAAAAAAAAAAAAAAGAAAAAAGGTAAAAAGAAGTGTATGCAAGACTGCCTGGTGACCTCAGCTCCACCAGCCCAACAGATGCTGCATCCCTTGGCATTTTGCAGTCCTGATGTCCCTGTTTCTCTTAGCTGTTCAGAGGTGGGGGTTTGAGGCTCGGTGCCCAGAGGGTGCCAGCCTCAGGACTGCCAAGACCCACTGGGATCCAGTGCTCCAGGAGAGTGGGGCAGGGGACCCAGCTGGACCCTTCATGCTCCTGACACAAGGTCTCTGATCCCTGTGGGTGGTAAACATGCGCTGGGCAGCCTGCTCCTGCTCACCTGACGATGCTGCAGTCTGTGGGGTACGGAGGAGGGGGGGTGCAGTGGGATGTTGAAGGCATGGAGAGGGGAGGAGGCAACGCCTGCGTGGGGCTGAGGCCATTCATGTCACCGGTCATGGCCATGTGTGTGCCCATCATGGGAACTGGAGGAGAGAAGAAGGAGGAGCACATTGTTACCCAGGCATCCCCAGACCCCCGCTTTGCCCCCAGCATGGCACCCAAAGGACAGCACTGGCAGCTGAAGCAGCCTTAAAATTCCCTGGAAAGCCCCACACGGAGCAAGCTCACAGGGAATTTCAGACAATGGCTGCACAAGGACCAGATGACAGACAGTCCTTCAGGAGCTCTCCCCCCACTGAAGCAACCATCAGCAGCACCATGTCACCTTCCCTTACAACCAGGCTGGGTAGAAAATCTAAATAAGCCATGGGCATCTCTGCTTTCCCTGCTGCAGGAGAGGAGCAGGACAGGGCCAGCAGAGTAACCCAATACAGAAGCCAAACAGCTTTGTTTTCAGTGACACTGAGTGCACCCAAAGGGGAACAGCAACAGGTGTGGGCAAGAGCCCAACGCTTTTGAAATAAATGTAAAAAAACCCACCCCAACAAAACTCAGCCCCCAGAAACATGTCTGTCACCCAGGATTTACAGGGCTGCTGGGCACTCTTCAGCAGCCAAGAGGAAGCAGGTTACAGAGCTGCAAGATGCAGATATTTCCTTTGAAACTAAAAAGTGTTTCAATTGAACCAAGGAAAAAAAAAAAGTTTGCCAATGTTTGCATCTCCTCCGCTGGGAAAGGAAAAAGAAACGAGGTGTGAAAGACAGAGGACAGTACAGCCAGCCAGATCTGCAGCAAGAAGTAGCTCTGTTCATCCCTGTGACGCTCAAAGTAGGATGCTGAAACCTGGAGAACACAGGTGATTTGCCCCGTGGCACAGCAATGAGCAATGTTTGGCTCTGCAGGTTCCCAGACCTGCTACCAGGAATGATTCCAGGATTCCCAGACTAACACTAGCCACTTCAAGATGCCAAGTCTCCTTCCCTAGATTAGTGGGGTGTTCACATAAAGCAGTAGTAGGAAGAGAGTGTTTCTTACTGTTGGTTCCCATGCTGTCAGGGATGGTGGTTGGGGTCAGGGCATTGCGCTGCTGGGGGTTAATTAGCTGGCTGACGGAGGGCAGCTTGTTCATGCTGTTCATTTTGCTGAGAGGTGGAGAGTTGGAGCCATAGGATGACTGCGACTGCATGGAGGTCCTGCAAACCAAGGAGATGTTAGGACAGAAATCACAGCAGTTGGTTGTTAAAAGTGCACATCAGAGGGGGCTACATTTTCTGTTTGTGGCAGCGATGAGCTACTGTTAGTGAAATCACTGACACCATGGGAGCATCACAGGTAAAGATCACTGGAGAAAAAGTCAAAATAAAATAAAAAGTTTCTCAGATATTCTGGGCATTTAAAAAACTAATAGTGAAATAGTGACAAAGGGAAGCTTCACTTTCAGTTCAAACTGTTTAAAGAAAAGTTTCTACATAAGTTTTTCGGTTGAAAAGAACATATCAAAGCCAGCAAACAGCTGCCAAAACCCAGAAAGAATATTTTTAAGTTAAGCTCTCATTGCGATCAGAGACTTTTTTTTCAGAAGACCAAGAACTGAGAAAGCTCTCTCAAACCATCCTACCTACCCCTAAAACCTGACTGCAAAAGCAATTTTCAGATCAAGCCACACATATCACATTGGTTTCCTCAAAATTCCTAGTTATTCACATAATCAGGTTTTTATCGGGTGTACAATAGAACAGGCAGAGGATCTTTGATCAAGACAGACCCCATATACCTTAGGGACCACTCCTGAGGTGGTCAGAGCTGCCTGGGACGCCAACGTGCAGCTTTTACTGGTGTTAAAGGAGAAGCTGGTATCCAAACCCTGCAGGCTGCTTGCAAAGAGTATCAGATTCCTACTACCACTCGACAACAGCACTAACCTCCCTCAAGTCCAGACAGCCCCAAACTCCATCCAGCATATCCACAAGAGGCTGGCTGGCGAGCTCCCCATCTCCAGCCCAGAGGGTCCCAGCTGCAATCCCGCCTTGTAAACGATCCAGAGTATGAAGACCAGACCGCTTCTGAACAGCAGCCCAGTTCCCAGATTGAGTTACGGCTGCGGCATCCCCTCTGGAGTAGGGTCTTATTTGGGATATGCAGAAAATGATCATTAAAGCGAGCCCAACAATGCAATTGGCAGAGCATTGCCATGCCACAAGAGAAAGGGTTTTTCTTTCTCTGACACCAGGGGCATTTGCAAGACTGGGCACAGGTGCTGGGGAAGCGGACACACTTCCCAAACACGATGTACCCTCACAGATCATGCTCGCCCAACAGAGCAGAGGTCTCCCAGCTCATCGTAGAGCCTAGCACTTGTTCATCTGCATCGTGGTGACCCCACAGTGAGTGTGCAAGGGCACATTCCCATCTTATTTCCCACTGGGAAACTTGTTCGTCTGGGTATAACTGGTTACACCAACTCCTGGGAACTGGTTTTCCTTCTATGCAAACAGAATAGTTACTACTTCAAAAAGCAAAGTGTAAAGGAAAGAAAAGGCTTATTCCTAGATAATTTATTAAAACCTTCAGCACTCAAGGTCAAGTTCCATACAATTACATTGTCTCCAGCTTCCTGCACTTTTAAGATGCACAGTGTTGGGTGGAGAAAACATCTATCCTAACAGGCTGGAGTATCTAAGGCCCCGAAGAAATCTTACTTAATTACACAATTACAGGAGGTACAGAAGGGTGTGAACTGTCCTTTGGCAGTAGAGATGCAGGACAAGATCCAGCAAACTTCATAGACTCAAGGAAGTAATGGAAAGCACAAGAAGCTTCACAAATTAATATTAATGATGGCAGCAACTCCCAAGGGGAAGTGAAACCGAGCCATGAAGTTCAGACCCAACTTTTCAGGGTGAAGGTAATGATTCAGGTCTGAGGTTTCAATTCACCAATTATAAAAGTTGAGGCCAGCCATGAAATTCGAGTCAGGTTGACACCACCCTTAAACTAACTGGATTTTGGACCAAAATGAGAATTTCTACTTTACAGGTTCAGGCACCTATCTTAAGCCAGGTTCAGCTGAAATTAATACAAACCTGAGTAGTCCTGTAGGGCAAAATCTGCATGATAGGCAAGTGAGGAGGTCACCATGTACACAGTGAAATTCCAAATCAAACCAACAAAGACTTCCCAAAAGAGATTTAGTTTCATTGTTCAAGTTCTGAACAGATTTTATTCAAACAGTTTGTGATTAGAAACACTTTTTTGTTCCTTTTTAAAGGATATCTCTTGCTACAAAACAAGGTTCTCCAAAGAGGTAGTGGGACTAACTTTTTGGGGGGTTGGGGAGAAGCAAGCAAACAGAAGCCAACCCAAAGCACCCTACACTATATAAAACAAATACATACTTTAACCTACAGCTTAAGGACTCCATTCTTATCTCATTCATACTCATAAGAACCAAGATTAGCTTGATTAAAACAATCAAGCTCAATTGAATATAACAGGAAGAAACAAAAACATTTGTCTTCATAACCATTCTCATTTCAATTAAGTTATACTGTCACATAAGCAGATACGTAAAAGACCTAGATAAAGCCATCCAGCCAAAGAAAAGTCCGAGTATAAACCAAGATGCAAAATTTTATTGAAAATTAATGTCACACATCAATATAGCAACAGCCTCACAAACACAAGAAAATGTTTTTGATATTAAACACACAGACTACATGGTATTTGAGGATTCATTTGAAATATATTGCTTTTTCTCAACTTTTTTTTTTTAAAACAGGTATTATAAGGATGTCATGCACAGTGATTTTCATTAAAATTATACTTACTATGTCTCAAGAAAGATTAGAATTAGACCATTAACATTGCTTTGATATCAATGCCAATGAAATGCATTTTAATATCAAGGTATAAGGACTTCAATTAAGAGACTGTTATACTTCTTGGAACAGTCTGATATGAAAGGCACTGAGTCACATTCTGCAACTGATTTTTCTCTCTTCAAGAGGCTATGTAATTATTTAGCCAATAACATCTGTAGTTATGCAAGCTCATATGAGGGCAATCACCTCTCATGCTTCAAGGCGTATAGTGATCACCTCAAGAGGTCAGGAAGGAACTTCCTTCTCCCACTTATGAAGTACAGTTCAGTTCAGTTCACAGGTTACCTTGTATAATTTTGTGCTTTCCCAGCTCAGTGGGTATCAGCCCTTCACCAGAGGTAGGAAACTGCTTGGATAGATCAATTACCTGAGTCAGTAGACAAGACCTAGAGTTCTCATTCACATTAGATAAGCACACCATCAAGTAAGCAGCCTTAATGCAAATGACATCAAAGGTTCAGTAAGTGCAACAATAGGTCAGCTCAGGCTCAGAAAGTTTAAGATTTCAGGTCATTCTCCCCCTCTACTCTGCACTGGTGAGGCCACAACTGGAATACTACCTGCAGTTCTGGGCTCCCCAGTTCAAGAGGGACAGGGAACTACTGGAAAGAGTCCAACGTAGGGCAACCAAGATGATTAAGGAATTAGAGCACCTCCCTTATAAGGAAAGGCTCAAAGAGCTGGGGCTCTTTAGTCTCGAGAAGAGAAGACTGAGGGGAGACCTTATCTATGTTTACAAGTTCCTAAAGGGTGGGTTTAAGGATGATGGAATTGGACTCTTTTCAGTGGTTTCCAGTGAAAGGACGAGGAGGAATGGGCATAAACTGGAACATAGGAAGTTCCACTCAAATATGGGGAAAAATTTCTTTACAGTGAGGGTGACAGAGCACTGGAACAGGCTGCCAAGAGAGGTCATGGAGTCCCCTTATCTGGAGATTTTCAAGACCCGCCTGGATGCAGTCCTGAGTAATGTGCTCTGGGCAATCCTGCTTTAGCAGGGGAGTTGGACTAGATGATCTCTAGAGGTCCCTTCCAACTCTGTCTAATCCGTGAATCCATAAGAGAATATATTGGGAAAAAATTTCTAGAACTAGATAGCTACTGGATCAAACAAACACTTGATGGATTACACACTTTAAAAATCACTAACTAATGAAGGTCATCACAGATTAAAAACTGAAGCTAATCTGTACATTAGAAACTATTGCCAAGAGCATAGATCAGACTGCGCAATATGGAATCTGTAGAATCCATCTGGCTAGAGTCACAAGAAAAACTCCATCTCCTTTAGTACTTACCAAGTCAGATGATTCTACAGAACTGTGAAAGTCCTCTGTTTATTTCAAGATAGAAGGTACTGCATTCATATGCTTTCAAAGGCCACCTAGGCAAAAAACCCAACAATTTTAGAACAGAAGGGCTATTAGAGATAATTCAGTTTATGGCATGCACCAGGGCTGAAAGTGAAAAACCTAACCCTTATCCAGAACTACAACCATTTCTCCAGAATGTATTTTAAGGAAAGATGCAGCTATGAAAAAGGTTAGTTAACACGTCTCCCACTCTACATCAGGGAGACAGAAGCCACTATATTCTTCATGAGGTCATTAGAAACAGTTTTGTATACATTTCATTCTGATCCTCCAGGTCAAATTGCAAAACATGGCATTTTTTTGAAAACTACAATAACTTGGGGAAAAAAACAAGAACAAAACCAGGAAGAAACTGAAAGCAAGCATAATTATTGACATGTCCATTTTCATCTAGACTAGTACATAAAAATATAACAGCGCCTGTTCCAGAAAGAGATCCGATTGCATTATGTGCTTCGTAAAAGGTTACACATTTTTAAAAAGAAATATCAAAAATAAAAATAAATGTTTTCACAATCAGCTTACATTTCAATGAGAGCCCCTCTCTATGTCTTTAAAGTGCTACAAATCTCACTTACTGAGGTCTTGCCTTTCTTTAGTAAAGCTGTTCCTATGTATACAAGCCCTTAAACATCTATTTGCTTTTCTACGCAATGAACAGTACCCTGTAAGCTATGGTGGACTTCACCAGTGCACTCACCACTCCATCCTAACTCTCTTTTGGTGCACTACTTTACTATTCACTATGCACAAAAGAGCCTACTCTGATTTCTCTAAGAGGATTTATACAGATTTAATAAAAAGTCAGCAGACTATAAAACTAATATTTTTTTTTCTATTATCTCCCTCTGAAAATCATTCCAGGCGTATCTGACCGATGCCCCAGTTACTCAGGTTATATATTTTGTTGTTCCATAGGTATGACAGATCTCATACATGGTGGCTTACTTCTGTATATCCTTTTTCCTCCCACAATGTCCCTAAGCACAATCTCCATCAGCTGGAAACGGTCTCTGCCCCAATGTGCAAGGAGCTTTGTGTGTCCTCGTCCATATTGCTGTTGACTCCTACTACCGTCTTTTCGCCTTCTCTTCACATTGCAAGTGCACCCTATAATCTGCATGATAACCTGCAGCCTGTCTACCAGACACTACACTTCATTTTTCTATTTCTTTCATATGAGAACATTACCTTCTTTGTTTTTTTTCAAGCTCGTACTCTTGCATCATTTGGTCAAGAACTTCCACCTCCAATCTCAGAGTTGTGAACATATTCTAGTTTTAGCGGAAATGAGTTGTCAGATTAATTTCCACACTAGTTTCTAACAGACTTTTTTACATGCCATGATGGGTGGACCCAACATCCTTGAGATTTTAGGATCTGTCTTTACTTCAGAAGGTTTTAAAACATGAACATTTGAAGATCATGGCTGAAATCTACTAGTAAATATATGTGCTTACTCAATGCTTTTCTAGGAATTTCTTCAGATACAGAGCCACTAGATTATATTTCCTCTTCATCTTAAATTCAAATCCAAGGACTTGTTCCCCTAAGATCACATCTATGCAAATTCTAAACTAAGAATTTATTTTAGACATTTTTCTTACTCTTGTTCCCACATGTGAAAAATGAGAGTGGTGCCAGACATGCCTGTAATAACAAAAATCAATGCATTCTTTTTTTCTTCTTTTCTTACAGTAAGTTTCTAGCATACAGATATTTTTATATGTGATATTAATTCACTTCTCTTTTTCAAATACATGACGTATATTTGATAAAGACTAGAAGTAACCTGCATCAACTGCTACCTCAATAACTTTCTGTAGGTTCGTTGCCATGTAACTGACATCAGAACTTTTCCCCAGGTCTCTGCAGAATGAACTTCAGTTACATGAACATGGGTCAGGATGATTCTGAGCAAGAATCAGTTTTCACAAACCAACCAATTTTCTGTGCATTTTCTACCACTATTCCAGTTATTTCTAAAACAGATTTAATCTGTGTCTAAACTCAGTCCCAAGAGTTCTCACTAGAAAATGCAGCATGCCTCAACCTACCTTTTGAGTAATTCTGCTTGAGAATTATCTGATTATTTCTTCTGATTTACCTTGCATCATATCCTTCACAGGACCTACAAACAACGCCCTTTTTTTTTTATTCTAGGCAACCTTGAAGTTAACCTAAAAGAGCATCCATCAAGATAAAAATCATATGCAACTGGCTAAACACCAAAAGGTTTGCAAATTATGGATCTAGAGACGCTTGATATTATTGCAGTGGGAGCTTCAAGTGCCTAAGGTTTATAGGGATGAATTTTTTTCCCCTTTTGGTCCAATATAATTCCTAATACACGAACAGTTTAATATCTTGAGGAATAAAGAAGCATTAATATAGTGAATCCAAGTGAATGCTAAGCATTAGTATCTTCCCTAAACAAGGTAAATGCAGTAGGGAGAACATGATGACAGTGTTAAAGTTAACGATCCAGCACAATAGTATTTAAAATAGATTTGGCGCTAGCTTAATCACATTAATTGCTACATTGGACAAACTGAAGAACAATGAATATATTGTCCCTGAAAGCCCTGAAGCAGCATCTTGTCCACTAACTTAAGGATGCAGTGACATTCACGATCTTCAGGTAACTGGAACTTTGAGTCTACTCTCTTTGTCCTGCTACATCAGCTAACTATGAATTATTAATCTAAGCAGTCCTCAAATTATTTTTTTCATACTCTGTGAAGTACCTTTAACAAGGCAATTGTCTCTTAATCACAGCAATACTGGTCAAAGACTACTACTGATTTTGGGATAAGATGGTAAGAACAGGAGAGAGAGAAGTCATCTAGCACTACTGCCCAAAGATGACTGGCAACTCAGCTTAAAACTTATGTAGTCTTCTCTTTTTCAAAAAAGATTCATCATGAAGGGACTAGTTTGTCAGAAAGTACCAGCAGCCATTTCCCAAAAAGTAACCACAGGTACCTCTGTTCCACCATGGTCAAGACAGTCTGGGAAGATTACAGAGTCTCTAATGTGAAGTTTCAAGACAATCTAGAGTAGTTGGGCTGTGGTCCTAGAACAGTCTATCACTGAGGACCACTGCAGCCTCACACTACCCACAGCCATCTGAAAAGCCTGTAGTGCTTTGGTTTGGGGGAGGCATATGCGTGTGTATCTTTTTATTGTTCCCCTAGTCTCAAGCTCCATTTAAAATATCCTATTTCCATTTAAGAGGGTCTAAGGACACATACTCACTAATGAAATAGATAATATAATTAATCTGATAACTTTGTAGAATAAAGACAAAATCCATGCCTTTTTTTAATTTGATAAAGGCTTACATGGAAAAAAAAATAAAACCCAACCCCTTATTTTATTTTCTTTTTTCCTCAGAAGGTTGGCTGCAGCAGATGGAAATAATAAACATAACGAAGTAGAAAAATCTGTATTTGTTCATATCTCAGAGAGGACAATTTTTAATAAAAATTTCTTAGGAAAAAAAAACAATCAATACAGTTACCTTTCATGTCAAGTTCCTAGATTCTAGCTTATTTTCCCTCATTATTCACAAAAGCAGCCAAGTTTGCGTATAGAACTATCTAGACATTGTTTAAGCGACAAAGATAGGAAGTCTTTTAATTACATCCAAGGTCACGGAACTGAAGTGGGCAACAAGTCTTTCAGGCTTTTTCCTGCTTACACTATCATATGTTTTCTTTTTGCAAGCATTATCTTTTAAGGGAAAGAATCTGCTGTCAGCAACTGCAGTATTTTCTGCTAAGTCATTCCACCACCTTACAAAGACATTTGAAAACATAAAAGTGATTTACAACAACATTTTACAACAAAATGCTGCAGTAGTTATATGAGAGATGAGCACAATATATCAATATGCAAAGAATAGGAAAGGTCTTGCAAAAAATATCTTGCAACAATCTATAGGAGTTCCGCAGAGTCACAGCAGGCATAGGAGACCAAAGACCCCTTATAATTTCAAATAGTGATACATTCTGATGATGCATTGATCACGCTTAAGAACTCTGTAAAGACCCTGCAAAGACCCTACCTGAAGAACTATGAATTAGAAAAATTAAACTGACTTTACAACACAGTTGTGAAAACTATCTGTAACACATGTAGTAACTTCTTCAGCCAAGAGAGATAGACGTTTGCCTTGTACTAGCCAGAAGCCACAACATAATCTTACAGAAATAAAGTCAGTTACTGATGGAGGTTTGAGGAGCCACAAAGACATTTACTTCAAAGGGGGGGTCTGCAGACTTTAGAGGAATAACTCTGAAGATGACCTAAGTTTTCTGTACTATCCACACCAGTGAGGAGACAGAAGTAGCTGCAGCACACACATAAACAACCGCTTTGCATAGAAAACACTTTTCTCCTTGGTTTCTGTATTTTATTTCTTATTTATATGTTTCCTCTAGTTTATGTTTATGCAAACTATTTTGTACTTGCCAGTGGCTATACACAGCTGCCATAAAAAACAGCAGGAATCAACTGCTCAGGTGAGGATAAGTGCATAATTGCAGGGTATCTACTACTACAGATGACATATTGCAAAGGAGATCTACACTTCACAATCAGGGGACACAATTTTTAGGAAGACCAGCAAAAGGAGGTGGGGGGGAAACCCCAAACTTGTAGAAACATGTGAGGAAACTCATTTTCTTGTTGAAGGACTGAGATGATTATGGATCCCCACGATATCATTAATACGAATTCCCTAGGGCAAAAATCACACTATAGGACTAAAGTCCTTTTGTTCTCACAGTTAATATCTATTGAGTTTATTCTGAAGCAGTTACATTTTCAGTGTAGCAGCTGCACAGAGGGAAAGTTTATGTGATGAAATGGAGAGGACTGCAATCCCTGTTCTGTCCCTTTTAATTCTACCTTTTCAAGTGACATGAGGAACCCAGGTGGAAAGGTACACTCTGCACGTCTGGCCATGTGGCAGAGAGGAAAACATAATTGATTATTCTTATTAAGAAAACTGGTTTTACCAGAGGTATCAAGTTTATTCAGTTTCATCCTTAAAATGAAATATGCAGTTTAGTTAAATATTCCTATCTTTATTTTATACATAGCTTGAGCTGACTGTAAGTTATTTCAATGATAGCAATAATGACAAATGCAATATTAACTTAATTCAGAAAATTAATAGAATGAGAAGGAAGGATGCTGTGATCAAAGCCTCAGGCCTTTAAATGCTGATAATCCATATACTCTTACTGCCTCTGCCTGTAAAAATGTCAACAGTTGCCTCAAGACCATCAAAAAGGAAGAATGGCTAGAAAAAGATAGATATATTCAATATTAAGAGATTCAAATAATGGTTTCAGAGAGCGAAAGGAACAAGCTGTCTTAGTTTTTCCTTTATACCAGTCTAATAATAAAAAAATTCATCTTCTGTGCTTGATAACTCTTTGCAGAAACATTGCTTTGTGGGTACTCAAATACTGGATATATTCAGACACTGGGTATGTTACTGGTGTAATATTTATATATGTATCAGAATCTGCTGAAGCTAATGTTCAGGAAAGATACAGAACCATGTGAGCAATTCACCCAATGAAAGAGACCCTCAGATTTTATAGTGTTGGTAAGAAAACACTCAGAAGAGTCCTCTACATTTGCATCCCTAAAGGACACATGATTTTCATTAGTATGTCAGGAATCTACCACTGGCTATACAAATTAGGTAATTTACTATCAAATTATCCAATTTCCATGCAATAATGTAGATTGGATAAGCTACTATTAAATTTTTATTTTTAAAAATGTATTCGTGTATTCAGGTGTTAACTGAAAAACAGCTTTAGAAAATAAGCTTTTAGACAAAAAAAAAGCAAAATCAACATGTGATGCTGTCAAGCAATTAAACATATCTGAAATTTGAAGGCAACAGTGTCATTTTTCTATGCACGGAAAGCTACTAACTCAAAGTAACAGAAGGAACTTTAAGAAGCCCTTAATGAAGCTTCTGTTTCTTCAAAACAGCTGTAATTGCCAAAAGAAAGCATCCTGAAAAAATACAGCTCACTGCTTCTAGAACTTAGATTCTGCCTCTCCGCATTAAACAAATCAAGTCTGATGGGACCAGCCACATTGCAGCAGAAGAGCAAGTGACGGCCAGAACTACTCTCTCTATTGATTCTTTTTTTTTTTAACTTGCTCTCAGGAGCCTGTTTTGAACAGTTTCAAGAGGAGAATCTGTAAACAAGCACTTTTTAAAGTCTATTAGGCTAATAAAGCATTGTAATCTACTGTGACTTCAACTATTTGGAAGCTTCCCTCATACCATTTTGGTTTTCATTTGTCTGATTGGGACTACAGTGATTCATGTACCTGGCTAACAGCCTGGAAGAAAATTGTTTAACATAAAGGATGGAGACAACTCTGCAAATGAGTCTTCTTTAAAATTGAGAACTAGGCAGAATAGAGAGCCAAAATGTTCAGGGTGGAAGTATAAGCCCAGAGGAACCAATTCTTTACCACTCCTCTCTGCTCCTTAATGATTTAAAATTATGAAAGGTTTAAAGGGTGCAGAAAGGATCTTCAAGTTAAGAAAATGCCCAAGAAAATACAGGGCTTCATCACCAACTGTCCCCTGCTTACATTGCAGCCACACACCTGGAGACATTTTGCACAGTGAACAAAAGCAGCTGTCTCAAACCAGGCACCCTTGTCTTTCTCACTCACTGGCAGCTATATGAAGGGCCAAATACCGATCTCCTTTGTTACATACCAGGTAATGTGTCTGCTGTCTTGGGTCAATAGTAAAGGCTAGTGTACAGAGTCACGTTGTAGATGGGGAACATTCAGGAGCACCTTCTTCATGAGTCATAACCACCTAAAGCATTATACAAATGATATCCAACATCATTCAGAGAAGTTTAATAGATACTGTAGCCTTGCTGCTTTGGCAGCATTTAAAGTTCAACTGAGGTATATGCTTAATAACAGCTATGGGACTTTTTTGTTTAAAATGCTTGCATTTTCACACTGGTGCCCAGTTTCACTTGAACTGATGCTCACTGGTTCTCGGCAAGACCATGTCACAAAATGGGACCGTGCAGTACATTATTATCTCACCTTAGAAACAAGTTAGACAAACACTGCCAAGACAGAATGTGGAAACTTCTGTTAATGATGACAAAATTGAAGCTGTAACACAAACAGAATGAGAGAAGCCTCTCAACTCTCAACAACTGCTTCTAATATACCTAAGAGAGGCTGCAGATCTGCAGCATTAAGGTAAGCAAAAGGCAGCAATAATGACTGGAAACTCTCTAAAAGGAATTCCAGGCATCCAATGTTTTGCTATAACTCTTTCCAGTACCTGACATCAAACACTTCAAAGAAAAGTATGAGAGATATCATACGACATAAATATGGGAATAAGCTACTTCAGTCAAACTTCTCAGCTTAATTCCTACTGCTTGGAGACTCAGACATAATCATTTATATGCCTGACTTTTTTTGAAGCATAAATTAAAACTCTTTTCTTATTCAAAAGCATCCCATTTCTTTTGATTCTTATCGATTTTTTAGGTTTTTTTGTCCCAGGGCAACAAGAATGAAGGTATTCAATGCCTAAGGAAAAAATGTCTTTCTTTAAACCCACCTTTATTTCCTTCAAAAAAAACCCTGACAGTAGCCTAGAATGTGAATATCCTACTATAAAAAGCATAAAACCTAAAATGCTTGTTTTTCAAAACCTTTTCAAAGAAATATAGTTTTAAAATGCAGGTTTTGGTGGGTTTGTCATTTGAAGCAGCACAACCTCTTTCTGCATGGAAATCTCTTTCTGTCAAGACAGTATGAAGGACTCCCTGATACCTGTTATCACCTACTAATTTTCATTGACATCAAATGATTTTGTTAGCAAGGAAAATGCAAAACTTTGAGCTGCTTTAGCCATTTACATATTTATACATTTCAATTCTCTTATTATTCATCTTCTCAGGTATTTAGGTATTACTACATATCTGGTTTTATGCCTGATTTTGCTTCTAAAAGAAATCAGCTTTCATTGCCATTCTCTGTATGGCTATAACGTCACAGGGTTTTTGTGGGGGTTTCTTTGTGTGTTTTTTTTAAGATGTAGTCGTTGGAACTCAACATCCTACTACGTGGAAGAATTTAACAATTTAACAAGAAATTTTATCATCTCATTACTTAGTCTGACTTGAATTCTTTTTCTCTACCATTGAAGCTCAGCTTCATGCTGACTGGATTCCTGAAGAACCTTAATTTTTACCACAGTTATTGGTGAATGAAAGCAGCATTTATGAATTCATTACAGGCTAGAGTTTTTCTTCTTCCCTGAGAGTGAAACACAAGACAATTCAATTGCAATTAATTATCAACATAAAGAAGTTACTGAGGGTTCTTCTCAATGTCCTGAATTTGTTCCTTCTGAGCTTAAAAACTACTTATTTAAACAGGCAGAAAAATAAGAATTTTTAAAGTCATGAAAATATGCATGCAGAAAACTGAAAGCATGGCTTTGTCACCCAGTTTGATGGAGGTGGACAAAAATATTAAATAAATTTATATGCAATTATTTCTTACAGGGTGCTTCTGACAGCCCTGAGCCAGTGTATGTTATGTTCTAGATTATGAGGTTTAATGCAGTGCACTATCCTAAATGAGAAAAAACTGAAAGTACAATAAAGAGGATAATAAAGAATTTCAGGTCTATTTTAAAATCAGAATCTTTTGGGTCCTCTCTCATGTGCTAATGATAGAAGCAAATGTGATAGTCACACAAAAGCTAAACTGGAGGTGAGATATATGTTCCCCAATCAGATATTACATAATATTTCTTTAACTCTACTATTAAAAGTCTCACATGTGCCTAATTTGATTTCCTATGGTAACTCAAAACCATTTTTGCAACCCAGGAGACACTAGCGTACCAATCTCCTGCAAAATGTGGCATTTTTCTGGAAGTGTTACTTCTATAGTTAGTTACTTCTATAGTCTGGAAGCATTACCCAGATTACTTCTATAGCTTTGTCATGGTTTAACCCCAGCCAGCAACTAAGCACCACACAGCCATTCACACACTCCCCTCACAGTGTGATAGGGGAGAGGATTGAAAGAGCACAAGTGAGAAAGCTCATGGGTTGAGATAAGGACAGTTTTATAGGTAAATTAAAAGCCATGCACACAAGCAAAGCAAACCAATCCTATTGGCAGGCAGGTGTTCAGACAGCTCCAGAGTTCCATCACACATAATAGTTACTTAGGAAGACAAAACGCTTTAACTGTGAATGTCTCCCCCTTTTTTCTTCCTTCCTCAGCTTTATATGCTGAGCATGATGTCATACAGTTATATGGAATATCCCTTTGGTCAGTTGGGGTCAGCTGTGTCTCCTCCCAACTTCTTGTGCTCCCAGCCTACTCACTGGTGTGGTGGAGTGAGAAGCAGAAAAGGCCTTGAGTCTGTATTAGCACTGCTCAGCAGTAACTGAAATATTGGTGCATTATCAACACTGTTTTCAGCACAAATGCAAGACATAGCCCATAGCAGCTACTATGAAGAAAATTACATGCCCAAAATTACCCCACCCAAAAGAGCTTGTGGGGGATTTTTCCTACCAGAAGACCATTGTTTTAAATACATCTTTCAGAGGAGGCAATTTGGTTTTGCAATTAATCTTTTGTCACGTCTATAGTTGCCCTTTCATGTTCAGTGAAACCAAAAATAGCAATATTTCCTATAGAAAAAAATCAAAATCAGGAGCAGTAAGAATAGAGGAAGAATGCTGCAACCTTAACATCATATGCTTTTAAAACCTCTACAGAATTGTCATGTTAGCACCCACTCCAGGCTTCACAGCACCTGCATCTTCCCAAACACCCTCTAGCAAATCATAACTATGTGCTTTTTAAAGATCTACACTGCATGTACCCATGGAAAGGATTTTTGATTCCATTAACACATTCCATTAAAGTAGTAACTTTTCAGAAGACAAAAATTCATATTAATACTTCAACACAACCATAACAGCTCTTCAGAACAATGTATCAATTATCACATCACTGTTTTATTCACTAAATAGATTACGGAATTGGCTTCATCCACCTACTTATGACAAGTACCTTAACTGCTATTCTTATCCTGATTGTGAAGTGTCAAACAGTTAAAGGAAGTTCAATGGCTAAAGCTGTAGATCAAGCGTCAGAGATGTCTCTAGCAAGAGTTAGAGCCTTTTTTAATTTTTCACCTTATTTGCATTGCCCCTTCTAATACAATAAAGTGCATTATCAAAATTTATGTTAATCTTATCATATACAGTTTCCATTGACAAGTTGACATTACTGGCCGTTATGCTGCAAAGAAGTTAAAAACAAGGTTTTGTTTGCTGAAATCTGGTATGATTACAGGACCCCATATCCACAACATATCTTTACCAGCAGCAAAGTTCATGCCAGCTGCCAGTCCTCAGGATGCACAGCACATGAACAGAGAGGTAATAACCCTCTGTCCACACTGCAGGAGCGCTCCAGCTGCTGTGCAATCTCAGCCTGGTTCATCAGGAGGCAACCCACTCTTAGCACAACAGTAGTAAGTTCAAGTGCCTACCCACAAGACACCAAACGCAGACACAAAACTCCAAACATACAGTAAAGCATATCCAGCAGAAACAGCATGTCTATAACCTAGCTGCATTAATTTTCAGTGACAAGTGCCATTTCAGTTGAGCATGTAAGAAGTAAGAAACAGTAAATTGAGTTTATCTTTGATCTTTAACAATATTTAACAATTTAGCAATAGGAGTGCTGATTATATTAAAACGACTATTATAATCAAGAAATACCGTCCATGTATAAATATCTCAGTCTATAAATATTCAGCAAGTGCCCCAAGAGCAACACCTGGAGATAGTACTGATGTTCACTACAACTGGACTAGGCTGTGGGCAGAAACTTTCTGATAAAAGCAACCACACTAAACCAAGCGTAGGAGCCCAACGGACAGCAGCCAGCTCTCCAACAAAAACAACATGCATGCAAATGAGAAAATAAGAACCTGAAAAATATTCAGTGTGATTCATGTTTCTTTTTTTCCAGAAACATGTAAACTTCAGCACAGACATGTCCAAAACTCACTCCTACTAAAAGCTAATACCTTTCCAGCTTTGGCTTCGCACACCTGCCCTAGCTACCCCATGAGGCACTGCCCACAGAAGGCTCATGTGAACACCAGTGAGGTCAGAGGACTCTATTAGATATTTTGAGTTGTAGTCATCTCAGACATAAAAATAAAGATAAGTGACAAGCACTAGTGCCTTGTTGGAATGTAAGTCTTTCCAGCTTCCTTTCCCATTTCTCACATATGAGTTTTCTCAGTCATACATCCCATACCTCTCCCACCAGGTGGCTCATAAGAAACTTCCAGCCATCTACAAGCAGCTCCACAGTATCAGTGAGCTAAAGCCTTTTTTTCTCCTTGGAGTATATTCATAACCAAGCTATCACCTAAACCAGACAGTCTAACGTATGCCAAACATTTAATAGAGTTTTTACAGATAATAGAAACACACTATATTCCTTAACAGAAGAACACAGTCAATGTAAAACGGATTGTTAACCAACCTTTTGAACAAATCAGGTTTACTTAGATACGATAATGTCTGGCATTTAAATTGTTCTTCAGCACTCTGAATACCATTTTTTTCTTTAACAAGTTTATATTTTCCCAGCCTTTAAAACACCTCTCCCTGCTTTGCTAGTACCACAGGGCTAAACAAATCAGTACAAGCAAATTTTTGCATGCAGATAAGACAAAAATCACAGTAGAAGATTACATTAGTTCAACCACATTGTCACCTGCAGCTGATGTAGTGCTTTGGTCTGCAGGTTACATTGTCTGGCAAAAAAGCCAACATTCTCATCACACCACTTGTCTTAACAAATCTATTCCTCTGGTTAGTCATTACTTTTAATTTTTAAAGATACCACAGCAGGATAGTGATGTCATTTTCGGTTTCAAATTAAAATGTGGGAAGTGGAAATAACCATTTGAAACCTGTAGGGGTGCTTACAAGCTAACTTTTTAAAAATAGGATTTAAAAATGTAAGAAACAGTAATGAAAAAGGATAATCCCTAACTTGAATATTTATTCTTCACATTTCATTGCACTAAATTTTACTTTTCACTAAACAGGAAGCCCGTTATTTTTAACTGAGTTCAGAAAGAGGAGGAAGAAAAGCATGCAAAAGCAGGCACTGTGTGTGCACATGTATTCACAATCCAGTCTCATAAGGTACGTGACAAATCAAATCCTCATACATTAGCAGAAAGCAGAACAAGGCAAAGGATATCTGCCTTAAGCCAAAATACTAGCAAAGTCTAAGATTGTTTTTGTTTCCTCTACCTGACAGATGCAAGCATATCCTCCAGAAATTAACAGATGAGGTATGAGACTAAGCAAGTCAGTTCTGTTTCAGTGTTTGCCATTAACTTGCTGCAGAAGTTGGAAGATGTAATTTTTATTTCAGTTGACTCATCTGATCATTTTTCCTACCTCCTATACTTCAAAAGATAATTGTTACACTTATTTATATTCATCTTAATTCATTTATACCAAAAAATTTCCAACAGTACCACTAACAAAATTGGAAGTCTCCTATTCCACAGCAGAGTTCTCAGCTTCTCTCCAGACTAACTGTGGCAAAAAAAAAGAAAAAAAAATTAAGAAAGAAAGAAAAAAAGCCATCAAAACCCACCCAACCAAAAAAAAAAAAAAACTTCCAATCTTTCCCATTATAAAATAATCATATGTAAATATACAAGTATTTCTCCAACGTTACCCAAGACCCTCCCAACATGAGAGTTCTACAAAATTCTCAAAACCATGTATATCTGTGTATTCAGCACTGGTCCTTAACCCAGTAAGAATGTGTCACTTCTTCATTAAATAAGTGTCTAAGTGGCACTGGACTAAGGATTTTTGTATAAAGGAGAATCCAAACGTGTTATGAGTAACTCGGTAAAAAGCTTGCAGTGTAATTAAAAAAAGCCGATAGCGTTATTTCACACTGACGCTGCCACCTGATGGATACTCGAAGTATCACCACTACTCGGTAACCGTGCATGAAAGACGGGTACTTCTTCACTGTGGTCAGGTAGTTTCACCAATTACTTAACATGCTATTTTTCTGCCTGAACAGAAAATTCACCCTGCTAGATAAGCACAGAAGCTTCTTTCTAGATTCTCATATAACTTTAAATTGAGGACCAATGATATAATTCTACTGAGGGTTAAAGTCTTTGTTATTAAGAAGAACGTGTAGCATGTACAGATGGTTATGACTTTCTGTAAATAAGGTTATGCTGTTATCTAAAGAAATATAAAAGCATGAGACAGACCTTTGGTATTCCTCCAGCACATATTTGCTTTCAAACTGTTAACTGTAGCAGTTTTGTACTATAGCCTCATCATGTTTGTTATTCAGATATCAACAAATGGTATAAAAAAAACACGAAACAATTTGCAGACAAATTCTGTTTCTAGAACACCCAGTCTCTGTCCCAGCTATGGGGGAAAAAATAGTTCACAGCATTATGTGCTTATTTTCTTGACCTGATTTTATGCTGAGATCAGAGCTGCTGATTTTGCAAAATGTGTCTTCCAGTTGAAATCTGCACAAGATTTCTAACTCAACCCACATGATACATAAGTATATCCTTCTCTGGAGCATCAAAGAATATAAAAAAAAAAAAATACTAAGTCTTTAACCAATTATTCAGAACTGAAATTTACTTAATCAGAGAGTTCTGTTTAAAACAGTGTATTACATTAATTTTTGTTAAAAACTGTTAAAAAATAGAATCCTGTGAAATATCATCTGAATTTTATGTTTATGTTGCAACGAATATACTATATTTGTAGTCTAGAGTTTAGAAGACCTTCTCACTCTGATACATACAGTATTAATTGTGTGTGCATAAGACAAGTACTACATGACAATCAGCTCTTTCATGAATAATTCAAGTCCAAATTAAATTTTTAATGTTTCCATTTAAATTATGTGCTGGTGCAACATGATAATCACTATAAGAAAAAAAGCTATAAGCCAGCAATAAAAAGATGCCTTTTCTATTTCCATTATTTAAGCGCGGTCAACAGTTAGCAATTCCTCTTCAGGGTAGCAGCAAGTTTCCCCAGTTTAGCTTTTCATTCAAAATTATTTTCTCTTAAGAAGTTTACAGTCATATTAAACACATAGCATAAATTTTAGAGAGTACTAGCTCTGTTCATACTGTATCACCAGTTCTCTATGCATACAATTTTCTAATTCTCTTGCAGCACAACTAAAAAGTCATCCCTTAGTACATAAAATGCTACAAGAACAGCTGACCTACCTTTTTGCTGCCTTTGATGAAAAAATACTATTATGTTGCTCAGACACCAGTGTTAGGTACGGATATGTAAATACACAATTCACAAGGAACGAAACTATAAAAATCTACATCTGGAATAGAGCCCAAAAAACCAAACCACCTAAAAACAGATGGCATCCCATCAAGAGTTCAGAGTGCATTAAAAAAATGAAAAGCCCATTTAGTATTGGTCTTCTTCGATAACTGACCTTAATATATAGCCCACACTACTCTTCATAGCATTGTACAGATATTTACCGTCAAAATGGTCACATCTCCCCAGTTTCCAAATGGCATATATGTTAACTTTTAGCATTTACACACCAGCAACCACCCAGCTCTATTCCTCATGGTACCCACCTTCAGAAGGGCAATCCAGCTGTTCTACATTTCTGTTGCTGACTTTCAAAACCTCGCCTTCTACTGATTTTCATTAAGCGCAGGTGCACTAATGCTGTGGTCCTCTGAACTTCCTGGCATCAGGCACACATGCTGAAAGCAAAGATGTGAATTGCTGAAGGCCTGTAGCCAGCAACAGCTAAAGACACCCACCCTGCCCTTTGTGAAGGAGTAGCTGCTCAGAGTGGGATGCCAGGGCTGTGTCCCTACCAGAAATGAGCTTCCACCAGAGCTAATGTCCACTCCTGCTGTCCCAACTGTACTATGAACTGCAAATGCACGTGAATAACTGTTTTCCTATTTCTCTTCCCTATTCCATTCCTAACAGGACAGATATCAAGCATCATAATGTAATGCTATCATTGATTTTTAAACACACCTTTTAAATCTCACGTTTTTGTGTCCAAAGCTTAGATATGGAAATAAAGAAATAATGCATGCATAAGTACTTAAAAAATAGTTCTAAATACTAAAATTTTCATGTATCATTTTATGCAGTGCTTGGTTATTCTGCCACTGTTAAGTACCAGGACATTCTTGGAAAAAAAATAATTGTGTTAGGAATACATAAGCTACTAGTAATCTCAATTGCTATGTATGTGCTACTAGTACTACATACTAGTAATCTCAAATTAAAGAATGTGTTACTTCTTTTTATTCACCAAGAATGCATTTGACAGATAAATTTTGCCTAGTAATTATATAAATTTGGAGCACTGAGACAATACTTATTACTATTTTATTATTAAACAAACCAAGACTATCTCACGTATGATTTTAAAAAAAAAACAACAACAAAAATAATCAAACAACTGAAGAACCTGCTAGCCATCTTTTTTGGTTTTGGGACTTGGGATTTTTTTTGTCATTTGAAAAACAAAAAATACATTGTTCCTTTCTGCATAATTAACACATACCCTCTGAAAAATAAGGGAGTGAATCATTCAAACTCTTAGTTAATTAAAAGTTAAATAATCCATTAATCCAACATCAACCACATACAGAGCATGACTTCAGTTGGAATAATTACCTGCTTGTATTCAGGCTCGCCATTATGTTTCTGTCTAAACTACAATGAAAAGTTTAGACTGTTGACATTTGATTTTATACTAGCAAGAGTCAGTTTGTGACAAAAAACTTAACAATACCTTTCTTTACTTATCGCCATTACTTTCCCATTGCCATTTTCCCTCTTTTTGTTTTCTTCTTGGTAAATGCTGTATCTACAACTTCTGCAATAATTCTTCAAACATAAAATAATTTGCTATTTTATCTCAAAGCCTAGTGAAAAGAAAACAAAGTTATGTATGAAAATTATTTGAAAGCAAGACTCTACCATTTTCATGTTAGCATACTAATACAGAGGCATGCATTTTTATATACATTCCTTGAGTAGTTATTTTCCTATTATTTGACAATACCTTTTCAAAGTAATGTTTTCACTTTCCATATAAAGTTAAAATGTATAAAACAGTATCACCTTACACATGATATCAAATCTACTATGCATTCCATAAATTGAAAGTACACCAATACATCTCTCTTCCAGTGTACTGCTCCATTTATCTGGTTTCACTGAGAAGCTAGAAACAACGTTCAAATGACTTAGAGAGTCTTTGCTTTTCTTCTATACCTATGTAGGCTGTTTTTTGCAATTTGTAAACTGAAACTGATCTGACTATACTTGACTATTATTTGAAAAAGAATCATCATAAACATAGCTAATTAAGAAAAAGGATAGTTGTTGTCCCTGAGTAGTTCTAACATACTGCCTGCATTTTATACCCTTTATGCACCATGTAGCACCCATTATTTTCTAAATGTTTTTGTATTTACCCATTTATTGAGTAAGGTAGATTATCTAGCTCTTATATTAATGATAAATATTTATTTTACATATGTTGTTACAGTTACTTTTCTTTCACAATTGCTTTCAGTTGTTAGCAGGAGTTTACTTCTGGAACTTTGAACATTTATAAACACCTGTCAGTTGCAAACAATTTCTTGACTAGAGCACAACTACATTGTCAAAGACATATTATATTAAAGCTTCAACTTCAGACAACACTCTTGTGTTAAGAGGTTCTGCAAAAGAGTTTAGTTACTATGAAAAGAGGTCTTGCAAAGGCAGCATTAAAATATTTTTATATTCATTTTCCTTACTGCTGTTTCCCATTAGAATCACACATCCCATCTCTACTAGTTTAGTTGTTTTTTTTTTTTTTAAAAAAAGGCAGCAGCATTATATTCAATTTGCCTATATAGCTATATAGTTACTTCCAATTTTACATGCATGGATCCTCCATGAGAAGAAATGCCAGCCACTGTTTGCAGGGCAAAGCTTTTATAAAAATAAAATTAAACAAATGCTCGACTTTGGACTGAACATTCCCACCTATGTAATGGGAATATACATTGCCATATACCTGTCTTTACATAAAAGGAACAGAAATTCCCCTTGGGGAAAAATTTTAAACAAGTATCTGCATTTGGTCAAATTTTAACATTACTAGTGTTATCACTTTTAATATTCCATTACTGAAACCACAGGGATGGACGAGGCCATCTTCAACTACCAGAGAAAATTGAGGCAGTGATAAAGGACAAAAGTGGTAGCTTTTACGCAAGATCCAGAAGTTAATTATGGAAGACTTACTAAGAACATGCACTTTTTAATGAAAGCTACCATGGCACACTACTTACTACGGTTATATTTTCCCTTTACTTTCGGTAAAACCATACATTTATCGGGCACAAACACTCTGACACAGCGTCATCCAGCGCTGTAACTACTAAAATAAATACGTTTTAGGAGTGAACCAGAACCGCCCGCGTTAAGGGAGGAGGCGCCCCACCTAAACACCGCCCACCTCAGGCCGGCCGGGACCACTGAGGGGGACCCCCCGTTAACACGGGGCTACGTTCCGCTACAGCTGCTGCAGGAAGGGAACCGGGAAAAAGAGAGCCGCCCGGACCCACCACGGCCATGTCAGCTCAGCGCCGCCCGCCCGCCCACCCACCCACCGCCCCTTCCCCTCCGCGGCCACGTCCGCCCAGCACTGCCCGCCACCGCCCCCTTCCCCTCAGCCTCGCGGCAGGTTCTGCGCATGCGCCATACGCACTGGCGCATGCGCAGTGGGCAGGAGGGCAGGTGACGGGGCAGCGCCCGCGGCCCAACAGCCATGGTGTACATCTCCAACGGTGAGGGGCCGGCGGGGGGTGAGGGGTGGCTGGCGGGGAGAGGGCGGCGGCTGGAGCCCGGGCAGCGAGCGAGGGGCGGCTGGGAGGACACCGGGCCGGCACTGGGCAGAGCGCTGTCTCTGCGGCCCAGGGCACTGCCCTGCTCTCGGTCCCGCGTCCCCCCGCTTCCCTGCGGCCTGGATTTCAGCCTTACGCAATTCTGAGCGGGGTTTAAGGACTTTGAAAATTGGGATCTTCGTACATTTGGAGCGTAACAGAGAAGCAGCTTAGACACATATAGGGAAGCAGAGACGGTCCTGGTGGTTTTTAGTATGTTTACCTGGACACCACGTCTGTCTGGATAGGATTATGTCAAGTACTTTGCCAGTGCCCTGTAGGGAACGAAACTTGCCCCCGTTGCCTATGGAGTGTAGTTTCTCCATCCCCTTTGCAACCCTAGACTCAGAAGTGGTTTTGTGTGCTGTTCTGTACGGTGCCAGGCACTAAACATCGCTGGATGTTTTGATACGTTACAGGACAAGTTCTGGATAACCAAAGTCGGGCTCCTTGGAGTTTGTCAGCTATAACAGATTTCTTCTGGTCGATAGCAGATTTTGTGGTTCTGTTGTAAGTAGAAATTAATTCTTTTGATGAGCTTTATTTTAGATTTGTCATAGGTAAAAGCTACTCAGTGCTATCAGTAAGACAGCAATAAAAATGTTAGATTTACTCCTTAGCATTCCCCAAAACATACATGAATGCTTTACTGTGACTGTGTGGCTTTGGTTATTAAGCACTACAGTATATTTAATAAAAGTTATGAAAAGTGCTGCTAACTTACTGGTAGTTCTAATGAGTTTTCTTACATTCCTTCTGTTTTAGTACTGCAAAACGGAAAAGCATATACTTTTGTTACACAGCTAGTTTCTCATAGCTGATCAAATAATTAAGGTATTATTTGAAGAATTTCTACTGGTGACAGCAGAGTTTGGCTACATAAAAATAATCATACAGCAATAATCACAAATTTATGGCCCCAGATTGAAGCCTGTTAAGAAACAAAAATTTCCTTTGATGTATTTAAGTCATTTGTTATTTTAGTTGTAAGTTTACACTTTATTAATTTCTTGCACTTTATTTACCAGAATAAAATAGATTTTATGATTTGAGCCTTACTGTAATTTGGAATTACTTCAGATTTTATCTTCATACCTAGGAGAAAAATTGCAAAGATTTATTAAACAACAGTAACCTTGAGAAGATACACTTTCCATTCCTGAATACTACTTATTGTTTTTAGCCTATTCCTTATCTTGCAATTCAAAAATTCAGAAACTATATCAAGCAGTCACTTCACCTAACCCATTTTATTTTTTAGTTTTCAGAGTATTATTCAACCAGATTTGAGAAGAAGAGGCTACACATCATCCTCCTATTTAGGATACAGTGATGGAAGAGGGTATTTTTTCATATTCAACTCTAGTTCTGTTTTTTTTTTTTTGCTATCATCTTAGCAAAATGATATCATGTATTCAGATTATTGTTGTGATTTGCATTGAATCCGGTCATGTAAGAAGACTAAAATGTTGTTTACCTGCAGTAATTTGTCTGAAACTCATTGATAGCAATATATAACTTTGGATGGCTGTTGTAAGAGTCTGACTCTCACTGAAAGAGTATTTCAGACCTGCCAATTAGACAATATGGATCTTTGTTGAAATGCTGTTCTGTTAGACTCGCTTATGCTCAGCAGTTCAATCATTTCATGTATTAGATTATATACAAATAAAGCAAAACAGTTATAGGGGTATCATTTTTATAAACACTATAGTTACTGTGTTTCTTTGTTCTTAATGGTTTGCCTAACTTTTGGGGGTTTTAGGACTGTGTAAAAAGCCTGTTAACTGTAGCGTTCTCTTGTGAGACAGAAGCAATTAAAACAGTTACATAAGAGAAATTTCCAAAAGTGGGGTTAGGGTTTTTTACAGCTTTTCACCCAAAAGGCAAACAGCTTCTCCAGAGGTTCTAACTTCATCATTTAGAGACAGCATTATTCTATTTCTAGTTTAAAGGTTTAATGTCAGTTGAATATATGTTGTTCTCCTTGCTTTCTTTATCAGGCCTCCAGCACAACCTCGCCGTAGGATGGGACGGATAAATAACTGGGGTGGAGGCCCCAGTCCACCACCCATGGCTGGAGGTGGATGAGGAAGGTAATTCCAAATCTGCTGTATCCAGCTTTGAACTTTTGGGGTTTTTTAAGTAACAATGATAATTGCAGATTAAGGTAGAATGGAGCATTTTGTTCTCCTTTTGCAAAAGTTACTAAACAGAATCAAAGTGGTTAAATGCTTTCAGTAAAGGGGGGGAAAATGAAGGGGGATGTTAATAGGTTTTGGCTCAGAATTGGTAAGCTTCTGCTTTTAATTGTGTAGAAGCGGATATACAAAGCGTAGCAAAGACTTTTTTGAACGCAACTGATAAAAAAGATGTTTAGAACTTTCCATCTTTTTTGCTGCTAATTTAATTCTGTCCAGATCCATTATGACTGAAACGTTGTTTGCGTTTCTAATTGTTATCATATGACATATGACTTTTTCTCTTGCCTAAAGTAAATACCTATCAATAGAAAAGAAGGAAAATAAAGTTATTAGAAGGCTATTAGTAAAAGTATTTTTTCCTGTTACAGTGATATAGTTATGCCAATCTTGAGTTCTAGTATAGCATAAAATCAGATTTGCTTAAAAAGGGGGAAAAAATATTTAAAAAGCCATAATCATTACGTTTCCTACAGCTGCCTGAACTTTAATTCTCTTCTATTAGTTTGGCTGCTGGGAGTTTAACACCGAATTTATATATAGTAGGTTTGATTCACTTTAAGACTTAAGCAAACAATACTTTTTTCATGAATCACTCCCCATTGATACCATAACAAAAGTAACCACACATGTGGGTGGTTAATACTTGTAAATCTTGTAGGGAAAAGTTCATATTCCAAAAAACACATACACCAATACTTCACTTCCCTAGAAAAAGGATACACTTCTCCACATTATTTTTTTTTATTTGGGTAGGGTATTTTTTTTTCTTTTTGACTGGACATGAGGCCAGTAAAAGGTCTGAGGGCGGCTTTTGGGTAATTATGGCAATGTGTTACCTGCTCAGGAATAGAAGTTTGCAAGCCTTTAGCATGTGTCATATAGCGAAATTAAAAACAATTGCATTTTAAAATTGTTACATCATTTTTCTCTTTAATGTTTAAATGTATTGTAACTATTTTTACCTTTTAGGTAAATGCCTGCTGAAGAGGCAGGCAAGAGCATACACATCTGCAAGCTGAAAGTGAAGAAGAGTTTAGTGATGGACCAAATGAGTTTGAATGTTGTGAATGTGTATGTCTAACTGGAAACTGTTCTGTGATGTAAGCAGATTAATGAAGTTGTACTGGGAACTCCTTCTTTAAGGATCTGGTGTAACTGAACTACAGTTTTATTAAATACATGTTTACTGTCTAAAGTCTTTGTATAGTTTCTGAGCATTTTACTGTAGCTGCAAAGTAATAAGTAAATTATATCTGGCTTGTCACAAGGCTGACTTTCTCATTATTTTTAGAGAAAAAAAAACCCTGTCTGCAGTACAGTAAGCCCTTTTCTGTTCAAATGAGGAAGAATACATGTTTATATTTAATACAGAATATCCCTCAAGAGTCAAACATAAAGCAGTGCTTCCTAATAGATTTTGTATTTGCTCTGTTGTTGTCAGTGCTAACATTCTGTACTCTGCTGTATTTTCATATTAATGATACTCTAAAAACACTTTTAAAATGCAACTTACAAATTATTTTCTTTTACAATCATTGCCTTTTACAAACTCACTTCCTTAAGGCCCATAATGGGTTTTACAACATACGTGTTTTATAAGCACCTCCTGAAACAGCTTACATCCCCATTATAAGCTTACTCAAATGTACAAATTTTGGTAAGATTTCTTTTCAATAAAATTAGGCCTTGTTCTTATTACATGAAAAAAAAAAAAAGGTAGTGAACTCAAAATACTGAGTGCTAACACAAGAAGAGTTTCTTTTAAACAGTAACTACTTTTTAACTAATTTACCCTATTTCAGGATGGGAGTTTCTATTGCTCATGGGGTTTGTTTGGTTTTTTTTTTGTTCGGCTGGAGAGGGCTGCATCTATTTGAGAAAAAGATTAGCTGCCAAAAATCCCAGACTAAATTATTTTCTGCAATGTGCCACTGCACAATTTTTACTTAAGCCTCTCTAATAATCTCTTTAGCAGGAAAACATAACATCGATACAATTTGAAGAACCCACAACAATTTATTGTTTAGACAATTATTCTATCACCTGATGACCACTCCCTACCCAGGAAGAGGGGTCAGGGAAAAAACAAGGAAACCCAAAGGTTGAAATATAAATAGATTTAATAGAATAAGACTACATAATTAACATTGGTAATGGTAAAGAACCAATATTGATCCCAGTACCAACATGAAATACACAAGAAATACACTCAGCCCGTTCTCTCAGCAGGAAGCTGTGCACTCCCAGCAGGGGACAGCAAATGTTGGGCACTGCAGCCCTGTGGCTTCAGGAGGAAGGGAAGGACTCAGGGGTCCTGCACTGGGGCCAGGGCTTCTCAGGCTGGCAGCCATGCAGAGAGAACTTTTCAGCAAACTTTCTAATTTAAATTGAACGTGACATTTATGGTATTAAACAATCCTGTTGTCCAGCTTGGGTCAAGTGCCCAGGTCTTGCTCCTCCTCATCCCCTCACCTGGCAAAGCTCAAAAATACTGAGACCTTGAAACCCACACACCAGAGCTTGGTGTAAACACTTTGACAAATTCAGACACTAGAGTCTTCTAAAAATGCGGTTTTCCCTAGCATTAGGGGGAGACCTTAATGAAAAGTGAAATTACAGAAAGATCAATTTATCCAGTATCGCTCAAACCAGGACAAACATCCAACAGGTGAAGGTAAGCATTTGCTAATTAGTTGGCTTTTGCCAGATGGTTATATTAAAATCACTCCCTCCAGTGGCTCCAACTGCTGCCCCACATACCCAACACAAAATTACCTGTTAAAGTTATCAATAAGTTCTCTTTTAAACTTGCTGTGAACAGGAGCCTTCAGCCTAATAAACACACCTTCCTCAGCTCCACTTAAACGTCATGTTTTCAGAGCCCGCAGATCAGGTGCATACAGGTCGGTCGGTCATCCTTAGTTCTTCACAGGTGCATCACACGCATCAGCTGTGCTGTGCTATTTTTTCAGACAGTATTTTTAAAGTTTTCCGGAGGTCTGTATTACCCTCCTCCCCACCCCACCAGCTGTAACAGCCCAGCCGACAGGGCCTCGCTCGTCGCTTCCTGCCCTCAGCGCAGAGACAGGGGACAGGCCCCTGGCGCAGCCGCTGCCTCCCCGCGCCCCGCTACCAGCCCAGCCGAGGCGGCCTAGGCCAGGGGCAGGCGCTGAGGGGCGACCCGGGCCGGCGAGCCCCCTTCCGCTGCCCCCCCCCCGCCACGGTACCTGCTTGAGGGGCGGCGCCGGCCGCGGTCCCGCCCACTTCCGCCCCGCACGGAGACCGGGCTCGGCGCCGCTCGTTCCTCGCAGCAGCGGCTTCCGCCCGGCGGTGCTCACCCGGCGGGGAGCATGACCCAGGCGGAGAAGGGCGAGGCAGAGAATGGGAAGGACAAGGAGCGCGATCGGGAGCGCGAGCAGCGCGGCGTCAAGCGGCCTATCGTCCCCGCCGCCGTGCCCGAGTCCCTGCAGGAGGTGAGGCCCGGCCCGGCCTCCCCGGGAGCGGCGAGGGGCAGGGCCGCGACGGCGGCGGCTCTGTAGGGCGTGGGGTAAGGGCTCCTGGCTCGGCCTCTTAAAGCGCCGGGCGCGGGGGGCCGGGCCGGAGGGGCTGACTGCCGTGCGCCTTGTTTCAGCAAATCCAGAGCAACTTCATCGTGGTGATACACCCCGGCTCCACCACCCTGCGGCTCGGGAGGGCCACCGACACGCTGCCCGTGGGCATCCCCCATGTCATCGCCCGGCGGCACAAGCAGCAGGGACAGGCGGCCTACAGGGACAGCTGGCTCCTGCGGGACGGGCTCAATGTAAGCCGGGACGCGCACCGAACGTGCTAAAACGGATGCTTTAAATATGTATTTCTGTCGTGGTTTTTCTCTTGTGTGATGTGTATCTTCTCCACATGCATTATGTTTTTTTTCAGAGAAGAATACGTCTCAAGACGAACTTTTTTTTCCCCTTTTAATGTGCTGTAGATGCCACCTTACTGAAGCCAGTAGATTTGCATCATTCTAGCTGCTTTGATCACAGTGAACTAAATCTAATGGTTTGATTGATAGGCTGAGGGTTTGTACAGTGATTTCTCCCCTCTGTGTCTGATACTGTACACAGTGTTTCTGTTTATAGAATGACAGCTGTAGAACTAGAACAAGGCCCCTTCACTGGTGAATGCATTGGTTACTGGTTTGTAACTGGGATAACGTAGCAAGTAGTTTTAGTCCAACCTGCTCAAAAAGTAGATGTAGTGATCTTATTCACAATTTGAATCTATACAAATAAATCATTAATCAAATTAATGTCTGTAGTATTAAATCTCATCTTTAAATAATTGAGATCTATTTAAACATTTTTCCTCCAACTTAATATTTCTGTAGTTAAATAGATAATGTCCTGAGTTCACCACCCTGGAGATCAAGTCCAGCAGCCATTACAATCAGTTAAAAGATTCAAGTTGACTTAGACAAATAGGTGTTGGGAACTGTAGAACGAAAAACAGTTTTCTTAAAAATTAGTATATGCTCATTTTACATTGTACAAACCTCTCTCCTTTCTACAGTCTGTCAACTAGAGTAATGATGTCATGGCATAACAATAGCTTCAGTATTACTGGTATACACACATGTAGTTAGAAAGTAAGTATTTACATGGCATATTTGTGTGTTTTGTTTAGAAACCTGAAAGTACTGAACAGAGACAAAATGGCCTTAAAATGGTGGACCAAGCCATATGGTCCAAAAAGATGTCAAATGGCGCAAGGCGTATACCAGTGTCACCTGATCAGGTAACTCATTCTTAAGATTTTATTAAATTGTTCATTCATATAGTCATTTGGTGTGATGCTATGTTTTAGCAAACAAGACTAGACGTCCTTTTTACAGCATACTATTGTGGGACCTAACTCTGAAGAGCTGAGAAAATGAAGACTTAAGATGGTTTTTCAATAGTTGGGATGGGGAGGGGTATTTCTTTTTTCCTTCATGCATAAAAAAGTGATTGGTAAAATATTTATTAACAGCATTTGTTTTGATTACATTTCAGGCCAGGTCATACAACAGACAGATGCGGCCGGCTATTTTAGATCACAGCTCTGGGGCCAAGTGGACAAACACATCAAATCATCCTGAATTTTTGGTAGGAGAAGAGGTAAGATTCAATTTCCTGGTAAAATGAGGCTTAGTATTATGTTTTAATGTGGCTATGTAATCAGTAGCAGTTTGCTATATATTAGTATGTATTGGAAAGCATATAAATTTAGTTAAGCAATTCATGAGAAGCTTTACTGTGGACTAACTGAATATTTAGTATCATTCAGCAAGACCAGACAGTTTCCCCCATTTGCCCAGCAAGTAACCTGAATCCTTTGCTGCTATAAACAGCCCCTTGAAAGGACAAGGAGCAATGGTTTTAAATTGGAAGAAGGGAGATTTAGATTAGATACTAGAAAGAAATTCTTTCCTGTGAGGGTGGTGAGGCACTGGAACAGGTTGCCCAGGGAAGTCATGGAAGCCACATCCCTGGAAGTGTTCAAGGCCAGGCTGGATGGGGCTTTGAGCAACCTGGTCTAGTGGGAGGTATCCCTGCCCATGGCAGGGGGTCAGAACTAGATGATCTTTAAGGTCCCTTCCCAATCCAAACCATTCTATGATGATAAATTGGTGTTTCTGTAGGGACTAAGTGAGAACTTGGCCCATCTGGTATAACTCGGAGAAAAGGCAAGAAACTGATAAAAGGATCAGTACATGGAGTCACTGCTGAGTAATTAAGTATTCATGAGCTTCAAAGAGTCTTTAAATTATTTTGGTTACTAATTTGAGATAATGGGAAAACATGGTGTTATGTCTGGGGATGTAAAGTTTAAACCATATATTTAATGTCTTTTTTTTTTTTTTTAATGCTTTATAATCAAGCCCAGTTAAGAAGAAAGGGACTGTTATGCTGTCATCCTGATCTGAGTGCTGCTGCATGTCATCTTGTATCTGCTTCTGAAATACTTTTCTAGTATTCGTTACCTTTTGGGAAAGCAAACTAACCTTTTGGGAACATCATCTCTTATTTGCAGGCACTGTATGTCAATCCACTAGATTCTTACAATATACATTGGCCTATTAGAAGAGGTCAATTGAATCTCCACGCAGGACCCGGTGGCTCCCTCACTGCCGTATTAGCAGATCTTGAAGTCATATGGTCACATGCAATACAAAAATATCTTGAAATACCACTGAAAGACTTAAAGGTGAGCTACGAACATATATCCATGTGGGCTGTATCCAATTCTGAAATGTTACTATAAAAGAGGAGCAACCTGCTGTTCCTAGTAGCCTCTTACTGGTGGTTTTCTTAATGAATAAGTTTTTTCTACTGCTGTTGAGCATGGTTCCAAAGACTTCATTTGGAATTTTGTGCGTGTCTTTAAGACAAAAGTTGTTAATAGAGCTACCAAGGAGGTTTGGAAATCCTATTATAGAAATTTCACAGTCTTAGTCTGGGATTGGGTTTTTTTGTGTTGACTAAGGGTGAGGCAACTGAGGAACGGGTGCCTAATGCTTGCGTAAATTTCTTCTCCTTGCAGAACAGGTGTTTTTCTTACATTGGTTGTACTTCTAAACATTTGAGAGGCCTATAAACTTTAAGTTACTCTGAACTCATTTTTCAAACTATTAAAAACCTTCCCCATTTCCATAATTTTGCTTCTTTTACTAACTTTTATATTATGCTTTCTTCCTTAGCATCAGGTATTCAAGAATGCAAAGAGAAACTTAACTTGAGAGCTGGCTTTAATATACTGTTCTTATCTTCAGTATTACAGATGCATTTTACTAATTCCAGACATCTATAATAAACAACATGTGAAAGAACTGGTAAATATGATCCTAATGAAGATGGGCTTCTCAGGTAAAACGAAACATAAGCTAGCACTTAATGATTAAGAGAGTAAAGATTTTTTTTTCCTTTAAGGCACATTTTTGCACATGAATCCCAGTTTGGCTTTCACCTTTCATCTTTTGCTATTCCCATAACTGTTGTCTCTTTTAATGGGGCAGAATGGTTGGCTAGCATTGAAACAAGTTCCTTGGTTTGCTATTTTGTATTCCAACCGAGGGCTTCTCACTTCAGCTGAGATGAAAGTATCAACAGTCTGATTTCTCAAGTATTTCTAAAATGCACAATGTTAACTGTACAGGGCATTAAGATTCTTCGACTTCAAAAGTATATGATGTATAATTTTAAGAAGTTGGAGATTAAAACTGCTGTTGTTTAATAATTAATCAGTATGAACTGCAAAGAGTTTCCAGGTATTACTCTCAGCAGAAGATGTGCTTAGATATTATTCTTAAATAGCGAACCTGTTTAGCCTTTTCTATATTAGAAGACGACACTCATTTTACCAAAAGAAGAGACTTCCCATCAGAAAGAATAAAGTAGGTGGTAAATAAATGCTGCAAAAAGAGAAAGTGATCTCATGCGATCTAAATTTTGTTCACATACACGTATATATTTGATTTTTTTCATCATGTTAAAATGAACAAGCCGTATTGGCTGTTTTAGTTTTTGATCAGAATGGTTCCAGATCATACTTTGTTTGATTCCTCCCCAGTTTTTGCATAGAAGTAATGTGAACAGTTACCATAGTAATAATACTATGTAAAAAAAGTACTGGCACTAGGATAGAATAATTTATGGTAGAAAGGAGTTACCTTTAGAGGAAGAGGAAGAATACTAAAAAAAAATAAAATACAAAGCTTCATATTCATCTGATACATGAAACTGAAAGTCAGAAAGTATGGCTAGTACCTCTTAAAAGTGCCATTTCCTAAATATAATTTGGTGAAGAGCTGAACTAATTATACAACATAACATAACAAAATTCTTTTGATCTATCTAAAAACATATGCCTTTAAAACAGTAATTTTCCTTAGTTTTTGTCTACAGTGCAAAGCTCAATTGAGCTATGTTTTTCCTTCATTGGCCAGAAGGGTAGACTGGAACCTCCAGTATTTCATAAGTGTAGGTATGGGCTTGTGCTACAAACACAATGGTACTCTTACAGAGTTAAAGCTGGATTGAAAGGAAGCAGAGGGTGAAATGGACATTGTTTTAGAACTACTTAAAGAGCATATCTAAAATGCTACTTGATATAATGATACTTGATTAAAATTATACTTGATTAAAACTAGAAAAAAATTAGGAAAATACTTCATGGTCATTTGATAACCAAGACCCTGCAATACTGGTTAAAAAACCAAGTAAAGTCTGGAGGCAGTATCTTTATTCTTGCAAAAAATAAGAACATATGAATACATGCCTGCTCTTAGCTTTTTCTCAGGACTTTAAAAGCTTACCCAACAAACAAAAAAATCTCTAAGTCCCACCTCCCTCCCTCTCTTCACAAAACATATTGAATTTTAGTGCAGAGTCAGGCTATTAGTAGATTTTAAAAGACATTAAGCTGTCATTTAAATGTTGACAACATAGTCTGGAGCTTGGCATAAATTGGATATACTTTTTTTTCATATTTCTAGGAATTGTTGTACACCAGGAGTCAGTCTGTGCTACCTTTGGAAGTGGTTTAAGCAGTGCCTGTATAGTAGATGTGGGAGATCAGAAGACAAGTGTTTGCTGTGTAGAAGATGGTGTTTCCCATCGCAACACCAGGTATTTTTTAATACACAGAATTAATATAAGCATATACTTAACTTGCTTACCAAAGGCGTGACTTCAAAACCAAGAAAAATTCTTCTCCGTGCTTTAGGCTGTGCCTTGCATATGGAGGATCTGATGTGTCAAGGTGTTTTTACTGGCTTATGCAACGAGCGGGATTCCCATACAGGGACTGTCAGTTAACTAATAAGCTGGACTGCCTGCTGCTTCAGCACCTGAAGGAGACATTTTGTCATCTAGACCAGGTGAGAAGGGAAAATAGTGTATTCTCCCCATAATTTTTTTTTTTCCTTTACAGAATGCTACTCGGGAATCTTTTTGTGAGTCTCCAGTTGCTTGTAAATTTAATAAAACGTATTTTACTTAGAATACTGGCAAAAGGTGGAGAAGCTTTAGACTTGAGCTACCCACTTTAGACTCTTCTGATCAAAAGGAATCCCAACTCTTAGAAAGATAGCTGCTTTGTTCATATGACTGAAAGAAGCTGATAGCAGCTGCATATTTGCTGGTTTTCAATTTCAGTTTTGTAAGATCTGCCAGCAGGTCTCTTTTTTTCTGCACAAAGCCTCATTTTAGAGGCTTAGGCATGTAGAAAGCTGTTTTGGCAGATCATGCTACAGGAAAGGGACTTCAAAAAGAATTCAAGAATAGGTAAATTAAATTTGTAGTCTTAAGAGTTTTGTTACATTTTGTTGTTTCCTACAGTTTAAATAGATTATGCGGCTTGATAAAGAGGTATAAAAGATATAATTTTTTGCTTACATTGTTTTTGACACTAGGACATTTCTGGATTGCAAGATCACGAGTTCCAAATCCGGCATCCGGATTCTCCAGCTTTATTATACCAGTTCCGATTAGGGGATGAAAAACTACAGGTGATTTTTCTAAAAAACTATAATTCTTATAGTCATCATTCAGGCTGAGCACCTCACTTTGTATTGGCCCAATGCTACTAAGACCACATGATTTATGGATTATTCTGAACTTACGCTTGTTGATTAATTACTGTATGTATGCACTAATGCAGCACTAGTGGATACACGAGACTTCCTACCTAGCTTCAGCCAAAATGGTTGTAGCTTCAACTAAATTATATTTATCCTTCAACTATATGATATTTGTCCTTCAAATGCAAGGAACGAATGCTAGTTTTGCAAGTTTTTCAGGTCACCATTGAATTTTCTCATTTTATAACAAACTGCAGTGGAGGACTTATTTATCATATAATGCCAGAATCTGTAAAGAAATTTATCTACATGTACAAGTGTCTTTGTTGTTTGCTGTTTTTTTTCTTTGAATTATATATATATAAGCTGAAGACACTTCAGCCTTTTGCAAAACTTTTCATGGAAAAAAAGCATATTTAAATTTGAATTGTGAGAGAAATAGAACAAGGTTTTTCTTTTTTTCTTTATAGTAAATGCCAAAAAAAGAAAAACTATGTGGTAAAACCATGCCACATCTCTCATTCTTCAGGCTCCAATGGCTCTGTTTTATCCAGCAACTTTTGGAATTGTTGGACAAAAAATGACAACTTTGCAGCACAGGTCTCAAGGTGACCCTGAGGATCCTCATGATGAACATTACCTGCTAGCCACACAAAGTAAGCAGGAGCAGGTGTGTGAATCCTAGTTTTATTTTTCATTGTTATTTAATTGGGGAATAAAATCAGGACTTATTAGCTCATCTCAGAAACCAAAGTTTGTTATCTGGGTCAGAAGCATTAATGAATAAATTTAGAGTAAGGAATTACGGATGTCTAGAACTATTAGAACTGTGTATATTCAGAGTCTAAGAGGGCATCGCATTAAGGCATTGATAAATCTGATGGAGTTCAAAATAAAACCCTTACTTTATAAGTAGAGATTAAAATGGAAATTATATGAGGTAATAATGCAATGCTTAACCTTTCTGTGCAAAAAGGAAGTACAGTGGTGTTTAGTTACATCTCTGTATTGTTCAGTAACCTGCAGAAGATGTTTTTGTGTTTTTCATCATTCAACTTGTTGTCTCATTTTTAAGTCTGCAAAAGCTACAGCTGATAGAAAATCCATGTCGAAGCCTGGGGCATTTGAGGGAGAGTTGAGAGGCCAAGCCTCAGACATTTCAGAGAGGATCTACCCACAAGAAGTGGAACTTGGTTCTTCCCAGAGTGATTGTATGATGTCTGGAAATGATTCAGAGGAACCGTTAACTGCACACATGTCCAGGAAAACAGCGATTTCTCAGTTTGAAGGCAAAGCCTTGGGCCTTGACAAAGCCATTCTTCATAGCATTGACTGCTGTGGTAAGAGTTACATTTGTACAATTCTGTAAAATATGCGACAGTGTGGATTTATGGTAACTCCTGTATTTTGCCAAAGTAAGATGTAAGTTTTGTCATCTCTAGAGTAGCTATGCTGTTCCTTATACTTGTGTCTCTGTTGAGGCTTCTTGAGCTAGATATTTTGAATTTTCAGTGGGTAGGAAAAGATTTTTAAAAGCAAACACTATCTGGTTTGACTTGCACTAAACTCCTTATAGTACAAATACAGGCCATATTAACTTTAAAAATCAGATCTTTATCTGTATATCCATTCATTCCAGCATCTGATGATACAAAAAAGAAGATGTACAGCTCCATCTTAGTAGTGGGAGGAGGCCTTATGTTTCATAAAGCTCAGGAGTTTCTTCAACACCGAATTCTCAACAAAATGCCACCTTCTTTTAGAAGAGTTGTTGAAAATGTTGAAGTCATCACAAGACCTAAGGTATGCTGTTAACTAATAGCTGAATGGTTAATAAACTATGATTGATTGAAATCTTCAAAAGATTAAAAATATCTATTCTTTGAGTTGGATATCTGAGGAAGTTTAGGAGAGCTTCCTAACACAGTACTTGCCAATTATAGGCAGGAAGTTAGACGTATAGCAAGAGCGTTACTAGCATCGATCGCTGAAGTGTTTATTAGCTGAAGGCCATATTCTTTAAGAAGCAGTTATTATGAAGTTAACCTGTCTGCTCAGCAAAAGATTGTGTTGGTTGGGGTTTTTTTATTAAGGTAAAAGAAAGTATGGCATTAAAAGAGCAACTTTCATTTGACATAAATCAGGTGAAATAAGCCTGAATTAAAATCAAAATAAGGATTTTTTAGAGCCTCCATTGCTGAGGGCAGGATTTCCATGACATGCCTAGAAGGCATTTTTTACAAAAAAAAAATTCTTTCCATATTTTTATCGCGCTGTTTTTTCCTGAATAGGTTTTGAAAAAATTCTTTTCTCCTCCCCTCACCTCCAAGATTTTAAGTGGTGAATACTGTTGAAAAATTTAGGATACAGGTTTTGAGAACTATGCAAATTTACACTAGTGACTGTGTAAAATTGTATTTTGAATTTAGGATATGGATCCCCGCTTAATTGCATGGAAAGGAGGTGCTGTTTTAGCCTGTCTTGATACAACTCAGGAGCTATGGATATATCAGCGAGAGTGGCAGCGTTTTGGTGTCAGAATGTTACGAGAACGAGCTGCGTTTGTATGGTAATGGACATGTCTACAGTGGAACACAACTGAGGATTCCTTTCCCCAAACACTCCCTTTTTCCGGTGCAGATGTATTGATCTTCTGCTGACAGATATTTTTGTATTTTAATAAAACTAACTAAACTCAGATTTTTCCAAAAGTGGTGAAAAAGTCTTCAGCTTTGCTATACTTCATCTTTTGAATTGTATGCATGAAATTCTGTGTACAGAATATCACAGTCATCTCCAAATTCACTACGTTTATATTATATAGGTTATGTATTTTAAAATTCCACAGGGAAGTGGAGGTATAAAATATTGACGTGGCAGATGTTAAGCCAAGATTCAGTCCAGATACACGTACATAGAAGCAACAGCAGAAGAGTGCAGACTGTGAGTTTAATGCCTTATTCTGATTATTATTCTAATGTTACCAGGAGATGAAATTGTTACATGTTCATCATGGAAAAAGTGAAATAGAGAACCCGAACTGCACTTGCTGTTGGTATTTTGCTCATATAATAAATTATATTATTCAGTGGAAAGACTTCAGAATTTGAAAATGGATTGGTTTTGCTTGCCTGTTCTCATCATCAGAAGTTCTTCGAGCTTTTCATTATTCATGGCAGTAATCTACCCTTTTCCCTATTTAAAATATCTAATTTAATACAATCAAAAAAACTGGATACATTTTTATACAACGAGCACCAACCTCTGTCGTGTAGTACCTGCACATCAGCATTTTTTTTCCAGCAAATAATCCTGAGTTAAAGAAGTCCAATTTGTTGGAATTTTTTCTTCTGTAAAGAAGGCTCCTGCCACCCTCAGATTACACCTCAAATCCGTATCTGCAGTTATAATCTAGATTAAAACTGTTAAAACACTTATAACAATATAATAAATATCAAAGATCAATGATGTGGTTTCTACGGAGCACACGAGAAAGAACTGACTTCCTTTTAATCTGCTTTCATTTCAAGTTCTAAAGAGAAAGGATATTTCCATTCCAATTATGCTGTAATCTTATCTGAGAGTATTTTACTGCAGGCTGTGATTACATTCTTGTATTTTATTTAAGACTAGAACTTCTGGGCCACTTCTATTGAAGATAGCATGCAATACTTCAGATTTTACCCTGGCAAGATTAGATATTATTGCTGGGTTTGGGTTTTTTTGAGGAGGTGAAAGGGGCATTTCCTTCAGGAAAAGGATCAAGAATTCCTGTTATAGAAGAAATGTATTCTTTTTAAGTCGCATGATTGTGATACAGAAGAGAAAGTACATACGTACAAAGATCTTGTTTAGGTTTGTTGTTACGCAAATGGTTTTCCACAGCAAACACTTCACAACTTCACATCACTGGGTGCTGACACTTGGACACACTGAAGGGTGAGGTAAATTACTCCACTTTAAAAGCTCCATTATTCCTACATCAGCATATCAAACATGCTTTAAATGCACACTGTAACTCAACAAAGTAACAGAATCACAAAACTAGCCTTTAAGTCAAGTCGAGTTGGAAAACCTGTGCTGCTGAACTGCATCTGAGGCTCCCATCAGTTAACTTCTAAATTACAGACTGTGGTCTGGTACTTACATAACCAATTACTTCTGACTGATAGTTTTATTTGAGCACAAATTTCTTATTTAATTTCTTATTATGGAAGTCACAACTTTGCCACAACTTAGAAATGTTTTGTTAGGGATGTGTCTCAAGTAAGCTTACATTAAATATGGCCATGCACCTCACTGCATGAAACAGAAAGGTCTCTGCAGAAGTTTTCAATGTCCTTCATAAGACAGTATTTCGGATAGAAGTTCAGCACACTCGGTAAAGTGTATTGTGAACTCATCTCATTGAAAGAAACCACCACATATTTTGTACAGAGGACAGATTTGTCATCTCCCTGCAGAAGAGGTCTGCTGCAAGAGTGAATAGATTTTTCAACGTTACTGTGGTTTCTCATGCTGTTACAAGAAGCATCCCATACAGCAGTGATAGGGTTTGAACTGAGGAAAATCACCCTATCTGCTGCTGCTTTTTTGGACAGGACCTTTTTCAGCAATTCTCCCTTTTCACCCACAGTTAGAATAACATCAGTCTGGCAGCCCTTATGCAGAAGTTCAACAAAAAAGTGTGATGTAAACACACTTCTTCTGGATATATATCTAGTACTTTAACGCAGAGTTGTAGCTGCACTTGATGAAAGAATTGCCTTCTAAATGAATTTATTTAACAAAAAAGATACCATATGCTAGAAACAATGTAAACGAAATTTGAATGTCATTCTAAATCGGTATGGAGGGGTTGACTCTGTGCCTCTCACTTTTTCCAAGAAAAAAAAATTAGATACCTTTGTTTAGAAGTATGAAAAGCAAAAATAGTGAACTAAAATTGCATTTAGAGCTCAGATTCCCATCTTCCTGTTGAACTTGGACAATTTATTTGGACCTCATCTCTCCAAAAACTTACAAAATAATTTATCAAAACAGTGTTCAGAAGCTGGAACAGTTCAAGGTCAGCTACACCGAGGGAGCAGCCTTGCATTACAAACTGATGAGAAAAGAGTAGCAGTTGCATGGTATACTTAATCTATTAGTCTTTCTTCAAAACTAATACTGTAAAAAAAAAGTGCTAAGCAATCAAAAATTAAACAGCAAAGTGCTTACATGACCCCAGTTGATATTTGCTAAAGAGGAAAGGGCTAACTAAAAATTGTCCACACTCTAAATGATTCACTGTTTTTACAAGTGTTAAAGAGACTAAATATTCACTCTCCATTTAGGAAATAAACAAGGGAAGGAAAAAGGCCAGGCCTGCATTAGCAAGTAGCATGCTAGAACAGCAGACATTACAGAGCGAAACAACTGGGGCCAAGGAACACATTTCTGCACTATTTCAGGGGAGTTCCTGAAGCCCGGCCCAAGTCCAGTCCTGGGGCCTCCATACCCATTAGTGGCTGGACTATGTTATGTTCATTAGAGCACATTTTCCAGTTTAATTTCATCTGAGAGAATCAAGGCTGCACTCCTCAACCACCCTACAATATGAACCAAACCTTTGTGAGCCGGTGGGCAATTCCCTTCAAAAGCACAATACTGATGTAAATGAAAACATTAATGTAACCACTTCCAGAGTCTCCTAAACAAACTAGAGAGAGTTTCTAATATGATGACACCTAAAACGTAGTCTCTTTGATATGATCTCGTCTAAAAGGATGCTTGCGGCAAAACTCAAAAGAAGAGGAATTACAAAAATACTACAGTTCAAAAAATGTGAGGACTCTTACCTGGGTCTGTGATGACACGAGCCACCGCCACAGTAATACATAGTGTCACAAGTAGAGCAGCAAGGATGAAACACACAAATCTTCCAACTGAATTGATTGTGAGGATCTCTAAACAAGGAAGAAGAATCACATTGAAACCAGTCTTGCACACTGAAAAAGCTTTCCAGTGCTTCTACATGGGAGAGAAATTGTGCTAAAATGTAATACAAAACAGTTCATAATCCCATTGAGAACTACAGAGCTGTTGACTAAGTTACTTAATTTTCTTTCCTATTTTGTAAGAAATGGGAGATATTGAATCTGCTCCCTCCAAGTTCCTCCCATGTTTCTGGAATGTACCTCCTCCTGCAGCCTGACACCTCATCAGTTGTTCTATCTTCTTTTTTGTTTAGAGTTTTACCATGAGCAATAGTTCAAAATAACTAATTACTGAACTGCGTCATTCCTGTACTAAGCATAAAACTTCAACATTTAAGAGGAGGAGGGCAACAGGCACAATTTGCAAGGAAGTGTAGATAAAGTCACCTGAGACCAAAGTCATCTGCTTTTAAACGGGATTTTGATATTCAAGTATCTGTATACCAAAACATTTATTTTCACACATTTTTGCAAACATCCCGGAGAAAATCTGCTGAAAATACATGATACATAATGCAACAGAAAACACTGGCTGGTTTCTATTTAGTTTGCACTGAATATTGACTCAAGAATGATAAATACTCAACTAACCACTGCACACAGTTTGTTAGGTTTTCTGTAGGCCTCAGGCAGTCATAGTCAGACTTAGCAAAGTAAGGAATTATCTGGGGGAAAAAGAAAAAAGCATAATTCCAATGCACAGTAAAATCGGATTTCTACAAAGATTAATTCCTTTCATGTATTTCCTTCTGTACTAAAGTTTGGGCTCCTGACCAGAGTCCTATCTTTCCCATAACTGTTACTAGATTTTCTTGAAACATAGTTTCCTCACAATACAAATAACAAAAATGAAGAGCGATTCCTGAGATAAGTAAGAATCTAAGAAAATTCAGTGTGGACGTATCAGGTATGTTTACTTTAAGCTTTGTAGCACAAGCACACTCTGCAGAACAGCAGAATTAAATTACCACCATGAGAAGAGGCTTGATATCTACCAATCTGTAAGTAAAAAAAAAATTAATAAGAAAAATATTAAGTGATATACAGTGCTATGCTTGTGTTTTGTTTCTTAGAATTAGTACAAATATTTACACTAATTAACTATATAAAAGCAAATACTTTTTTCACTGAAAATAAATCAAAAACATTACCTCTACAAATACATCAGTGCTCTCATCACTCCCTGGTATCCTCACGGAAATTACAGTTCAATTTATCTAATGATGAAATGAAATCCTTAAGAAGAGTGTGGGAGGGAGAAAAAAAGCCCAAAACATTTATCAATGAAGGAGTCAGTACTAACTTAAATCATATTTAATATTTAGTTGCATTTTAAATTGCATTTAATAGGCTTCAAAACTATTACATATTCTTAAACTCAGAATTATAGATAGTGCATATATTTACCTTTAAATCTACTAGTCTAACATAACAATAGTAGGAATTACAAGGCGGTGCATTACAAGCATGGTGTATTTCATGCTAGTTAAGCCTAGTTAACTAGCTACTATATATTTTCTTACGGGTTTATATTCATTCTGAACAAAATAATATTGGTTTAAAACATTCTTAGAAATAAAGACTATAATCTCAAAAATTAAAATAACATATTTTAACAATGAAGCAGAGCTCTTCTGAAAGAAGCCAGGGTTCTTTTAGACAATCTCCTCTGTGTCTGCTGCCCAGCTCTGCTGATTTGACTTCAGTAGAAGCGTGTGCTTCCTGCTGTGCTAGGAAGGAAGGAAAACTTAGAGAGCTATGCTTTCAATTTATTAAGATTTAACAGAAGATTACCTTTGCTTCCATGTTTTTTTCAATAAGTACTTCATACTTGTGACACTCATAAAGCGGTATTAAATATCCTTGCCCAAGACTGCTTGTTGTAAAATTCACTCCTAATTCTGTCTCTGTTCTACAGGCAGTTCTTCACCTCACCACGCCTTATACACTTGCCTTCTGCAACAGTCTCTCAGTGACTCTCTAAAGCAAAACCTGGCCTTATATCTTTTTGAATAAAATTGAGCAGAAAGCCCATCACATTAAATGCTTATTAGCACCTCTTACACTAAATGGTTAGCTTTACTCAATTTTCATGCACTATTTTTAACATTTTTCTTTTAAGTATTGTTCACCTCACAGTGATCAGATATGTTTCTATTAATACAGTTATGGAAACTAAGCACATTTTATATTGCTTTTTTTATCACTGACCATAAATAAAGCTTTCTGTTAAGTCTTTTATATCCATCAGTATTTTGATTCTCACGTTGATAAAATTAGGTATTGATTCCACTGAAGTAAACTTAGGGTGTGGATATTTCTGTTACATTTTTATTTTTTTTTTTACACTGGAATAACTATCTCCAAACCCAGAAATAACCATTTGTATCTTTCATATGACAGCCCACTGGTTGGATAAAACAGAGAAAGACAACTTACACAATTTGATTTACTTTGATTCTGCTTTCAGCCTCACAGCCAAATATTGTGCTAACTCCAAAACCTCTATCTTTTGCTACAACACTGTAATTAAGTATCTTTCAGAATTCTATAATCTAACCATTAAAGCAGGAATAATATTGGCTTCCTAGATAACTAATAGTGCTGCTTGTTCGGGATATAAATATCAGTAAGTTTAGTAACACTTTCTAAACATACCTTTCTGTAATTAATTGCCACTCTTTAGTAGTTAGGACTAATGTTAGCAGGGCAGCAACTAGTATTCTTAAAAAATCAGCCATCTCTATTATAATGCATACCTTGAATTGTGAGGTGATGGACACTGACACTTGGTTTTACATGCAGTTATTCCTATAAATATTTAACAAAAACGTGAAACATCAACTTCTGTTCTCAACTGAAATGCAAATTCAAGGATGCAAACATACTCCTAAGAGCCAAAGTTATCCATAATGCATTTAATGAAATGCGCTAACACGGAATTTTGAGTGTCTCTTAAAAAAATTACAGTACAAAATTAAGGTAAGAATACTACTATTTTATGGACTTATGTATATATCTACTTCTCAAAATAAAGGATTTTTAAGTGCTTTAAAGAAATGTTTAGGTAGTACAGCCACTTTTGAGTTTTAATAGACCTCAAAAAAACAACCATTAACAGTACTTTGTGGAAGTGATTATTATCTACTATGGGAGGACAAAAAACAATATTAAGTGGCATAGAAATAAGAGGATGCTATTTATTTTGAAATTTACATGGTCACTGCAACAGTATGTAAGCAGTTTACTAAGAACAGATTAGGAACATATTCATTAATATTTAATCTGCAAGCACAAATGAAGAATTGAGGGAGAGACGTTGAGCAACTTTCTCAAAGGGAGACTTGCTCAAGATCAAAGAGCTCGAACATATGTAGAAATAAACCCTAAAGCTCAAGTGTTCCACTGTATCCCTGTTTGTGCCATTGAGTAGTAGGATTCCTATGAACAATCGGTAACATATAGGTCCATGTTATACATGGTCAGTGAGCCAAGTGACAAGATTCGAATAATTAGGTGAAGAAGCTTAAATTTTTTATGATCAGGTCAACCACACAACACATCAACCACATATAGGCCTTGCATGTACACACATATATATAATATTTATTTGTAGCCTTCACCATTATACTTATTCACAACGCACAAGGGCATTTTTTTAGCGTATCTCAGGAAATTTCTTACAGAATGCCTTATTAAAAATTGATATATTTTTCCTCTACCATCAACACGGCTGAAGAGAGATGGCTGCCTTTTTGCTGTATATTTACAAATAGAATTGACTCAAGTTGGAAGACCTATCTTCATGCATATATATTTTTATTTTTTTTAGCAGGGCAGCTCAAGAAAATGGAAACTGAAAGGAATAATGAAGACCTTGTTAAAAAAAATTGAAGTCAACGAGCAGCAGGCACTGCATGAACGGAAATGGGTGATGACAGTACGGGAGAAAAGCAACAAAAGGTGACTAAAAAAATTCAGATTTTAACAATGGGACAATGCAATAGAAGAGATGCTAGTTCCCTAAGCCAAGGACAGAAAGGTTGATCCTCTGAGTAGCCAAGGTTAAGGTAGCATCACTGATTTGTAAAAATTGATAACTAACCCATGAAACACTGGACGCCTGTAGGAGGACCCCTCGCAACAACATGGGAAACTCCTCCCTTTTTTCACATTCAAAACATTGAACACAGCCAAAATTTTGTGCTATATGTCTACTCCTCCTTAACTGCTGAAATTACTCTGCTGCTTCATAGAATTTTTTTTTTTTATGTTAACATCTCATCAAAAGAGAAGTCATTTGGTATCAGGAAGAAGGAACTTTGAAGAGCTGGGGAAAAACTCCTAGGGTCCCAGCAGATAATTCCTTCATGAGGGAATGGCTATTTGAGCAACTGATTATAGTAAATATTTCTAACCATCCTTACCATAACTGTTGGACACTTTTAATTATATGGTTGGTAGACTGTCTAATGAAACTAAAATAATATAAACTTTTAAAGTGTTTTGAACACTATAACTGGGTTTTAGTACTTCTAAATGTGATTGCTGTGCTACACAACACAGAAGTTCACCTCAAAGGCTTTTTTTCTCTTGCTGTTATCAAGGTGCTGCAAAAAATACTCCTAACTGTGGGAATCACTGTAATTCACAAACATTTATTGAAGTAAGTGGGAAAACACTACGCATGGAAAGAATGCGTTGCATCTCTAGAATATTCCCTATTTTCTGTCCAGTTACATTTTATAGCCTCAGTACAAGAAACATGGGATTCAAGTCAAAAACATAAAAAAATTAAGATGGGAGTCTGGTGGGGGAGTAGGTTTAAAAGATTATCATGAAATCTTGAAGTTCACTTCTACTAAGAGTGAACTGAAGAATTTTCATCTTCATTTGAACAGCCAGACATCAACAGGCACAATTGTGGGGACTCAAGTTTGGCTTTCCCACCTGAAGATTTCCCTTGCACAGAGTATGAAAAGTTTCAATAAAAAGCCTAGAAAAAAGGGATAGAATTTTTAATTACCATTTGCTCAATGCGAGAAGGAAGAATAAGCGTTATTATCATGAATTTCAAAAGTGGCTTATACTCTCAAATTGACCTTCCACTACCTAAGCTTAAATACACAGTGACTGAGAAGCATCAGCCTGAATTCTAACACTTCATTAAGGACTTACATATAACTGCTGCTTTGCACATTTAAACAGTAACAGATGCTCGTGACATTTGGTGCTCTGCTAAACAGAACAGTAATATTTAAAAACCAATTCTGCTTTTATAGTCCTCTCAAGTTATTCATAGCTGAAGACACTCTTGTAGAAGCTACGGTAGAAATTAGTACACATCATTAGTATTAGCTGCATGAAAGGACAACACAGCAAAACTGGAGCAGATTAGATTACAGAAAATTCTGAATAGTTGCTAAGCCGAGAGTATCCATACAGACAATACAGAAAACTCACTTTTAATTTGTTCCTTGTCTACCTTGGTGAAAGCTTATATAACTTTTGTGTAAAGAAGTTAATGTCCTGCTTTTGTTTTAATTTCTGACACCGCAGATAATCCTGATTTATGGTAATCTATTTTCAAGAACCAGGACCACAGAAGTTTTGTTTCAGCCCAGTTTCATGGGCAAAACTCATTGAAATTGCAGCAATCAACATATTAAAAAGTTTTTTTTCTATAGGAAACAAAAAAATAATTTTTGATTCTGAATAAGTCATCAGAGTGCTTAAGAGCTCTAGCAAGGGACCAAGACTAGGACTCCACTGCGGCTGGTGTTATAGTCAGAGATCAAACCTCCATTATTCACTGAAATGAAATAGAATAGTTCCAAGATGTATATATTTTACGAATATTTTTACATATGTTTTGTATATTCTTATACACATCGAATGCGTATTTTCTATGGACTTTTTATTTGTTTACTGAATAAGAGCATTGAAGGTGTACAAAATTATTCAAACACTGCAAGCCCCCATCAGCTTGGTTTCAAGCATTCTTAATCACTGTGAAGTTTAAAGACCACTTACATCAATCACACGTTTACTCATAGTTCCACAGGGGACAGTTACTCCTTTCCATTAATGAATCATTATTCAGAAGTTCACAGTCTGGTGCCTAAGTATGAATAACCAACCACCCAGAAACCCTCCATTATTTTCTGCTTATTAACTAAGAGCAAAAACATTAACAAGCAATTATCCCAGAAAATTATTAATCATCCAAAACATTCCAAGCAGAGTGATAAGGAAGGACTTGGGAAAATAATCAGCATCTACAAGCAATATTGAAGATATTGTACCAGAGACAATTGTCGTTAGAAGATACGAATGGAGAACGTGTAAGTTCTCACAACAAATATCTTTATTTGTCTTTATGGTATCATCGTTATTCTGCCATGAGCATTCTGAATGGGAAAACAAGACTTTTGGGTACATCCTCCAGCAGCCCAGAAGAGCAGCGGCACCAACTCTTTGCACAACACCCACCCTGTGTCCAATTCACAAGGAATGTCACGGGATCTTCTCCTCACCGCCACCTTCTAACGCAGTTTAGCCAACAATAAGCATGCACTACTGAAGATACTTAGAGGACAAAGCCATCAGAAAATTAAGTTTCACGACAGTTAGAAAGGTCCCATCGTATTTTTAGTACTTCTGTCTGCCTCGTGGGATAGATGCACTGGGGATTGTTGTTGAACGCACGCCTATCAACAATGACTCCTGGAACCGACCGGTCGCCATTGCTGGGGTTACAAGTTCGTTAACGCGGGCTGACGCGGTGGGGCAACACGTTTTAGGATTCGCTCACTTCCAGACCGAGGCGTTCTCCTGGAAACACGCATTGCACAGGTTCGGATGGCAACGAAAGCCTGGAATTGCAGGTGCCGCCGGCTCAGCTTCCCCGGACAGAGGGAGGACCCTCAGGACCCGCACCCCAGGGCCGTGTCCGCAGGCCAACACCGCTGACGGGGCTCCCTCCCGCCGGGAGGTTCCCGCCGCTGCCCCCCTTCACCTCAAGCCGCTTCCGCTGCAAAACGGTTTCGCAGCCGAGGTAACAGCGCTGTCGATTGTATTTGCTTTAAGGAGGGGCGGGAGTTGGGGGACGGGGGGGGGGATAGTCTTTTGTCTACCCGACTTCGGAGCTGGGCGAAAAAGTTAAAGCGCTCCAGGGATGGGGGGGGGGAGGTCGCCTCAGCGCCAGGCCTGCCCCGCCGCCCCTGGCGCCCAGCCGCCCGGGGACGCCAGCGGAGCGGACGAGGCGGCGGACTTCGTCCCGCTGCCGCTCCGGCAGGTTTCGAAAGGGCACGAAGTCTCCCGCACGGCGGCCAAAGGGTGCGTTCCTGTGGAAAGTTCCACCCGCTCCCCTGCCTTTCCCTCCCCCACAGACCTCTCCCCTTGCCGCGGCCAGTCCTGGGCGCGGGAGCCCCGACTCCGCCGCCAACCGCGCAACGCAGCGCAGCCCGCCCCCAGCTCCGCGCCCTCCCGCCGGCGGCCCCATCGCCTCACAGGGAGCTGCGAAGGGGAGCGGCCGCCGGGGCTGCCCGCGGAGGGCGCGCGAGTGAGTGTGGCCGCAAGCGGTGGGCTGAGGAGGCTCTGAGGGGAGAGTCCCTGGGAGCCGTGAGGAGAACGGCCGGGAGAAGGGAGTTGAGGCCGCGGTGGGACTGGAGCGAGCGGTGGCTGCGGGGGCTCGGCCCTCTCGGCTCCACCGCCGGTGGCAGCCCTTCACTCACAAGCGGCTCTGAGGGAGGCACGGGCCTCCCCGGCCGGGAAGGAGAAAGAGGCGGCCCGTGGGCGCCCCGTCCTGCGGAGGGGATCGGGGCAGGCCGCAGTCCCCCTCTTCAGGGCGTTGGGGCGGGAGCAAGAGGCGTTGTGGGCCCCCAGAGCCGTGCCCGGGCGGCCCCCAGAGCTGCGGGGTGCACAGCAGCCTGACGGCCTGGGCAGGCAGATAAGTTTGTCCATCGGGGAGGAAATGGTGAGGTAAGTAGGCTTTAACAGTTTCAGCCGTGGAAATGAAACTTATCTCAGGGTTACTGTAAGCGAATGAACTTTTTTACTAGAGGGACTGAAGGGAGAGTTAGCCCAAGACACTCCCACAGCAGATGAATTTAAGCTGGTTACACAGTTTGCAGTGGAGAGAAAAAGCCAAGAGCTGTTTTTACCCGAGAGGCTGCCCCTCCTGTCTTACACAGACAGAGCTGGCAGGATTTGTCAGCACAGTGCCATGAAAGGTGAATGTCCAGCAAAGGTCCCATAGCACTGCCACACCATGTATTGTCCATGCTGTTACACATCTCCAGGAGAGGGTCATATTTTACATCTGCCAGAGAGGATATTACAGGTTTGGACCTGGCAAAATAGGACAGTGAGTAAAGGTTCAGCCACAGTGGCCATCTCCTCTTTGTTTTGGGATTGGTTTAGAGGAACTGGGATAGGATAGCGCTCATGCAAGAGGATCATGTGGGGATGAGAGCGGGTATGGATCAATATGACAAGAACTCATTGAAACTGCTGTTTCCATACATTCAATGCAGCTATGTATGTTGGTTTTACATTAAATCAGAATGGCTTGGTTTTTGACCTCTGCACTTCAGAACTTAAAAGCGCAGAAATTTGGCAATCATCTACATTCTAATTCTCAGTTACTTGAATATTATGACCAAGACACTGTTGACTGACTTCACTCCCAACTCCCTCTTTGCAAGATAAAAATTCTCTCAAATGTTACTCTGCAAGTCCTGTTCCACTTGATGTAAAACAACAACAAAAAGGCATATAAAACCACAAAATAACACCTAACTATAAATCTGACAAACATACGTGATGGAGTAGATTCAAAATACTACTTCAGATACTTAAAAGTAACACTAGATTTAGCTTTCTTGACTGGTAGTTCAGCCTTCTAGCCCAGCAATGGGTACCCTAACTGTCTTGGTACATATTTTTGATCAATATTATTTCCAGTTTTATCAGAGAATGGGACAGCTCCAATTGGTTAACAGTAATGATGTACAGTGCCCCGTAACTTTTTTAGATTAGCTACCTTATCCACCTACAGAACCATTTTGTTACTGTCCATTTTTCAATATATCTCCTCTATACGTGCAGGATACCTACCCTCCTCTCTTTGTTGTAGAGAGGGAGCCCTTTAAACCCAAAAGTTTAGCAGTAAGGTCCCTAGGCTGAATCCGACCACTTTTGCTTAGCTTTGTAACAGAGTGCGCGAGCCAATTTAGTCCTTAGATGCTCTACACAGCCTCTTAGGTATCTTTTTATCTCCTCTTAAAAAAAGTTTCAGTGATAGATACCTATGGGTTACATTAGGATTTATTTCTCATGGAAGCCTGATACTGCATTCAGAAATGTGTTACAATGATGCAAGGAGCCTAAAACCGCCTAACTTCAGAACTCCCAGGCCCATTTCTAGTTACCTGGTGTAAAATTAGATATTAAACTGTAGCAATAGAACTTTCCTGCTGAGATTCTCTTGCTCTCCTCACTCATGTAAGACCACTGTCTATAGGCCCTGCTGAATAGTAATAATATCAGTAAATGCATAGTTTTTTAATACAAGCTCCAGATTTTGAAGCACTGGCGCAATACAGTGAGTGTATTTTATGTTGTTGCAACATCTTTTTCTGCAGGTCTATTCACTGAGTCCTAGGAAACATCTTACTACATGTTCATGAAGAGATCCATCATATGTGAGAATCCAGATAAAGACATGAGTGATATCCAGTAAGGCCCAGAAGACAACTTTTTGTTGGAGGTAAGTACAGAGCATTCCAGCAGAAACATGTTGTGCAAACCTCCCTATTTCTACGTATTACGTTTTGATGTAGCCAATACAATAATAGACCTGGCCATAAAACTATATAATTCTCTACTGGGTAAGTTGGGTTAACTTCACCAGCACATCTCAGAGACTCAGATGACTCTACCTATTAGGATAACAACTTGATTTCTCCAGTTACTGGAAAAACACATTCTTGCTGAAATAAAGTTCTTAGGAACACTCCAAAGGTTATAAATTCTCTCTGGCAAAAGGGCCAGATAAAAATCAAGGGTAAGTTGAGAGTGAAGATGCATTACATTACTTTTTGACTAAGTTCAAAGGTGGTCATTCTAACAAAACTATCTTCTGTAAGAGAACTTGAACTGTGATAAGCCCATATATGCTCACAGAACTACACAGATTATTTTACAAAGAAGTGTGATCATGTTCTAATTTCAGGACTTTGTGATCTCAGTCCTTGATACCAACCTCTTCAATACAAGGTTGAATTGGTCTATGACTTTCAAGGCCTGCATATGTGAGAGGCTTTTAACAAATCAGCTTTTAAAAGGGTCTAGACTTCAGTATTAGAATTCAGGCATAAGGCAAGACATGAGCACTTAGTCCTGTAACATCAATGCTGCCTTTGGAGTGTCACTTGAGATAGTATTTTCAGGAGCTCAGTGGCCACTGCTTATGCTGTAGCAAGCTGTAGACCTACAGCCTCCAAAGATTCTGCAGGATCCGCCCCCTTTACAGCCAACAAGTAGGTCAGTTGTAGGCTTAACAGGAAGCGTTCTGGTTAGGAGGCAAGTAATATTTGATAGATCCCACACCAAAATAAGCAGACCAGTACTTGTTCCAGAGTCTGTGAACCCTCCTATCTAAACGGTAAGTGTTGACCATCTGTACTACCAAAACCTGAGGGTTTACTTCCTCAGGGGCAAGGCTGATTACTTCATCTCATCATGGCAAATCTCCACCAGAAAAAAAGACACATTTTAGGAACAAAGTACCTTTCCCAGATTATCAGGCCCCATATTCTACCGAGCCCATCTGATATTCCTGAAACAATAAAGTCCAGTGACCCAAGTTAAACACAGGTGCTTCAGAATTATGTCCCTCTTCATCACAAACAAATCAAAGAAAAACAAGTAAAAACCTCTCTACCTTTGCATCTTCCTCTGCTGCACCACAGGAAATTGCCAAACCTTTTTTTTTCCAAGAAAGAATCCTTTAATGTTCTCTACCTGTAAAAGACAACCCCCCACCTTCAGCTGAGATCAATTTCAAATTGGCCATATGAGAATCAGCTGTGTGAACTCTGGGCTCAGACCTATCCCCTGCATATTTTTTTTTTTTTTAACAGAGCAAACTGGCCTCCGTGGTTGGTTGTTTGTTTTCCAGAGTTTGAGAGTTTGTACACCCTATAACAGATGTTTCCTAAAGAAGAGTAAGAGATGTATGTATGCTTATTCCCACCTTTTCCTTGAGAGGAAAAAATAATTTTGCATGTGAAATTGTACATCAAGTTGTAAACAAATATAGTTGTCCATGGAAGACTGTTAACATTTATCAGGAACCTGCACCTAATTTTGTTGGGCCTTAAGGGCTTGTGTGTGCTCTCACAAGCTGTACAGTGTAGAGCTTCATTCAAGAAAATGAGTACAGTTCTGTTCCACCTTTTAGTAAGAAAAGGCTGATTATTTCATGAATTCATTAAGATATGCTTTCTTTTAGTGAAAAAAATATTTTACAAAAATACACGGCTTATATTACAGTGTATTGGATAACTATGAAACTTGAATGTATGAGGAACAACATTAACAACCTAATTCCTTTTTGAAAAATTATATTTCACAAATATAATATATTTCCAGGAGAAAGATTGTTTCTCTCTTTCAGGTGGGCAGTATGGTACAGTGTAACAGCCTCTGGTTAAATTGCCCTCTCTAGAATCGAAGGGAACTGCTTAGGTAGAAGCCATGGGCTAGGGCAAAATACTGTTTACAGCCTAAGGATATCCATTTTCACTAATTGTTTGTATCAAGAGGAATGGTTTCAAGGGGAGGGAGCAAGAGAAAAACAGGTCAGACTGGCCAGCTGCATCAGTACCTGTAACATTTAGCAGAGTGAAACAAGCCTGTGCTGCTTGCAAGGATCACAGGCTAAAAAATTGCCATTCATACCCTGCCTAAGGATAGAATCATAGAATCAGTTGGGTTGGAAGGGACCTTAAAGATCATCGAGTTCCAACCCCCCCCCATGGGTAATGCCAAGGATGTGGTTATATTAAATTTTAACTGTCCTCAGAGCACTCCAGCTGGATCTGGTTTTAGTAATAAGGTAGTAAACCACAGATTAACAAATTTTGTCTTTTGTATCTTACGAGACGTGCCTCAAAACCCAGCAGTCTTTCATTGTTAGTGTTTTGTAGAGACACTGTCCATTTGGTCTGGCAGAAGCTACAGAAGCCTCATTTCCATTGTGGTGAATAGGCTATGCGATATCACTGACTGTCAAAAATTTACAGAGAAGTTTATGAAATTGTTGGTTTTCTTAAATTCTTACTAGAGGCAGATGAATAGAGACTACAAAGTAAGCAAAGTTTCCATCCTCTATGGGTTTGACAAATACTTGAAAGTGTGCTTCGTGTATCTATCTCAGGAACAAGAAGCAAATCAAAATCAGACTGCATATAATACATAATAGTGTGCCACGACTTGGTGCACAGACAGCATTAAAAGAACAATAAGACAGCAAGTTTCAGAATAAATGTTTTTTTGGTTTACTGGCATTGTTGTTAACCTTCTGGATCGTGAGAATCTAACTTATACCAGCTTTACCTGAAAATGACTGACATTTTAGAGGTCCTGCACTGTATTAATGCTAACAGCTTAATTAGAATTTTTGTTTGTTTGTTTTTCTAGGGTACACTGGATTTTTGTTAGAAATTCTGCAAAAGTGATACTATCAGTAAGGATGTCATACTTAATGAAAGGAGTTAAATGTTGCAGTCCTGTGAATCAGATGCACAAAATAACAGGCGCTCTGTTTAAAGCACACATATTAAAGAACATACCAGGCATCAATGAACAACAATTCAAAATTTCACGTACATTATCTCAACTTAGTTCTGGAAAGGCAAACTCCTACACGTACGTCATTGTTGGAGCTGGATCAGCAGGGTGTGTTTTAGCCAACAGGTTGACTGAAGACCCTCTCAGTACTGTACTACTTTTGGAAGCAGGCCCTAAAGATACCCTTCTAGGTAGCAAAAGACTGTTGTGGAAGATTCATATGCCTGCTGCATTAACATACAACCTCTGTGATGAGAAATATAACTGGTATTACCACACAACATCACAAAAGTATATGGATAACCGAATTATGTACTGGCCCCGAGGAAGAGTGTGGGGTGGCTCCTCTTCTCTCAATGCTATGGTTTACATCCGTGGGCATGCAGAAGATTATAATCGATGGAGCAGGGAAGGGGCGATAGGATGGGACTATGAACATTGCTTGCCCTATTTTAAGAAGGCACAGACACATGAACTGGGGCCAGATCAGTACAGAGGTGGAAATGGACCCCTGTATGTGTCAAGAGGGAAAACAAACCATCCTCTTCATCATGCATTTCTGGAGGCAACCCAGCAAGCTGGATACCCCTTCACAGATGATATGAATGGCTATCAACAAGAAGGATTTGGCTGGATGGACATGACTATACACCGAGGTAAATCATAAAGTGATCCTTAAGTAACTTGTGTTTCTGACCCACCAGTGATACTTCTGAAATAATTTTGGAATATGGTCATATAATCTGCACTGAATGCCATTTGGTCTTTGAGATTACTGAACAGCTATGACACTATTTACACCCTGTTCATTTCACAGTAGCTTGCCAGCAGTCTAGTTACTGTGTATTTAATTGAAAACTGCATTGGCGTGCAAGTTGTTTCATAATTAAATTTGTGAAGAAGTGTAGGTTTTCAGAATGTCATTGTAAAATTTATGTTAAAATAAAATCTTTAGTTATTATATCAAATTACATTTGCTGTGAACTGTATAAAGTGTATGAGGGCTTTCCCTCTGTAAACATCCTGATGGTTATTGATCAAAATATTAAAGAATACCGAGCATGACTATTTTGATGTTTGATGACATTGTAGGTAAAAGATGGAGCACAGCTAGTGCCTACCTTCGCCCAGCCTTATCACGGCCAAATTTGTCTGTTTCAGAGAAGACACTTGTAACAAAAATCTTATTTGAAGGAACAAAATCCATTGGTGTTGAGTATGTGAAAAATGGGCAAAAGGAAAAGGTAAGAGATTTTTATTTTCCAGTAAAAAAGGTATGAGTCAAAGCAAAATTAAATATTTTTTTAAAAACAAACTTTTATTAGAAGTGGCAAGTTACTACGCAAAATGTGTGCTTTTCAGATGCTGTCTTGTCTCTTCCAGTATATGATTATCAATTATTCTACAGTAGGTAATATTTCAGCTTTATCAATTTAGAGATTAACATCTCCATGATATTTACGTCTCTTAGTATTAACGAGACAAGACATAACTTGATGTTACCTGAGAGTATTGTGTAAGATTTCTGGCTAGACTCTATGGTGCAATCACGCACTGTCTTTTGACTAGTGCTGACATGCTGATGCTCCTGAAAAACAATTCTGAAAATGCTATTCTGGCATAGGAAAATCAGTAAAAGATATTGAAATCTGAATGGTTCAGGGGATAAATAATGAGTCATTCACTTTTACATTGCCACTGAGTTTTGGGATAGTAATGATGAAACCTAATGATGAAACGTTCCTTATGGTTGGTTGTGGAATGAATATTTTCCAGTCTCAGTCCAACTTCCACCAAACATGGATTGTGTGGAAGGAAGAATGAGTTCCCTTTACAGCTGAACTCTGTGGATAAACAGTTCATCTTATGCAGCTTTCAGTCCATTGATTCTATAAGATCTAAAACATTGTAATTTCCCTTAACTATTTAATATTAAAGCTGATTATGGAGTATGTAATTAGGAAATTGCCAGAAAGGGATTTCTATGTTAATAAATTATGATATATAGTCACAAACACTTATTATTACACTATTAAAGTGTAATAGCAATATCCTGAAGAGAGGACAGCACAAATTTTGATGGTTTGAGTTCAGTAAGGCTTACAAGACTCAACAGGCAAGTGTTCTGTGACTTGAACACCTGCTAGAAGTTAAAATGCAATATAAATAAACTGTTCTTTCATTTTCTAATGCACAGATCAAATCTGTTATTTTCTAGGTAGATTGCTAAAATGATTATCATTAACAATGCAAAACAGAGATTGCAGAAAATTTAATTGATTTCATGAGCTATTAAATGTCTGCAAAAACAGCGTTTCTGCTTGCTGTTCTTGTGCCGTTATCAAGATTAATTTTGTTGAAGAAAGTCTTGGAAAGCTAATTACGTCTGATCAAAGGCTTTCTGAATACTGGACTACTTTAATTGCAAAATTCTTTATTGCTACTAATTTTCATACATATTAATACCTGTATGAATTACACGTAATGAATTATAAATATTTTTATAATATATTACAAGAAGTACACCCTTCAAAGTACTTGCCTTCCTCTTTTTCCCTCCAAGTATTGAAATTGCAGGACTTATCTGCTTTTACTTTCTGGAAAATATTATAACTGTCAGGATGGAAAAGCTAATGACTTTATTACGTTATGAACATCAAGATGAGACACTTGATTACATTAAAGCATTTTTGGGTTTACAGTCTGTTTTAGGTAGGACCTCTTTTATGTCAGTCATCCGTAAAGTTAAAAGAACATCAAAACTTGATTGAAGCACGATTGAAAACCTATTCAAGCCAGTGGAAAGATTTGTTATTTCAGTAGACATATGGATCCCAGAGAGTTCCCAGTACCCCAGTAAGCCCTCTGAGTAAAGGGAAAAAGTGTGTGGAGGTATCAATATTTTCTTACTCCACACAGTTTTTAACAGTGAAAAGTGCTAAGGGGGGTAGTTCTGATACTAAATTTGAGAGAGACATGACAACAGCAAAGAGATAGCCCCCAGATACAAATGACACAATGATTTTGGGAATATTTTGGGGCAGAAATCCTTGGAAATAAGATGTTCCAAAAATACTTGCAGAAAAGGTTCTAGAAAAAGAACTATCCAGCATAGAAAATGAAGTCAAAGGCGGAGGAGTAGTTTACAGTCTATATCACAGGCAGCTCAGGGCTCAGACCCAAACTGTTTGATGGAAAGTCTGTCAGCAAACAGAATTATATATATGCCTCGTGTCAGGGTCTGCTCTGTAGTGCTTTACTAGTTGTGGGGCTTCTGAGAACTATAGTGAGCTAAGAAACTACACATTAATCTTGGTTGAATTAAGAAAATAAACTCCTGAGAATTTTTGAGCTAGCGTGTCTCTGAATTCAAAATCTTCCTTAGGAGTTTCAGTTTTAATTTACAAAACATTATTGAAAATGGAAGAGATGCTTAGGTGACTGATCCAAGTGCTAGAGGGACTTTTTTCCTGGCCAGTAGCACAGGAGTTTATTGGCAGCCATGGTACTGGCTGAGCTGAATGTTTGTGCGCCATACAGTTTGATTGGATTGTAAACATGGGAATAAATACAGAAATTATCAAAGTGAAAGCTTGATTATTTCTGTCTGCAGAAATTTCTGGCAAGATGGGAATACATTTAGAATGAGAAAAATATGAAGGAAGGGTGTCTAATCTGGATCAGAATAGCATATCTGAACAGAAACTCTTGACATGTTGTTTGCATTCAGATCAGGCTTAATAATGTCAGGACATTTGTGCTCATTTCCTTTTAGGCTTTTGCCAGTAAAGAAGTTATTTTAAGTGGAGGTGCCATAAATTCTCCACAGCTGCTTATGTTGTCTGGGATTGGCAATGCAGATGACCTAAAAAAACTGGGGATCCCTGTTGTTTGCCATCTTCCTGGTAATTTTATTATTTCTTCTAACCTTACATCTTCCTATGGATGCAATGCAAAGATCATTAAATGAAATGAACCCCTGAAATTCAGTTGTTTTTATGTCAGGTTGTGTGAACTGAAACTCAGTGTTACAAATCAGTGGAAACGTGCGGATTTTAGAACTGAGCAATAAACTCCTACACTTTCTTCACTACATTTGATAGTAAAAAATACCTAGTAAAAAATGCCTCTGAGTACTTTTAAAGCAGCATGCTTATCATTTAGAATTTTGATTGGGTTTTGATCCACAACAGATTGTATAAAATCCCACTGTCATATATATTCAAAGATAGAAGGAGTAACATGAACTTCTTCTTTAAACTAGAAAAGCTAGAACTGAATTTAGAAGTTTTATCTGGCAATTCTAGAACAAGTGACGTGTCTGCCATTTAACTTTCTATTTTCATTCTAGTTATGCTATGTTTATGTAAAACCTGACCTGACCTATTCTGACCTGAGCAAAAGGCTGATATAAGTCATGGTCTTGGTCTCAGTCATCACTGCCCTCATAAGAGGTTAGTTTAGTTCCCATTTATGCTGGGTTTTGGTTGTAAATATTGTGTATAATTGTTCTGTGTGAAATAACTTTTCCCCTCTTCCTTTCTTCTCCCTCCTCTCCCTTTTTACTCCCCCCCCCCCAGGAGTAGGCCAGAACCTTCAAGATCATTTAGAAGTGTACGTCCAGCAAAAGTGCACCAAACCTATTACTCTATATAATGCACAAAAGCCAGTTAACATGGTGAGGATTGGTCTAGAATGGCTTTGGAAGTTTACAGGTATGAAGCAAAGTATGCAATCATTCCACCATTGTGTTATAATTATTACAGCCTTTTATCCGTAAATTTCAAAGCCTAGGAGCCTTCATATAAAATTTTCTTCATGTTCTGGGAAATAGCTGGAATTTTCAAGTGGACTTGAATTTTTTTTTTTTTTTTTTTTTTTTCAGTTATTATATCTTAGGTAACAACGAAATTGGACATTTTCTATACACTGTTTTCTAACAGTTTTATATCT
>JAOQGH010000051.1:12775891-12796694 GCA_025769975.1 Gallinago jamesoni | reverse complement strand
GGGAGACCTTATCTATGTTTACAAGTTCCTAAAGGGTGGGTTGAAGGATGATGGAGCTGGACTCTTTTCAGTGGTTTTCAGCAAAAGGACAAGGGGTAATGAGCATAAGCTGGAACCCAGGAAGTTCCACTCAAATATGAGGAAAAACTTCTTTACAGTGAGGGTGACAAAGCACTGGAACAGGCTGCTGAGAGAGGTCATGGAGTCCCCTTCTCTGGACATTTTCAAGACCTACCTGGACGCAGTCCTGAGTAATGTGCTCTAGGCAATCCTGATTAGCAGGGGAGTTAGACTAGATGATCTCTACAGGTCCCTTCCAACTCTGTCTAATCTGTGAATCCATAAACCTAAGCCCCTGTGTCTACATTTTGCTATCCCCGAAGACCTAGAGCTAGTCATAACACAAAGAGACCCAAGCGGAATTGAAGCTGCCCAGTTCTGGGCCTGTCTTTCCTTACAGTAGCCACATCAAGTGCAGCAAGGATTACATCTCAAGTTCACAGGTGGTTGATGTGCCCATTGGCAATTATTTTTTTTTTTTCAAGTAAGGCTGCCCACTGGGCTGCATAACCCTAGGGTATCACTGATATAATCTAGTAATGCACACAGGTGACACAGATGATGCTCGGCTGCACTCATCCACTTTGAAGGCCCATGAAGCAGGACTCTAAAAAAGCTGAGAGATACCCTTGTTCTCCACATCTCAAACAGCTGCTATTCTAAAATGAGCAATAGTGCATCTTTTTAACCACACAAGTAGTTTATAGGCTTGGTTACCAACCAGGGGTGTGGAAAGGAAGAACTCTGGTGGCCACTCTGGAGACAGCAAGAATGGCACAGGGACAAGGGTGGACATAACGACTCCCCTTAGATTTCAGGTATGGGAATTTCCAAAGGCAGTCAGTGGATGCAATGTGCTCTCCAGGGAATGGAGCTATAATACGAAGAGTGGATATACATCAACTGGTTAACATAGACTGGTATAATCCGACTGACTGATAAGGCACAATTAGTCTACTTGGTTATTCCTCGAAAAGAAAAGGCTTACTTTTCTGAAGCCCCAGAGGTGACAAAGAAGCAATCAAAAGGCAGCTGGGAAGTTTTCTTCTTTTATCTGACAGACTAGGAAGAAACTCCAGTTTCTTCCAGCTTCAGGTTATTTGATTGTTTTTTTTTTAAAAAAGCAACCACACAAACCCCAAGCCTTTTAAGATAACTACCTTGTAGATGGAAAGAAAATCAAGTCACCATTAACCAGTTTGACAGTCATCATCCTCTTATAGGTAAAGAGGACAGAATCAGAAAGCCTTTCCAGAGGACAGTGGAATCCAAACAATTTACATTCCTGTTTGGTGGAAGTCCCAGGTGCTGTATTGCCCATCATGATACAAGAGATTTCCTAGAGGTCAGGCTAGATCATGAAGTGGAACATGAGCTGGAATTTCCTATTGTGGGTTATAGATGTCTTGTACCTTCTGGTAGGTGCCTCCACAAACTTGCTGGTGGACAGGCCCTGGAGCTGAGCTCTAGATACAGGTTAGCATGTCCCTGTCTCAGTATTTCTATCCAAAAGCAGACACGACCAAGATCCAGGAATAAACCTTCATTGGAAGGACAGGCTGACAGTGCCAAGCATAATCCTGTGCCTGGGCTGCATTTGCAGTTCAGATTCCCACCTCTCACGGGGAAAGGAATACTTTTGCCTTTCTTCTCCCAAATAAAATGGCACAGAGCAAAAGTGATTTGCTTTGTGAACTTGAAGTACTTGCTGGAGTTTCCAGGCAAAGTAAAGGGGCACCTGATTTGGCGAGCTTTACACAAGGAATGATGGTACAGCTACAACTGTATGAAATAGTCACTGCTAGTGTTTAATTAGTTATTATTTACTCACAATTTGGGGGCTCTTCTCCATCAGCCCTCCCTCACACTCCTATGGTAGAACAAGTCTTGCTACGACAATGAAGGAGATATCCAGAGATGGGATATGGCTCTCAAAGGAGATGTTAGTACGAGTCATCACCTGCTCAGATCACAGCTCTGCTGCCTGGAAGCAGATTATGTGATGTTCAGAGATAAGAGTCTTCTCCCACTGCATCAGGCTTTTTTCCTTGGTGGGTGGCCAGGAGGCCCGCTCTGCATTTGGGAGGCACCTTCTCTTCAGGCTGTGCCTAACCACAAGTGTGTCAGAGCTGGGTACGTGCCTGCTCCAAATAAATCCAGCATCGATTGCACTGCAGGCATAGAGGTCCCCATTAGTATTGATGGCCATGCCATCTGCAATGCCAGGTTAATTCCATGGTGTGTTACTTGCCTGTTGATCGTTCCTCCTTTGTGCTGGTCTGGGCATAACGCTTAGAGATGATGTTTCCAAAAGATTCTAATCCATCTTGCAAAACCCCATGCAAACAGCTTTCACAGGTAGAGTTTGAAACAAGCAGTGTGAGGATTTATAAGTCCTTGCTGAGAAATGGTCTCCTGTGCAGGAACTGCTAAACTGAGACAGAGTTTATGGACATAATAAGCAAAGCAATGGCCACTGATTCTAGAATTAATGGACAAGGTGGGGATGGCCTGAGGCCACTTGGCTGAATCAACTGCAAAATATGGTGGCACCACTTTCCTTTGAACTGGGAAGTTTGTAATGATGAGGTAAAACATAATAGGGTTGATGAATACTCTTAAAGTAACTGTTAAAAATCTGCAAGGAAAGGGGAAAGCTCCAACACCCTTTACACAGGTAGGGAAAGAGAAGTTTTGGACACTCTACCATTTACGCTCTCAGTTGCAATGGGACAGGGACACTGGGCATATAATCATCATTACACAGAGAGACTCCAACCTCATGTTCACCTCATGCAGCTCATCCCGCCACTTGGATCAAGTCCACAGAGTCAGGAGAGACCTTTCTAAGTTCAGAAAAGCTGGATTAATACCAGCGGTACTGATGCAAAGTCAAAGTCACACAGTCTTCCCTACCATTTAGATGTATTTTAGATCAGACCCTTTATGATTAGAAACAAGGGAAAACAACTCATGATGTCAAATTAGCGGGCATTTCTACAGGATAAAAAAAAATATTTCTTACCAGTGCTAATTCATATAATTATTAGCTCTTTCCGTCCAACAGTACAAATACTTCAGCTACTTGTGCTATTACTGCATGACCAGCATTAAAACAGGCTAAACTGACTATCAGACTGTTTAAACACACCCAACCCTCTTCCACCCCCCACGGCCCATGAACAAGTTTTTAATTTAAACAAGACAAGAGGCATTTTAAAATTGAGACCTGCTCAGAGAAACCCTGCCAAGTTTCACAAAAACAGAAGTAACAAGAAAGAGTATCAACAGGTTACAAAAAACAGGAAGAAAACGTTACACCAGGACAGACGACATTGTGGTTCCTGACCTCCCAATGCTATGGGCTATAGCTAAGAGATCTGTAAAAGTGTCTGTTGTTCTTGCAAAGGTTGAGTCCCTTCAGGAGATTACTCTCACTATTTACTCTGTTGCTATCAGGCTGTGTATTTGCCCCACTGTTCCTAGTCCTGCCAGCTGGACAAAGCAACCCCACCAGCTTGGTTTATGGATATACTGATGGGTTTGGGGGGCTGGAATGTTTTAGGATGGCATCGGTCTGTTTGGCAGGGTCTCTCCTTAAGTCCGTGAGTTCACTTCTGAAGCAGGCCGAAAGGAGACTGTAGAGAAGGAACCAGAGAAAAGAAAAAGATAAGTGTACAGGACCCTTCACCAGCCACCAAGAGAGAAACAGTCACTTTTGACCTTCATGATCACAGTACGGGCTTTGGAGGAGGGGAAAAGCAGACAGCAGGTACAGTGAGGTTATGTGACAGGGAGATTTAGAAAGCCTCCGGTACAAGTGAGTACTTGGCAAGAAAAAGAAAACTACTAGTTGATAGGGAAATCCAATTTCTTTTTCCCAGTCTCACGGGTGCAAATTGTGCCCTAATAGTGTTACCGGTGATGAATGGAAGAGAAAAAAAACCACTCAGCCGAAGGGGAAAAAGAGAGAAGCAGCTTCCATCAACCCCTCTTCAATTTCTTAAAAACCAGAAGCTAGTGGTAGGGAGAGAGGACAGTGTCTACTGAGAGAGGGCCATATAGATGGCCCAACTACTTCCCTCCTTTCCAAAAGGAGTGGACCCTCTGCACTAAAGCTAAGGGGTCCCTGGGGCTGCAGCTGATGCAGAAGGCACTACACCCTTGGAGCCAGCAAAACAAATGCAGAACATCTTTGTATACCTAAACCCACACTTTTTCTTGCTTACTTTCATCTTGGCAATTCTCTAGCGAAAACTCTGAGTGCCTGGAGTTCACAACACATGCAAGCACAGCACTACAAAACCAAACCAAACCATGCAAAAATTCACTTTTAACTTCCATACCAAAACCCAGAATAGCTAAGTGGAGGTACGAAGAATAACTTCTCTGCCAGTCCCCTCACCACAGTTCCCATCTCAGCTGAAGCACTCCAGGAACTGGATAGTCAGCTCTGTCATACCTCACTTACAAGGTTAATTCCTCCTCATTTGGATAATGAACTGTGCTGCTCACTACATTTAAAGGCAGCCAGTGGGCTGGTAGCTGCAACCCTGCTGATATGAGAGAAGTGTTTGCTGGGATATAAGATCCCACTCAGACATGAGCCCTCTTCTTGATAGCCATGGGAACACTTGTGAAAACCATTCAATCATGGAGTTGGACTTTATAATCCTTATGGGTCCCTTCCAAATTGAGTCATTCTATGTTTCTGTGCTATGGCCAGCTGAAATAAGCTGTTCTGAAAACAATGCTCAGCAGGGTAAAACGCACTGCAGGAAATTTTGCTGCATATGAAAAAGTGTTTTCCAGTGAAACCCTTTAAGTCTGTACAGATACCCACAGGAATATTGATGGTAAGAGTATTTCACAGCAGAATATTGAAGAAACCTTCCTTCCCCAGCAAAGCACAAGCCATCTCTGGTATCTCCAGCAGGTCCATCATTTAATCAAACGGTGGCAGACCATGAAAAGGAAGTCTTCTAAATAAGCACGTGTGCTGTTGTTCAAATATGGGCCCCAAGATTTGGCAGTAAAAAAGGAAGAGTTGAAACTGCAGCAAAAAAACCTTCCCACCTATGATCATGAAGGTATTTGGCATAACAGGAAATAAGAGAAAACCATGCACAAAGGAGCAAACAGAGAGAGGAGAGGAGACAGAGAAAGATTGTGGTCTAACAAAATGTGGACGACTGCTGTAATTTGGTTATCTTGTGGGGCACAAAGCCTTCTGATTGCCAGCAGATTTGTCCTTTTTATTCCAAAACAGTAACACAGTTGCATCTGCTAGCCTGCCAAATGCAGTGTTGGTCTGTATGAGAGCACTTATACAGTTGTTTTCCAAAATGACAGATATATATTTTTTAAATTACCTTTCACCTTTATAATCTCATCCTTGCTTTTCCTGCTCTTCAAAAGAGATGAAGCTTTCCATATTGTAGGAGTGAAAGGGAAACAGCTCCCCACATGCCTAGAGAGCTTTTCTATGTTAACCATTGCTCAGAAAAGTAAACTGAAAAAATCAAGTGATTCCTCCATCAAGGCTTGACTGTGGAGCACATGTTGACACAGCTCCATCATGAAGAGCAAGCCAAAGGAAACTCACAAACATCTCAACCCCACAGAGCCCTGCTGGGACCTACAGCTTCCTACACATTCAAACCTGGCCACTGTATAGGTACTTTCCTAGCTCCCAGTTTTAACATACACTTTGAATGTAAGCAAACCAAGACTGAGTTTTGAAAGTACATCCCTACTTGAAAGGTTTTTTATTCTAAAGCCAGAACAGACTTGCGAAGGAGTCACTGTGCTGCTGAATTTGACACTGACAAGGAAGTAGTGGCTCACCCCACTCACACACAAGGTTGTTCCTACAAACAAAGTTGTAGGAAGGTTGTTCCTTTCTTCCTAAAAAGTGTCTTCTCTCCCTATTCTCACACCAGGGCCTGAAGCTCCTTTATGATTCTTCTTTGGGGTGCAACTCTGTCTGTGCGTCTTTTCAGCCCAAATGCTCCTTTGGCCTCAACCCATTCCTTCAGAAATTAAGTCATACCCTAAATTATCAAGGAAAAAGCACCAGAACCCAACTGCACCTAAAAAACTAATGCTTGGACAGGCATTTCAGCACAGAGGTCCTTGCTTGATGGTAGGCTGTTGGAGGAGACAACTTGCAGCAGTTCTGAACCCTGCTGAACAAACACTAAAAGTTATTTTTCTCCCCACTCCTTAAAAGCTTTTAATATTTCTCCCCAGTATCTGAGCACACTCAGTAGCTGAGAAAAATGAGTATATAACTGGACAAGTGCCAGGAGATATGCTGAAAGAAGTTTCATTACATTAAATGGCTGCACTCATACATGCTGGTCTCAAAGGTAACACAAATACCAACCTCAGTTGCCAGGAACCCATCCTATTGATATAGGAAGAATAAAAACAGTAATTACGGCAAAGCAACTGTCAGCACCAAGTAAAAGCTGTCATCTGCTGCCATCCATTTCTGCTTACAAAACCATTTCTCAACTGAAATGACTGTAGTTCAGATGGAGCTTTGAATACAAGCAGCTGAGTGCACAAAGGCCGCAATGCCTAGGAGCTAGTAAATACAAGCTATAGTACATACAAACAGTGCAGATGACTGAAAAAATAAATAATAATAACAAGAACTTTAAGTGCCTTGAAAAATAACAGTCCAGAGCCCCTGGATGCTCCAGCCATTTTGGCACAAGGCTTTTTTCACACCTCCACAAGACTCCAGCTGACACTAAAAAACACACAGGTTGAAATGTGAACACATGCAGAGATCTGGCAGAAAGCCGTGGTATTACAGAAGTCCTGAGACAAGGCCAAGGCACTGAAATAAATCCCTACAGGCTCAAGTGGGACTTTTGTGGTGCCTTGGCCTCGTGCTAACCTCTGCAGAGGAATGAGTTATACCCACAGCCTCTTGACGCGTGAGCTTACCAGCAGGAACGGATGAGATCCTAAGCACTACCGCTGGCGGCTACCTACAGCCCAGACGGCTATTTTCTGTCACCCGATACAGCAGGTGAAGCAATGCCCATGAATGACACTGCTTACGGTCTGTCTGGGAAGTCATTCTCTCACCCAGTCTCTGTAAACGCAAAGCTTCAGGAACGGAGAGGAAAATGGAAACCAGACACTTATTTGGCCCTTCTTGTCCCCATCCTCCTGCCACTTACACCACCCAAAGTAATCCCGGTGCAGCCCTGCCAGCTGAGTTCAGACAGGGACTACGTCTGCCCAGATGGAAAGTTTCTCACACGCAATGTAGAGGGTCAATGAAAAAGTACAGTTTTTAAAAACCACTATAAAAGTGCATACATAGAGTCTTTCTTTGAAGTACCTACTGTTCACAAAGCCATTATTATGTGTTTTATCCTTGCTCCTAGATTTTCAGCTTCCCTTTTTATAGCTGAGGAACCTACAGTATTTTCACCCCACTGGGACGCTAGCCCTCCAACAGCACCAAGAGATGTGCAGCAGCGGAGTCTTGAGTGCTTGGTCAAGCCAGCGCTCACAGTCCTGGCTTCACATGCTCTTGGCAAGATACTTAGGTGGACACCCTGGAGAAAATGTGGAGATGGCTCTACATTCATCGCTGTTCCCACAGTGCTGATGAGAGAAGAGCACTCCCACGCTGTGCTCCCCAGCTCGGGCACACATGTGCATTGAGTTTCTGCCTGCAGGCTGTTCCACAGAGCTATCTTGCTGGGGCTCCAGCTAGAAGTCAGAAATGAGGTGATTAAGTCTGTTCCCATTCACCATCCAAGGCCAAAAGACGAATTGTGTGGGATGAGAGACTAGAAAGGGAACCTGCAAGCAGTCAGGATGTGTACTTGGAGAAGGCGGACTGCTTTGTCCCATCGTGAAATCTGAATCTCAAATTCTATCTCTCACATTCTGGTCCAGAAACTCAGCTTGGGCCGAACTCCTGGCATCAATTTCTACCCTCTCTGACCAGGGTGTTATAACAAGCAGATCTGCAGTCGGAAAGGATTTTGCCAATGCAGTACCCTACGAGTGCTTCTTGAGCACCACATCCCTAGGAATAACCATGCAGAAGCCTTCTGTGTCTCTCTCCTCTCTCCCCCTTCCCCACCATCCTCACCACACAGGTCACCGCAAGCCCACTCATACTCACTGCTTCTGGAGCAAGTGCTGGTGCTGCTGCTGCTGCTGCTGCCGGTAGGTCTCGATCGTGTGCTGAGGAAGGTACTGCATTAGTTCCAGAGACTCTTTGATCTTTAGTAGCATTTCATATGTCTCCCGTCCCCTCACCTATATCACAGGAAAAGGAAAGGGAGGGGGAAAGAAAAGCCTTAAAGGACTGCATCTACAGTTAGATTAAGTCAAGTAAACAACCAGAGCAGGATGTAAATTCTCTGTTCATATATTATGCATGTGCACTAAGACTGCTAAGCCTCGTGCTAGAGGTACAGCAGATAATGTTGAAGAGCAATAATCATCTGACACTCCAGGCTAATGAGCATCTTGGGGCTGTCATCTGGCTATACCAACCAAAAGCAATATTCTGATCCAATCTGTTAGACAGAAAACGTCTCTACCTGCCCCAGAAGTTGGCAGATCTGGTACAGAAACTTACATGCCTTGAGGAAAAAAGAATACTTAAATTTGGGTGTTGGGTTTGGATCTCCCTTCCTCTCTAAAAACACCATGGTCTATCCAACTAAATGTATCTACTGGGGAAGCAGCTAAATGGCCAATTACAGATATTTCTTGCACTTTCTGATCCTACACTTAATACTGCAGATTTCACTTCTGTCACTACATTACAATGGTAATACATATAAAAGCCAAAGAAGCATCCGCCTTCATCAGCAAGACAACTCCCATTATCTTTAGACAAAGCTCAAGTGCAACAAACCCAAAAATGATAGAGGAGGAAACCCAGTTAGGTCTCCAAACCATGACAAATTCCTTGGGGTATTCACATAAGCCTTGCACAAGCCACTCTCAGTCAGCAGCTAATGGGATTTTTTCATGTTTTCAACTTGGAATATGTGTTTAAAAGATAGCCATAGGGATTAAAAAAATATTCCACATCCCATGCCCACCCTCAGTTCTCTCTGAGGTGTAAGTGAGCTGCTGACTTGCTTCAAGATACTGAGGAAGATACTAAACATAGGGGAAACGCAAAGATAGAGAGAACTCACCGGCAAGTATAAGAGCTCGTCATCTGGGGAACGTCTTTTTTTGATAGATGTCATCTGTATGCCATGAGTTCCTTGTCGAAAAGCTAGAAGAGAAACCCCAAAAGCATCCCATTAAAAAAATAAAAGAAAAAAGGAAGAAAAAGAAAGTGAGAAAATAAAGAGAGATACAAAAGCAAAACATGAAGTCCGTAGCCAGCTCAAGTCCACAGTGCCCTGAAAGGGTCTCTGCTTGAGTCACTCCAGAACTGTGCTTGCAGCCCCTGGCCCCATAGGGCAGATGTGACTTTGCAGATGTTGGGTGGCCATGCTGCTCGGGGAAACACACGAGCCAAGGAATGCTGGATACATGGCAAAACTCCAGCAAGCTGTACCTAGAACAAGCACTGGTTCTTTGCAGGAAACACCGCAAGCTTTGACATTACAGAGCTCCCAAGCCATCGGTGGATCAGTGATCCATGAAGGCAAGGGAACAGGTAGGGAGCACACAGAATTCACTGCAAAAACAAAGCTCCCCTCCACTCTGCCTCCTGTTAAAACCTGCTGCCTTGCTGTTCAGCCTAGTGCCATCCCTGAGCGTACAGAGGGAACCAAAGCTGGGTTTCCACATCTTGCATGTCTGATAAGTATGCTGGACTCCTTGGAGCACATAGAGAGGCCACTGGCCACAGCCCCTCCAATGCACAGCCGGGTTTATGTGCAGTCTTAGTCTAGATTCCTTGTGGCTGGAAGACACATGCCACAGCACAAGACACAGGCTTGAAGAAGGAGAGATTGACAGCAGAGTCCCAAACAAGCAGTGAAAGTTCAAAAAGTAGTTACAGAGTCCCAACCACATACCTTCAAGGTAGCCAATAAACGGCCTCTCCAGCCACTGCTGGCAGAGCTAATCTAACACAGGCAGTGAGGCAAGGGACCCCTCAAACCCAGGCTCTCAAATGCTGTTTTGTGAGCTCCGGCTCATTTTTTCAGGCTGATTCACCCTGGGAGAACAGCCATCTAATGCCCTCCTGCCTCCAAGCCCATGCACAGCAGCACCGCTCCATCCCCACAGCACAAGCGCCGGGGTCACACCTCCACCCAATGACAGCACTATCTGCGATCTGCCCAGCGCTGCCAGCTACTTACGGCGCTTCGTACCATCACCATTCTTTGTGCTGTCGGAGACTTGCTGCTTGCGAATGCTGTCCTCGTCTGCTTTGCGATCCCTGCCCGGGCAAGCGCAAATGCGGGCTTCAAAACACCGGCGGCCCAAGACTTGCCCACTGTGAAGGAGAGGTAAAAGATGGGGGTCAGCTCAGATGGGGGTCAGCAGGACCCCTCAACTTCACAGCAGATTGTTCACAAACAGACCCAAACCTCCCATTTCCCAGTCAGGATAACCCAGGCGTTGGGCAACCCTCATCTGCAAAGATTTCAAAATATCCTTGCACCAAACTGTCCCTAAGGATGTACAGTGCTGCCCTGAGCAGAAGGGGAGCCAGGTCACCTCACAAGCAGAGAGCTACACTCATGGTGCACCACTTACTCTCTGGTTTCCAGCGTTACGATGATGAGGATCGGGCGACGGTTCATCCCTCCCACGCAGCTACTGTTACACATGAAGTTGTACAAGACTGTTGTGAACTCTGTACCAACCTGGATGAGACAAAGCGGATGAGCAGGAGAGATGGTGGATGGAAAGCTCTTTTTTTCCCCAGAGTCTCTTCTTGTGCTCCCTTGGCTCTACTATAATCAGACTAGCACGAAATGGGCCCCACCCCAAGGCTTCCCTAAAAGAAGAACTCTTACAGGAGTGATTAAAACCCCATTTCTGACAAAAAGGAAGAAGGGATTCATTGTGATGAGGATGGGGAAAGCATAAGGTCTCAACTCCTTCAACTAGGGTTACAATCCCCACCCCTTTGTGTGCCGAGATGCCACCACCCACCACCCTGAGCTCACAACATACCTGAGGTGGCTCGTAGGGAACCAGCACACTCTGCCTCCCGGTGATGGGGTCCTCTACGTACTGGGCATGGCTGTTCCCTTCCACCCTGATCAGGTGGCTGGGAGGTGCAATCTGCCCTGCAAGGGCAAAGAGGCAAAAAACAAGAGAAACCATTGAGTGAAGCAAGCTCACACTCAGTACAGCAAGGTCTTCCGCCAAGGGAAACCCCCACATCTGGCCCCAGAGGTCTATCAGAACACACACATGCCTCTTCGCCCTTAAAGCATCCCTCCTGCCCACAGACAGACCCAAAAGGCGATGCAGACTTCTCTCAAGTTCGCACTGAACATTTGAACACAGACTGTTCAAGATCCCAGACTAAGTAAGACCAAACATCAACTGAATGGCAGCTCACAGCAACTCTTTCAGCAGATGACTCCATGTTTCTAGGCCCCTTTCCAATACTTAAAAAAAATTAGTTTCCTTCCTGCAAGTTTTCTTCGTTTTTTCTACAATATACAACTAAATTCTAAGGAGAGAAGATTACTATGGATTCATCCAAAGAATTTGTTTTGTGTTTGAACTGCTGATTTCTTACTCAAAATATGGTGTATTTCTAGAGAAATAATTATTTCAGAATAAGAATTTCTAGGATTTGAGTTTGTGGGTGTTTTTCTTCTTAAAACTCCATCACTTAACCGGGTATCAACCCTCAAATAATCCAGTTCTGTCAGAAAAGCTTTTTCTAATACAAAAAGTTATTTCCAAGAACTGTCTTTCTCCACTCTGATTTTACATTCTGAAGTCCTTAGTTATTTTGGGGCTTGTCTAGCTGGCTACATTGTAACCAGCAAAGGGATCCAGGCTCCCGAGACATCTTGCTAACTGACACCAACCTGGTGGGGTTTTTTTGTTTTTTTTTTTTTACAGTAGGAGATAAATAATGCACGTAGGATACAACAGATGCTCATCTGAACTTACGTGAACTTAAGCGGCCCAACAGAGGCTGAAGGCAAAATGGACCCCAGCCCATGAGCTTGCAGAAAACCCCAGGCCATTTTTAAAACAGCTGCTACTTCACTTACATGAGGAGAAGCAAGTAAAAGATTAAAACATTAATGCTGAACCACTAGCGTTAAATGTACAGGAAGGTTGCCTAGAGTTGATGCTGGCACTTAGCGTTATCCTGCCAGAGATAAACAGCCCCTCTGTCTTTGAGGCATGGATTAAGGACTGGAGATGATATTGCATCCTGTTACTAGATCCCTGTCCCAGCGACGTGGAAGCTCATTCCTGAGCACAAAAACAGCTGCTTCTCATGGCAGGAGCAAAAGCAGGGCAGGGAAGTTCTGCCAGAAGGGCAGTGCCTGCCATGGGGACAGACATCCATCCAACCTAGGCAGACATGAGGTTTATTTCAGTACTTTCTTCCCAAGGACGTGCTTGCACAGGGACAGCTAAAGTGTAGTATGAACCTTGCTGCTAAGCATGGGAAATAAAAGGCTGCACAAGACATTGCAGGGAGGTGTGCTTCCAGCAGGTTTGCTGTGAAGCGGCTGCCAAGTCCCCACACCAGCCACTCATCAGCCAAGAAGCTCCGGAGCGGGACTGCCAGTGAAGCACTGCCCTCCTTACCCTCATTGAACTCCCGGCTCAGCTCATGGTTCGGGCAGCGTTTGACCACTTCGGTGACATGTTCAGCTTTCTTGTAGACTGGCATAGCCCTGATGACGGCTCCCTGAGGCGGCGGGGTGATCACTTTGATCTGGATGGGACATGTCTTGGCAATCTGGCAGTAGAGTTTTTTCAGTTCGGTGGAATACTAGATGGGTAAGAAGAGCAAGAAAGAGTCAGGATGTTTAGCTAGAAATGGAGGCATGCCAGAAGAATGGAGATGGGTTTTCATATGTAACTGAATGCACCAGCTACTGCAGGTACATTGCATTCGTACACACCACAGTCACACTTCCAGACAAGTGGCAAAAACCATAGACCTTTACTTGTTTTAGAGCAGCAGATTATAAATCTTAGTTTTCTCCAAGTCAAAAACCTTCAGATAAAGAGCATGGCTTTTACACAAAGCAATACAGTCTGTATTCCTTTTGGGCACACACCCCCTCTTCCAAGGGACACACGTTAGCCACCTAACCAAACAGATACTATTCTTTTCACAACACTGTAATCCTGGAAGCACTGGAAACCACACACACACACAAAGTGTTTCAGCCTGTTTTCTAAGAAGCCCTCCTGCTTTTGCGGTGGAAAGAAATAAAAATCATGAACCTTGGAATTGAACAGCACTTGAAAGCAAGACCCTGACCAATTTGGGAATTATGCCAAACCTGATGTTTCAAAAACGTGATCTTTTTAAAAGCATTTCATACCTCTGCTGATCATCTGTATAGCAACTTCTCTACTTCTAAACTTAAACCATTGTGTCAATGAAGGAAGGGCAAAAGTAGTAATAAATAAATAAATAAGTATCAAAGCTCAAAGGAGTTGAAAATCTCAAAGACCACATCCTTGGTGGGACCTGGAGCACAACCCAGAAGCTTGGTCTAAAAGGGAGGCTGGGGTGGGCAATGAACTCCTGGAGCAGAACAAGATGCTTTTTATTCACTGTGCTAATTTGGAGCATATTAGAGTCCTCTCTTTTTAAGATGTTCCCCACTAAAGCAGTAACACTGGTGCAGTATATTCCTGAAATGTGTTCACATCTGGAAACCTTTTCTCAGCAAAATATTGAGGCATAGGCTGAAGTCACTGGTTTCTGTCCAAAAACCCACATTGAAATAAGGGTTTAGCAGGAATGGTCACAAGGAAACTCTAATGTGGTTGAGTACAGTGTAACCTGGACTCATTTTTCTGGATGTACCCTGTGAAGGAGACTCTCTAGTCTCCTGTGTTGTACAAGGTTGTTCCAAAATACATCAGTTTTCACCCGTACCCCACTCCAGAGGCATTCAGTGTTCTGCTGGTGCTCAGATATTCGCAAACGCAGAGCTCTCCCAATGACTCTAACCGCATAACCCACAGGAATTACTGACATTTCCCCACTTCCATCTCTTTGGTTCTTGCAGAGAAAGAAAGGTGAAAGCCTCAAGGTAGTGGTTGTCTCAAAAAACGTCTCTAGCAGCCGTGGCCGACACAGCTCCAGTCCCAACTGCTCAAGCAGAGTACCAACAGGTTCATACAGGCTGAGAGCACAACTTGGCCATCCACCCTACTGGAATGGGAAGAGCTGGCGCATGCATGGGTGGGTGGTGGGTGACGTGGCAAAAGAAGGATTAGCTAGCGATATTCAGGGATTATTTGCATTTCAAAGTGTATACATTGCTAACATTGGAAAAGACACACCAGGGAAGAGAGAGGGATTAAAATAAGCAAAGCCGGTCCCTTCCCTCCTCACTCAACGCCATCCTGCCATATGGCAAAGAAGATGCTACAGGTATTTAAAGCTAAGGAAAAAAGTCCTTTAAAATGCAAAGTCCAAATTGTGCAATGTATTTTATGTGCCTGCAGGCTAGAGATTAAACCCACAAAGGATTTACCCAGCCCGCGGAAATGGGGAACAAGCCAAACAATTACAAAAAAACCACCATTGCGAAACAGATCTAGATGGTGATTTGTATCATACATCTTTTTAACCTGAAATTCCTTATTGTTTTTTAATTAAAAAGCAATTCCTCACTGAAGGTAAGGGTGAGCTCACTATGTTGTCTTTTCATCTCAAGTGGCAGGAAAAGAATCACTTCTATTTGAAAGAGGAAGAAGATTTAGAAAGTATTGTTTCCCTCCACACATCAGTTTGCTAATAGCATTGTGTAGGTTTCAAGGACAGAAAGCCTCAAAAAGCTAACTAATCGCTTGGATTCCTTAACATCATTGAAGTGAAAAGAAACTGGGCACCCAAAGGCGGTGCGTCAAAATGAAAGCATAAATATGGAAGTGTGATGGTGCAGGGAGGGCACAGCACACGCCAGGAGCCAACGTGTCCAGTGTCTGCAGGCATTCAGAGAATTGAACAAATGGAAGGAGATACACACCCCTTGGTCACACTTCAGGAGTATTGGTGTTGACTGTAATTTTATGTATAATGTCTTCAAAGACAGAAAGCTGGGGTTACAAGAAGGCAGGGAAAATAATAAAAAAATTAAATCACTGCTTTCAGAAGGACAGGACATGTGCCCAATTCCATTGTGAATACCGAGGCTCCAGGTCAAACAGCATGGCCCCTCTGCCAAAGGAAGGGATCTTTGCCCACCCTTTGGCACCCCAACTGCCAGACCCCTCTTGCCTACAACCAGCAATGCAGGCATCGGACCAGCAGCTTAAATTCACACAAAGCAAAACAGCCAAGGGCTAATGGGTGATGGCAAACAAGCCTGTGCAACAAAGAAATATATACATATATGTGTCCCCAAACCACAGGGCAGACTCAAAAGTTCCAGGCTCTGGCCAACATCTTGAACTTTGCATGTCAGAGAAAGAAGGTGACCAGGAGCCCACCTCAGCTTTGGGCCACGGTCAGGGCACGGGGAGGCAAACAGCAGCATCCATCACAGAGGCAGACAGGACAGCAGGAGGGCTACACCACCTTTTTGTCACTTGATTGCAAGTAAGAGTTCAAGCCTCCCACACACTACACAGGGCTCAGGGCTGTGGCAATCTACCCCAGGCACAGCCGCCTGTGAGTGTGTAATCAGTCATTTAACACCAGTGTAAATCTGTCCACGGGGTACCTGCTGTCAGACAGTAAGGGGCTTGAGTTTCCCATCCTGCCAAGTTTGCTGCAACCGTGGGTAACCTGATGCCCAGCCATCTATTGGCATAAATAGATGCAAACAACTCAGTCATGGTGACTTTGTACTGGATTGGTGATAATCGCTATGTCCACGGAGCAAGACAGGATACTGTATATAGATTTCAAAGCAAATAAGCATCAGGAAAAAAAAAAAAGGCAGGAGCTGTCTGTGCATTCAGAGAGTGCCTGCAAGCAGAAGTTTCCCCTCTCAGTACAGGTACCTCTCCCTGGCAGTCCCCAAAACGCCCCACCTCACAGAAGGTGACAGTCCCCCTGCTCACCATTTTACTATGGCAACTCACAGATATGAAGGGTAAGATCACGAGACCAGCAATTCCCAGAAATCCAGAGCATGGCTATCAATCAATGCACTTCTGTTACTTGCTAGTGTAGGAAAATTAAATTAATTAGAAGCCAAAATACCAAAAGCAAGCTTGACCCAATCAACAAACTTGTCCTTTAGGGAGATGACAGGAGGCATGACCTAGCAACAGGAACAAAAGCTGCTCCAACCGCCTGAGGAGTGTGAACACCACTTCTATCAGCTTTATGTATCAGAAAGTTATTTAAAACAAGAGTGGAGCCTGGCGACGTGTTATCCGTTTGAGAGAGAGAGGAAAGAGCTTTGGCTCCAGCTTTCCCTTTGGGGTTCAAGTGCTGCACGTCATGCCCAAATAAGCAGACTTGAAGAGATTGCTAAGAACAACAGTGAATTTAGCTTTTTACTTAATAATATGTTTTAAAAGGAAAGAAGAAAACATTCCAGTGCCTGCAGCCCTGCCCTCCCCACCTGCCTGTGCAGACATACTGTATTACCCACTCTTGGCACCCTGGCCGGTAATTCAGTATCACAATACACACACGCCAGCTACCATCAGACAACACCTGTCTGATTTCTCAGCAAGCCCCTTCTACGGAAGGTGTGTCAACAAAGGGTTTAAAGGAGAAAACAAAACACTTTTCACCTCTCAAATGGAGAATTTTTGCAAGAAAGGACAGAAGTCTCCTGAAGGTAAGTGTTGGGTGCAATACAAGCTGCAACAGCTTTTCACTGAGCATTCAATTCCCCTGCAAAACTCTGATGCAGTGAAATCCCCCAAGCACTATTTTGGAAATCTACCTCTAAAACATTGGTTTTACCACCTGATCTAGCTGAGGGATTACAGCCCTTTAAAAGGAGCAGGGTTCAGCCAGCTCTGCAAAAGCTGATGGATGTCAACTTGAAGGTGATCCCAGAGCCCAGCTTACGGCATGACAGCTACTTGAGCACATTCTGCTCAGATCTTTCAAATCTTTTGCAAACTTCTTTCAAAAAGTCACATTTTAGTTCAACTCAGTTAAATCACTAGATTCATTTTACTTGATGTTTTCAAAGCCAATGGTCAGTTGTGCTTTCTCCCCTGTCAAACTAATACAAAGAAGGGGAAAAAAAAACAGGTTAAAAAAAGCAACATTTACTCACACAAAAGAATTTGCAGATGAGAACAAAAAGAGTCACAAAAAAATAGAAAATCACTTGCATATGGCTTATTCCTTTAGGAACAACAACAAAAAAAAAGGCAGTAGGAAGAAAAGAAGTTATCTACTATGAGTAAAAATAGAGATTTACACACGCACCTTAAGTGTTTTTGTTTTGTTGAACAGTGATTTAACGTTTCATTCACAAAAAACTGTTTGGGGCACTGGGAGAGGGGGAACAACACCAGATACATGTGTGTGCATGGACACACGCTCTGACTTCTGCCCAGAGGATGCTCCGCAGGAATAGGGACATAGACATCTCTTGCCAGATTTGACCTTCAGCTCAGCGTAACCTTAACCCCACTGCTTACTAGCTGACTTGATTCAGCTCCAGTTTGAAGTTCTCCATCTCATCAGGCTCCAGAGAAACACAGACAGCAGACATTCAAACCACAGGCATGACAAATGGGTCCAGCGATCATCAGTCCCCACGTGCCCACAGATCCAACCCCAAGACCCACAGCCCACCGCTTCAGTGAGACCACCTGTGAGCATCCCCTGCCAGAAGGGGAAACCACCACGCAACGGCCAGGTTGGAGCAGGAGGGGATGCTAACCCAGCCCCACAAGCGCTTTGCAGACATTTACCAAATTCTTTGCCCTGGGGGCAACGGAAAAACCGCGTCACCCCCTTTTCCCCATGGGGAAGGGCAGCGATTCACCTAAGGGCGCCTGCCTTTGCGGAGACTTAAACTTCATTTTCCCCTTGAGCCCCGCTGCCCCCTCCCACGTCCCCGCCTCGCCGGGCGCGCACGAACGCCGCTGACGAGCTATTAAAATCCTTCCTCCGAGCGCTTTTCCCCAGGAGCCGCAGCCAAAGGCCGCCTGTTGCCACCTGTCAGTCGCAAGGATTAATTACCTGCGCCGGGTTGGGAGCGGCACATTCCTCCCCCGGCCTCACCCTCCGAGAGATGTTGACATCAGGCAGGTGGGCCCCCGCGTCCCCCCGGCCGGCAGCGCGGAGGGGACGGCGGAGGGATGGCAAGGGGAGGGGTGGGGGGGGGTGGGGGTGGGAGAGGGGAGGGGGACACGCACACGACCCACAAGCTGCGTGGGGACGGGCAGCGCCGAGAAAACCGCAAGAGAAACGGGAGAAGCGTTGAGGAGCGTGTCGGTGCAGCTCCGCGCTGCCCCGGGGCTGGCGGCGCTCCCAGCCCCGGACCGGACGCCGACGGCAGGTGGTGCGGCACCTCGGCAACCTTAGCGAAACAACAACAAAAAAAAACCTAAAAAAATTTTAAAAAAATAATAAATAAATAAATATATAGAGAGATAGGTGTGTTGACCTGCTTAGGTAAACGGGGAAGGGGAGGGGTGGCGGGGAGGAGGAGACCGGAGAAACGTAGCCCGCGGACAAGGATTCAGCGGGACGGTGCCTGGTGTGCCCCGGGTCCCCTCCCTGCCCGCAGCCCCGCGGCGGAGCTGCTCGCCCTCGCCCACCCCCCGACTGTGGCTACCCACGGGCAGGGATTTGGGGGAAGTGGGACTGCTTGACTGCTTCTCCCTTTGGGAGAACGGGAGCCGGCGCGGCTCCCGCCTTGTGCTCCCGCCCCACCCGGAGAGGGAGAAAAAAAAATTAAAAAAAATAATTTTTTACCCTCCTCTGGCAGATGCGGAGCTGCGGGCACAGCCACCCAACTCGCCTTGGCGGAGGGAACCAACTCCATGCTCCCCCTCCCCATACAACCCCCCTGCCCTTCCCTCCGCGCTGAACTCCCCCGAGTCCCCTTACCACCATCTCTCAAACCCCCGGCCCGGAGGACGGGGCTGAGCCAGGCTGAGAACAGAGTGCACGGGGGACATGCCCGAGCCATCACGCTGTAGGACACCCCCTGAAATCCCCCAAAATATTGAATTCTGAGCATCCGCTAGATTCTCCCATCTTTAGGGAAATGAGAATCGTTCATGCCACAATATTGCAGCATCTCACTTGAGGCTCCCCAGAGATTTTAATTCAAAACTAGCCTGATCAGGATGTATTATCTGCTTTAGATACTCCTACCTAATGAGGCCAGCAAAGCCACAATGATAACAGAAACAACACCGATGTTTTCCCATACTACTATTGCAGTGTGAAACAGTTGTAAACTTGAAAACTTCACATCTGAGGACTTTTACATTTCAGTTTCATATCTACAGACTTAGTCTATCAACAAATAAAGACCTCTCGAGGTTTGGCTTGAAAGCACTTTTTTTTTTTAAAAAAAAGAATGACAACAAAAAAGAATTAACTGAAAAGTATCCTGTTTCAAGAGGAAAAAAACCACCCTGATGGCAAACTTCAGAGGCAAGCTGGGAATTATTTAATGCATGTTTTTTGATACAGAGTGATGGCTGTAAAGGAAGGCTTTACTGTTTGATTTTGTTTCTTAAGTTCTCTTCCTTTGCTAGTCCACTTTATTTTTCTAAATCTTTTAAAAATTAATTTATTTAAAACCCCAAACTGTAAGACCCCTGCAGTCAAGTGACCTTACCTTGCATACCCAGTTCTCTTTTTGCTTGTCTATCGTACCCAGCTTCTCTGACAGTTTCTAAACTGAAACTTCAGCAGTACCAAATAAGTTTCAGATGCTAACAATGTCTAGTAATTTGCATTTCTGATAAGCCACTTCTCCCACAAAACTTTGCAAGCAAGGTGAAGATACAAAACAAGAGCAACTGCACTGTTAAAGCCAAAGCTGAGCAAACGCTGAATAACATTTTCCCCTGTGGGTCACAGTAAGTGCCCACTGACAGTGGAATCCCACGTTACAAAATAACATGGGAATTTGCACTGAATGAAGTAACTTTCACAGGGAGCATTTATTTTACATTGTTACTCAAAATCTGAGGTACATTCTCAGATACCTTCTTGCAAGCACAAGTTTACACACATACACAAAACAGCCAAGAATTATCCCAACAATAGCACAGTTCCCTCTATTGCAATGTAACAGGCCAAAACACAAGCTTTGCAAGCCTACCAAGCTCTGAATGCTGCCTTGATTTCCATAGGATCAGAGCGTCTTCCAGCTCCTGACTCTACACATCCCTGTGATGTTATTTTTATAGGCTCTGCTGATTAACTGACATTAACACAGTCAATTTGCAGGCCATCAATAAAACACTGTGCGGTGTCTCCTTCCTCAAAGGACTTTTCTTTAGGATCATTTTGCAAACAAAGCCTCCCGTGGATGGGGCCTCATGCTGCATTGTTGTACTTCAAGCACTACTGTTTGATTTGGGTTGGTTTCTTTGTGGTTTTTTTTTTTTTTGGGGGGGGGGGGGGGGTGGCTGGACACAGGCTCTTTTTAGCCTA